>LNAC01000024.1:5939452-6035682 GCA_002007465.1 Ailurus styani | reverse complement strand
GCCCTTTTTTTTTTTTTTTTTTACTAATTCTGATGGTTTCCCCTTTAATTATTGAGAGATGATTGAGTGATGTTTAAGAAAATGGACCTGGATCAAATATCCTGGGTTTGGATCCAGGCACTGTCACTAACTAGTAAGATACTGTGCCTNGAGGGTATTATGCTGAGCGAAATAAGTCAATCAGAGAAAGACAATTATCATATGATCTCTCTGATATGAGGAACTTGAGGGGCAGGGTGGGGGGTCGTGGGGGGTAGGGAGGGAAAAATAATGAAACAAGATGGGATGGGGAAGGACACAAACCATAAGAGACTCCTGATCTCACAAAACAAACTGAGGGTTACTGGGGGGTGGGAGGGTAGGGATAGGGTGGATGGGTTATGGACATTGGGGAGGGTTTGTGCTTTGGTGAGTGCTGTGAAAGATGTAAGCCTGATGATTCACAGACCTGTACCCCTTGGGCAAAGAATAAAAATAAAATTAAAAAAAAAATAGTTCAGCCTAATTGAAGAATTTAGAATAGGACCTGCTGCATAGCAAATGCTCCACAAATGTTAGTGTATATTATTATTTATTGTGAAAATAGAGTAACTTTAGGAAGTGACTTCATAAATATAAATTCTGGGTCACGTGTACAGCTCTTCAAAGGGAGGACTTTTTACAAATAATCACACTTTTATCTCAGGGCGAGGATAAGAGCAGCTTCCCAGCTCCAGTTAAATCGTCAGTTTTGGTTATCAAAAGAGCATAAGACTGGGAGTCAAAGTCTTTGCATTCCTTTGGCAAACCTTTAGCTACCTAGTTGTTGGAGTATCCACGTCCCTGACACCAGTGCTAGATGCTGGAGATTTATAGATGACTGAAGGATGCCTAGGTCAGGGAGACTAAAGCGTGGCCTATGGGCCCTGAATGTGGTTTCCAGTCCCAGCGCTCTCACTGAGCACCTGTGAGACCCTTGGCCCTCACCATCATCATCTGTAAAATGACAGTTTCTGAGTTTAGTTTTTGATGTTAAGTACATGCTAAAGTGTCGTCAGTGCTAGATGCTTAATACTGTACTGAGATACTACTTAGATGTACTTAGATGCTTAGTACTTAGCTAGATGCTACACTAGGACATTAAAAAAGTATAAAACAGTTTTGGCACTAAAAATCTTTTTTTTTAAAGATTTTATTTATTTATTTGAGAGAGAGAGAGACAGAACATGGCGGGGGATGTAGGGGCAGAGGGAGAGGGACAAGCAGACTGCCCACTGAGCATGGAGCCTGATGCCGGACTCGATTCCAAGACCCTGAGATTGTGACCTGAGCCGAAGGCAGACGCTTAACTGGCTGAGGCCCCCAGGGACCCCAGCACCAAGAATCTTAAGACCTGGTTGGAAAGACAAACCACAATTGGAACATCGATAAATAGTAATCTCGGGAGTCATGTGATCAGAAAGATGTAAGATAAGCGATGCTAAGGATGACAGTCTGTGGAGGTTGTTACACTTAGCATTTTACTTGTATCTGTGGTTAGCTGGCTCTAATTTCTGTATTAAAGTACCACAGTAAACGACCTGTTCTGATGTTATCAGGAAGTCCCACCTGATAATTCCCACTTGCATCGTCTGCCGAATGTGGTAGTTTAACTCCCTTTGTTCTCCCATGTGTTAAACTTTAAAATGGTGCATTCCCAGTAAAAGATATATTTTTGGAGCATAGTTCTTCACACAAAACCTTTTTTTCCTCAATATAATGCCGAGATGTTTTTTGTTTGTTACTGCTCTAATCTGTGTACCTAGCACAGTGCCTGACAAGTGGTAAGCACTTAGGAAGTTTAGTGGAGAGACAAACTTGAGGTTACATTTTGATTGTCAGCAATTTTTAAATCATTTAAAGTGATTTTCTTATTCGAATATACTCAAGTGGAGTATTGGTTTTTAAATCTTAGATCTAACTGTGTTAGGACAAGTTACCATTATACAAATATAGTTTTAATGAAGCCAGCAGCTTACTATTTAGTAGCTTTTTCATACTTATATTAGGAAATGACTTTCTAGGTAAATGAACTTCTTCACTATATTAGTTATCTGTTAATGACGTTTGACTGCAGTCTCCTGGGAGACCCTACACCAGAACTGCTCGGTCAGGCCATTCCCAAACTCTGACACAACGGAACCGTGAGGGAAAATAAATACTAGCAGTGTGAAGTTTTGTGATATCATAATAGAAAGACTTCCCTATATATTTTACTTGAAAACTTCATCAGATTACCCTTGCAGTTTTTCTCAAAGAATGAAGATCTTTAGAGGAAAAAGATAAATGATAAATCAAGCCATCTAGTCAAATATAAAAAGGATCTACTTAACTTTATTTGTATAACTATAAAATAGTCCACGTTCATCATAAAAATCAAAGCAGTGCAGAAGGGTAATCACAAGAAGTTGTAAAGAGTACCCCAAATTCACCTTTTGGCAACCCTCCTTCTGAAATCTGGTTATGTGCATGACATACACACACATAGATCTGTCTTTTTCATAAGTGGAGATCATACTATTCATATCTGTTCTTTGATCTTTTTAAACCCACACCCTTTTTCGAGTAACAGAAAAACTAATGGCGTCCTTGAACGTGATCTGAAATTTCACAGTAAATTAAATACATGATCAAAACCAATTTTAGAGGTAATTTTAAAGAAGGGGGAAACATTCTTAATGTAATTGTAAAAGAACCTTTAGGTAACATGACATTGGGTTGTTTCCCAAAAGCTGTTTATGCTGGGTAATATGGAGGATAGAACATAATAGATATTTTAAATATTTTTTCAACCTTTCATGAGAGAAGCCAAATGCTGTTAAGGAGAGAGAGACCTGCTAATGGCAGCTTCGTCTCACCCCTGTTGCCTTCAACTGTGAAATTCTTGGTCCCGAATTTGTATGTTCCTCTTAGCAAAACCTGCAGTTAACTGGAGATTAGCCATTTTAACGTGGGAATGCTTTTTGGGGAGGATGACCCCTGCCCCTGTCCCTACACCAAGTAAGTGGTCTTTTCAACAATATACAGCACTTGCTATAAGGCAAGTTTGGCAAATTTTTCTTCTGTCTTTTCTGTGATGTTTTCATGGCTCTCATGGATTGGCTGTGCCCCCCCCCCCAACTCTGGCTCTCTTTCTGTATACGATTTGGCTGTTGTCTCACACTGTATACTCTTGATTGCTCTTCTTCCTAAACTTGCTCCCCTCCTCATCTGCTCCAGTGAGTAAATCCACATCTCTTCATTGGTACTGCTGCTCCCCTAGTCCAAGGATCCATCATCTTTCTTTCCTGAAATGGACTCCTGTTGATTTCTGTTGGACATTTTTATAGTCTCTTTTTCTATACAGTAGACACGGTGATCTCGTAAAAAGCACAGAATCAGATAATATTACTCTTCTTAAAACCCTCCTTTGTGCTTGAAATAAAATCTGAATTAATTGCCACCACCTACAAGGCTCTGCGAGATCTATCCCTTGCTTACCCCTCGTCCTGATCTTTTGATGTTCTCTCCCTCATTCACTCTGCTCGGGCTGCATTGCCCAGACATATCAAGATTTCTTCCCCCAGATAGATCAGACTTGTTTCTGCGTTCACGCCTTTGCACCAGCTGTTTCCTCTGCCTGGAGAGCTCTGCCCCAGAACTCACCCTGATAGGCCCCTTGGTGATAGTTTTGCAGGTTTCGGATTTCACCTCCTCCAGGGAGGTCTTCCCCAGTTTTCCAGTGCAATGTAGCTCCTCTTTCACTGCAAGACTGTTTTATTTTCTTCACAACATGTAGCAATCTTTTTTTTTTTTTTTAAAGATTTTATTTATTTATTTCACAGAGGGAGAGAGATCACAAGGAGGCAGAGAGGCAGGCAGAGAGAGAGAGGGGGAAGCAGGCTCCCTGCCGAGCAGGGAGCCCGATGCGGGCCTCGATCCCAGGACCCTGAGATCATGACCTGAGCCGAAAGCAGAGGCTTTAACCCACTGAGCCACCCAGGCGCCCAACATGTAGCAATCTTGAACCATCTTTGTATCTTTGTCTCTTTGTTTATCGCTTCTTTTTCCCTTGTCAGAATTTAAGTTCCGTTGGAGGGTAGATCTTGTCTGTCTTGTCCACCCTGTATTCTGAACCCATAGAACAATGCTCAGTAAATCTTTCTACCTAGGTTAAAAAAAAAATTCCGTGAGCGAATCCCTCAGATGGAGAAATGTGCTTTTGAACACCCTAGGGTGGCTGGAACCAGCTGTTCACGTAGGAAGGGAGGAAGGTGAAGGGGCAGAGCGTAAAGCCCTTTTTAGTCCTCGTTTAACCATAAAGTGAAGAACACAAAATGTGGCCCAACAGTGAATGTCACAACTGATTTCACATTGAGGAAGGACAAGTTCTTCAAACAAATTAGAATCAGATTAATCCTGAGGATTTCCTGTACTATTAATAACTTCAGTTGCTAAGCTATGTAAGATAGGTAGATGATTTGATCATCATGCCCAAAAGAGATGCTTGATTGGAATGGTGTTTATTTTTTATTAAAAAAATTTTTTTAAAACATTGTTCTTTGAATATATATGAGAAAAAATTCTTGGTGTTGCTTGTATTTCATTTCTGTCATTAGATCATACTTTATATTTTGTAATGCTTTAATTTATGTGTTTTCCTTAAATGTTTTCAAATAACTGCCATGCTATGGGCTAAGAAAGATTATACTATAGGGGAAATATTTTACTACCTTTAATAAAATGTGCCCCAAAGAATTTTTTATATTGAACACTAAAGGAGACTGTGTTCATAAAACCTATAAGAAAAAATTGAAATAAATTACTGTACAATTACTTGTGCAGCTTTGTTGTTTAGTTTGTAAACTCGTGTTTTTTATTGTCCCCTAAAGAGAGGAGGAATAATCAACCTAGTGATTTATGTTAGATACATCTGAGTTAAACTTTCCATCTGGTTCTTTTCTCTTTCACATGGAGATAGTTTTGGGAAATCTAATAGTAATGGTAAATCTAATATGAGATCTCAGTTTTTTTAGAGTCAGCATTTTTTTCCTGAGGGATAGAGTGCGTGCATCTGCGTGCCGGTGCCTGAGTGGGGCGAGAGGCAAAAGGAGAGGGAGAGAGGGAATTGCAGGCAGACTCTGCACTGAGCACGGGGCCCCACACCGGCTGGATCTCACAACCCGGGGATCGAGACCTGAACCAAAATCAACAGTCAGACACTTAACCAACTAAGCCACCCAGGCATCCCTTGGAGTCAACATTTCTTAAATTTATTTTCAAATGACTGTTGTCTTCAAAGTGGCATCTGGGGAAGTGGTCCATTTATTCTAACAATGCTTCCATTCCTTCAAATACCCTTTCAGAGATGTCTCATAGTCAGTATTGGAATTATGAAAGAAATTTAGCTTTTTTGGTTTACTTTATAATTAGAAAACCTCATTTTATTTATTTATTTATTTATTTATTTATTTATTTATTTATTTATTTATTTAAGATTTTTTATTTATTCATTTGACACAGAGAGAGAGATTACAAGTAGGCAGAGAGGAAGGCAGAGAGAGAGGAGAGAGGAGGAAGCAGGCTCCCCGCTGAGCAGAGAGCCCGATGCGGGCCTCGATCCCAGGACCCTGGGATCATGACCTGAGCCGAAGGCAGCGGCTTTAACCCACTGAGCCACCCAGGCGCCCGAAAACCTCATTTTAAAAAAACTAAATGAAGACATAATTTCCTCAGTTGACTTCATATTAATATTATATTAATTTAATTAATTTATGAAGCCAGTACTGCTGTTCTGCAGTTGAAGTTATGACTTGTGAGGTCATGAAAGAGATCTTGTAAAGTAGATCTGTGTCAAGAACAAAGAACATCGTATAACTTTGTGAAGTAAGAGATTGAAAAGAAAACAAACCCAGACCTGAGTGACTAATTCACCCTCCTTTTCCATTTCCATTTTATCTGACCATGAGGACAGTGCCTTGTGCCCTGTTGTAGGTGGAAATCCTGGGGTGCCAAGTCCAGAGGAAGTACCCTACCTTTGGAGAGAGAAAATGATCTGGTGTCAGAAAAAAAGTAGACTCTTTGTAGTATGAGTGAAAGTTAAGGGTCTGTATTTAAAATATGTCCATAAAACTACTCTTCTTTTACGATTCTTGACGCCAAAGACTGTTTTGGACTGTACACCTGCATCAGAAGCCAAGATACACTTATTGGAGAGAAGTAGTTGAGGTTTCATAGGTGTTCGTCCTTAGAAAGCGGCTAAGTTTTATTGTGAGATAAATGGATTATTTGTTTCAGGGCAAGTCTTATTGGCTTGGCTTCCATGACCATCAAGGGCTTTTATTTTCTTTATAAGCCAGTGTTTTAATCTTTTATCTATAAGGAGCACTTTTTATTTATTTTGTTAGATGGCATAAATATGTGGGCCTTTAAAAAAAAAGTATTTTCTTCTCTTTCCTTAAAGCTGCACATCATTGACTCCTGGACCCAACTGTGACCGATTTAAACTGCACATACCATATGCTGGAGAGACATTAAAATGTAAGTAAATGATGACTCTTTTATCGAAAGTGTAGTTTACAGTGCTGGTTATCAGATTTCGCTTCTGTTTTTATTTCTGACTATTAGGTGTTATCACTAGGATTTACCACTTTTTAAATGTTTGTCTTTTATTCATAGTTCTATTCAAAGTAAGGCACTTGGCAGGGAATAAGCTGTGGTCAACTAGGCATACACTGAAATTCTTAGTTTGAGGCCTATGAGGTGATTCTTGTATTTTTTTTTTTTCTCCACTGGAAGATCTTATGTAATACCCCAGTAGAGAGAGTCCACTGCTTTAAAATACGTGATGCTTTAGAAACAACATATCGGTAGGAGTGGCTGCCGTAGCATCAGTACCGCTAACTCCCTTCTGGAGCCATTGCTGCCAAGACCCGTTGTTGCTGATGTGCTCCTGATTGCCCCCTGAGCCTGAGTGTCCTACCCCAGAGACTCTTGGTATGGCTTAGGAATGTCAGCTGGTTTCCTCTTTCATAGCAAGGGTCAGAAATGCAGATGGTTACCACAGCTGGACTTAGATTCCATTCCTCCCTCCACTCAGAAATAAGGGGAGCGAGCGAGGTGTGACAAATTGGGGCACACCTACCCTCCTTGAGGGGACTGCCTCTGATGATTTATTGAGAAAAGGTGGAAATCCATATCAATTTTGGATGCTGACTACTTTTTCAAAAGTTAAAAACATAGCGCAGGCCGACGTGTAATGCTGGTCCAGCCACATGTGTGTGGGGTGCGGCCCCACTGGATGGACAGCTGGTTTGGAACCTTGAAGAAGAGCAGGCAAGACCTGCCGTTGGATTCAGTCCAATCTACACCGTCTGCCTAGGGTTTTATTAGCCCTTCTCTGCTGTCGTGACCAGTGCTGACGCTCTAGCTCAGCGTGGAAGTAATGGTGGCTTTGGTTAGTTAGTAATGGTCTCACCAGGAATTTTCTCTCTTGAACCTATTCTTGTGGTAAACAGGGTATTCTTAAAAAGATGAATAAAGAACATAAATGTTAAAGATGGGACAGATGAGTAAATAGTACCTTTCAGACTGTAGACTCTGTTTTACAATTATAGGCCACCTGGGGCCACTTCTTGGGTATTCCGTAGAATCACAAATGGAGCATTAAGTGAAAAATGTAGGACACGCTAACTTATGAACCTGGCATTATTAGATCATCCTCTGGAAACCATTAAAATACATAAGAATTTCACTTGCCTGAGGTAGTAGGACATTCTAGATTGTGACTGTTTTTGAAAAAAAATTATTAGCTAAATTTAAAAGAAGTGATCAAAGTAAATCACTCACATGGTTAAAAATGGAAAAAGTTCAGAAATTTTTTACACATAAATGCAGTAAATGCGTAAATGCACGTAAATATAGTCCTCCATTATGTCTCTTTCCAAGTCTAGTCCCGTTTCCCAAGGGAACCACTTAAATTTTGTTGTTGCTGTTGTTTCACTATGTAGTTCTTCTGGGGGTGATCGCTGTTTGTCTAAATAATATTTAGCCTCTGTTTCTTGATTTACCAGTTTTAGATATTGTTATCTTTTGACTTCCTGCTCTGATACATGAGGCATCTGCCTATTTTCACCACACTCTTTATCTTTCTCTTTCCTCCTCTTTAATGTAGTTATTATCACCACTGTTGGTTCCTGTGTTGGTTACCCTGTAGCTTTAACATTTTTCCTTTCCTTTTTTAAGGATCATTTTGAGCATCGTATGGTACAGTTAAATGAACAACCCCTAGAACGTTCTTAGTAAGTGCCTGGCACAGAGTTAGCACTGTTGTTATGTAAGCACAATCTCTGGTTTAGGATATTTTTATTTAGTTTCCCATGAACCAGAGAGAGTGTCTTTTGGCTCCCCACTTTGTGAGACGAAGATATTAGCTCCCGCCCTTCCCTCCATCCAAACTTTTGTATTATTTTCCTTTTTCAGTGTCAAAATTAGTAACTTATTGTCTGTTCTAAAGCTAGAGTTATCTTCTGTGCTTTGTGTATAAATTGCTTGAATGAATGATCTTTAGGCCTGGTGTGGGGTTTGCCTGTTTTATTCTCTTGGATTCGACCTTGTTTTGTAGAGTCAAAATTGCTGGAATACAGTCAGATACCTTGCTTAGATTCCATTCCTCCCTCCACTCTTCTACCTTTCCCAGAGCGCTTCTGATAATTTTTATTTACCATAGTCATAATTAGGTATCTTAGTTTCTGAGAGTGTTTTTTTCTTGCTCTTGCTCTCTGTTCCTCTTTCACAACATCTTGTTCTTATTTTATGAATACAGGGTCTTGAAAGCTTTCAAAGAATATAAAATTTTAAAAGGTGTTTTCATAATTATTTTAATTTTCTCCAGGGATTATATTTTTGTTGGTTTATCATCTTTGTCCTTCTCTGTTATTCTGTAGTCTTCCTTAAATAAAAGATAGGTTGGGGTGCCTGGGTGGCTCAGTTGGTTAAGTGTCTGCCTTCGACTTAGGTCATGATCCCAGGGTCTGGGGATTGAGTCCTGCATCGAGCTCCCTGCTTAGTGGGGAGCCTATTTCTCCCTCTCCCTCTTCCTGCCACTCTGCCTACTTGTGTTCTCTCTCTGGCTCTATCTCTCAAATAAATAAAATCTTAAAAAAAAAAAAAGATGGGTTTTGCTTGTCTACTTGTGTTTATGACAGACAATAAAACATTGATTAAGACTTCTGTATGGGTGAACCGATCTTATTGAGTGTGTGGGTTAATGGTGGGCTAGCTGTTAGTATGAGGAACCCCTGTGTGTCATCTTAGGGAGCTCAACTCTTCTGGCACTCCCTGAAATCATTCTGTTTCTTTAGAAAATCCCCTACATTTTTTGGGGGGGACGTATACCTTTGGTCACCATACCATTTTTGGGGGGCTGGGTATCATAGACTATTCCCCATGGCACTTTTTGTTAATTTCCCCATTCTTAGCCCCATTTTTTATTCTTCCCTTTCCTACAATGAATGACTCTAAGTTTTTACAGGTTGCCAGGACTCATGGCTTCCCCCTCATTAGTAGCCTCTTGCTCATTGCAGCCAGAGCTTTTTCTGCCCTGTCTCATCAATTACTACTCCTCTATCTGCATCGTGCCTTCTAGGAATTTGCTGAAATTGCTCATGTACTGATTGCTACTCTCTCCCCTTCCTCTTCACTTAATGTTGTTTTGGATTCTTATTTTCTCTGTTTCATTATTATTTAATGGAAGGATAGTTGTTACAAGGGAGAAGAAATAAATGTGTGTGGTTAGTCCACAGTCTTTTTTTTTTTAAGATTTTATTTATTTGATAGATAGAGAGAGATCACAAGTAAGCAGAGAGGCAGGCAGAGAGAGAGGAGGAAGCAGACTCCCCACTGAGCAGGGAACCCGATGCGGGCCTCCATCCCAGGACCCTGAGATCATGACCTGAGCCGAAGGCAGAGGCTTTAACCCACTGAGCCACCCAGGTGCCCTAGTCCACAGTCTTGAGCCAGAAATAAAGTAACTTCACAAAGATCTTACTCGCGGTATGAGTTAGTGTTAAAAAACATTTACTGATATTCTGTACCTTCTCATTGCTATGTAATTTTCACAGGAAGCCTCTTATAACACTGATGATTATGCTATTTGGACTGGCATTCATCATATAAGTTAACTATGGCCTATAAGCTACTGTTCTATATAATCATTATGTACTGGGTCTTAATTTAAGCCATAGAATCTGTAATAATGGAATAAAAATTGAACTTTGTATATTGAGGTTCTTCCACATTAAGGTCAGTCAGGATTCTAGCATTCTAGCCTTCAACAGCCCACAGCCAAATAAAAGGAAAAAACGATTGATTATATACTATTTTTATAAAAGTTCATTGAATTGGAAGAATGAGAATTTTTTTTCTTCGGAAATTCTTGACATCATTTAGGAAGACTTTCTGAAAGATATTGGTTATATGATTGAGTTTAGTGTTAGAATTCCTTGCTTTAAAAAAATTATGTGTTATAGCACTCTAAAAGTGGTATACTTTGAGGTATCGCAGTGCTTCCAAACTACCAACCTTTTAAAATTTGCAGATGGAAATTGTTTTTTAATAGCTGTTGAAAATGTGATAGAATTGTCAGAAATAAATCAACTACATGAAGCACAAGTCACTGTTCTCTGACAGTATAAAAATGGAAAAATTTACACGAAGAAAATAAAAACAAATACACAAACCTTTCGATATAGTTAAAACTGAAGTGAAGATCAGCAGAACCATCTTTATTGGACCAGTGTTTTGTGAATCTGCCCACATAAATTTGTTCACGTCAGTGATTACACAGCAAGGTTATCTTACTTTCCTTAACTTGTGTAATATTTAGGTTATTTCAGGTTTCTAACTTTGCAACTGTACTTATTTAAAATTATTTCAAAATTAAATGTTTCCTGTTTTTAAATAAATGTTTCTGTGAGGAGTTTGTTGAGCCATTATATGTTGATAGTAGTCGTAATATAGAACACTTAGATATTTTATTGACCTCAATAATTAGTATAGGTTTGTTCTGTGTGTGGTTTGAAGTTTATGGAAACAGATAATTTACTATAGCAACCAAGTCAACCAAGTTTATTGTAAAAGAATAAATCATTCAGGACAAATCATGAATTTGCAAAGAATCATTTTCCCCTCTTGGAGAACACTAAGATCTTGCATTGCTTTAAAAGTAATGTTAGACTCACTCCTTTTTCTTTTTCTATTTTTTTTTAAACTCCTTCATTTTACTTTAAAAAAACCTGGCAAGGCCAAACGGTTTTTACATATGTTTTTACTCCTTCAATTTTTATAATTTCAAATATATTACATCCAAGATCAGTAAGGGCATAGTGGTTAAATATCACAAGATTTGTGATTGAATTCCACCTCCTACAACCAACACAATGTTCATCTTTAGATAATTAACTATTGCTATCTATAACAAATATTTTAACACATGTAGTTTTCTAAAACAAACATGTAATTGAAAGGTTATGTAGTTTAATAGTCCTTGGAAAATAACTGTGACGGCAAACAGAAAAGCTCTTCGCGTTATTTAGGAAACAGACCCAGAAAGAGACTTAATTTCATGGTAACAAGAAACTGAATAAGAATCGATTTAAATTATATTCTATTCTGTGGTAACTACTAGATAAATATTTTCTGATTTTTACCTTTATCTTTCTAAGCACCGGGTAATGGCTAACCCAGGTCTTTACAGCTTCAAAGCCATTTTATATGATCAACCTCTTTATCTAAAGTTTCTCATTAAATCCTCTTGAAAACTTGTGGTGGGTAGTTTCAACTATGATTTTAACCAAGTCTGAATCAAAGTATTTGACTCTTATAGTAATTTTATTTCCTCACTTTAAGTTCAGTGAAGTTAGAGATGGAGACTGTTTTGTTTGTTAAATGGTATCTCCAGGCCCTAGCCTAGTAAAGATATTCAATTCAATAATTGTTGAAGGAATAGAGTGAATGCATGCATGCATGAATTAATGAAGCTTAGTATTCAGATTTTTGTTGGTAGAAGTATTGTGTTATAAAGAATGTGGCATTCGGGCGCCTGGGTGGCTCAGTGGGTTAAAGCCGCTGCCTTCGGCTCAGGTCATGATCCCAGGGNTGCTCAGTGGGGAGCCTGCTTCCTCCTCTCTCTCTGCCTGCCTCTCTGCCTACTTGTAATCTCTCTCTCTGTGTCAAATAAATAAAAAAAATCTTAATAAAAAAAAAAAAAAAAAGAATGTGGCATTCTATTACTTGTATCAGTCTTTTACCAACAGAAATTCAGTCTTTAGAAGTTATTTATTATACAGGGAATTTGTAATTGGAACACTGCACTTAACAGTTCAGATGAAAGGAAGGATGTAGAGTACTTTGTAGATTTGGAGTCTGTATCATTTTTGTCTTCATACATTTCACTTTGCCTTAAAGTAGATTAATGAAAATAGCATGTAACTAAAATTTGTATTTCAGCATATTTTATATATTAGAAAACAGTTCTGTAAATGTTTCCTCTGTGTATAGGGACAGTGTGCAGTTAATAATAATGAGAATGAAAGACAAGGGAGAGGACATATTTCTCCCATGAATTTGTACATTGATGTCTATAGAATTACCCACATTCAAAATTGAATCATTGAAATGAAAAAGACCAGAAGATTATAGTACATTAGGAATGCTGTTCTTGTTTCTTCAGCTCTTTCAATGTGAAGAGGCAACTGCTGGGCAGTGAAAGAGTTGCCAATTTGTGTAAGATTCTTGTGCAGCGTATCAGAGAATGTCTGAATTAAAGATAAGTCCTTGAATTTCATGATTATGCCAGACCCAACTGGTACTTACCTGAACAGGATTGGAAAAGTGAATCTTCGGTGATCAAGACCGATTTAAGGAAAAATGCATTTTAAGGTTTAGGGTGGTGCCACTAAAATGAATGAAAATATACCACTTATAACAAAATTCAGAGAAAGAGCAGTGAGCTTTGTAAAAACACACATTTGTAAATATGGCGACCGTAGTCACTCTGTCTAGCACTTAACTCTTGAAGAAATTACTGTGTGTGTGTTTTGTGGGCCCTATAAATAGGGCAGGGAGTGAGGCTGTTTTGCTATTTTATTTCCAATCTCTAGCTTATTGCTTGGCATTTAGAGGGCCTTGTTTAATAGATGTTGGTGGAATGCATTAACCATGTTCACTCTTTGGATCTGGCAATGATGAAGTTTAACGAAGAAGTGACAGAACTTTGAAGTATTCTCGATTTTACAAGTTCTTTGAATGGTACTACTTATATAACTATAGAAAGAGATTATTGAAATATTTTAAGTATATTGAGCAAGTTTGTGGCCAGTAAATCAAGCTGTTTGTTAACATTGGTTTCAAATTTGAAATTCTCTTTTGTTTAAAATTTGTATTTTTCATACTAACAATTTTTTTCTTAATCAGGGACTGTTTGGTTGTAAGAAACCCAGTGAAAGAAATTCAAAGAGTTTGTTTGTCTTCACGAGGAATTAAATGAATTCCGTGGTGCCCAAGTGCAGGAAGTATAGCCAGGCCTCAGAGGGACTGGAACCCGGGACTAGCAGGATGTAGACACATAGCAGACAGTCACCCTCTGTGTCCTTGTTTGTCTGTCTCTTTCTCCTGTAGCACAGTCTCTTGTCACTTTATTTACTTTATCCTTTTCCCCCCAGATTTCACCGTTTCTCCTCACATAGAGTGGAAATGGCTGAGCCCCCTATGTGGTGACTCAGTTCAAGGCCGCCAGAGACAGCCTCTGGTCTTTGAGTCTAAATTCCTGGGAGAGAAGGTCTGATTGGCAGCTTGGACTGGGTGTCCACTCTTGATCCAGGGGTTTGGTCAAGAGTTCTGGGTTATGGTTACAGGGGGGCAGTAGGAGCACAAGGTAAGCACGAGCTGCGAGGGTACCCAGAGAGGTGTTAATTACAGTGTTACAGGGATTCTTTCTAAAGAGCTTCCAAATGAAACTATAGACATTTTCCTTTTGTCTTTAACAATAGAAGTAGTATGGTTGTTTATCATTTGAGAGGAATGGCGAACATTTCAAAGCCATTTGCAACAGAGTGAAGAAGTCGTGCCAAAAAATTATCTCCAAAGGTTTTGAAGTGGAAAGACTTTCCTGGAGGAAAAGCCTTTTCCCCCCACCAGGAGAAAAATTGAAAAAAGAAAAAAAAAGATTATGATTTGGGGAATACATTCCCTCCCTTGTCCTCAGAGGAGCATCATAAAGTTACTGTTCATTTCCAAGGTTTGCTGCTGCATCACTGAATTTAAATTTGTATGTTTTGGGGAATGATTACAATAAAATGAAATCAGTCTTAGAACTACTACTTAAGTGGGATGTTTTATTAAACAGTGGTTGCACATATGCAAAGATTTTTACAGACACGTTGCAAATAGTGTTCCAGAACTTCTTTTTTACTGGATCTTGAAACTCAGCTTCACGTTGGATCCTGGCTCCTTATGTGGTTTGGCTGCTCCGTGTGTGCACGTGAACATACACAGGGCTTCTCGCACCTCAGATCGGCCCGTATTGCTTTGTCTTAGCTAGCTGTGTTGGTCAACTCAGAATGCTCAGGTTTTTGTTTCTTTGTTTTTTGTTTTTTCTTTTCCTGGCCTTTGTCCTCTAAGATCTTTCTTACGCAGCACCCTGTAGAGACCCTCAGGGTCCTGGTGCAGAAACTGAATACCAGGATGGGAGCCCCCAACGGACCCCGGGTGCTGTGGCGAATGTTGCTCCAGCTGAAAAAGTTATTAAGGTCCCGTTGATTTAACCTCATCTATAAGCATTTTGCACTTTGGTTTGTTACTATCCCTCGTGTTTTGAATTTTGGCCAGTAGACCCGAGAGCTGGCTGCGGTGGCTAGAGCTGCTGGCACTCCTGTTGGGATGGCAGTGCGATTTCTTTCTCACGTTGTTTAAAATAAATAATCTGTCGGGAAAATGTTAACCGAGGAATCTTTCTGCGTTAACCCTGCCCTCCTCCCTTTCAGTATTTTAGTGACGGAATTGCTCAGCCTGGTATCCGAGGCCGTCACCGCCTGCCATTCCCGCCTCCCCGGCCCCCCCTCGTTGGGGCTCAGCTGACAACAGTCCAAGTCAAAAGCCCACACCACCGATTTGCTCGGTGTACTTCTAAATACCCCGCCTTTCCAGTTTCAGGTTTTGTTCACACCGTTTTGGCTTTAGTAGGACCAGCCAAGGAAATCATAAAGTAGCCTGTTTGTGTGGCCTCGTTGATTCTTCACTCGCACTCACAAAGCTGCTGCTCTAATGGATGCGCTCTCTCTGGAGGCTCCTTGGCTGGCGCACTTCTGTCTCCAGGATCACCTGCAGGGAGAGTAGGCAGAACCGTGTTCACTCTGACTTGTAGCAGTTGAGCTAAGTAAAAAGTTGGACTCTGTGTCCAGGGACTTAGTATTTTGCATCATGCTGAGAGCCATTATAATTTTCCTTGGTAGCATAGTTCATTTTACTTGTATTTTTATCTTTTTAAAAGATTCATTTACTTAAAGATTATTATTATCTAGCATTCAGAGTATTTTTAGAGGCTAATTAGGGAGGCAGGTCACCTTTGATGTAGTGAATGTTCTAAAAAATGCTCATGAAAGGCAAGTAAGAAGTGCTAATTTTGTGGATTAGACATTATCTCTCCCTTAGATTTTGAGGATTCCTTTGTCCCGGTATTTCAGGACATTTTATTTTCTTGGAATTCATGGAATGTTAGAAAAACTTCTGATTATAGTTTATTAAAAAATGGCTGATATAATTGTAAAAATAACTAATGGAGCATTTGTTTTGTTGAGAGTTAGGCTTATATACATGATCTCATTTAATCACACAAGAACTCTGAGGTGGACATTTATATTCCTTTTTTAAAATATTAACTTTATTGAGGTATAATTTGCATATAATAAAATGCACCCATTTAAAATGTACAGTTCAATACACTTTGTTAGTTGTAAACACCTGAGTAACTCAACCATGGTCAAGATACAGAACATTTACATCTCTCAAAGATAAAGAACATTTTGTTCCTTCTGTGAGTCCGTCTCCTCCACCACCATCCGTGTATTCTTGAGCCTTCTCTCTCAACCTATGGAACAGCGTTGCCCGTATTAGAACTTCATAATATGGAATCATATACGATGTAAGTTTTCGGCATCTGGCTCCTTTCATTCAGCATAATGTTTCTGAGATTCGTCCATATTTTTCCATGTATCAGTACTTTGTTTCTTTTAGTGCCACACAGTACGACATTCTATGGATATATTTGCCATAGTTTTTTGTAGTCATTCACCTAATGAGGACATTTGAGTGTCCAGGTTTTCGCTATTATGAATAAAGCTGCTATCATATTTTTGTACATGTCTTTTGTGGAGATATGTCTTAATTTTCTTGGGTACATTCCTAGGAGTGGTATTGCTGTGTTGTAAGCTAAGTGTATGTTTATAAGTAATTGCTAATCTGTTTTCCAAGGTGGTTGTATTGTTTTACATTCCTGCTAGTAATTTATGAGCAGTCTAGTTACTCTATATTTTTGCCAAATTGGGTATTACTATTATTTTTAACTATATCCATTCTAGTGGATGTGTAGTGGCATCTCATTGTGTGTTTTATTTTAATTAACTCATTGTGGTTTTAATTTGCATTTTTATGTGCTATTGGCTATCTGTCTATCTTATGTTGTGAAATGCCTGTTGACATTTTTTGCTCAACATTCTGATTGGATTGTTGGGCTTTTTGTTGAGTTATGGGTAGTCTTTATGTAGTCTAGAAAGAACTTACTTGTTATTTTGTCAGTACTTTCTCCCAGGCTGTGGCTTCCCATTTTAGTTCCTTACTGATATACTTCCAGGAGCAGAAGTTTTTAATACTGATGAAGTCCAGTTTAATAGTTTTTTTCTTTATCATTTATACTTCTGGCTTTTTAAGAAATCTTTGCCTATCTGAAGGTCTTGAAGATTTTCTCCTAGGAGTTTTATAATTTTACCTTTTGACATTTTGGTCTATGATCTGTTTTCAGTTAATTTTGACCACATATATGTTAATTAACCACTTATGTATGAGTCTGTTTCTGGACTTTACATTGTATTCCACTGATGTGTCATCCCTCCTCATGTGCCTGTAACACTGCTTTAATTCGTATAGCTTTAGCATAAGTCTCTAAATTAGGTAGTGTGAGTCCTACAACTTCTTTTTTTTTTAATAATTTAAAAAATTTTTATTATGTCGTGTTAGACGCCATACCGTACGTCATTAGTTTTTGGCATAGTATTCCATGATTCATGTTTGTGTATAACACCTAGTGCTCCATGCAATCCGTGTCCTCCGTAATACCCATTACCAGGCTAATCCATCCTCCCCCCCTCCCCCTTTCTAAAACCCTCAGTTTGTTTCCCGGAGTCCATAGTCTCTCACGGTTTGTCTCCCACTCTGATTCCCCCACCTTCATTTTTCCCTTCTCCTAGTGTCCTCCATGCTATTCCTTATGTACCACAAATAAGTGAAACCATATGATCATTGACTTTCTCTGCTTGACTTACTTCACTTAGCATAATCTTCTCCAGTCCCATCCATGCTGATGCAAAAGTTGGGTATTCATTCTTTCTGATGGCTGAGTAATATTCCACATATATATGGACCACATCTTCTTTATTCATTCATCTGTTGAAGGGCATCTTGGCTTTTTCCATAGTTTGACTCTCGTGGACATTGCTGCTATGAACTTCTTTTTCAGAACTGTTTTGGAGATCCTAGATCCTTAGTATATCCATACAGATTTTATAATCAGCTTGTCAAATGTCTGTAGAAGTCTTGCTGGAATTACATTGAATCTGAAGATCAGTTTGTGGAGAATTCACATCTTAATATCAAGTGTTCCAGTAGGTGAAAATGGTAGTCTCCCCATTATTAGGTATTATTGCTTCTGTATCTTTAAGTTAACTTATTAGTTCTAGTAACTTTCTTGTAGGCTCCTTATGTGTTTCTTTCAAAAACAATCATATCGCTTGTGAAAAAGACAGTTTTGCTTCTTCCTTTCCAATCTGTAGGATTTATATTTCTTATTCTTACTTTACTGCACTGAATGGGCTCTCCAGCATAGTGTTGAGTAGAAGTGATGAAATCAGACATCCTTGCCTTATTTCCAGCCTTAAGGGGAAGGGGTTTAGCGTTTCATCACTAAATCCAATTGTCAACTGTAGTTTCTCTTTATCAGTTTGAGAAAGTTGCCATCTCTTTTAACATGTTGACAGTTTTTATTATGAAAAGAATGTTAGTATGTTAAATGCTTTTTCTCTGTTAGGATGACCACATGGTTTATCTCTTTTATTTTATTAATATGGTAAGTAAACTGATTTTCAGATTTCAAACCATGTTGCATTCCTGGGATTAATTGCAGTTGATCATTATGTATTATCCTTAGGTGTTGCTGGATTTGGTTCATTCATACCCTCTTAAGGATGTTTGTATCTACATCTGACGCTGTTCTTTCTATAGTTCTCTTGTAGTCCTTTGGTATCAAAAGGTACAGACTTCCAGTTATAAAATAAGTCATGGGGATGTCATGTATAGCATGGTGACTATAGTTCTATATTGCCTATTTGAGAAAATAAGAAAAGAAAGACTGTAGTGGCTTTACCCTTCCCATTTCTCTTTTGATACCGTTCACATTAATACCATTGGTAACAACCCCACCAAAACAAAACAAAATAAAACAAAAATCCTTGTTTTTCTTCTGCCTTTGGCTACAGGGCTAGGTTGTAAAAGGAAGGGAACAAAATGTTTTAGTAAGATCATGTCTTTAGTGATGGGGAATTAGAGCCATTAAAAAAACACAAACAACTTAACCAAAAATATGGCAAAAGACGAAGGTGGTGGCTAGAAGGCTTAGGACATTCCAAGGGAGTTTTGTAGATTAGGGATTGCAGATGAAGACCAGATACATCTGATTTGTGAGGGGGAATGAAGGACTCGGAGGAAACAGAGTTAGCTTGAGGAGAGAGAGAATTATTTAAAAAAAAAATGCTGTGCAGTCTGAATAAAATTTATGTTTCCCCCTTCCTGGGGCCTTAGAAATTAGAACCTTTGCACAGTACTGTCATGCTCTGTGTTGGATAGTGGTGCTGTGAGCCTAAGTCGATGTGATTGCGTTCAGTGTATAGGAAAGTTACATACAACTCATCTCCAGTTAGTTCTTCTTTTGTACTTATGCCTAAACCTCTCCATCTGGACCAGTGCCAATTTGCCACTAAATTTAAATAAATAAGAACATTTCTCATCAATAGGGGTGGCAAATTTAGCCCCTCTTTAGAGCACTGAGCAATTTATGACCATATGTTAAATACCATAAAACAGCTTTAAAGACTTGGTCCCTGGCCATTGCCAGATTGCACCGTAGGAGTACAGCAGCGCTGCGAGGGACTGGGAATGCTTCCTCCGGCCCTTGGAGGCCTCTGTAACTCACTGATGTCACAGCCAGAGAGGCCTGTTTTCAAACATTCCCTTTATAAAGGTGAAATACTAAAAGATTCCATTTTGGCATTTGGGTGCAAAGAAGGCAGGACTTCTTTCTGATTCTGAAGGGTCAAAATTAATATGGAAAGTGTTGTGTGGGAGAATGAGTAACTTGGCAGCAGTGAGTCCAGAAGGCAAGTCTAGGAATAGGTAGTAGATATCCTACTCATTCTTTTTCTTGGAGCATGAACTGGACTTTTATAAGGCATCAGCAAACCAAATATCACATGTTTCTAAATTGTTTTCCTTCTGCCAACTTTTATGGCATTAATACTAATGTTGAAAATGGTTATTAAAATTTCGTCCCATAGTGCTGCCAGTTGTAAGGATTTCTTTTCTTCCAGGAGGGTGACTCATGATTTGGCGAACTCCAAATATTAGTTTTCCTCTTTACCATCAGCCCAGGCCCGGAATTGTTTATGGCATCCAGTGGGCTCATGGCTGAGGGGAGGAAGTGGGGTGCCAGCAAACACGTGTTTGTTGGTCAAGTAGTGCTGGAGGACCTCAGCTGGACTTTTCAGCCGTGTCNCCATCAGCCCAGGCCCGGAATTGTTTATGGCATCCAGTGGGCTCATGGCTGAGGGGAGGAAGGGGGGTGCCAGCAAACACGTGTTTGTTGGTCAAGTAGTGCTGGAGGACCTCAGCTGGACTTTCAGCCGTGTTAAACCTCCGGTTCAGGCAGGGGGCAGTGTTATTAAATAGGAATAGGCACCCAACAGCTTTGTGCAAGGGTTTTCTGACTGTTCCCTCTGAAGGATAACTCTTCCTACAAAGGAAGATGATGAAATTTGGCTGTCAGAGGTCCAGGATTCCTAGCCTTTTCGAATGTGTAAGTGCCAGCCCAAGGGCTGATTTCCTGTCAGTTCCTGTGTGGTTTGCTCTACATCCTCTTTGCGACAGATCGGTATTTTAGGTCATCTATCATAACTGCTATCCTGTACATTCTTGGCAATTTGATCTCAGTTTACAGAAGGCAGCTGGCATATTTCTCTAGGAAGTGCAGCTGGAGAGTCCTGTCTCTCTTCCTAAGGCCAGGAAGTACACTATTGTTATTCGCCTCTGCTTTCTTCCTTTGAAAGAACAAAAATCTTCAAACTTTGGCAAATTATACAGTTTGAAATTACCCTTAACATTTTGTTGGTCTAGGGCAAAAACTTGAGTGTATCTTTGACATCATTTGTAAATCTTGCCTGGTTTTCCCGTGACACAGACATGTGTGTTAGTGTGGGTCATCCCTCCCGCCGCCCCCCCCAACTGCAGATGAAGTCATGCTGAAGTCCTCAGAGGCACAGCAGGGTGTTTTGTTTTGTTTTGTTTTGGGTTTTGATTTTCAAGGGTAGTTCTAATTACTTAGGCCATCCTATTGCTTAGTTATTCCTTCTCTGTGTTTCTTTCCCTCAACTGTGGGATTTTTCTCTTCCTGGTAAGCGGCAGCCATTAAGACTGTTCTCTCTAGGTATGACTTAAGTATTTCCATTGGATTTTCAAACTGTATGGAACCCAGAGAATATAATTTAAGTCACATTTCTTCACTATTTAATATTAAGATAAAAGTGTCAGTTTAGTTTTTTCAAGTTACCATGCCAGAGGGTGAACTATGTTGTGGAATTTAGAAAGTGAGCAGTTTTCCTCCTTTCGTATGACTCAGCAGTCACAATTTGGTGATTTTTAAAAAAGATTTTATTTATTTGTCAGAGAGAGAGTGAGAGCACAAGCAGGGGGAGCAGCAGGCAGGCAGAGGGATGTGGAGAAGCAGGCTCCCCGCTGAGCAGGGAGCCCGATGTGGGGCCAGATCCCAGGACCCTGAGATCATGACCTGAGCCGAAGGCAGACGTTTAACCTACTGAGCTACCCAGGGGTCCCGACAAATTGATTTTATTTATGTAGAACAAGAATTGCCTTTAGCCCAGTTCAACTGGGAGAAGAACCCACTTGTAGAGAGAATGAGACTCATACATGAGTTATTTTACATGGTACCCTTAACAATCTGTTGTGGTGCAGCTCATTTCTACTTCTGATTCATTCTTCATCCTTGTAGAAACTCCATCTTTTGCGGGGTGCAACAACATCATAAGTGTAGCCCTTGGTTTCCTTTGTGTTCTGGTTCTTAAGATGAATGGAGGGCAAGGAAAGATAAATTGTGCTGCTTTACAGAAAAACAGAAAACTACATGAAGATGGATTTGATGTCAGATTTACAGACATTAGGCGGTGTCATCAGAGAAGCAGCCCAAATCTTGCTGGTGTACTGAGGATGGCACGAAGGAAGAAATTTGGATTCAAGACATGGGAGAATTTGATATCCAGATTATTTGTATCAAAACAGATCTGTAGTTCCTGAGATAATATGTTGTGAAACTCTAGGGGTGGGAATCCCTTTGATCTCTAAGGTCTGTATGACCCATGGAGTAGTTGGTCAGGAGACATTTGTTTATTAAATGGGTGAAACCAGGGCACTAAAAGATTATGTCTTCTGTGTAAAGTCTTAATTGGAAAGAACCTAAGTTTTGTAACCTTTCAGTGAGGCGAGGGGGTATCTAAAGATCTGAGAAAGAGCAGCATAGTTTCCTTATTGAAGAAAGGGAAAGAGAACTATGAAAGCTTATATACATGTTTAGAAAGAACCCAGAAAAAGACTCATGAAGGTAGTTTACCAACACTTGGCCTAGAATAGGACTAACCAGTTTTACTTGTAAAGAACAACTCTTACTATGTGAATGTTTTATTATAGAATGATGAGTATAGTACTAACTTGGGAAGAAGGGAATAAAGTTGAATCTATCCCGAGAGTAGCAGGGCTTTTGATTCTGTCTTTGAGATGGATCCAGGAAGCAGATCATGAAATGATTAGTTAGACATGAAATGTATTGCTTGACAATATGCCCAAAGTCTCATAACTAAAGAATGAATGCTACTTAATGTCGAAATCAGAGAATTTGGTCATCTTAACGTAGAGCCTCTGTAGAACAATTGTTTCTTCTCTGGTTATTTATTTATTTATTTTTATTGTTCTTATCCTCGTGTTTTTCTTTCCTGTAATTTCACCGTACTTGGGTAAGACAGGTTCCAGGCAATTGCACTCAGACATCAGATTTTTTTACCTGCTTTCGCAGAGTTGGCCATCTCCCTTAGAAAGGAGAGGAAAGAATCCACGAACGTCAGAATGCTTTCACTTCTCCACCCAGCTACCCCATCGTGGAGCACACTTACCTCCCCAGTCCAGATTCTGAAGCACGGGATTGGAGGGCCTCCGTTGTTTGGCGGCATCGTAACCCTTCTAGCACTCTCTCTTCTCCCAAAACGAGATTACTTTTTGACAGTCTGTCCCTAACCTTTGTTTTCAAGTCTGTCTGCTCTTCTCCCTTCTGAACATCTTGTTCCTATCAGTGTCGTCTACTCATCATTCCTGGGGCACATGATTTTCTGCTCCCTCAGTTTTGCTAATTCTTTTACCCTTGCCTGTAATTACCTTCTCATGTTTCTTTGTCTCCGCCTACTATGAGCAGCACAGAGAGTAGACATTTTTAAAAAGGCTTAGGCAGAGCGTGATTTTAGATGAGGTGCTCAGTGAAGTAGGGGACTGTGGTGGCTTGTCCAGAGGTGGCCATGACTGGCTCTCTTGTCCCACATGCTCTTCTGTACGGAGTGTGACCTTGCCACTCCTCCTTCAGGGATTGGAGTATAGTTTTCCTCCCCTTGATTCTGGGTGGGCTTGTGACGACTTTGACCAGCGGGGTGATGAAGGTCATGTCGCATGACTTCTGAGGCTGGATTCTCAGCAGGAAAACTTGTGCTTGGAGCCCTGCGCTCTGCGTCAGAGTATGTCTGACTGGGGCGCCTGGGTGGCTCATCAGTTAGGCATCTTCCTTGGGCTCAGGTCCTCAGATGGAGCCTCGTGTCCAGCTCCCTGCTCAGTGGGGAGTCTGCTTCTCCCTCTCCCTCTGCTCCTCCCCCGCTTGTACTTGCTCTCTCTTTCTCTCTCTCACACACTGTGTCTCAAATAAATAAATAAAATCTTAAAAAACAAAAAAGAATATGTCTGACTACTGTGAGGTGGCCATGCTGTCAGGTCGCTGCGCTGCATGGAGATGCCACTGGGAGGCGTGCAGTTGGCAGGTTCTGGCTTTAAGTTACCGAGGTACCAGAGACCTGAGTGGAAACCGCATCGAGCCCTGTCTACCAGATGAATACCAAGCACTTAGTGATCTCAGTCAGTGCGATGAGGGGCAAAAGAAACACTCATCTGTACTCTGCCTGTATTTCTAACCCACAGAATCTGTGACTGTAAGAAAATGGTTGTTTTGAACTTCTCAGTTTGGGGGTAGTTTGTTAGATAGCATTAGTAGTTAGAACATAGTCACTGAAGAAGAGGAGCAGAAGAGGAACCTGTAGGAGGGGTCTAGGGGCAGACAGACAGAGGTTCAGGCTCCAGAGGGAGGAGGAAAAGGCCAAAGAATAGAAAGGAAATGGGTAAATTTTAAGGAGAAACGGTGGGGAATGCACACTGATGGCCTGTTATTACTAATTGTCTATATACAAACATATCTTTGAATATATTTATATTTATTTTGTGTGGAGTTGGGGTCGAGGTCACCTACCAAGAGGCAGAAGGAAGGTCTGGCGAGTGCCTGGGTGCTTAGTGAAGAATACCGAAGACAGTATAGGTTATTGTCCTTTAGTTCCTTGCCTTTAGCAAATACTCTTGTGAGGAAAGATAGAAGCATGGCATTTTATTGTGGCCTGCCTTCCTCCCGAGAGCTCTGTGCATAGTCTATATGGTCAGTGTGAAGCACTTTGAGTCCTTCTTCAGAAGAAGTAAAAGCAGTTCTTTCAGAGGAGTGCCTCAGGCCACTGTGGCTCTGTGTTTATGAGTTCTGAACCTCAACATGACTCCTCAGGGTTTCAGATAACCAAGCTGCTTGTGGTTTGGAAAATGGAAGGGATCCTACCTTTTAGAGTAGGGAGTTTGATTTTAAGTAGCAGCTTTCTTGAGAGGGGAGGGGAACACATCTCTAGTTCTAGTTATGGGGCTGCAGAGGGCTTTTATCCACATTGAGGACTCAGCAAGTGTTGTTAATTGAATGGTGGAATGGCTTATATAAAGGAATTGTTTTCTGGAGCATCCAGGGGTCTGGCCACCAGCCACATGCAAGTCAATTTGTTTCTGTGAAGGATTACATGCTCCACGTCTCCACGTACTCTTAAGAGGCTGGGAATCCTGCAAGTTTTAGAATGTTTTAACCATGTAGTGGACTATCTAATTTGTTGTTGAAATCTTTCATTTAATGTCGTACTGAGAAGAGCGGCTCTGGAACCTCACTGGAATGCTTTTACTGGAAAACAGAGCACTACTTTCACGACAGGGTAACCATGATGGATCAAACTTTAGTCCATGGATTATGGGCAGAATATATGAAATTCTATAGTATTCTAGAATTTGCCCTTGTGCCCTCAGGGATTCTCCTGTGTTTCAGTTGGTCTCTGTTAGATGCTTTTATTTCATCATTTCTTAATGTTTTATTTTTATTTGTTTGTTTTTTTTTATTGTGTTGGGGTGACCTTGGCACTTCTGAGCTGTTACAACTTGTGTTTTGCGTATTTCTCCACCTCTTCCCTGAAAATTGCGGTCTGTGTAGATAACTTGCTCTTACAGACCCTGCTTGATTTGTTTCTTTCTGACTTGCGTAATTTTCCTGGCAGGAGCATGACTGTCTTTGTCCTTTGTTATCATCAACTTAGATTTAAATGATCAAACAGAAAAAGTTGTCATTGTGATACCATTGCTTTTAAAAAAACTGCTTGGGGCCTCTGGGTGGCTGAGTTGGTTTAGTGTCCGACTCTTGATCTCGGCTCAGGTCTCGATCTCAGGGTTGTGATTTAGAGCCCTGTGCCCACTTAAAGAACAAACAAAAAAACCTGCTCATTTTCTGTTGCTTGATTTTTGATTTTTTCCTATTTTCAGTGAATGTTGGCTAGAGTTTGTATACCTTTAACTGTTTTTTACTCTGGTAGTAGTTTTATTTGTAAGAATTTTTTCCTTCATTGCTTCTGAAAAGCATTTATTTGTATCGACTTTTGAAGAGTTTTAGTTTATTTATCCTTATTTTTCAGCATCCTAAATTTTCATTCATTTCCACAGATTTCCCCCCACTTTTGCTTCTGTGGATTACGGGACTTGCTTTTGTTCATTGTGAGACTTGTTTAGCTCTGTCGTGTGTGAACTCAGAGGATCCTTCATACTATTTTTTTTTTTTAACATCTTTCTTGGGCCAGCTGCTGGGCATTTCAGAATTATTTGACAGTATGAAGTATTATTCAGTGTTTTTTTTCTTTTTTCATGAATTCCACAGGCTAATGCTTGGTTTTCACAAAGTTTCTAAAAGTTTATGAGTGGGCTTTTGCACCATCTTCAAAGCACTGTTTTTGTGGGAGCTGGAACATAAAGTCTGGTCTGAGATTGTTCTTTGTGTGCTAGTTTGATTCTGCTTCTGGTGCTCTGGTTTGTGCCTGTGGATGCTGTCAGCAGAAGTCACATTGTTAAACAGTGAACTCAGAATTGAAAGAAAGATTGGTGTGGTTTCTTTCCCCCCATCTTGCATTCTGTGGTTATTTCTCTGGATTTTTTGGCAAGTATTGTCTGTGTCAAGCTCTGCCACATCAGCCGTGGATTTCTGCTTTGTATAATTCAGTGAGGAGTTAGAAAGAAGTATTTACAGTTGTATAGCAGTCCATATTTTCCAAAGTATTTTTACTTCAATGATCTCATTCTAATCTCCCATATAAGGGAGAGCTCATAGAGTCTTAAGTAACTAGCAGCCTGAGGTCACATAACTGGGAAGTCAGGGACCCAGAACTCAAATCCAGGACTTCCGAGGATAAGCTCAATGCTTTTCCCACCGTAACATGCTGAGAAATAAATATTGTTTTTTATTATCTTACGGTAACATTGTGCTTTTCAGTAGAAGCAGATCATAGCAAATCAACATGAATAATCAGCGACTCACAGTGAGAAAGTTCAGCAGGAAGTAAAAACAAGCAATGGCATCACTCAATAGGAAGTAAACACAACATCAGATGCTAATGCCGTCTCCCGTATATACATCACTAGGAAGGGTGGGGGTCCATTGACTAGAATCTGACTGGAAATTAACTGACAGGTTTCCACTTTTGCGTGGATATCTCTTGAACACTTGTGGCTGGTTTTCTTTCTGAGGGCAAATTTCACAAGAAGTTCGTGAAGATAGAGTGAGAAGTTAATCTGGTTTATGAGAGATAAAGGCTGAGTTTCAGCTTTGAGAGATAGGGAATCATCTTAAATGCCGTGTTTTACTGTATGTGTCTTCATGACTAGTTAGCCTGTGATCTTAAGTTATCGTGGAGGCCCTGACCTAGTAACATAACTTCATGATTCTGGTCTCTTATCTTGTCTGATACATCTTTAATTGTCTTAATTATATCTTTTTTGATATAATAAAAACTGTTGTTTAATTTACAGTCAGATCACAAATTAAACAACAGTTTTGAACCACTTTGTAAAATCACTCGGGTGATTTTTCTTTCTTTCTTTTTTTTTTTAAAGATTTTATTTATTTATTTGACAGAGACAGATTACAAGTAGGCAGAGAGGCAGGCAGAGAGAGAGGAGGAAGCAGGCTCCCTGCCGAGCAGGGAACCTGATGCGGGCTTCGATCCCAGGACCCTGAGATCTTGACCTGAGCCGAAGGCAGAGTCTTTAACCCACTGAGCCACCCAGGAGCCCTGGTTTTTCTTTAATATGGAAAAGATGAGGGAGGAAAGACTTAATGGTCAAGATAATAAGGTGGATCAGATTATATGGCTGAATTCTTTGGACATTTGTGAGTGAAAAAATTGGGTTTTCATTTTAAAATGTTCTTAAAATTTATTTATAGATGAAATTATCAAAAGATTTTAACCTTAGCCTGTACTTCAGGGTAGAGTCTAAGTGACTATCTGATTAAGTACCCAGTTTTATTTTATGAAACAAAAGGGTTCTGAAAGAAATTAGATAGGATCAAAGGCAAAGGTAATTAAAATAGAATATTCTACCCTCAGCCTGTTAGTCTTGCTACATTTCCTCTTAAGAGACATGGATTTGTCAGAACTTATGTCATCCTGATAATTAACTGAAGTGAAAGAACTCTATTTTTAGAGCTAAAGATCCTTTGATGCCATCTACTTTACTACCTGTTGTAGCAGCTTCTTTGGTAGTGTCCTTGGTAAGTGGATATATACTATTGTTAATTCAATTCGTATTATTCATGAGACAACATTACAGTGGTCATTCAAAAAATATTTTTGTCCTAGGGACAGACCAACTTTATTTCCTCATCTGCATGATATTTTCATGGTATTGAATGGAGAGCTCAGTAGAATTCTTGTTTGAATTAATTAGCCATATCCTTGTTCTTTTCATAGTGGTGATCTTTTTGAAAAATGGAATTACTAGAATTGACAAATAACCATCAGGGTGGAGAAATTGTGGTAGTGGCAGCAGACTACAGATGAAGAAAAACATGGTCCCTACATTTAGTGAAAATGTAGGAGAGATACATTCTTAAAATTGCAGTCTAATTTTTATACTGGCATTGGGTAAGATTTAAGAGCTGATTATTAAACAAATGGTTTGAGAGCATTTGAAACATGTTATGTCTTTAGTAGCCAACGGAGGTTTACTTAGAAGCAAGTTATGTTGGGGCGCCTGGGTGGCTCAGTTCGTTAAGCATCTGCCTTTGGGTCAGGTCATGATCCCGGGGCCCTGGGATAGAGCCCTCTCCCCACTGCTTGTGCTCTTTCTCGCTATCTCTCTTTCTGACAAATGAATAAATAAAATCTTAAAAAAAAAAACCAACCAAACAAGTTATGTCAAACTAACCTTATTTCTCTTTTGATGGTTGATCAGCTGACATAGCAAGTCATTTCAGCAGGAAATCTTGACCATTTCTCTGTGTTGTTTGCTGGATATTTTATGTTTTTGAACCAAAAAATGATAAATTGGTTAATAATTGGAAAGTTTTTAGGGTCATATGTTTTACTCTGTTTTATCCAGCATTTTTGGTGAATGATACGGATATATTTGTTCAACTTGTGGGAGAGCACACATTTAAAGAGACTGATACTCTGGTATGTGACAAAACTTAAATTTATCCCATTAAGCTTGTATATTGGATCAGAAACAACAGGATGAAATTGAACAGGGAGAGTGTAGAGTCCCTCATTTAGATTTCATAAATTAGCTGCAAAGATAGAGGAAAGCAGTTATGTGAGGAAAGATCTGGGATGTGTAGTATGAATCACTAATGTGATGTGACTATAGAGAAAGCTAACAGTCTTGTTTTGTATTAACAGAAACATCCCGTCTGTAGCTTGGAGGGAGGTCCCTGTGCTGGGCCTGTGGCATAGCAGACCATTCATGGGTGCTATGTTGACATGAAACTAGCATGTGCTTGACACATCAGCAGTGCTTGAAGAAACTTGGGGTCCTAGTTAAAGATAGAACAGCTGGAAATGGAGTCTCAGCGAGGTTTAAGTCAATTGTCCAGGATGGTAATAGCTAATGGCAGATCTAGTTTTCTTCTCTTAGGACAGGGTTCTTTCTACTCATCACACTTTGCTTTTCCAGAAAGTAAAACCATTTTACCAGGGAGAAGTTATTAGGAAGCAGCTTTCGACTCTGCAAAAGAGTTTTTAATAATTGGTCTGGGTCTGGGGTACCTGGCTGGCTTAGTCGGTGGAGTGTGCGACTCTTGATCTCAGGGTCATGAATTTGAGCCCCACATTGGGTATAGAGATTACTTAATAAAAAAAAAATTATAGTTAAAAAATTGGTGTTGTATTGGAGAAATGAGTTCTTTGTTATTGGGAGAATTGAAATAGATACCATATAACTTCTTATTGGAGCTATTTGCCTAGAGGGGGGTAATTCTGAGCTGTCAAGAACTGAGCTAGATATCATGTGCAAAGCAATCAACTATGTTCCTCCTTACATCTCTTGTCCTGGTTAATTATTAATAATGTCCCCCTTCTCACTCTAGGGTGCTCTAGTTTGGATGATAAATTGTATGCTTGGCTTCATTATAAAGGTTTCTTCTAACTCTGTATGTCTGCTGAGTGAAAACTATTTTAACATGAATTATCTTAGTTTGCCAACAGAGATCAAGTCCTAGTGGCAATATGTGGCATCTCTGAGACAGTCACTTGAAATTTTTTTTTAATGGAAAATTTCAAACAAAAAAGTAGGGAGAATGGTATAATGACTTCCTAGGTACTTGTCACCCAGCTTCACAGTTACCAGCTCATGGTCAACCATGTCTTATGTGTCCCCTGTCCATTTTTTCCCAGGTAATTTTGAAAGCAAATCCAAAGTGTCATATCCATAAATATTTCAGTATGTATTACTACAAGGTAATGACTTTTTAAAAATGTAACTTTAATATCATTGTCACATTTTAAAAGCCAACGATAATTCTTAAATCTGTCGTTACCGGTCAGGGTTCAGATTTCCTTGGTTGATATATACACACAGACACCTGTGCACACATACACATGTGAAGTGTGTGTGTGCACATGTGCGCGTGTGTGTTTTACAGCTCACTTCAATACTCACAGTGCGTACATTGCAATAGATCAGTATATTATTTAAGTCTCTTATTTATAGTCACCTCGACCACCTATGCTCCCTTTTGTTTTTCCTTTTCTTTCTACTCTTCTTCCTTTTCCACCTTATATTCTTTTTCCTCCTTTTCTCCTCTTCCTCCTTCATTCTTTTTTCTTTTTTCTTTTTCTTCTTTGTTTTCAATTTATTTGTGAAGAAACTGGGCCATTTGTCCTATAGAGTTTCCCTCAGCTTGAATTTTGATGATTTTAGCTCTGTAGTGTGACTCTAACGTGTTCCTTTGCTCCTGTATATCCTGTATGAATTGGTAATTTGATCTAGAGGCTTAATCAGATTCAGGTTTATTTATTATTTTTTTTAGCAGGAATATTTCACAGGTTCACATATTCTTCCATTAGGAAGTCTATAATGTCTGGTTGTCTTTTGATGTAGCAGAGCCTTCAGTGGTTGTGACTTAGATCCATTAATTTGTTAAGAGTTGCAAAATGTGATACTCTGTTATCTCTTCCTTACTAATTAGCTGAAATTTTTAAAAAAAGATTTTATTTATTTATTTGACAGAGAGAGAGACAGCGAGAGCAGAAACACAGGAAAGGAGAATGGGAGAGGTCTGCTGAGCAGGGAGTCCTACGCAGGGCTCGATCCCAGGACCCTGGGATCGTGACCTGAGCCAAAGGCAGACGCTTAACGACTGAGCCACCCAGGCGCCCCTAGCTGAAATATTTCTATAAAAAGAAGTTTTTCCTGATTTATTATTTGGTAATCCTAAGTACAGTTCCTTTAGAAGGAGAGAATAAATGCTTCTTTTTTTTTTTTTCCTGGTTTCCAAATACTGAGTATGTTTCTGTGTATCTTCCAAAGACAACTTTAACTATGGTTTTTAGAGCGTTGTTGTTAACTCATGGGTTTAAAATTTGGTATGTTTTAGCCCATTACACTTCCTATTGTTATTGATGTTTGAAGTGACCCATCTTTGGCTAGTGAGAGCCTCTTCATGATGTTCCTGAGTCTTGTGGATATGACCCCGAAAGCCTTTGATAGCTTTCATGCTTTCTGGCATGACCAGATGTTCCAGACTCATCTTGTGCTTTTTTCATTCTGGGCCTTAGGCCAGCCTCCTCACTCTTCCTCGCCCTCCGGGGAATAAGCGGGGAAGCAATTTCTTGTATGAAATTGCTGCATTTTGCAGAGTTGTGTGCCTGTGTCTAGTGAGTTGCTAAGCCAGATTCTCTCAGATCTCAAGCTATGCTTTGGTTTGATTTTAAGTTGGTGTATCAGGCAGCTTTGATAGCTTGAACCATTCTCCTCTATTTGAAATAATTTTGTTTGTTCCATCTTTTATTCCTTTTCTTGCCTTTTGGGTGCTGCATTTCTTTATTGGCTGTGGGTTAGAAATGGAAGTACTGAAGCCCTGTCTCACAGTGCTGAAATTGAGCGCCCCATACTGAGTGCTGCCTTCTTGGGAGGTCATCACTGAACGAGCAGAACTGTCAGAGATGAGATTTTGGAAAACCACATACAACCACAGTTCAATATTAGATATGTCATTTCTTCAGGAGCAGCATATATTTCTTTATTGAACAGCCAAATTTTTGCCCTAGTTTGGATTCCTAAAACGCAGAGCTTGAGACAAGGATATTGGTATAAGCAGCTTATTTGGGAGGAGATCTCTGGAAGCACAAGGCAGAAGTGGGGAAGAGAGACAGGGAGGCAGAGAGCCAAAAAGGGTACATAAATGAGCGGGTTAGTAACGTGGTCAGAGGGGTTAAATCCTACTTCCAACTTCCCAACTGTGTATAACTCATCTCAGCATTGTTTCAAGGAAGTCAAGGAAATTGTTTATATATTCACTCTCATCTCCTGTTCTTAGTGTCATTCACTTTCAGGCACCGGGGCTTTTTTTGTTGTTGTTGTTTCTTTCCCCTTTTTGTTGACCAAGCTCCCTTTTAGGCCAGATAGATAAAGCTATTTGAGCTGGGGGGATACTGTTTATAGCTATGTAGTTTATATAGCTTTATAGTTTATATAGCTTTATAGTTTATAGCTATTTAGTACTGTTTATAGTTTATAGCTATGGCCAGGGTAGGGGTGAGAGTGCATAGGGGTGAGGTAGGATGTAGCGGGATGAGGAGGAGAGGTAGGGGAATGGTAGTGGGGTTTGGAGTGAGTAGGTGGTGGTGTTCCTCAGAGCTCATTTGTCAATATCTGGAGACAGTTTTGTTTGTCACACTGAAGGAGGAGGAGAGTGCTACTGGCTGCCATGTAGTGGGCTGAGCCCAGGGTTACTGCTAAACATCTTACAATTCAAAGGGCCACTGCTTGTAACAAAAAATTATCCAGTGTCAGATGTCAGTTGTACTGATTTGGGGAAACTCTCCTGTATAGGAATCCAGAGCTGCAGGTGACCACTGGGATGGGTGGACCAAGGGAGAATGGCTGGGGCACCAATAGCATCTGGTCTGCTTCAATAGATATGTTCTAGGTCTCCTGCCACTCTGGTTTTGCTCATGGTCTTCCCTTCATATCCTTACTCCTAAATCCTTTTTATTCTTTAATGCTTGGGGTATATAGTCTATATTCTTTCACTTTTTATAGAAGAGTATCAATGTATTTTATACAGTTTATTTCTGTTAGAATGCTTGAGTTGGGCGCCTGGGTGGCTCAGTTCTTAAGCGTCTGCTTTTGGCTCAGGTCCTGATTCCAGGGATCTGGGATTGAGCCCTGCATTGGGCTCCCTGCTCACTGGGGGGCCTGCTTCGCCCTCTTTTATTCTCCCTGGTTGTGTTTCCTCTGTCACTGTCTCTCTCTCTCCCCCTGTCAAATAAATAAATAAAATCTTAAAAAAAAAAAAAAAGAATTGTTTGTGTTGCTTGACACCCAGTTCAAGGGCCACTCTTTGATGAAGCTATCTCTTGCATTCTTACTAATTCCTCCATTTTCAGAGTTACCATCACATGTTATTTGTGACATTTCTTGCAACACTAATTAATTTTTACCTTCTACTATTTTTTCTCTCAAATTGTTATTTTTAAAAATAACAATCCCCTGATAAAATTTTTTGGAAGAATTGTATGTACAATGAGTATCTGTAAACCCTTTATCTAGTTTATCATTTGTTAACATTCTGCAGTTTATTTCTCTCTCTCTCTGGACTCACATGCATATGTACATATGTATGCAGATATAGATATATATTTTTATCTATATATCAAAATATTTTTGCTGAGCCATTTTAAAGTAAGTTGCAAACATTTCTATACTTTGCCTTGAATGCTTCAGTATATATCTCCCAAGAAAAGGGTATTTTTCTTCTATAGAGTCTCAGCGCCATTATCACACTCAAGAAATTTAACATTGCTAGAATAAGATTGTTTAGTAAGTGGTCCATATTTATGTTTCCACAATTGTCCGTTAATGTCCTTTTAGCTTTTTTCTCTGGTCTGCGATCCAGTTAAGGATCATACGCTGTATTTCCTGTTCATATCTACTGAATTTTCTTTAATCTACAACAGTTCTCTTACCATTTGTTTTAAAGACTTTATTTATTTATTTGACACAGAGAGATCACAAGTAGGCAGAGAAGCAGGCAGAGGGAGAGGGGGGAAGCAGGCTCCCTGCTGAGCAGGGAGCCCGATGCGGGGCTCGACCCCAGGACCCTGGGATCATGACCTGAACTGAAGGCAGAGGCTTAACCCACTGAACCACCCAGGCGCCCAGGAATTTTTTTTTTTTTTTTGTCATTCATGATATCAGTGGTTTTGAAGAGCTGAGGCCTATTTTGTAGAATGCCCCATAACTTGGTTTGTCTAATTATTTCTTCATAGTTGTATTTCAGTGAAACATTTTGGTCAGACTTTCTAAATAAGTAATGTTCTGTCCTCGCAAAGTCCATGATGTCCATTTGTTCCATTATTGATGCTGCTAAGTTTGACCCTGTGGTTAAATTAAGGTGATATCTGCCAACTTTCTCCATTGTAAAGATACCTTTTTCTATTGTAATTTATTAGTAATCTGTAGGGTGATACTTTGAGACTGTCTCCTGTTCCCCAGTAACCTTTTGTTGAATGGCTTTAGTATCCATTGATGAGCCTATCCTGAATCAATAATTTACTAGTGTTTGTAGTTATATTTGTAAATGTCTTACCTCTAAGATCTTATCTCCTAGATTACAGGCTTTATTGGGGGCAGAATCTCTTAATTCTTTCTCTTACTGACACTGCATGGAGTTATTGCATATACTTAATTTTTTGAGATATTGAATAAATTAATAAGTGAAGATTATCTCTCCAGAAAATGAGAAAAGTCTTCTTTTTATCCTGTCAGCTTAACCCAAATCTTTAGTTACGTGCTCCCTTTCTTAAGTTTCCTCAAGTCTAGAATAATCATTGCCATTTTGTTTGCATTGCTTCACATTTCAGGAGTTTTTCCAGAGTGTTCTCTAAAGGACGGTATCTCTTTTTCTTCTTTATAAATGCAAAACTGCTTACACAGTACATTTAAACCAGCCTTTTTATCTATCTCCCTGACAGTTTACAGAAAGTGAAATGTAAATACATGGTCATCTAGAGCCTACACCTAAATTAATGATGTGTATATGAAAATCAAGCTTATTTGCTAAGTTTTTCTTTATTATTGTTTTCCCAGTTTCTCACAATTTCATGACAAGTCATCATTACCAATTTGTTTTTTTTTTTTTAAAGATTTTATTTATTCATTTGACACAGAGAGAGAGATTACAAGTAGGCAGAGAGGCAGGCAGAGAGAGAGGAGAGAGGAGGAAGCAGGCTCCCTGTTGAGCAGAGAGCCCGATGCGGGCCTCGATCCCAGGACCCTGGGATCATGACCTGAGCCTAAGGCAGTGGCTTTAACCCACTGAGCCACCCAGGCGCCCACCAATTTGTTTTAAAATTATCTTTAGTTCCTAACTACCTTTTAAAACTATAAAAAAAAAATCATGGAAAGGTTGAGAAAGTGTATGTTTTTTCTATGGTGTCAATGCATTACAGTCATTACAAAGGAATTGGTAATACATTATATTAATGAAACAGTTTGTGAATATGCATTAGAAAATTATTAGGACTAAATTTTCTGCAGTAGAATATTTATTATTCAATAAAGTAATGCTAATTCATAGCATTTGACTTAAATATTATTATTTTATGCACTGAAATGAGTATACAAAAATACAAGGTTAAAGGTTCATTTAAAACATATTATAACATCTGAAGATGGCGTTTTATACTCTTTCCTAAGTAGTCCAAGTTTCTGAGAATCAGCAACAGAAAATTCCCTCTGATACACCTAAGAATCATGTAGCTTAATTGCCTGAGAACTGTCTTTTTTTATAAATCACTGAAATAACCGGACATGTTTAACTTGGAGAGAACTAAAGGAAAAATCATTTGCAGATGGATTTGGGGATTGCCATATAGAATAATGCTTAGGGTAGGACTACCCTTAATAGGTAAAAGTGATTTGTAGGCATATGTATATTTTCAGCGTATGAAAGAATTTTTTCCATCCACTAATAATTGCGCAGCAACAGAAAGTGCTGCCTAATGAAGTAGTGAGTATATTTCACCGGGAAAGAGTCATGGAGGGTTGTATCACTTTTCCTTCATTCCCCTTGTTCTCTTCTTTCTTTTCATTTGTTCCTCTAGATCTGTGATGCCTAACATGGTCACTATTAGCTACCTGTGGCAGTGTAGTGCTTGAAATATGGGGAGTCTGAATTGAGGTGAGCTGTATGACACATCAGATTCTGAACTAGTTCTAAAAATAGTGTAAAATACCTCACTAATTACTTTGACATTGATTACATGTTGAAATGATACTATTTTATATCTCTTGGCTAAATAAATGTATTTATTAATTAATTATTTTTATATATGGTTGTATGTTAAATATTTATTTATTAAGAGTACAGATCAGTTCTAGAGAAGAAAATGTAAACAGTCTCCACCCCATCTCTCTCACCAGTTGCAATGAGAAACCCTGGAGTACCTGAAGGATACCTGTAGCAGATACCTGAGGACTCTGAAGAGTAAATAATGGCAGACATACTAAGAACAAAAATCAGAACTCAGAGAATGACCCATATAAAATTAGTTTTCTGTGTCCTACCCCCACCCCCCTTTTTTTTCTTTCCCATCTCCTGCTTTAGACCACAGGGCCCCCTAGATCCTGGAACTCCGCAGTAGCCATGGACAGAAAAGGCTCCAGTGAACACCACCCTTTCTCTTGGGTCAGAAGACCAAAAGGGGAGGGGCCCTTCAGGCTGGAGTTTTTTTTTTAAGCTCTCTTGGTCCTAATTCAGGCAAGTTCCAGTGATGAAACTGGACTTCTCCCTCAGCAGCCTCTTAGACTTTTCTTTTGCTGTGTTACCGCTAGGTGGACACAGTCATGGGAAGTACACAAGAACATGGCGATGCTGAAACTCCCACTTTCTGGGCAGAGCACCAGGAAAAGACACCCCTGGAAACCAGAGAATATATACGGGGAAGTCCTAGAGAGGAGGGAGCTGGAGAAAAGGATCTTTTAATTTGTGTATGAAGTCTCAGGCTTGTCCTCAATCTGCACATGTATGGAACTGGACAGAATCACTGTAGCAAAGGCTTTGAGAACTGGTCTGTAGTGTAGACCAGTGCCTAGATCCCAGACTGGTCTCTGGGTAACACTCACTTGGTGAAAGCTGGAATAACATTAAATGGCTTTGAAAACTGTACTGACATTTGAACCAAGTCTGCGGAAGATGGCTTAGCACTTTCAGTTTGAACCTCATTTTATGCCATTTCATTCAGCAACTTCAGTGCAATGGACACGTTCCTTGAAAGACACAAACTGTTAGAACTGTCTTTTAAGTTTTTAAAAAAATTTATTCATTTGAGAGAGAGCGAGAAAGTGAAAGTGAATGAGAGCACAAGCAGGGGGAAGGGTCAGAGGGAGAGGGAGAAGCATAGTCCCTGCTGAGCAGGCCCCCAGGATCTTGACCTGAGCCGAGTCAGACGCTTAACCTGCTGAGCCACTCAGGCGCCCCTCCATCAGAACTCTTTCAAGAAGAGATAGATAATCTGAATAGTTTCATTATCTGTTAGAACAATGGAGTTCATAGTTAAAAATAGTCTTTCAAAAATAAAAGTGAAGCCCAGATTATCTCAGATGAATTCAACCAAACATTTAAAGGAGACTTAGCACCAATTCTATGCAGTCTCTTTCAGAAATTGAAGTGGACACAGAATTTCCAAATTCATTTTGTAAGGCCAGCATTCTCCGGATACCAAAACCAGTCAAAGAAAATACAAGAAAAGTGAAACAAGACAAACTATAGATCAGTATCCCTCATTTGAAGAGAGGAGCAAAACTCTTTAAAAAACATTAACAAATTAATGAATCCAGCAGAAAAAAAGTGTATGTGAAATATATGTACATTTATGACCAAGTGGATTGTATCCTGGGAATAAACCTATAACTAACATCAGACATGTAAAAGACTAAATGGTTTCCTCCTAAGATTGAGAACAGGCAAGGTTGTTCACTTTTACAACCTCTATGTAACATAATACTAGAAGTTGTAGACATTATGCCCATAAAAAGAAATAAAAGGCATACAGATTGGAAGGGAAGAGGTAAAACCGCCTTTATTCACATATGACCTATTTGTCTACATAGAAAATCCCAAGGCATTTCTAAAAAACTTCTAGAACTAATAAGTGAGTTTTCAGAGATGTGGGATACAAGGTCAGCATAAGAAAGTCAATCCCATTTCTTTTTTTAAAATTCTATTTCTTTATACAAGCAAGAACAATTAGAAACAAAATGTAAAAATAGTGCCATTATAATACCTACCCTACAAAAAAAAAAGGAAAAGAAAAAATACTTAGTTATAAGTCTAAAAAGATATGTTCAGGATCTATATACAGGTGAATGGAATTGAAGACCCCAGTAAAAGGAAAGATATCATATTCATGGATTGGAAGACTCAATATACTTAAGATATTTTCTCTGAATTGATCTGCAGTTTCAGTGCAATCCCCATGAAAATCCCAGCAGGATTTTGTAGATATTAGGAATATTATTTTAACAACTCAGGAAACAACAGATATTGGCAAGCGCGTGGAGAAAGGGGAACCCTCTTACACTGTTGGTGGGGATTTAAACTGGTGCAGCCACTCTGGAAAACAGTATGGAAGTTCCTTAAAAAGTAAAAAAAAAAAGTTAAAAATAGAACTACCCTATGATCTAGCAATTGCACTAGTAGGTATTTATCCAAAGGAAACAAACATAGTGACTTGAAGGGGCACATGCACCTCTATGCCTACAGCAGCAATGTCCACAATAGCCAAAATATGGAAAGAACCCAGATGTCCATCGATAGATGAATGGATATGTATATTTTTTATCCGTATATATAATGGAATATTACTCAGCCATCAAAAAGAATGAAATCTTTCCGTTTGGAATGATGTGTTTGGAACTAGACAGTGTTTTATGCTAAATGAAATAAGTCAAAGACAAGTAACATGATTTCTGTCATATATGGAATTTAAGAAATAAAACAGATGGGCATAGGGGAAAGGAAGGAAAAATAAAATAAGATAAAAACAGAGAGGGAGGCAAACCACAAGAGACTTTTAACTATAGGAAACAGTGTTGCTGGAGGGGAGATTGATGGGGGAATGGGATAATCGGGTGGTGGGCATTAAGGCGGGCACTTGATATAATGAGCACTTGCTGTTATATGCAACTGATGAATCACTGAATTCTGCTGAAACTAATAATACACTATATGTTAACTAAATTGACTTTAATAAAAAATAAAAAAATATGGGTGCTTGGGTGGCTCTGTTGGTTAAGCGTCTGCCTTTGGCTCAGGTCATATTCCCAGAATCCTGGGGTCGAGTCCCACATCGGGCTCCCAGCTCAGTGGGGAGTCTGCTTCTCCCTCTTCCTCTGCTCCTCCCCCAACTTGTGCGCGCTCTTGCTCTCTTTCTCACTTTCACTCTTTTTCAAATAAATTAATAAAATCTTTAAAAAATAAGTAAAAAATTTATTTTGAAAGGCAAAGGAATTAAAATAACTTTGAAAAGAAGAACATAGTTGGAGGAGTCAGAGTATTAAATTTTAAGACTTATGCTTGGGGCATTGTGGTATTGGCAAAAGGATACTGATTAATAAAACAAAATAGAAAATCTGGTAATTGAACCACTTAAATATGATCAGTTCATTTTTCATTGTTATGCAATAGCGCTTCAATGGAAAAAGGATAGTCTTCTTGACAAATGTTGCTAGGACAGTTAGGCATTCTTATATTCTCCCTGCCTCCAAAGAAGGATCTTGACCTGTATCTTAAACCATGTACAAAGAATAACTCAAATTACATCCTGAAATGTCAAATTTCAAACTATAAAACTCTGAGAAGAAGACATAGCAGGAAGTCTTTGTGACTTGAGGTAGGCAATGAATTCTTAGATACAACATCAAAAACCCAATCCTCAAAAAAAGTCGATAAATTGGATTTCACCAAAATTGAAAAGTTTTGCTCTGCTGAAAATGCTTTTGAGAGCTTGAACAGATAAGACACAGTAGGAGAAAATATTTGCAAATCACGTATCTGACAGAAGACAAATTTCACCAAAGAAGGTATACAGAGAGCAAGTAAGGACATGAAAAGATGCTCCACTTCATTTGTCATTAGGGAAAGGTAAATTAAAACCATTGAGATGCCGTGATACACCTATTAGAAGGACTAAAAACAACAAGGGCGATGACAACAACTACGAACTGACCACATCAAGTGTTGGTGAGAATGTGTAGCAATTGAAACTCTCATGCTTTGTTTGCGTGATTGTTCAATGAAAGAGGCATTCTGGGAAACAGTTTGGTAGTTTGTTTTAGGGTTAAAGATACATTTTTTTTTCATATGACCTACTGATTCCAGTCTTGGGTATCCAGAAATGATAATCATTTCTCTAGAAATGGAAATTTTTTGTTTACACAAAAACCTGTACCTCAGTAGTTGTAGTAGCATTGTTCATGACTGTCAAAAACTGGATCTAACACAAACGTCATCTATTGGGTAAATGGATAAACAAACTGCACATCCATAGAATGAAACACTAGTCAGCCATACAAAGGAACAAACTGTTGATACATGCACTTAAATATATCAGCATATTTGGCCAGTTCTTAAATACCTCTGCTAAGTGAAAAGAAGCCAGTTTCCAAACGTTACATACTATATGATTCCATTTGTATGACACTCTGGCCAATGTGAAACTGAAGGGACAGAGAACAGATCAGAGGTTGCCAGGGCTGCAGGGAAAGTACGAAGGGGTAGCATGAGGAAATTTGGGAGGGTGATAAAATTGTTCTGTATCCTAGTTTTGGTGGTTTACACAGATCTATGTACACGAATCTATGCATATCATAAAACTCATGTGCTTGTTCACAGAACAGAATTGTACTACATATACATTTTTAAAAAATAGTTTTTTAAAATAGTTCACCCTTTTATTCTTGTGGCTATTAATAAGTTTGAAATTAAGTACGTGACTTGTATTATATTTCTGTTGTACAGCACAGCTTTAGGAATGCAAAGAAGGTGTAGATGTAGTCTCAGTCTAGAGATAGGGATTTGATAGAAGGAAGTCTCATAAGGAAAGGGGGCCAATTTAAATGACCTGTTCATCTGCCCCATTTCCATCCTTTCTTCTACAGGTAGTTTTTGAGGACATGTTTTATGCAAATTATGCCAACTCTCAGATATGATAATTCTTTATAGTCTCTTTTCCTTGACATAGGAAAAGAAATTCTACCTCTCAAGACAAAGTGTGTGCCATACAATGGAATCATTGGCTCTATCTCTGAATTTGTAGGGCAAAGAGAGTATATCTTTGAGGCACGTGATAAATTTCTTCATGATATCCTTGTGATGAATGTTTAGTCTTGTGGTGTTATTGGGTAAATATTATTTAAATGATTGTAACCAAGAGGTACTGATTAATTGAACTGTGGCTGCCAGAGAGGGAGTTTTCCAGAAGCATGCTTATATCTGTTTATAACTCAGAACTGGGAGTGCCAACCCAAAATTGGAATAGAATCTAAGAATATTATAACAGGCTGTAAATAGAGAGATAAATCTAACAAGATTGAAATATAATAGGGATAATTTTAAAATCCTGAAATGGATTCTGAAATTCAGCTGTCCAAATTAAGAATGAGAGATATGTGGCTTAGCAATAGTGTGTATATAAAAGTCTTTAGGCTTTTAGTTGATAGGAAGTACAATACAAATCAACAGTGATGTGGCTGCCAAAAAAGCGATTTCAGTTTGCAGTGGTATTTATTAATAGAAGTTTAGCATCTAAAATGAAGGCATGGGGACACCTGGGTGGCTCAGTGGGTTAAGCCTCTGCCTTCGGCTCAGGTCATGATCTCAGGGTCCTGGGATCGAGCCCCACACTGGGCTCTCTGCTCAGCAGAGAACCTGCTTCCCCCTCTCTTTCTGCCTGCCTCTCTGCCTACTTGTGATCTCTCTGTCAAATAAATAAAATAAAATAAATCTTAAAAAAATAAAATGAAGGCATGGATTATTTTTTTTATTTTTTATTTTTTTTATTTTTATTTTTATTTTACTTGATTCTGTCTTCTTTAAAACACACCTGGAATCTTATGTGTAGCTCTGGGTTGTTATCTTGGAAGAGGGCTACAGACAAACTGGTACACATGAAGAGAAGAGAGAGGAGAGGACAATAAAGGAAATCGAGGCCACATTATGTGAGGAATAGTGAAAGAAACTGGAGTATTTAGCCTGGTCAAGAGGTGACTCATGGTGAGGTTGAAAGAGAGGTCACAAGAACTGCCTGCAAATAACTGAAGGGCTATGATACGAAAGTGAAACTAAAATCATTCCATAAATCTTTAAGATCCAGTGGTTGAAATTTTTGGAGAGAAAGAGAATTAAATTTAAGTGTAAGGAAACATTATCAAGAGTTGGAACAAACTCTTGGAAATGAGCTCTCCAAAGTCTTTTGTAAAACTACTGTTTGAACCTACCTTTCCACTGAAAATCTCCATCACCCTGGCATTTCCCACAAGATTGATGTCTGACTCTTATTTCCTATACTTGGAGTTTCAGTAAATTACTATTTTATGCAGCAATTGATAGGAATAATTCTTTTGATCATTGGGAAAATTCCAGTTATTTACCATTTGAATTGTTTCTTTGAAACTCTGCTTTCCTGGCACTTATTTAAACTTTAAGATAGACAAACTACCATGATGGTGTTTCACTGGTGTAAGAATAAGGAGAAGAGCCTGTGGACCAGCTGTGTTCTTTCTGTAACTGGGGACAGGACATCTGAACTGGTTATTGGGCCTTCTGGGGTCAGTGCTGATAGCTTCTAAAGATTGTCAGCTGCCAAGGTACAAGCGTGTGAATAAAAACTAACTGCACCTGGAATTTCTGTGATTTCATGTATATGTATATTATGAGCCACATTAGGTATGTATTTTCAAAGGGAGGAACTTCTGCTCCATTGGTCCCATTATGGTAGCCTGGCAATTTTTAAGGAGTTATGAAAAAGAAGACGTGAAACTACCATTTTGTTGTCAGGTGGTCATAACACTTGTAGCCTTTCTAGGGGTTTTGTTTCTTTACTTTTTCCTTCTTCCTTTTTTTAACCTCACCTTATATCACCTCTGATCCTATTTTTATTTCTTTGTTCTCTTGCCTACTCTTCCATTTTATGAAAGGTTGAAGTAAGCAGTATCCAAGTAATGTGTACTCTGTGTTCGCATCCTCTTCTCCAGGGTGGAATAAAGGAAATACAATGTTATTGCTCTTCTGTATGATTTGTGTTGGTCTTTTCTCCACCATCTCTGCCTTGAGGTCAGGTGCTATGTTCTCTACTTCCTGTATAACTCCCCAGGTGTCCAATATGTGCATCTGTGCATGGTGGGTTTTTAATAAATGTTCTTGACCGATTTACTGACTGTTCACCATAGCAAGAAAACAGTGCCACATTTTATTCCAAAGAGGCTATAGAGTATTGAGGCAAAGTGTTTCAGGAGTTCTTTGAGGTCTGAAGGTGTTTGAGAAATTCTGAAATGTAAGAGTGTAAGATTCCTAAAGATATTTAAATTATTGCCTTGTTTTGAAAGATACTTGTATAATGTTTTTACTGTATGCAATATAGTAATCTCCCTCTTTCTCTCCAAAGAGATCTTTTTAGTTGAGGGTGTGCTAATTTGGTATGCATTGTTTGTTTTTTAAAGAATTGTTGTATATTCAAATACTTCTGGCTGCTTTAAAAATTTTTAAACACAAAAATTAAAAAAAAATCTCCAATATTTTCCTTTAAAAAGGGGTCATTTGGGGGTGCCTGGGTGGCTCAGTCATTAAGTGTGAGCTCTGTGTTGGGCTCTCTGCTCAGTGGGAAGCCTGCTTCTCCCTCTCCCACTCCCCCTACTTGTGTTCCCTCTCTTGCTTTCTCTCTCTGTCAAATAAATAAATAAAATCTTTAAAAAAAGAAAAGGGGGGGCATTTGGAGAAACTTTTATTCTTTAAATTTTTTTTTATTTTTTAAAAGTGGGCTCCATGCCCAGCATCAAGCCCAAGATGGGGCTTGAACTCACTACCCTGAAATTAAGACCTGAGCTGAGAGGTCAAGACCTGAGTTGAGATCAAGAGTCAGATGCTTAACTGACTGAGCCCCACCCAGGTGCCCCTGGGGGATCTTCTTGAAAAATAAAGATCTTTGTTAGTATTCATCTTATAAAAATATTCTTTGCTTTTAAAAAGGGCTTATTGTGGAGTTTCTATAAATGGAAAACTCTCCAACTCTATTTTCAAGATGATTTTATTTTATTTTTTAAAGATTTTATTTATTAGAGAGAGAGAGAGAGAGAGAGAGAGAGAGAGAGAGACCACAAGTAGGGGAAGAGGCAGGGAGAGAGGGAGAAACAGACTCCCCAGCTGAGCAGGGAGCACGACGCAAGGCTCGATTCCAGGACCCCGGGATCATGACCTGAACTGAAGGCAGATGCTTAACCATCTGAGCCACCCAGGTGCCCCCAAGATGATTTTATTTATAAAAAATAAATTTACTCATAACCATTGAGTAAACACTTGCTAATATATTTGTGTTTCAGTTAAGATTAAAATAGAACAGATTTTTGCATCAGATTAAAAGACAGCTTCATTGAGATATAATTCTTATACCATCCAGTTTACTCTTTAAAGGGTCTAGTTCAGTGGTTTTTAGTATATTCACGAAGGTGTACAACCATCAATATTAATTCCAACATTGATTTTCTTTCCCACCAGAAGAAACTTTGTACTCATTACCATTAGCAGTCCCTCCCCACTACTCCTGTCCTGGCCTCTGGAAACCATTAGTCTTCTTTCTGTCTCTGTGGATTTACATATTCCGAACATTGCATATAAATGGAATTATACAATAATCATACACTATTTGTAGACTTTTGTGTCTGTTTTCACGTAGTATAAAGTTTTCAAGGTCATCCATATTATTATCATTATTTTTAAAAAATTTTATTTATTTATTTGACAGAGAGACAGGGAACACAAGCAGGGGGAGAGGGAGAAGCAGACTTCCTGCTGAGCAGGGAGCCAGATGTGGGGCTCGATTCCAGGACCCTGGGACCCTGGGATCATGAGCTGAGCCGAAGGCAGATGCTTAATGACTGAGCCACCCAGGCGTTCCGGTCATCCATATCATAACATGCGTTAATACTTCTTTCTTTATAACTGAATGATATTTCATTGTATGTATATACCATATTTTATTTCTACATTCAGCAGTTGATAGACTTGGGGTTGTTCTACTTTCTGGCTGTTGTGAACAATGCTGCTGCAAACATTCATGTGCAAGTGTTTGTGTGGACATATGTTTTTATTTTTCTTAGGTATGTACCTAGCAGTGGATTGGTGGGTCATAAGGTGATTCTGTATTTCATAGTTTGAGGAACTGCCAAACTGTTTTCCAAAGTGATCCTTTTATATTCCCACTAGCAGAGTATGAGGGTTTCAGTTTTTCTACCTCCTCACCAATACTTGTTATTCTTTTGCATTGTAGCAGTCATAGTTGGTATGAAGTAGTATCAGATTGTGGTTTTTTTTTTTTTAAGATTTTATTTATTTATTTGACAGAGAGAAAGAGATTACAACTAGGCAGAGAGGCAGGCAGAGAGAGAGGAGAAGCAGGCTCCCTGCCAAGTAGAGAGCCAGATGCGGGGCCCGATCTCAGGACCCTGAGATCATGACCTGAGCTGAAGGCCCAGGCTTTAACCCACTGAGCCACCCAGGCACCCCCAGATTGTGGTTTTTTAAAAAGATTTTATTTATTTGAGAGAGAGGGAAGGCATAAGCGGGGTGAGGGGCAGAGGGAGAGGGAGAAGCAGACTCCCAGCTGAGCAGGGAGCCTGACATGGGGCTTGATCCGAGGACCATGGGATCATGACCTGAGCTGAAGGCGATGCTTAACCGACTGAGCCACCCAGGTGCTCCTCAAATTGTGGTTTTGATTTTGATTTCCTTAATGACAAATGATGTTGAGCATCTTTTCTTATGTTTATTTGTCATTTCTATATCTTCTTTGGAGAAATGTCTAATCAAATATTTTCTTTGGGTAAATATGAAGGGTATATTTTCTTGCTTATATTTATTCTCTACAGAAAGAGGTAGAAGTAGCTCTTCTGAACTTTATTCCTTATTTTAGATTTTTGTCAGTACTTAGATAACCAATTCAGAGAGTAGAATTGTTTCACATATTAGAGCATTTCTTGAATGTATTCTGTATATTTGCCCCATCCGTATACTTTTCCCCTTTGGAAATATGAAATAAGTATAAGCATGTTTATTCTGTGGATGCTTGCAAGATATTTAGGAAGATCAAGTATGTATGTTCTACCTTGTACTGCTTTGCATTTGTGGTTCTGTGTGTACGTTCCTGTCTCCTTAACTAAATGTGTGGTCCTTGAGGAGAACCATCTTTGTATTGACACAGTGTATATCACAGTGCCTTACATATACCACATGTTTGTTATGAATTTTTGAAGTTAATAGAACAGGAAAAACAATATAATATTTCAACGAAATACTCAAGTGAATGGCATAACCAGTCAGTATTGTTGAATGTCAGAGGTAATGATAATCAACGTGTACTGGATTTATTAGGAAAGTCTTCATGCAAGACAAGGTAATTAAGTGGACTCATAAAAGATAGGTAAGACCTGAGCAAGGGGAAAGAGTATTTCAAGTAGGTGTCATAGTTTGGAGGCAGTGAGTGGATCATATCGACAAGAATAGAAGGTTGGTATTGGCTTGTAGATAAAAGGGTGAACAAATAAGTAGGAACTACTTATGAATGCTGTCATTTCAGAGGCCTTAATGGTAGTTTGAAAGGTTTGCCCTTATTCCATTTGTCATTAGTGAATCATTGGTATTTTTTGAGCTAGAAAGTTTTGGAACAAAGTTGTACTTTAAGGACATTTACTTGGTGATAGTATATATCATGGGCTGGAGGGACACTTATATCAGGAGACCATTTAAAAGGGTGTGATAATAATTGAATTCTTCTACTCAACTCTTAAAGAACAGATTTTTTTCTTTGATCATTAGTGGCTAGAGCAGGGTTCAATTTTTTTCCCCCCATTGGATGCATGAATGTATGAACTAGGTCATCTGGGCCTGGATAGAGCTGTTACCAGTGGGAAGTACCCTTATGAGAAACATTTTGGAGGATGACTTGTTTTCTAAGAGTATAAAGGGTGGGTAAGGTTGAAGAGGACACTAAGGTCACAGTGTGAGAGATTAAGGAATCTCTAGAAATAGGGAATTCAGCTAGGGGAAGAGAGGAGTGGGAAAATGGACGGTCTTGAGCATGTTTGTAGACTTGTTGAGTTTGACATTGAAATACATAGTCATTTTTCAAAGTGCTAGAACAGACAATCCTAAAATTTGTATGGAATCAGGAAAGACCCCAAATCACCAAGGAAATGTTGAAAAAGAAAAACGAAGTTGGGGGCATCACATTGCCTGATTTCAAGCTGTATTACAAAGCTGTGATCATCAAGACAGCATGGTACTGGCACAAAAACAGATACATAGACCAATGGAACAGAATAGAGAGCCCAGATATGGACTCTCAACTCTATGGTCAAGTAATCTTTCACAAAGCAGGAAAAACATATCTAGTGGAGAAAAGATAGTCTCTTCGGTAAATGATGCTGGGAAAATTGGACAGCTGTATACAGAAGAATGAAACGCAACCATTCTCTTACACCGTACACAAAGATAAACTCAAAATGGATGAAGGACCTCAATGTGGGACAGGACTCCATCAAAATCCTAGAGGAGAACATAGGCAGTAACCTCTTTGACACTGGCCACAGCAACTTCTTTCAAGACACGTTTCCAAAGGCAAGGGAAACAAAAGTGAAAGTGAACTTTTGGGACTTCATCAAGATAAAAAGCTTCTGCACAGCAAAGGGAACAGTCAACAAAACAAAGAGACAACCCACAGAATGAGAGAAGATATTTGCAGATGACACTATAGACGAAGGGCTGATATCCAAGATCTATAAAGAACTCAATCTCAACACCCAAAACCCAAAAAATCAGTCAAAAAACGGGCAGAAGATAGGAACCGATATGTTTCCAAAGAAGATATACAAATGACTAACAGACACATGAAAAAATGTTCATCATCACTAACCATCAGGGAGATTCAAATCAAAACCACACTGAGATACCACCTTAAACCAGTTTGAATGGCAAAAATTGACAAGGCAAGAAACAACAAATATTGGAGAGGTTGTGGGGAAAGGATTCCTCTTCGACTGTTGGAGGGAATGCAGGTTGGTATAGCCACTTTGGAAAACAATGTGGAGGTTCCTCGAAAAGGTAAAAATGGAGCTACCCTATGACCCAGCAGTTGCACTACTGGGTATTTACCCCAAAGATACAGATGTAGTGAAAAGAAGGGCCACATGCACCCCAGTGTTCATAGCAGCAATGTCCACAATAGCCAAACTGTGGAAAGAGCTGTGATGCCTTTCAACAGATGAATGGATAAAGAAGATGTGGTCCATGTACACAATGGAATACTATGCAGCCATCAGAAAGGATGAATACCCAACTTTTGCATCAACATGGATGGGACTGGAGGAGATTATGCTGAGTGAAATAAGTCAAGTAGAGAAAGTCAGTTATCATATGGTTTCACTTATTTGTGGAACATAAGGCATAGCATGGAGGACATTAGGAGAAGGAAGGGAAAAATGAGGGGGGGGTGAGTCAGAGGGGAGATGATCCATGAGAGACTATGGACTCTGAGAAGCAAACTGAGAGGAGGAGGCTGGGGGGATGGGTTAGCCCGGTGATGGGTAGTAAGGAGGGCATGTATTTCATGGAGCACTGGGTGTTATACACAAACAATGAATCATGGAACACTACATGAGAAACTAACGATATACTATATGGTGACTAACAATGTAATAAAAAAAAACCTTGTAGGGATAGGGTGGATGGGTTATGGACATTGGGGAGGGTTTGTGCTTTGGTGAATGCTGTGAAAGATGTAAGCCTGATGATTCACAGACCTGTACCCCTTGGGCAAATAATAAAAATAAAATTAAAAAAAAAAAAACAAAAACCAAAAAAACAAACAAAAAAAAAACCTTATTCGAATTCATGTACTTAAGGAAATAACTTTATCTTGATAAAAAATGACTTCGAAGAAATAAAGATATGTGCCTATAAATAAAAAAAACAAATACATAATATGTAGGAAGAAAGGCTCAGATAAGAACTGAAGTCTGAGTGTATCAATTTGGATATCGCTATGAAGATGTTGTTTGAGCAGGAAAAATGATTGGACTGATAGAATTGTGTGTGCATATACACATGCATACATACTTTTATACGCTGGAGCCCAATATGTGTGTTTGATTGTTGATATACTAATCTGCTGGTTGGTATTAGCAGAATGATGAGTACTGGTTTTTGGGGTGAGCAGAGGGAAGAAAAAGCTAAAGAAGGAGGGTGTCTGGGTGGCTTAGTGGGTTAAAGCCTCTGCCTTCGGCTCAGGTCATGATCTCAGGATCCTGGGATCGAGGCCCGCATCGGGCTCCCTGCTCAGTGGGGAGCCTGCTTCCTCCTCTCTCTCTACCTGCCTCTCTGCCTACTTGTAATCTTTCTCTCTCTCTGTCAAATAAATAAAAAATTTAAAAAAAAATTAAAAAAAAGCTAAAGAAGGAGACAGGAAAGGAACAGAGGTGGAAGAACTTAACAGCACAAATTTGCTAAGCGGACTTTGTAATTGTCTTGCGTTTCAAAATGGTATTGGTAATGACTGGTAGTACTGCCATATCACGTACTAAGTGCTCACTATGTGTCAGACACTGTGATAGGCATGCTATCTCTCTTTATCTTCACATCAAAACTGTGATATCAGTACTGTTAGATCCCCTTTTACTGAGAACGAAACTGGAGTCTAAAGAAGTTAAAATTTGCCCAAGCTGAATTGAGCTAATAATAATTAGGGTAATTGTGGCTATAACCCTGACTTTTTTGACTCCAAGCCAAATATTCTTTCGATTATACCAAAGGTTTGTATGTTTAATTTCTTCAAGGTAAGGTCTTTATCTTTAGAGACATAGTTCCCAGTAAAAGTTTATTAATTAGCAGGCAGTGATTGGGCAGTCACATTTCCTATAGAAAAATCTGCACGTACTTTGGATGTGGCTGCTGCTTTTCTATGTGGGTATTTATATTTATAGTGTGGTAGGGAGATAAAATTTTTTTGATTGCATATTGTGGGTATTTGTTTTATTTTTGAAGATTTTATTTATTCATTTGAGAAAGAGAGCACATGAAAGGGGGGGGAGAAGAAGTGAAGGGAGAGAGAGAGGGACAAAGAATACCAAGCAAACTGTGCACCAAGTGTGGAGTCCTGTGTGCAGGGCCTCCATCTCACGACCCTGAGACCATGACCTGAGTCGAAACCAAGAGTTGGACGCTTAACCGATTGAGCCACCCAGGTGCCCCGGTGGATATTAATTTAAAAGATGATAGCAGTTCTTTCATTTGAGGAATTAATCATTCAGAGAGTGCTTTTCAAAATTTTTTTTGTTACACTAATATAAACTTCTTTTAGAAGTGTTTCTGATGCATGCCTCAGAACATTCATAAATTAGCAAGGAAATAATAAGGGCCTGATGTTTTCTTTTCTTTCAGGGGATATCATTTTCAATGCACAATACCCAGAGCTGCCCCCTGATTTCATCTTTGGAGAAGATGTTGAATTCCTACCAGACCCCTCAGCCCTGCATGTGAGTACCGCAGGCTCGTTTCGGATGATCCTTATTTGTTGAAGAAAAGTAAAATTAGCTTTTTACAATTGCTCGACAGATAAATTTGCCAAACATGTGGGGTTTTTTTCCACCCCTTTTTTCTCTGCCCTCTGAAATCAGCACATCTCTTCATATGCCAACATAGTTTAAAGAATAGATTTTTTTCATTGCAGTTTTACTTTCAGACTATTTTGAATTAAAGCCTCTAGCGTATTGGTTAAAATATTTTTACTTCAGCTTAAAGAGACATGTTGAAGACATTTCTTTAATTTAATACTTCATGCCTGCGATCCATTTTCTAATGTTTACTAACACTTCATCACAGAGCTTGTTAGGGGAGTGTTTCTTGGCTCTTCGAGAGGCCTTTTTTGTATCGAAGTGAAAGTGGCAAATGTGGACTTGTGTCCATATTATCTCAGTATTATTATCAGAAGGGTAAAGACCAGATTAAGTGTTCTTTATTAATAAGCAAGACCAAAAACTTTGTAGTTAAAGGAACATGTTTGTAGGGTTGAAGTGGGGGAAGGAGTGGTGGTACTTGTCAGAAGCACATGTGGTTCACATAAAAAATAGTGTGTTTCACATTGCTGGTGGAGAAAAACATGTGCCATCTTGTTTAAAAGTTCTGACCAGACAAAATGTCTCTGTCTTTCCCTTCTCAAGTTCAGTTTTGCTATGATGCCTATACTTGTAGTTCAAAACTATGTTCTTTGTTTTGTTTTTTGGACTTTTTTTTTTGTCTCAGAGTTTTGTAATTAAAAATTTTGATGACTTACTGTGAAATCTTGCACCCCTCCCTTTTTAAAAAGGGAAGTATTAAACAGGAACTATCAACCCAGACCTAAAGAATGATCTTAAATTTTAGAACACAGCTGTAAAAATGCAGTTGGCAAGAGTAGGATGGATTTGTTGCAAAATTTCTAATAATTACACTCAAACTGTTAGTTGATTTTTAAAAATCTATGGTTTAATCATGGTTCCTTTAGATGCTGTGTGTTACATTTTTACCCCATATTGAAGCTGAGGGCCTTACCTGGAGAAAATGAGGCAGAAGTATCTCTCCAGACCTCTTCTGTGTTAAAGCTGCCCGTGGAGGGTAGCATTTGCTAAATGCCAAAGATGTGTGATAGGCTAAGTGCTCCAGGAATTTAAAGAAGGTTGTCAGAAGGGGCTCTGTAGTAGAGGTGAGACTTGGACTCATTCTTGAAGAGTGGAGCTAAGTGGGAAGGATAGCAGAGAGAATTTCAGGTAGGGGGAGTGACATAAACAAATGAAATGTGTAATGTATTACAGAAGAAGGTACTGACAGGTTTGCTCAAGTGTAAGTTAATATAAGGAAGGGCTAGGAAAGGTTAGAGAAGGAAATTGGACTAAGATTGTGAAGAACATGGAATTCTAGGTTAAGAGCCACAAAAAGAGGTGATAATTGGAGAATCAGCTCACAGCAATGTGATCAACATCTTGGATTAAAGAAAAGTGAGGACCAGAATTGAGGACTGTTGCAAAAATCCGGGGGAGGGAAAAGGAAGGTGCTTTGAGCTAGGATGATACAAGAAGGGGAATACTATGAAGGAAAGGGTAAGAAATGTGTTTACAACTTTTTTTTTTTTTGAATTGCCTTTAAAATTTGCAAGGCGCATCTTCAGTGGAGGTAAGTGTTATGAGAACATAGAATTTAAAAGCCAAAAAGGACCTTGAATTTCAGTTTATTCCACTTTTCTCTTTTCGTATTGAGAAAATTGACCTAGAATTCTATCATTGTGCCGGACTTGATATTATAACTCCACTCATATTTAGTCCCTGAGTGAAATTTCTGCAGATGTTTTTGAGATTAGCTGAAGAGGAACAGCCAAAACAAAACAAAACAAAACAAAAAACCCAAAGCACTGTACTTAAGAGAAAGATTACCAATCTAGGGGAATACTTTCTCTTTAGCTGCCATCAGTCTGAGCACTCAGCCAGGCTACCCAGCGCTTCTCCATGGAGCAGTGGTTTGGGCAAGCCTAGTAAAGCAACCAGGCCACACCCTCCACCAGCCAGTGAGGTCCCCCCAGCCCTAGAGGTGCCCTTGGTGCTCTTTGTCATCTGGCTAAACCACTAGGACAGGATACATGTCGGCAGACGTTTCTCTGAGCATAGCATGCCTCTGAAGGACTTTTCACTCAGCAGTTAACAGGCTATGGTTTAGTTCTTCAGTTCAGTTCAGCCTTTTTTCCTTCCTTCCTGAAATGCGCAGAGCACAGTCACTAATAACCTGATTAGTCCATTTTGGTTCTGAATGAAAGAGGGATTCCATATTTCATCACCCATGGAGTGGAGACCAGCATGTCTAGGTTTTTTGGATTTTTCCCCAGAAGTACTAACTGCAGGAGGGAATGAATATATACCCTTAGATTCTGGGAGTGTAGTCCATAGTCCAAAGGAGTTGCTATGGCAAATATGGAATTTCCTTGAATCTTCTGGGTTTTATCTTAAAAATTAATAAAAATGACTTTGCATGTGATTCCATAATATACCTGTGCTTTTTAATAAAAAGCATATTAAGTTATAAATATTTGAGGAAAAAATGTGTCCCAGTTTGAGAAATAAAATTTTTGAGAATATATGTGATCCTTTATTTATTTTTTATTTTTTTATTTTTTTTAATTTTATTTTTATTATTTGCCCAAGGGGTACAGGTCTGTGAATCATCAGGCTTACATCTTTCACAGCATTCACCAAAGCACAAACCCTCCCCAATGTCCATAACCCATCCACCCTATCCCTACCCTCCCACATGTGATCCTTTATTTATTCAATTTATTTAAACCAGCTTCTTTCTATAAAAGGATTTCAAGTAACTTAAATAAAGGATATACATAAGGTTAATTAAAATTTGTGAGGAGCTCTAATCCATCAGATGAAGCCACCTCTTTTTAAATTCAAGTTCTTCATTCACAGAGATGAGTTTCATTAAGAACTTTAAGATCCTCAGATGAATGGAAAATACTAGGTGGAGATACCAGATCCAGATAAATATGAGATAGATAACAGAGATAGGTATCTCATTCATACCAAAGAATCATCAAATCATTGAATTATAATTGTAGTTGTTCAGTGGTTCCCCTTCTGACTATCTTCAGAATAATTTAGGAAGCCTGTTATAAAATAGATTCTTGGGGCAGCTGGGTGGTTCACTTGGTTAAGCGTCTGCCTTCAGCTCAGGTCATGATCTCAGGGTCCTGGGATGGAGCCCACATCAGGCTCTCTGCTCAGCAGGGAGTCTTTTTCTCCTTCTCCCTCTTTCTCTGTGCTCTCTCTGTCTCAAATAAGTAAATAAAATCTTTAAAAAAAGTCAGATTCTTGTATCCCACTGAAATCTGAATTAGACCCATCAGGGAGCTGAAGAGTCACTAAATTCTCTGGGCCATTTCTGTGTATAGTCTGTGAACTGCTATTGAGAATCACTAGTTGAACCCATGTTTTATAGTAACATCTCCAACAGAAGGCCCACTTGGCTTTGCTTAACATCATTTCCAGCGAGGTATCAGATTCCATTTTGGGGACGGCTCCATTTTTGTTTTTTTAATAAACAGCTTTATGGAGGCATAGTTTATACACCATATATAATCCACCCATTTTAGAGTATATAATGCAGTAGTTTTTTAATACATTCACAGATCTGTGCAACCATCACCACAGTTAACTTTAAATTTTTTTAAATTGATGTATAATTGACATTGTATTATTTTCAAGGGCACAACATAATGATTTGGTATTTGTATGTATCACGAACAGTGTCTAGTTAACATCTACCATCATTAGAGTCAAATTTAGAACATTAGCAGTCACTTCCCCTTCCTCCTAACTCCTACCCATATCCACTCTAAGCAGTAAGTAACTATTCTACATTCTGTTTCTGTATATTTGCCTGTTCTGGATATTTCATGTAAATGGAATCATACTATATGTGGTCCTCTGTGACTGACCAATTTCATTAACATATAGTTTTCAATGTGTTATCACTACTTCATTTTTTATTGCTAAATAATATGACGTTGTATGCATATACCACATTCTATTTATCCGTTGTCAGTTGATGGACTTTTGGATTGTTTTCATGTTTTGGCGATTATAAATATTATTGTTGTGTGGGCATGTTTTAATTTTTCTTAGATAGATCCCTGGGAATGGAACTGCAGGGTCAAATGGTAACTGTGTTTAGCTTCTTGAGGAACTCCCAGACTGTTTTCCAAAGTGACTATGCCATTTTACATCCCTGCCAGCATATAAGTGTTCCAGTTTCTCCACACCCTCACCAACACTTGCTATTATCTTTTTGATTATAGCCAATGAAGTAGTATCTCTTTGTGGTTTGGGTTCATATTTCCCTAATGGCTGATGATGTTTTGAATCTTTTCATGTGCTTATTGGGCATTTTTATATCTTCTTTGGAGAAATGTCTATTCAAAGCCTTGGCTCTTTCTTAAGTTGGGTTATTTGCCTTTTATTGTTGAGCTGTAAGAGTTCTTTGTATATTGTATCTCTGTATGTGCCAGAATTTTCTTCTGTTCTGTGGACTGTCTTTTCACTTCTAGGTAGTATTGTTAGAAGGACAAAAGTTTAAGTCTAACTTACCTATCTTTTATTTTGTTGCATATGCTTTTGATTTAATATCTAAGAAATCATTGCCTCGTCCAAGGTTATGAAGTCTTACTATTATCTTTCCTTAAAAACTTCTATAATTTTTGCTCTTACTTTTAGGTATTTGGTTTATTTTGGGTTAATTTTTGTTTATGGTATGAGGTAGGAGCCCCACTTTTTAAAAAAAATTAATTATTTTAATTAATTAATTAATTTATTTTAGAGAGGGGGAGAGAGTGAGAGTGTGTGTGGAGAGGCAGAGGGAGAGGGAGAAAGAGAGACGCAGACTCCATGCTGAGCTCAGAGCCTAAAGCGGGGCTTGATCCCACGACCCAAGAGAGAGATCATTACCTGACCCGAAACAAGAGTTGGGCATTTAATTGACTGAGCCACCCCGATGCCCCCCACTTCATTGTTTTATAAGTGGAGATCCAGATGTCTAAATATAATTTATTAGAAAGACTATATTTTCCTTATTGACTTGTCTTGGCATTCTCGTTGGAACTCAGTTGACTATAAATGGTAGGGTGTGTTTTTGGACTGTCAATTCTATTACTTTGATCTGTCTTTTAACCTTATACCAAGACCATGCTGTCTTGATTGTGTGACTTTTAATAAATGTGATTGTTGTGACTTTTAATAAGTTTTGAGATTGGGAAGTGTGAGTTTTCCAACTTTGTCCTTTTCCAAGGTTGCTTTGACTCTTGTGGGTCCCTTGCATTCCCTAGGATCAGCTTGTCAGTTTCTGGCAAGAATCCAGGTAGGATATTGATAGGAATTGCATTCAGTCTGTAGCTTCAGCTAGAGATTTGCTGTTCACTATTTTCATTAAGTTCTGCCTGGAACTCTCTTCCCCCATCTGAATGGCTTGTTCTCCTGTCTTCAAATGTCATTATATCAGAGAGGCTTTTCTTGGTGTCTCTCTACAAAATAATGGTAACACCCTCTCCATTGCTCTCTCATTTTTTTTTTTAATCATGCTTTGTTTTCTTCATTACACTTACCACTATTTGATAATTTTTCCTTGCTTATTTGGTATCTCTCTGCCAGGGTGACCAATGGCCTCGGTTTGCCTGAGGCTGATGGGTTCTCTGGGAGGTAGTACCTTCAGTGTTGAAACTCTCCCACGTAAATTGAGATGGAAGGTTACCCTTGTTTCTTCACTGGAATGGAAGCCCCATGAGAGAATGAATTTGTTTTCTTCACTGCTGCGTCCTTATAACTAAAAGAGGGCCTGGTGTGTCGAGCTGCACAATACATGTTTGTTAGCTGAGCAGGTGTCCTTTAAGGTCGTGTATTCTTAAAGGACTTGCTGGTTTCCAAGACTAGAAAATATGCTTTAGATGAAAATTTCAAAATAGAAGAAGAGATTCAGTTTTAGAGAAACTGGGAGATAAAAATCAGTTAACAGACTCTCCGAAGCAGTGATTTTCAGCCTTGGTTTTGCAATGCCCTGTGGTATGTTTGGCTACCTCAAAGGGCATTGTGAAATTCTTTTCCCCAAAAGTAATAGTGATAATTCACTTTAATTTAAAATAAAATTGCATAAAGGAGGAAGGGTGGTTCATAAATTTAAATGAGAAGGACATGTTGCAATTATAGCAGAATTGGAAACCACTGATATCTGACTTCCTAGTTTGAAGAAGGTGAGGGTGATTTGGGGTCTGGGACAAGCATCTTCAGGGTGAGAGTCTAATGCTCCCAGTTCCTGCACTGATTCTGTTCTGCTCATATGGAATGTAAGTGGAGAAAGAAGTATCATGGTGACACCTTGTCACTTCTCCTGCTCTGCTCCTCACCGTGCTGCCTCCAGAAGGACATCTTCTGAGTGTGTCCTTGCAAAACAGTGCCAGTCCCCTGTGTACATGAAATATATGTGAAGGATGCACTTTGCTGAGATGGACTACATGGCCTGCTGCTGAGAAATGCCAGCCAGGAGTGTGGTGCTCCTGTTCTCAAGACACTTTCCTGTGCCGTGGCCCACAGTACATTTTAGAGCAGAATTGTCTGTCATTTTTAAAATATTGATCCAGTGCCTCCTTTGAGACCTTTAGAAGACTCATCTTCAGCCCTGAGGTGGAACATAATGCTCAGGACAGAGAAGTGCACGGAATCGCAGCCCGAGGTGACATGTGGGGGGACGACCGTAGATGCACGTGGTGCTGTGGGAGCACGTGGGGGGGCACTTTACCAGCTCCGTGGATAGTAGGTGTCAGAGACTTAGAGACATAGTATTTGAGTGTTTATAACTCATCCGCATTTTTATGTAACATATAGACAAGTGACATATCTACAGGAGAGCATACAGATCACAAGTATGTTACCTGGAGAATTTCCAAAAAGTAAACACAGTGTGTAATCAGCACTTAGGTCAGGAACAGAACATTTCCAGTTTCCTGAAGCCCCACTCAATGCCCCCTCCCATCACTTGTGACCCCCTGGCCCAAGGGTGAACACTGTGCTGACTTAAATCACCATGGTTAATTCCGCCTCTTTTTGAGCTTTCTGCAAAGGGAATCAAACAGCCTGCACTTGGATGTCTGACTTCTTTCACTCCACGTTTATTCGTGAGCTTCACCCCTGTGATTTGTTGTTGTTTGCTCATTCCATCGTGTGAGCAGAGCACGGTTTATTTGTCCCTTCTAGTACTGATCGATGTTTGGATTCTTCTCAGGTGTTTGCTGTTGTGAACAGTGCTGCCATGAACGTTCTCGTGTGTGTCTTGGTGAATATGCTTGTGCATTTCTGAGGGGCCTCTGCTGGAGGGCGGACTTGCTGGGCCACATGGTATAGAGGATCATGGCCTGAGCCCAAGGCAGAGGCTTAACGACTGAGTCACCTAGGCAGGCCTAGAGTTACAAACTACTTAAAGGAGTAGGAGAGAACTCTAAGGAATGCAAGCATAGCAGTCGCAGAGAGCGGCTACTCTGTGGCTGAGAGAAAAAAAATCCAAGAGGGAGCAAACTGGGAAGGCCCCAGGCTGAGACTCCGCCCTCCTGGTTGGAGTGGGTGTGGCCGCAGCCCACTGGATGTTGGAGACCTGCATTCAGGGGTGCTGCAGGCCAGAACGGGTGTGGCCTACTGGGTGCTGGTGGGCCAGCGGAGCTGGGTGCCAGCCAACAGGCTGGAGGGGCAGCCCTGCTGGGTCTCCTGCATGGCGTGGGCAGCTGCGTGGTAGGAGCAGCTACGAAAAGTCCATCAGAACAGGGATAGGCGGCCGCTCCATCTGTCAGGCCTTGCATGGCCCTCCTCCCCCATCACTTTCTGTCAACAAGCTAGACATTGTACCAGCTGGCAAAGGAGAAGTGTTTGCAGGGTCCAGTCCCAGGTTCATAAACAGGACAGAGAAGATTAGATTTGGAAGATGAGCAGCGATCAATGAATAACTAGCACAACTAGATAACGCCAGGCTTATCTTCCGGTTTATTGTTTTCGGTGGTGTCTAATCTGCTGTTAAATCTTTCTCATGAGTTCTTAATTTTAAGTCCTGTGTTATTTAGTTCCACAGTTCTTTGGTGGATCTATCTTTACATCTGTAGTTTTCTCCATTTATTGCACCTGCTGATACTTAGTTTCAAGTCCTTGTCAGCGAGTTCTAATACCTGGAATATCCTGGGCTCTGTTTGTTTTGCCTGCCTTTTTCGTTGGTTATCAATCATGTGGTTCTGTATTTGGCATTTCGTATAGTTTTGAGCGAATGTCAGACATTCCTGTTAAAAAACAAACTATAGAGGCTTCAGATGATGCAGTCGTCTTATAGAGAGAGGTTTCATTGTCTGCTCTCGTGGGCAGAGTGTTGATGGATCCTCTTAATGCAGATGGGGACTTTGCTGGGTTGAGGTTAGCTTGTGTCTTTGGTAAGGGTCGTCTTCCTGCGGTTCACTACGATTTCCGAGGCAGAATTCTTCAGGGTTTTTTTCTGAAGGTCTGGAGCGGCCAGTGTTCCTAGCATGTATATAAGTGCCTTGGCCTATAAAATAAATTCCGTGTCATTTATCAAATATTCAAACACCCAAACAATGCGGATCGTTGCCCTAATAGAATCAAAATCCTAGATTTTATATTGTAAGACTGCTGATAGCTCTGCTCTGCTTTTCAGAGGTACTTGCCTAAATTTAGCTTCTTGCCCATGGGCTGCCCCAGAATTTATCAGATTGTTTTGATGGTAACTGGCTACATGTTTGAGGTCTCTCAAGACTTTGCCAAATGTGCTAATGATTTTTCTGAGTCCAGCAGCAGCTTTGTGAGTGTGCAGAGCCTGGATTCTCAGCCTCCCTCCTGTGCCTGGAATTTGCAGATGTCCCCAGGGCAAAAGCAGAAGTCAGTTGTCTTACATTTTGAGAACATACAATTTTACCCTTTACTTTCATAGCAAAACATAAAAAATTTTAGTGGACCATAAAATACTGCTCGCTTTTGGGCACCTGGGTGGCTCAGTTGATTAAGCATCTGCCTTTGACTCAGGTCATGTGAAGATCCCAGGGTCCTGGAATCGAGTCCTGCATCAGGCTCCCTGCTGAGCAGGGAGTCTGATGACTTTTTTTAAACAATAGGGGCACCTGGGTGGCTCAGTGGGTTAAGCCTCTGCCTTCAGCTCAGGTCATGATCCCAGGGTCCTGGGGTCGAGCCCCTGCTTCCTCCTCTCTCTCTGCCTGCCTCTCTGCCTGCTTGTGATCTCTCTCTCTGTGTCAAATAAATAAATAAAATCTTAAAAAGATATTTTATTTACTTATTTCACAGAGAGAGAGAGAGACAGAGACAGAGAGAGAGGGAACACAGGTAGGGGGAGTTGGAGAGAGAGAAGCAGATTCCCCGCTGAGCAAGGAGCCAGGCGTGGCACTCGATCCTAGGACCCCGGGATCCTGACCTGAGCCGAAGAGAGGAGCTTAACGACTGAGCCACCCAGGTGGCCCAGGGAGTCTGCTTCTATCTCTGCCCCTCCCCACTGGCTCCCGTGCGTGTGCTGTCTCTCATTCATTCATTCTCTCTCTCTCTCTCAAAAATAAATCTTTAAAAAGAATACTAGCTTTGTTGGCAAGAATACAGAATTAATAGAATTAATAAAAATTATTAATTAATAAAAATTGTGTTCATAAAAATACTCAGTAGCATTAATAAAATGTTTGAAAATGGTGTACTTCTTCCTTTTTTATGAAAACGAACCATAAGAAACTATGGACCCCAGGAAACAAACTGAGGTTTTCAGAGGGGAGGGGGTAGCAGGGTGATAGGTATTAAGGAGGACATGTGCTGTGATGAGCACTGGGTGTGATACTTAACTAATGAATCATTGAACACTACATCAAAAACTCATGATGTACTATACAGTGGCTAACTGAATATAATAAAAAAAAAGAAAACCTAGATTTTTAAGTTCCAGTAGATTTTTCTAAGGTAGAAATAAGGATAAACATTATTTAGAGGTGGCATCTCTAGTTCTCTTGAGTTGAATGCAGCTTGAATTCAAAGGATGCATCAATGTATGATCTAAGTGAACGTGAGAAAGTTCCTAGAACTTTTGATGCAAAATTGGTTTATGTGCTGATGAGTTAAAAAACTTTATTTGTACTTCTACCATTATCTCTTTTTACTTATCAGCCATGGAACCATTTTAGGAGGTAGGAAGAATGTCAATGTTGTCATACTTTGTAAACTGTACTTCCTAAGGGGAGACAGCGGAAGGCCCGGGTTTAAAGACGATGATTTATGATTTCATCTGTTTTTCCAAAGGTGTTGCTCTTATAACCAGTTGTAGATTAAGGAGAGGAGTATTAATATACACACGTGTGTATACACACATATAATTTTGAAGGCATGTGTTATAAACAAGGCTTTAAAAGCACAGTTGTAGAAAAACAACATCTTGAAAGTACAAACATGGGACATTTAAAACGTTCACTCTCATAAGACAAATGAAAAAAAAGGCAAACCAAGTTATTTTTTGAAATCCAATGGCAAATATAACATTTAGCAGATGTTACCAGTTTTGATTTACTCGATTGAATTTGTAAAAATGCTTTTGGGAAGATGAGGTACAGAGTTGCATGGGAAGCATTTCAGCTCAAGAATTTGCTTATCCAGAGGCACTAATGACCCACTTTTGGATTGTTCATCGTCTTTGGTTTGTTGTCTCTCTTTGTCATCCTCCCTTTGTCACCTCCTGTCCTCTCCTGCATTCTCTTCAAAGAGTTGGGTTTAAAAATTATGATAATGTATTTTTCTTACTAATCACATAACATAAGGCAAGTGCCAAAAAACCAAATCTATAATCACACACAGTTTAGAGATGAGTGTGTTTACCATGTTCATGTATTTACTCCTACTGTTCCATGTCTGTGTCATATGCACATCTGTCCTCTACAGTGGTCACTATTTGTTTTTACTTTATCTATTATCATAAGCATGTCTCCCATGACATTATAGATTCATTGGAAGCAGCTTTTAAGATTGGCTTCTATACTTTTGACCTGTCTCTCTGCTGGTTAATACTTCCCCACGCAAATAAAAGATGTATCTCAAACCAGTCCTTTTTCTTCAGTTTTAAATCTGTTTCTCATAAAAAAAAAAAAAAAAGCCACGAGTGCCATTTAAGGCTGTTGGCTAAGTGAAATGGCGATAATTTGTGAATTCCTAATAACTAATAGTTGGTTATGGTTAATAACTTACTAAAAACAGCCTTAAATTCATCACTGTAAGTCTGATGTCTGTGAACAGAGATTCTACTCACGTTTGTTTTTAAGAAAATAAGGGTGACATGGAATTTTAGTAAAACAACATCAGACTTGTTTTTGGCTAGCGTATCTACAGCGTTTGGTAGGAGATGAAGAACTCTACTTTTCAGGAGGGCCTTGGTTTATTTGGTGAAACAGGACTTAAATGTAGAAAAGAGAAATACTGTAGCAAATGGCAGGATGTTGTCCTGGCACCTTCTAGTACCCTGGAGCCACTGCTGTTTTGTGTAGTAATGGTGCGTTCCCGTGTTTGTCTTTTCCCAGAGCACCTTGAAGCGGAGACCATATCTTACTTGTCTTTAATTTCCCCAGCACTTAGTTGTGGTTTAGGTACTTAGTAAGCACACACTAACCTTCTTCTTTTTTTTTAAATGAATGAATATGCTAAGTGTCACAATAGTGTCACAGGAGTTCTGATGAGGCAGTGATTATTGAGTCTGTGGTGATCTGAGGCTTCATGGGGAGGGAGGGTTGGTTTTAGCAGGGTCTTCAAGCAGGGTGGGATTTAGAAGATGAGAGAGGGGACGGCACTATGGGGAGGGGGAGAGAGCTGACAGAGAAGCATCACAAACCAAGGATAGCATATTGGAAGCACTGAGCAAACCGGTTTTGTTGGAGGAGAGTTTGCATAGGCAAATATTAGAAAATGCAGTTATAGAAGGAGATTGAGGTGAAATTGTAAAGGGGTTTGGAATACGGAGCTAAAGATTATTCATTACTAGTTTAGGCTCTGATTTTAAGAAACTGCTGCAGACATAGGTTTTGTTTTGCTTTTGTTTTTGTTTTTAAATATGATTTACTAAGACATTGAAGCTTTTGTAAGGTGTTCATGATCTGAAGATAATATTTTACCCCCCCTGTGGTATTGAGGATTACAGAAATTTTTGTACCTTTACTTTTTAACCAGAAGTACGCTTTTGGAAATAGTTAAGAATTTCATGTGTGCACATTAGTTTTTCAGAGGAGTCAAATTTTTATTATATATTTTTAAAGAAAAATATTCGGTTAATTATTGATTGTATTCCTTCAGAATCTACAGATTGATAAGTGTGCATTCTCCACGTGTTTCAAAGGCTGGTCTTACAACTTGCTTATTACTTTGTGTACTCTTGGTATACGGGGCCTCATGAGTGAATAAGCTGTAATAAACTTTTAATTTTGGAACTTTTAGTTTTAGAATTTTTAGGTTTAGATTTACAGAATTATTGCAAAAATAGTACAGAGTGTTCCTGTATAACCTACATTCGGTTTCCCCTGTTGTTAACATCTTACCTTACTGTGATTTGTGTGTGAACATTAATGAACCACTATTGAAACATTATTAACTAAAGCTCATACTTCATTCTGATTCCCTTAGTTTTTTTTTCTAATGTTCTTTTTATGTCCAGGTTCCCATCCAAGATTCCACATGACATTTAATCCTCATGTCTGCTTAGGCTCCTTGTAGGTTGTGGCAGTTTCTCAGACTTTCCTTGATTTTGATGACCTTGACAGTTTGGAGTACTAGTCAGCTCTATTGATTACTGGGTGGATTATGCTGGCCAAGGTACTTGGTACCTAAGCATATATTTAATTGATAAAACTGTTAATATTAGTACCAGTTTCACAAGGCTGTTGTAGGAGTAAAGAAAGTAACATTTGAATGGAAAAATGGAAATAAAATTGGAGGTGTGGAAATGAAAATGACAATAGGCATTGCCTATATGATCATAACTCCAGAGGATTTAGCAAATACTGGTCTTTTTCAAAGAAGTCCTCTAATTTTCTTTTATAATTTGAAGCTGCTTCTTCTGGTTTTTGCATTTACATTTACACTCCTATAAATGTGAGGTTTTGTATTTATTGAAAGTCTTTAGGCTTGGGATCATTTTGCTGTATTTGGGTTATCTACGGGGATGGGAACATTAAAAAGGAAAAGAGCCTTATAAATTTGAATGTGGTTCTAATGTATGCTTTCTCCAACATTTTCAAAAAGCTAAAAAAAAAAAAAACAAAAAACAACCCTCTTAGCCATTTAAAAACATTTTTCAGAGAAATTATCTGCATCCGGCTGAGAATTTTATGCCAAACTGCAGCCCCCACACAAGCTTTGGAGAGCCAAGATATTTAAACCTGCAAAGTGCCAGCTCAACCCTTACGCTGGTCTGATGTAATCATTTAACCACAGAATGGTTTGTAGCCTTGAACTGACAATGACTCAGTAGACCTTGTATACATTAAAAAAATGTTTTTAAATTGTTGGGATTGTGAAAATACCATAGAAGCACAATATTATTATAAGTAAAACATTCAACACATTTAATGCAGTTTCTTGACTGTATTTCAGGAACATTTAGGAAGAAGCCATATTGAAAAGTAAAAAATCTGGATTATTATTGATTTTTAAAAAGAAAGGCAGATAATTACTAATCAGAGATCATCTCTAATTTTAAATCAAAGGGGTCCTTCAGGGGCACCTGGGTGGCTCAGTGGGTTAAAGCCTCTGTCTTCAGCTCAGGTCATGATCCCAGGGTCCTGGGATCGAGCCCCGCACTGGGCTCCCTGCTCAGCACGGAGCCTGCTTCTCCTCTCTCTCTGCCTGCCTCTCTACCTACTTGTAATCTCTCTCTCTGTCAAACAAACAAACAACAAAACAAAACAAAACAAAAAAAACAAAGGGGTCCTTTAGGAGATTTGAAAAAATTGATTGGTAAAAATAGTGATTAGTGTAACAATTGTATATTCTTTGTGTGTTTAAAGGTACATTTTAAAAGGATTTATTTATTTTATTGATTTGGAGTTGTTTGCACAGTTGACATTAACTTTAGCTCAGTAGGCCCCTGGAGGGATTATTTTAAAAATGCAAAATCTGTCCCAAGGAAGTTTGAGTTTCATTTAAAAACTAATTTATTATGTTAAAAGTGTAAGTTAATCATTTGTTTTACTTTCAGCCCCTACCTAAGTACTACTCCTGAGCCCAAATTCACTAAATCCACTCACATTAATTAAAAAGTATTTTAAAGTCAGGAAAAGATGAAATAACTATTTTATTTCAAACATTTGAGTTTGTATGTTTATATTGATACATGAATAGAACTGAATAGAAATAATTTTGAGATATTAGCTATAGATTTATGTTGTAAATGTATCTTTTCTAACTCATAGTGAATAAATCATGGCACCCTTTATATATTTTTTTAAAGATTTTATTTTTTATTTTTCAGAGAGAGAGAGAGAGAGCTTAAAAAGGGGGAGCAGCAGGCAGATGGAGAAACAGGCTCCCTGCTGAGCAAGGAGCCGGATGTGGGACTGGATCCCAGGAGCCTGGGATCATGACCTAAGCCAACGGCAGACGCTTAACTGACTGAGCCACCCAGGCGTCTCTACCCTTAATATTTTTTTAATGAGAAAATCTGTATTGGTAATTTTCAAACTTTTAAGACTAAAAATAAACAGTTGAAATACTATCCATTTATTTAATGACTTTAACTTCCTGAAGAGAGCCTAAGTAACCCATTTCTTCCTTTTCGGTAGTACTTTTTTAGACCTTTTTATTTATAGCCATTAAAGTTGTAATCTAAACTTCTGTGCTGTTTTACAGCATGTCCTGTGAGGATTTTTGTTTTCTAAGAAAATAATATAGTAGATGTTTATAAAATTTAAGGTAAAGTATTGATGAAAATTTTGGAAGTTGAGAAACTCTTTTAGCTAGATTAAAAAGTTAATATTAGTTTAATGATACAGTTTAATGATTTTTTTCAACTTTTAGCATCATTTGATGACTAAATTTATAACTATCCATTTTTAGAAATCAAAGCATAACAATGTAATCAGAGCAAAACAATGTTCTCTGTAAACTACAGAATTATCTCCTTTTAAAAAACTTTTCTAAAGTCTTTTTTTTTTTTTTTTAAAGCAGACAGTTTTGTATAATGAGTCCTGGGTCTGTCACCTAGCTTTAAGAATTATCTTAGGCAGTCTCGGTTCATTTGTATCCACATTCACTTACCTTCTACTATATTATTATTATTATCATTATTGAAGATTTTATTTATTTGAGAGAGAGTGTGCGTGTGCACAAGAGGGGAAAGGGGCAGAGGGAGAGGAAGAAGCAGACTCCCTGCTAAGCATGGAGCCTGAGGGACTGGTTGGTGGCTTGATGCGGGGGCTTGATCCCAGGACCCTGAGATCATGACCCGAGTCAAAGTCAGATGCTTAACTGAGCCACCCAGGTGCCCTTACCGTATTATTTGAAGCAAATCCCATACATTATGTCATTTCATCTGTAAATACTTTGGTATTTACTCAAAAAGATAAGGGATCTTTTATTTATTATTATTATTATCATTTTTTTAACATACAGTGTTTTATTAGTTTTAGGTGCACAATGTAGTAATTCAACACTTTTGTACGACACCCTGTGCTCATCGCAAGTGCCCTCCTTAATCCCCATCACCTATTTAACCCATCCCCTCTGGTACCCATCAGTTTGTGGTTAGACTCTATTATTAAGAGTCTGTTTCTTGATTTGCCTCTTTCCCCCTTTTGCTTGTTGGTTTTTTGGTAAATTACACATATGAGTGAAATCATATGGTATTTGTCTTTCTCTGACTGACTGACTTTGCTTAGCATACTACAGTCTAGCTCTATCCATGTCATTGCAAATGGCAAAATTTCATTCTTTTTTATGGCTGAATAATATTCCATCACACACACACACACACACACACACACACACACACACACACATTCTTTATTCATTCATCAATTGATGGACACTTGGGCTGCTTCCATAATTTGGCTCTTATAAATAATGCTGCTGTAAACACAGTGGTGCAGCTGTCTCTTTGAATTAGTGTTTTTGTATCCTTTGGGTAAATACCTAGCAGTGTGATTACTGAATCAGAGGGTAGTTCTATTTTTAACTTTTTGAGGAACCTGCCCCAATTTGCATTCCTACCAACAGTGCACGATGTTCCTTTTTCTTCATATCCTTGTCAACACCTGCTGTTTCTTGTGTTGTTGATTTTTGCCATTCTGACAGATGTGAGGTGATAAGAAATCTTTTAAAAGACATCACCAAAATACTATTATCTTTCCTAAAAAAATTACTGGTAATTCCCTAGAATTATCCAATCACCGTCAGTGTTCAAATTTCAAGTTTTCTGAACCAATATCTATATATTGTGATTGATATGTCTTTTAAGTTCCTTTTAGCTGATAAGCTTTCTCCACCTTCCTTTTTCCTCCATCTGCAGTTTATAGTTGAGAAGCAGGGCCATTTGTTTTATGAAATTACCACAGACTGGATTTTGTTGATTATATGCCTATGGCATAGTTTAATATGCTCCTTTGTTCCTCTGAATTTCCTGTAAACTGGTAGGTAGATACATGTCTCCGATTTCATGTACCTTTAACCACCTGGTCATAGTCATAAACAGAAAATAACCCTCAGCCCTAAAAAAAAAAATAAGTTCTTGATTTTATAACAGCCATCGTAGGGACTATGTGCTTTATTTTATACATGAGATATAGAGGCATCTTTAGTTTTTATTTAGATAATTGTGTATAATGTATGACTAAAGAGTAAGATCTACAATGACACAGGTTATATAACCAAATGAGACAAATGTGTTTATAGTAATTTGAAAGGAACTTTCAAAAACAACAGAAAGATTCTAAAGGGGCATTATCCTAAAGTCATTTAAGGAAGATAGCCCTATTTACTTAAAAAACCCCTGATGATACCACTCTTAAAAAAGGCAGTGGTATAATGGATTCTCATTATAATGACCTTAATTCAGCAGAAAGGGTGAATTGTATTTAATGTGGCTTTGTTTTAAAGAGTAACAAGCACAGCTAGGGAGTCAACAGTTTGGCACTTCAAGGATTAAAGAATTATATATCATAGTTGTAAAATGTGCTGTTGTGCGTAATCTGCAATCCCTGTTAATAATGTGTGTGATATGTGCACATTAAATATAGAAGCCATATGTTAAAAATTATAGAAATTCTGCTTTATCAAGAATAACTGGGAAATAAGGTATATTGATTAATCATTTATCAAGACTCTAAAAATTTACTGGATAAGCCATATATGGATAACCAATTCTTTTAAAATAATTGAATTTTGAGGGGCACCTGGGTGGCTCAGTTGGTTAAGTGGCTGACTTTGGCTCAGGTCATGATCTCAGGGTCCTGGGCTCAAGCTCCATATTGGTCTCCCTGCTCAGCGGGGAGCCTGCTTCTGCCTCTCCCTCTGCCTTCAGCTCCCCCTGCTTGTGCTCTCTGTAAATAGATAAATAAAATCTTTAAAAAAATAATTGAATTTTGATAAAATACCCTTTACACTAAAAGTAGAACATAATTTGATCTTTGATGATTCAGAAGATTTTAAGGGAGTCTTTATCCTGTCAGAATTATTATTATTAAGCCTTGATTATGTTGTAGCTGCATAGTAAAGCTAGTTAATGCAGATTTCCAAAGTCATGTTAATTACCAGAGAATTATTACTGGATTAAGGAAGTCTGAATGGGCTTTATGACCATGGTGTTCACAGAGTGTCAAATAAAGCGTTGTGAAAGTCCCAGTGCATGGATATTTATGTGTGGCTGCATGCACGGGTAGGTTCACCTCTGTGCACATGTCTACGTATTACTGTTAACTTCATGATGTATATTGTTAAACACACACACACACATATATACTAACTTGTGACATGTGCAGTCATTACCAGTACTAAGGAAGCTGCAAATTGAAGGAATTTGATCGCAATTTACCAAGAGGAAATTGGCTCCAAGGCATTATGATTTTGGCTAGAGAAGATAGTGATCCTGGCACCGTATACTCTCTATTTCCTTGTGAGAGCTCCAAGATTAAATGAATTAGCTACATAGAGGCAGATGCTTGGTAGTTTTCTGGAAGCACAATTATAAGGTTTATGAAAAACAGGAAGATCAACATCTCATGCAGGTTTTTTTGAATTGGGAACTGATTTAATGTGCTGTTTTGTATCCCTTAGATATTGTCTATTGAGCCATGATAATTTGTTTTTACAACTTTTTTTTTTTTGTTTTTTGCTTTTTCTTTTTACATCCTTATTTTAAGTGCGCTAACCTTTGGAAAGAAATGATATCTTGAAATGCTTTTAAGATAATATTTTTCAGACTGTTCAAACTTTTCATGATTGCTGACTATAATTAGTCATGTTGCAATATTGTATTTTCAGAACTGCTCTTCAGCCTCCCTTGTCTGCTTTTGCTCAAAACGCAGATCAGCTTAGCTCCCAGTAGCCAGTATCTTTCTTGACCCTGGAAAAATTTTGAATCCTTTAGTACATTTAACTTAGTTTATAATGAATTTGAATAGTTGTGATCATTCACTTGACAAGTGTCCACATTGAATAGTCCATGTCCAGCCTAGCCCTTGCACAAAGATGAATGGCGCTGTCCCTGTTCTCAGACTATTTATGGTCTAATAGAGGGAAGTTAAAATGAAATAACTGTGTCACCCAGATAGTGATTTATTTTACAAACATTAGTGGACACATTGAATAGGCAAACTTTCTTTTTATCTTTCAGTTTCAGTGCCTGAGAAACTTTAGCCATTTATTCTGTTGCATTTTGCTTGCACCAGTAAACACCTTATGTATCTACCACAAATGAAGGAATCATAGGGGACTAAAAATATCTTTAGAAATGCCCTAAAATCTTAATTTCAGATTTTGCAAACTCAGATGCCTGAAGGAGCCAGCCAAGTAATAGAAATGAGTGAAAAGCTTTGGTGTAAAGACAGTTGTAATTGGTGGGGATTGTGACCTACTGAAGCGTGTATGCTTTGTCTAAAGATTTTAAAATAAAAAATTTGTGTGGTTCAAAGAAAGCATGTCTGCACTCTGAGGCTGCCAATTTGCAACCCTTCTATAATTCCTTAATATTAATGGAAGCATCACAAAAACATTTGAGGGAAACGGTGGTGATTTAAAGTTAAATACATCCAATTTAAGAATGATCACATCGCATAATCTATTTGGTGCTTTTCTTCTGGGGCATAGGTGAGATTCAATTAGGGATGATGGAATTCTAGGAGGAGCCTGGAAGATATTATTGATCTAGGCAGGTGAGAGGATCAAGTTTAGGAGAATCATTAGTGTTGGAGAAACAGATTAGTAAGAATGATATTGACTCCCCATTGCTGGAGCCTTTATTATTATTTTTTTTCCTGGATATGGAGAGCCCTGAATTCCAGGTGTTAATTATTAGAGGTAGGTCAGAGGTCTAGAGACACATTCTGTTAATACCTGGGAAATGTGTGAGGCAACTTTAATGGGAAGCTTTAGTAGATGGAGCCTTTCACCATCATTATGTGAAGGCCTAATGAATTTATGTGAAATTACTTGGGTCTTTGATCTCAGTGAGAAAATTTATCAGAAAGATGATAAGATTTTCTGGGCTTCTGCCTTGCATTAGAATGCCTGAATGCAACTCCAAAAATCACGAAACAGATACTCTAGGGCCAAGGAATATGTATCACTCCAGGTCTGTCGAACTGGTGTCTCAGAGGGTGGGACTCAAGAATCCTTTTTAAGATGCTTTCACGGTTACTCTGATGATAGCCCAGATGGGAACTGAAGCTGCAGGTCGAGAAGTTTTCATATACTTGCTGGAAGATACAGGTTTTCTCGATCCGTGAAGATTGCGTATTGACAGCCCTCTATTAAGGGACTTTTAAAAAAAATTGGTGTTTAGTGATAAAAAGAACTCTATTCTGTTGGATGACAGTGAGTTGTCAGCAATAGAAATTGGTAGCTCAGTATATTAGAGCTTTATTAAAGTTCTCGAGGCATTTCCTTGGAGGGGTACACATGATTATTTACCCTAATTGAGATCCAGGGACGGCTGTTTAGATGGTACATTTGAAATAAATGCTTTTCTTTAGTTGGCTGTGCAGGGCCCCACGTCTTTGAAAGAACTGATGAGGAATGGCTTTGGGGGCTGGAGAGGGATGGTGAGTTTAAGGAAGTGAAAACTGATAAAACTGAGTAATCACTGTATATTGCTAAGTTTACAAATGGTTTAAAGGCAGTCACTGTGGCTGCTTTGTGGGGGCCCTGTTTTAGTCTCTTTGGAGAGAGAACGTGAGCAAAAGATGTAAAGGCTTACTAGCCAAAGGTACACATTTTCAGGCTTGGCATGGAGCCACCATTTGTGAGCCATGAGCTACCACATTACGGTTTGTGTGTGCTGGTTGTGTGTCAGTCAACGGGAGGAAAGGTAAAGACATCTCCTGTTTATAGGATCATAAAGCCAGAGAAGACCTCCTTTCCAAGCTCAGTGCCGTGCTGTGGCTTGTTGAATACAGCCCCAAACCCATGTCAGGAACCACGGTGTCTTTATCTGGTCTAGAATGGTTGTTCACTTTTCTCCTTTATACCCTTCAGCAGGACTATTGGTTTTTATAGAAGTCTTGCTTTATTACCCGCCCCCCTCATCCAAAACCATACTGGTGTTTGGAGAGCTCTATCTTTAGGTGAATTTTATCTTAAGTTCATTGAATGACTTGTAATATACAAGGGTAGAGTCTTCCATCTTTCCCTTCTTTTTTCCTTTTTATTTATTTTTTTCCTTAAGAGAAATGACTGTAATCATTATTGGGTTAGTAGAAATAGATTAATCCTCTATGTAAATTTTTTCTGCAAGATAATGTAAGGAACTACTTAATTTTTTTCTCTCACAGAAAACATCAGTACCTAAACTGAATGGGTTATATAGGTTTCTTGAATTGTTATATGGCCCAGTAAGAGTTCATGCACCCCTCCCTCTGTCGTTCCTCCTGGAGGAGGTGAATTGGAGATGCGGTGTATCAGCATTCTTCCTCTGCTTCCACCTTCTTCCTCTTCTCCTCTCCCTCTTCCTCCTCTTCTTCCCCTTTCACAGAAAAGCTGAGTGAAACTGGCTTAAATAATAAAGAGAATTATTCCGCTTATAGAACTTAAAAGATCAGAGGTGTGCTTCAGATAAGGCTTGGTCCAGTGGCTAAAATAATGTAATTTAAGAACCTAGTTTCTTTCTGTTTCTTTTCTTTTCTGCTCTGCCTTTCACTGTGTTGATTTTATTCTTAGTCTTCATATCCATCCAGCATCTCAGTACCTTCTCTTGTGAACACAGAGTTGTTACTCTAGTTCAGACTTTATATTCTCCTACCGTGGGAAGTAAGAATGCTTTTATTTCACAGAAATCTCAACTGATGTCTTCATTTATCTCACTGGCAGGATGGTAGGTGCACAGGAAGTGTTGACAGGGTTAGGCAGTCAGGACCCATGGGGCTTGGAGTGGAGGTTCTTACTCAAAACTCACACCCGAGAATGGGGAGGAGTGGTTTCCCAAAGGAAATCTTTGTTACCAGAAGGAGGGAAATGGATGTTGTATGTCAAACAATAGATGTCTACTAAATCTGGATTTAGAACAATGATGTTATATGGACCCGGGGCTAGGAGGTAGAGTTTTTAGGGGAAGGGATAAAGACACTGAAAGCTTCTACTACCCTATATATTGTATTTTGTGGATATCTTTTCATTTAGTTGGTGTTACTTTGCATTGCTTTTTTTCTTTCTTATAGCTGCTTGTGGCTGGACTAACAGAAACAGCTTGGGGTAGCCTCCTTTTTAACTGACGTTTCCCCTCATCATTTACACACAAACTGTTGCTAAGGCACTGGTGACTTTAAGAACACTGGCCAGGAAGGCCCAAGACTGGGGTTTTGACTAAGAGGAGGGGGATCTGGCAAGTCCACAAGTCTGGAATTCAGTCCAAGGAGCTGAGCTAAGGTCAGGAGAAGCAGTTGTATAATAAAAATCATTGTAGCCTAGAGGCCAGGTCTAGCTGGGGAAATCCTCAAGGGCAGAGGTCAGAAACCAGGTGCCAGAGCCTGCAGGTGTTTCTCTAGTTAAAAATAACTTGGTTAAAGCTCTTTGTTCTGTCTTGTTCCATACTGCCCGTTCCTATGGGTCTCCTTGTGATTACATAGTTGGAAAGAAATGAGAATTTACCCTGAGGTCCGGTCCTGGCTGAGCCAGGCAAAGAGTTACTGTTTTGATTCAGGAGAATGGGTAGGACTCCTAAGATGGTATGACTCACCTATGGCTAAAACCCACTCAGTGCCACAAAGGGTCACCAAGCTTGAATGATCTTTCACCATGATGTAAATCATTTGCTCCAAGATCAAAATCTGTGGGTAGATTGGGATTTGGGATTTGTAACTCTCTAAGTTTAAAAGATGCCTGAAGACATTTTCTACTGAGAAACGAAACCCTAACAAAGTGTTTGCTTTAACTAAATGATTGCAGTTAATTTCTTGTAAAGAAACACAGAAGCACACATTAACTTAAAATAAGCTCACACTGTTGTTTCTTGTAGTACAGCCAGGAAAACCAGTAGCAAGCTGTCTCCTTCAAAATCACATCCCTGGATGATATTCGAGCAACCTGGACGATTTCAATACATCCCCAGGAAAAACAATTTGAATTAAGTTAGAAGTCATATCTGCCAATTTTCTTTCTGCTATTGCAGTGCTGCCTTTTATTCTTAGAATCTGAGTAGCAAAGATTGAGAAGGTGTGTGGCATTAGTGACTCAAATAAATGGCAACATTCATTTCAGTGGCACAACTAACTTGGGCCTCAAAGGTTTTTTGGGTTTTTTTTTTGGTAATTGATGGGATTTTGGTGAGCTGGATGTGTGCTCAGCGTAAAGGAATTTAAATTTATGTTCTTTAAAACACTTTGTTGGCCACAGAAAAGGATTTTTTAATGCTTAGGGCTTATTAATAAAATTTTAGTCTACATGGGCATTTTATGCAAAATTAACTTCATATTATTATTCAGACTTTTTTGATGAACAGGAGGTATAAAACGTGAGCATTTTGGCCCCAAATAGATTTGATTTCATATTCAAAAGATAGCACCTTAAAGCTGTGTGGATATAGACAGCATCTTATAGAGGAACTAGAATCGACGGAGTTATTATTCAAGTCCGCATCCTCCAAACTACTTTCGTTTGGTGATGTTGGTGTTCCCAGTCCTAGTCCTTTTATCCATGTCATAGAAAAGCTCCCATTCCTATTCTTGAAGTGGTTATATCTTTGAGAGAAGAAAGGCTAGTAAAGGTTCTGTGGAGGGTACTCTTTCCCTTCTTTTCAACCCCGTTGCGTCTGAGGGGGTTTCCAAGATAGAAAGGAATCTGCTCTGCTTGCTTCCTTTTAATAAACAAGAAAGACTGGACAAAGGGATGTGCCTTGAGATTCCTTCCCTCCCTACTCTCTCCAACCCTTGTGTCTTATCATCTATCTGTCCCCAATTCCAAAGAAAGAAACAACTCAGAAATGAGCCGGGTGACCCTGGGGACCTATGTGAAGTGGCAGTTCAGCATGACACGGGGCTCTATGCTGGTCACCTTTTAAGGAGAACTGAAAGGTCATGTTACAGTAACTTCTGATGGGCAAGAAGGGATACTGCAATTTTTTTTTTAAAGATTTTTTATTTATTTATTTGACACAGAGATAGAGATCACAAGTAGGCAGAGAGGCAGGCAGAGAGAAAGAGGGGGAAGCAGGCTTTCCGCTGAGCGGAGAGCCCGATGTGGGCCTCGATCCCAGGACCCTGAGATCATGACCTGAGCCGAAGGCAGAGGCTTTAACCCACTGAGCCACCCAGGCGCTCTGCAATTTTTTTTAAAAAAAGATTTAATTAATTTATTTGACAGAGAGAGAGACAGTGAGAGAGGAACACAAGCAGGGGGAGTGGGGGAGGAAGAAGCAGGCTTCCCGCTGAGCAGGGAGCCTGATGGGGGGCTAGATCCAAGGACCCTGAGATTATGACCTGAGCCAACGGCAGACGCTTAACGACTGCGCCATCCAGGTGCCCCAGGATACTGCAATTTTTTAAATTTTCTAAATGGAACCAAGGGTATAGTTATAGATATGTTTGTGTATTCTAGATTAAAAGCAGGTTTACCTGTGGAAGAAAATAAATAAGCAAAGTAAACCAGTTCCAGTGATTCTGACACCCTAGCACAAAATTGGGATGATAGAAAAATTCTCATGTGATGTGCCAGTGGTGGGTCATCCCTCTGTAGATATTTGAAAATTCCCCAGATCTCACCTGTTAATCAGAAGTTTTGCTTACCTGGCAACTATGGGTGGGGCTGCCTATTGAATGCCATTTCATAAAGTTCAGATTTAAGATTCCTTGTTTTGCCTTTTTTTCTGTTATGCATCTGTCAGTTCTATCACTGGGAAAATCACGTGGGAAAGTGGTCTTTCAGCCACTGAGGTTAATTGTGGATTTTGTTCAGGACATTACCTTTGTCCTTCTCAAGGATAGGTAATTGTCATGTTCTGTACTGACACACAATCAAGATCACTTTACCATTAGTAGCTGGGAGATTGTATTGATTGTAAGCCACAGAATGGACTACTATATTTTATCCTTCAAGGCAATAGAAAGTCCTTCTAGAAAGATCCTAGGTCACAAAAAGTTAATAATAACAGTAACAAAAATAAGGGAAGTTGGTTTTTTGTTGGGAGGCAGGTCAGAACCTTGGAGAGCTCTAAGAGTGAGCTGGGGAAGAAATCACAGCCAGAGGCTTCCACGGCTGGCCCAAACAGACTAGATTTTTTGAGAAGATGCCAATTCCATCTTGCTTATGGTCAAGATATGTATGATTTAAGGTGACAAATCCCTTTTCACTCTTAAGCATGAGCTGTGTATTTGTGGACTAATTGGTAACTTGGGGCTAATGTCTTAAACTAGAGAAAATGCATTTCTTCAGCACGTCTTCTTGTCCTCTAGGTAATTTTATGAGTTTGAATTCCTTTTATCAGGGCTTCTGGTACCAAGATGAAGATGGTCATAAACAGGAAGGATGGAAGAGCGTAAGATTTCACTTATGTTCAGTATGTACTAGGCGAGGTCCATTTTTCCAGTAGAATTTTTTTTTTCTGATGACATTTTAGGTAAAACTTCAATAAAACCAAAGCCATAGCCAAACCAAACTAAACCAAATAAAAAAACAGAATGGCAGAGGTGTTCTGGTGAAAGCAGGATTTAAGAGCTCTGGAGTGCCTTCTACTCAGATTACACCTGGCTCCCTCACTACCATCGAACCCTGGCAGCAAATCACCACAGTTCACTAGAGTACATTCAATTTACTTGTCAGACACAGTTCCCAAGTAGGTGCGAAGATTTAATCTAAGTACTTCTAGGAATACCTTTATTAGCCCATACTGATTCCAGAAATGGCCTTATACTGGTTGTCTCCTCACCTAGTCATTTCAATGTCAGAGATTTGTATCTTTCCAGTTAGCTTTTATGCTTCGCAGAACCCACAGAGTTTTCAAAGATGGTAATTAACAGCAACTTCAAACATCATGGCAACAATCTCAGATCTCATACTCACTAGGCCCTGCTTCTAAGGATAAAGGTAATTGTTAGAGTATTTGAAAATAAAGCCACTGAGGATTATAAAAGGACCCTATTTAATTTTTTGCCTTGCCAATATTTATTTCTGTGAGTACACTACACATTTTAGTGGAACAGAACGCAAGTGTGGTACACTCTTCCCTTCCACACACTCCATTTCGTTCTTAGCACTTGAATTTTCTCAAAAATAAAAGAAGATGGGATGGGGAAGGAGACAAACCATAAGAGACTTCTAATCTCATAAAACAAACTGAGGGTTACTGGGGGGTGGGAGGGTAGGGATAGGGTGGATGGGTTATGGACATTGGGGAGGGTTTGTGCTTTGGTGAATGCTGTGAAAGATGTAAGCCTGATGATTCACAGACCTGTACCCCTTGGGCAAATAATAAAAATAAAATTAAAAAAAATAAAATCCCAAAACATTAACTACAAGTTCACTATAAAGGGTAAGATCGGGAGTGCTGTCTTGTCTTTTTTGTTAGCGGCATGACTATAACTGTGTGGAGGGCGCGTATATGGAAGTGGGAGTAGGCTTGCTCTGAGGAGTCCCGGTTAGCTTCTCTTAATTCAGCTTCCCTGTCACCTACCCTTCCATTTCATGTTCTGTTAACTCTAAGAAGTTGCTCTATTTTAAGAAAGTATAAAGAAAGTTTAAAATAATTCCTTTTAAATTATTTTAGGTGACGTGTTAGAGGAGTTATAACGGACAGTGTGGATATTCATTTTTGATAATGCTTGGTCTTCTTACAAATAGGTCAGTTAGCAGATTCATTTTCATCTTTGTCTTCCCTAGATGATGTGACATTTAAAAAATTCATGCTGTCCAGTTACAGTTCTGTTAGAAATGTAAAATGTCATCGGTCATTTCCTAAGACTTCCATTCAGAGAAATGTAACACAAAAGAGTTTTGGTTGAGAGAAGCGTAATAAATTCCTACAACTGTTGCCATTACATGATAGCATATTGCAGTAGCTTTCTGGAAATGTTCTGTGAGGTTTAGAATTTAAACAGTTCAAGGTTACTTAAAGCATATTTATTTAGGGTTAAGTGATGCAAGATTTGTTCTCCAGAAGGCTATGGAGCTGGGTAACTTTGAGTTGATAAAAAGAGACCATTGAAGTCTGACCTTACAAAATATGTAAATGGCAAGTGGAATTTCTTAAACTTTGAGATGGAAACACAATTTGGAATGAAATACTTGAAGTATGCTCTTCTATTTTTAAAAATTTATAGTTTTCCATTATGAAAGTATGTGCATGTGTTATGTATGTGCACATATATATACATACGTGTAGATAACAGTACAGTTAGAAAATGTGGAAAGTCTAGAACATTAGGAAGAAGGAAAAGAGAACTCTGGTAAATAGCTCCCAAACTGTAGACACCAGTTGTTAATATTTCTTCTCGTAATTTTTTTAATGCATAGATGTTTTCTGGTGTAGGAGCTTAGGAAGGAATGGGAATAATCAAAGTTAAGGTCATAATGTATATGCAGTTTTATATCTTTCTTCATTTAATATCTTGTCAGTATTTAATAGTATTTTCTATACTCTTGCCCAGTATTTGTAAACATACTGGCTGCATATTATTCCTTTGAGTGATCATAATAGTTTTTCAACTATTTCTTATTTTCAGGCATTTAGGTTATTTACAATTTCACCATATTTTAAATGACTGTACATTTTTCTGCCTTTGGTGCCCCCCCCTTGTTTTTACTTTTTTCTTAGATTTTGAGAAATAGGACTTCTAAGGGATTTTGAGAATGAATATTTGTATGATTCTTGAAAAAAATGTATAAACTGCTTGTATCAGTTTTCACTCTCATGTAAACATGTCATTAACCTGCATTCTTCCCAGCATTAGCTATTTGCTTAAAAAGTGAGGAGCTGGCCTAATCATGAATCCCATAAAAGCAAGAGACAATTTATGGGGCCAAGGCCCCATCTTGGAGTAAAAGTCAAGCTACTGAGTTCAAATTAACACCTGATTCAGGGGAGGCTAGTCGAACCACGGGAGCCAGGGTACTGTAGCTTCAAAGAGTGGGGAGAAGATGCAGAGTGAGCAAAGCTAGAGGTGATCTAGAATACCCCAGAAGGGTCAGACATTGGCACCTTACACAGTCCCAGTGTGGCTACTCTTATCTGGGGGATTAGAGTAGTCTATTTGGGGAGTGGGGGGGAATCTAACATAAGCTGTAAGGGTGACTTACTTTTGTTCTAGAATACTCTTTTATGATATCGGAAAAATGGTGTTTCTTTTATCATGTATATATTATTTCTTCAATGAAAAGTTAGTTTACAAAAAAGAAGAAACCAGAGAAGTTATATTTCTTTATTAGTAAGGTTGCATGCTTTTCATATATTGTTAATCCATTTCGATTTCTTTTTTATCTGAATGCCAGACAGTGCAAAATTCTGTGGTAGGAAGTGTCAAATAATTCCTTTTATTACTGGAAAATTTTTATTATAAGATTTGTTTTTGGGAAAGAAAATATTTTCCCCTTAGATTTCTTTTCTCTCCATTATTAGGCAATGATGGGTCCCAGTGCTCATTTGCTAATTTGCTTATTTTCCTCCTTTATCTCCCCAAATATATGAACTTAGTACATTGTTTCCCAACTTCTCTCCTGGACTGATGTCCTTGTGTGTGTCTACATTTGCCTCGGTATGGCTCAGAGCCATGTTTTCAGTAAGTGAGATGTGAATTGGGGGTGAGCTAGGCCTCTGAAAATAGTATCCCTCACTATGTTTCTGACATGAGGAAGCTGACAAGGACCTGGGGATTGGTTAGGCATGTTCAAGGTTGTGGGGCAACTGATTTGCGAGTATACGTGTGTGGTGGAGTGCGTCGATGAGAGAGAAATGTTGAGGGTCCCAGAAGCAGGAGCTTCCCTCAAGTCAGGGGAGTCACAGTAGGGAACCCCGAATTAATGCCAGGTGTGAGATACGTCGTGGCAGTAGAGAGGCAGGTGCCAGTTGTTTGCTTAGAAACTTGATATTTCAGGGAACTGGAGAGAGGGTTGACAGATTTATTTTCTATACTGTCACTTACCCACACGTGAATATCAAAAGAACTCTTCAACTGCTCTAGTCACCCAGTCTTTGAAACGAACTGACACAACACCTCCCTGAACTGCTTCATCAGTGTTTAGTGAGAGTGAGGAAAGTTTCATGCTAGGAGTTAACTCTTAAGAGCTTTTGTTTATTTACTTTTATTGGGTTTTGTCACTTTCTTCTAATGTGTGCTTCATTCCTTGTTTTTGAAATCTCTCTCTCTCTCTTTTAAGATTTTATTACTTGTCAGAGAAAGAGACAGAGCGGGGGGGGGAGGGAGAGCGCACAAGCTGGGGTAGTGGCAGGCAGAGGGAGAAGCAGACTCCCCACTGAGCAAGGAGCCCGAAGTGGGACTCGATCCTAGGACCCTGGGATCACGACCTGAGCCAAAGGCAGACACTTAACAGACTGAGCCACCCAGGCACCCCATGAAATAAATCTCTTTTCTATTCTCTTTCCTTTGGTAATATGTTTCCTGTGCTTACTCTTTGGGGCCATCTTCATTTCAGATTTCTTCTTTCATGCATGATCAAAAAATAAGTAGAATAGGACTTAATATATATAGAGTAATATATGTGTGTGTATATATGTATAGTAATATAAAGGGAAATGCTTATTTTTCTCTTTTTTCTAAAGAGGCCTCTTAATTTATGCCTCGAACTACACCCCCTCCCACCCTCACTCTGTCGTGGCTTGCACACTTCCCTGAAGAAACTTTGGACATTTTCTCTGTCTCTACCCAAGAGAGAGGAAAGCTCCAACATCTGTCTTGTTAGACCATTTTAAAAATATGTCCTAGTCTTAGGAAGTGATCACAATCTTGTAATATCTTTTCTGTTCTCCCCTTCTAAACAAAGTGGCTCAAACCACAAATTACGTAAGTGAAAGTGTTCATGTAGCAATAGTGGGGAGATTTTTGTTTTGTTGAGCCTGTCTGTACCTCCCCTGATGGGGATGCTTTTCGGCTAAGTCATTTCCCAGTGAAGTGTACACTGGATGGCCAAAGAGGTCAAATGTATTTCCATATACTGGGAGGTTGTATTTTAATGGGAAGGGACTCGTTAGCATATGCATTTAACAATTAGGTTGAATTACTTGAAATGATTTCAAATTGGTAAGAGATGTTTGCCAGCTTATATGCATGTATGTATATATATGTGTGTGTATGTGTGTGTGTGTGTGTGTGTGTGTGTGTGTGTGTGTGTGTGTATTTTTTTTTTATTGTGGGATATAGGCTGAAAACTTGCCAAACAGGAAAAGAGAAACGATAGAATTAAAAAAGTACAAGTTGAGGCAACTAAACTTTTATCTTTTTGTCCTGGAACAGGGACTTGACCACTGACCAAGAAATGGAAGTTGTATATATTTCCTATTAATGTTTAATGATGATCTTTGAAGGAAATGCATAGCAAGTTACATAATCATTTTAAGTTCTGTACTGTGTTGTTATATCCTTTTTTTAAAAAAAGATTTTATTTGAGAGAAAGAGTGAAATCAGGAGAGAGTGAGCAGGGGGAGGGACAGAGGAAGAGGGAGAAGCAGACTCCCCTTGAGCAGGGAGCCCGACATGGGGCTCAACCCCAGGACCCCAGGATCACGACCTGAGCTGAAGGCAGACGCTCAACAGACTGAACCGCCCAGGCAACCCATGTTATTATATCCTATTGATACTTTGCGGTCTTGAGTAGCTCAAAAGGAATTTTCAGAATCTCAAGGTCAGGAGGTTGTCCAGTGAGGACTTTTGTACTTTTCTTATCAAACCAGTTCATAGGTAGGGCTGTCTTTCATTCACTGTACGATGCTTAAGAGCTTACTTTTTCCTCTGTTGATCAAATCTTTATTTGAACATCCCTTAAGACCTGTCTATCCTGTGCATAAGAGAGTGTTTCAGGGTTTCCCCATTGTCATTTGGTGCCTGTAAATCAGCCCACTTGGTAGATCAGAGTAATTGCTGTCCTTTTAGAGGATACATTTTTTTTAACCTTTTGTTTGTTTTCTTTTGATAGAAGACTTTTCTGGTGAGATTAGTTATGATATTATTGAATGTGATTATGTGGTACTATATAAATGAAATGTGTCAACGTTTGGAAGATCTGCATAACTCTGTGAATCAGTATTTTCTAAATAACCAAATACATGATGGTACAAAGTCATACATTAAGTAGGAGATACATTAAGTAGAAGAGGCAGGATAGATGAATGGAATTTAGTGTAAGAGTATGAAAAGTTTGTTAATATAGTTTCAGATTCCACATTGCAGCTAACCTTTAAGAACCTTCCACTTGTTGAGTTTTGGTATAGTATCCAAGAGGAATATATCTAGAATTATTTGAAAAGGCTATTAAAATACTCCTCTTTTTTTAAAGTACATATTTGAGTGAGACTGGATTTTTTTCATATCCTTCAGCCAAAACAACATATTGCAACATTGAACGTAAAAGCAGATATGAGAATTCAGCTCTTTTATTAAACCAGACATTATAGAGATTTGCAAGAATGTAAAACAATGCCATGCTCTATTTTTTTGGGAAATCCTAGTGATTCCATTAAAAATGTTTCTATGTTAACATGTAGTAGGTTTGTTATTTTAAAACAAATTAATAAATATTTTTAAAATTTCTCGGTTTTCATTTTTAATATAGTAAATTTAATCCCTATAATTTGTCTACACAGAAGCCCCTTGGTGTTCTCAATACTTTTTAAAAAAAGTGCGAGAGGTTTCCAAGACCAAAATGTGTTAAGAACCTTTGGCGTAGTTCTTAAGCAGGGACTTGGAACCAAATTGCTTAAGTTTGAAACTCAACTTGATTGTTCAATAGCTCTGAACAAGATATTGAACTACTTTTTGCCTCATCTATAAAGTGGTGTAGTAATATGCTGTATAAGATTATGATACGAATTAACTTGAATATATGAGAAGTTCTTAGAATTTATATAGTTTGGCAAGCGACATAATTATCACCTGTTGAACATTGGTAGTGTAACATACATTCTCTTATTGATGCTAAATTTCTAGCTTTCTAGAGTTTGGATGTTTTGGGGTATTAATGTGGTCAACTGTTATCAAGTAGAGTCCTATATCCACAGATATCCTATATCCACAACCTTTTCCATAATCCTTTTTCCTCTAAGTCAGTGCATTCTTTGCTGTGCATTTGAATCACCTGGGGGACTTTAATATAAAACAAACACCCCAATACTTAAGACCTCAAAGAGGGACCTCAGGTTAACCCACTTGAACCAATATCAGGAAGTTGGGGGTGGGTAGGGCCCAACCATTAGTATTTTTAAAGCTCTGTAGGTGATTCCATTGCAAAGACCGGTAACCACTACTCTAGAGTCTGATTCTCTGCCTGGAGGTTCTGCCATTTTCTCCATGTTCTCCAGTAAGTTGGAACCTATTTTCTTTCTCACATTCTTTATACCATTGTCCCTGGAGGTATGATATGGTAGGTGTTCTTGCTCTTCAGAGCTGCTCCCGAGGAAATTGTTATTCCCTTTTCCCTAAAATTCTCTACGTATGTGACTTACTATGCATATAATTGATTCTTCCGAGCCAGGAACGCTTTTGGTGATACTCCACACCTCGTCAGTCCCAGTTACAGACCACCTGTTCCCTCGGTTGTAACCATCCTGTTCTCTGACCACACCTCCCATCTTTCTAATTCATTCTTTTTAGTAGTTATCTGTTAGTAGTTATCAAATCCATTAGTCTTTTTATTCAGCCAAAAGCACCGGCCAAACCATTAACTGCTGTGGTGACCTCCTTGGAGGAGCAAACCTCACCCTAATGAGCATCAGCCTACCAGGCCTTTATTACCTTTGTTATTCTTATTCTATTCACTGCCCTTGAATTTGCAGTGGCCCTAGTTCAAGGTTATGTATTTTCCCTATTAGTAAGCCTTTCCCCATGTAATAGTACCTAATGACCCACCAAACTCGGCACCATTGGTCCTGCCACCTTTTTTTTTTTTTTGGATGATGACCTGTTTTGCTTTATTTGTCTTGCCACCTTTTCACGAATTCTCACCTCCTTTACAAACTTGCTTGGCTTTTTCCTGGCCTGACGTCCACAGTCCATAATTACAATCATTCTTTTGCAAAGATCTAAGATCTTTGCCTCTCTTTCTTTCTGTTGTGCTTTTCTGGCAAAGTCCCAAGCTTTGTTAAATCCAAATTCCTCTCACTTCACATTTGCACCCAGGCAACGAAATTTATGCTAATTGGGCTCACTTAAAAACCATCCCTCTAACCTCAGTGGGGCTTTTAGTGCTATCTGGAATTCCTCCTACATTCTCCAGTCCATTTATCCTACTAAATGACTCTTCTAAATGACTGTTTCATACTTTGTTCTCCAACTTCCAATATCCTTTCCTTCTTCCTGACTCCCATTTGATGACCTTCCTTCCTGTTTCGAGGAGAAAATAGAAGCTCTCTGGGGAGAACTGCCACACGTCCTGTCACCACACGGAACAACCTGCCTGCGCTTATACTCATTTACTTGGTTTTTCCTCCCATTCCTGTGGACAGACTGTGCTCATTTCTAAGGCCAGCCCTCTTGGAGGTCCCATCCCTACCTGCCTATTTGCTTTCTTTCCTCCTGCTATTCTGCCTCCCATCCCCACCTTATTCTCCCCTTCCCTTTCTCTACGTGGGCATCCCAGCAGATGACAGACATCTGAGTAAAACTTGCCCTTGACCCCACACTCCCCACTAGCTCCCAGTTTGAATTGTCTGCCCTAGCTATGTGCACTTTCTACCCATCCTTTTTTTTTTTTTAAGATTTTATTTATTTATTTGACAAACAGAGAGATTGCAAGTAGGCAGAGAGGCAGGCAGAGAGAGAGAGAGAGGAGGAAGCAGGCTCCCTGCTGAGCAGAGAGCCCGATGCGGGCCTCGATCCCAGGACCCTAAGATCATGACCTGAGCCGAAGGCAGAGGCTTTAACCCATTGAGCCACCCAGGCGCCCCTCTACCCATCCTTTTTTAAACACTTGACAATCACGTTTTAGGTTACCAAAGACCACCTGTTGAAGATGCTATTGTTGGGCCGGTCCGTGGGCCCAGAAGTCAGCTCTCAGGCTTCCTTACCTCACCTTGTTAGCATCGTTGCCCACAGCTGATCACCTCTTTTTCCTTGAACCACTACCCTCCCTAGGCTTCTGGGATGCACGCTGTATGGTCCTCAGTAGCATTTATTACCATCCACTGATCTATTTCATTTTTGTTAGTTATTTGGACCCACTAAAATGTAAGCTCCTAGAGAGCAAGGGCTTGGCCTGTTTTCTTGACTACCTAGAACCGTGGCTGTTGCTTAATAATAGGCATTTGGTAGCTATTGTTGAATGAATGAGTGTGAGCTTCTCAATGACCGTTGACCAGATCTTCCTCCATTCCCAGCTCCTTTCTAGCTCGTAAGCTGTCATGGCCATTTCCTTACTCTCTGGGAACCTTGCATTTCCTGATGTCGTTTCTGTCTTCTGTACTCCATTCCTATCATTTCCAGGCCAAACCATCACCGGTGTGCTTATATTTCTGTGGGGCTCCAGTGTTTACAGAGCATTTATTTTTACTGGTACTACAGATGCAGGTGGTCTGGGGACGTGGGTTGAATGATGTTAGCATATAATGCTGGATTTATGGGGAGATTGAAAAAAATTAAAATTATAAAAGAATAAGAAGGAAATTAAGTCTTCTGGGCTAAAATGATGGTCTTCCAGGATATCTAGGTTTCTTGTTTTATTATTACACTGCTCTACACTTCACTGTTTCTGTCTCCTCATGGTGCAATTCCGCCTTGACTTTCTGCCAGGATTTGTAGAAGTCACCAAGCTCAAAAGACCCTTCTAACTTGAGTTCTGAGTTTATTGCTAATGAAGAGTAATATGTTCCTCTTAGATAACTCTTTTCCTCTACGTTGCTGTGTTAATGTGATACTGGATTTGTATGAAAGTTCCTTTTTAACTGACCTTTTATTTATGGCTTCCACAGAACCTTGCCTCCTGGAATCCTTCAAATCCTGAATGTCTGTTGCTTGTGGTGAAGGAACTCGTGCAGCAGTATCACCAATTCCAGTGCAGCCGCCTCCGGGAGAGCTCCCGCCTCATGTTCGAATACCAGACGTTACTGGAAGAGCCACAGTATGGAGAGAACATGGAAATTTATGCTGGGAAGAAAAACAACTGGGTAAGGTTTTTTTGAGGATGGGAGCAAAAAGGCACTGCATCTGTAATAAAATAATCAATGTGGATGTTCATTATAGTAAACCCCAACCATTTCCTTAGATAAGTATGGTTTGGGTTGCCTGTGTACTTTCTCATAATTTAGAGTTTAGAAGGGACTTGAGGGTTCATCTGGTTCATTATGTTCCTCAAAGTGATCACCTGGAGAAGTTTGTAAAATTTGGAGGCTTCTGTCCTCAGCCCCAGATGTTCACGAGTCAGGGGTGAAACCTCAGGGCCTGGCTGTATAACCAGGTCCCTTGGAGGTGCTGACGCAGGTCACATAAGCCACATATTTGAGACACTGCCGAGCGCCCCTTCCTTTTCAGTGTAGAACATCTCTCTCTCCCAGTCAGGTGAGAGAGGTTAGTAACTCTGAAGGTAGCTAGCTTATATGGAGCCTTTTATAAAAATCTCTTTTTGTCATTTCTCGACTTTGTAGGATCTTTTTTTTTTAATTTTATTTTTTCAGTAATCCAAGATTCATTGTTTATGTACCACATCTAGTGCTCCATGCAATATGTGCCCTCCTTAATACCCACCACCAGGCTCGCCAACCCCTTCTCCCCCCTCCCCTCCATAACCCTCAGTTTGTTTCTCAGAGTCCACAGTCTCTCATGGTTCATCTCCCCTTCTGATTTACCCCAATTCACTTTTCCTTCCCTTCCCCTAGAGTCCTCCATTTTATTCCTTATGTTCCATAAGTAAGTGAAACCATATGATAATTGACTTTCTCTGCTTGACTTATTTCATTCAGCGTAATCTCCTCCAGCCCCATCCATGTTGATACAAAAGTTGGGTATTCATCCTTTCTGATAGCTGAGTAATAGTCCATTGTGTATATGGACCACATCTTCTTTATCCATTCGTCTGTTGAAGGGCATCTCGGCTCTTTACAGTTTGGCGATTGTGGACATTGCTGCTATGAACATTGGGGGTACATATGGCCCTTCTTTTCCTACATCTGTATCTTTGGGGTAAATACCCAGTAGTGCAATTGCAGGGTCATAGAGTAGCTCTATTTTTAATTTTTTGAGGAATCTCCACCCTGTTTTCCAAAGTGGCTGCACCAACTTGCATTCCCACCAACAGTGAAAGAGGGTTCCCCTTTCTCTACACCTCTGCAACACTTGTTGTTTCCTGTCTTGTTGATTTTGGCAATTCTAACTGGAGTAAGATGGTATCTCAATTGGTTTTGATTTGAGTTTCCCTGATGGCTAGTGATGATGAACATTTTTCATGTGTCCATTGGCCATTTGTATGTCGTCTTTGGAGAAGTGTCTTTTCATGTCTTCTGCCCATTTTTTGACATAATTTTCTGTTTTTTGGGCGTTGAGCTTGAGAAGTTCTTTATAGAGCTTGGATATCAGCCCTTTGTCTGTAGTGTCATTTGTGAATATCTTCTCCCATTCTGTGGGTTGCCTCTTTGTTTTGTTGACTGTTGCCTTTGCTGTGCAGAAGCTTTTTATCTTGATGAAGTGTTTCCACTTTTTGATGCTCATGAATAATGCTGCCACGAACATTTGCATGTAAGTCTTTGTAACAACCCCCACCCCTTTTTAAAAGATTTTATTTATTTATTTGAGCGAGAGAGAACATGAGCAGTGGGGTGTGGGGGTGGGAAGGACAGAGGAAGAGGGAGAAGCAGACTCCCTGTTGAGCAGGGAGCCTGATGTGGGGCCCGAACCCAGGACCCTGAGATCATGACCTGCGCCAAAGGCAGACGCTGAACTGACTGACCCACCCAGGCGCCCTGCATACTACCCCTTTTTAAAATCATATCTCCCACACCTCCACCTTTACTCTGCTCTATTTTTTTGCACCTCTTTTTAACATGTAATTAGCGTGTTGTATTAATATATAGTGCCGCATAAAATAACCATTCCAAATTTAGTAGCTTAAAATAATAACATTCATTATCATAGTTTTTGTTTGTCAGGAATCTGTATAGACCCTCTGCTTCTGGGTCCCTGATAAGCTGAACTCAAGGTATTGGCCAGGGCAGCAGTCACTTCAGGGGGTGAGGTGGGTCCATTCTAAGCTCATTCATGTGTTTGTTGGTACCATTTAGTTCCTTGTGGGCCTTTGGATTGAGGGTCTTAGTTCAGCTCTGGCTGTTGGCTGGGACTGCCCTCAGCTCCTTGCCTCTTCACAGGGCCTCTCCACAGGCTGCTCATAAGATGGCAGCTGGCTTCACCAGAGCAAACAGGCAGGAGACGGAGTGTGTGAGTAAGGCAGGTGTCATGGTCTTTATGATCTAATCTTAGAAGTGGCATCTCATCACGTTTGCTGTGCTCTGTTTGTTAAGGACAGTCCATATGCGGGGGGGAGTGACATGAGATGGTGAATACCAGGGACCATCGGGAGCCATTTAGAAGCAGCCTGCCACCCTTATTTATTGTTTATTATTTGTCTCTCCCCACTGGAATGTAAATTTTCAGGAAGGCAGGGATCTCTGCTGTGTTCACTATTGTATCGGAAACACCTAGAACAGTGCCTGTCACAGTGTTCACTTTCTATAAACATTGTTGAATGAATAAACCTGAGTCTAGTTAACCATATAATAACTTTTAGGTTCCCTTCTCTGTCTTAACTCTTTTAGGTTTCACTTAGTGTTCCTTCTTTTAAGTTAAACATGCCTCCTCCCCTTTTATTCTTCTGCCTTTTCTTAAAGGACATGTTTCCTAAGGTCTTATACATGATTAATGCCTTTGAGTCAGTAGGTCTAAAATTGATTGTTATAAATCATCTTGTTTGTTCAGTTCAGGTTTTTTTTAAAACTATTTTGTTTATTGTGGTAAAAGACACACAAAATTAAATTTATCACCTTCATCATTTCTGAATATACAGTTCAATAGTGTTGAGTATCTTCACATTGTTGCACAATACATCTCTAGAATGCTTTCATCTTGCAGATTTTGAAACGCTATACCCATTAAGTACCAATTCCCCTTTCTTCTAGCCTTTGGCAACTACCTTTCTACTTTCTGTTTCTGTCATTTTGAGGCTTTTAGATTCTTCCAGTAAATGGGATCGTGCATTTGTCCTCTTGTGACTGGCTTATTTCATTTAGCATAATGCCTTTGAGGTTCACACATGTTGTAGTATGTGAGAAATTTCATTCCTTTTTAAGATTGCATAGTATTCCATTGTAAATATATACGCATGTTGTTTATTCATTTACCCATTGATGGATATTTGAGTTGTTTCTGCCTCTTGGCTGTTGTGAACAATACTGCACTGTGTAAGGGTGTGCTAATATTTCTGCAAGATCTTGCTTTGAATTCTTTTGATTATATCCCCAAGAGTGGGATTGCTGGTTCATATTGCCAGTGCTGTTTTTAAGTTTTGAAAAACCTCTTTACTATTTTCCAAAATGGCTGCACTGTTTTCAGTTTCCACCAACAGAGCAGGGTTTACGGCTTTAAACTATTGATGATTTTGCTTCTTGAATCTGTTCACATGGATAGTACGGGGAACTTTGTTGAACTTAGTTTATCCTCTCATCCTAGCATTTTTCTTATTAAATACTCATCTTCGTTCTCCAAAAACAGATGTTAGGTTAATTTGGCATGACTTCTTGGTGAACCTGTGTTGTCTTTAGTACTGATAGACTCATTTGAAAACGAGAATCACTGTCAAACTAATTGGTCTTTAGTTTTTAGGATTTTCCTTCCACCCAATTCACCCTTTGAATATTAAGGCTGAATTTAAATATATCCAGTTTTATGGCACCTTTTCTGATCTAAACGTTTTTAAGTTACAGTTGACCCTTGAACAATGCAGCGTTAGGGGCACCTTTCCCCCACCTCCACCCCCCACCATGGAGTCAAAAATCCATGTGTAACTTTGGACTTCTCCAGATCTTTTTTTTTTTTTAAAGATTTTATTTATTTATTTGGCAGAGAGAGAGAGAGATCACAAGTAGGCAGAGAGGCAGGCAGAGAGAGGAGGCAGGCTCCCTGCTGAGCAGAGAGCCCGATGTGGGCCTGGATCCCAGGACCCTGAGATCATGACCTGAGCTGAAGGCAGAGGCTTTAACCCACTGAGCCACCCAGGTGCCCATAGATCTTAACTACTAATAGCCTACTGCTGACTGGAACCTTCACTGCTAATGTAAAAGGTCTATTAACACATATTTTGTATGTTATGTGTATTATATACTGTTTTCTTACAATGAAGTAAACTAGAGAAAAGAAAATGTTACTGAGGAAATCTTAAGGAAGAGAAAATACGTTTATAGTCCTGTACTGTATTTATTGAAAAAAAATCTCCTTATAAGTGGACCCGTGCAGTCCAAACCTGTGTTGTTCAAGGGTCAACCTTATTTTCATTGGCTCAGCTAATACTTCACTTGCAGTCCATCTAGAAGTTGAAGTTTAAATTCATTTAAGGACGCTAGAGGGTTTAAATTTATAGGGTTTTGAAAACTTTGTATTTAATGTTAACCGATTCTTTATTCTTCACTTAAAAAGCCTGCTACTGCCATACTTACCCCAGTTTATTTTTATTTACTACTGAGTAATTTGTGAGCATTAGGGCAAATGGGTATGGATTCCGGGGAAGTGAAGAAACTGAGAATCCCGTAACAAGGCAAGGTGGACAGTTAGAGGTTAAGCTTCGAGTAGAGCAGGCCTGGGAGGGCCTAGGAGAAGTGGGAGCTGAGACTACAGAAGTAAAAAGATAGGCGTATGAGTTAATCACTGGTCAAGGAACAGAACATAAAGGTGTCTTGAAGGATGAAACACATTCAAGCTTGGCAGACTGGTTCAGGAATGCATTAAAGGGCAATCTGCTAATGGAATCCAAAACTAGTCCAAGAACCTGGGCAATAAACACAGGACCCTGGCAGAAAGCAAGGACTTGATTTCGACTTTTGAGCCAAGATTTTTTGAACCTGGGACTGTATGAGTTTCCTTTTGCTGCTCTAAAAAATTACCACAAACGGGGCACCTGGGTGGCATAGTGGGTTAAGCCACTGCCTTCCGCTCAGGTCATGATCCCAGGGCCCTGGGATTGAGCCCTACGTTGGGCTCCCTGCTCCTTGGAGAGCATGCTTCTCCCTCTCCCTCTGCCTGCTGCTCTGCCTACTTGTGCTCTCTCTCTCTGTCAAAAAAAAAAAAAAATTACCACAAACTTGGTGGCTTTAAACTACACAGATTTATTATTGTTATAGTTCTGGAGGCCAGAAGTCGGCAGTGGGTCTCCTTGGGCTAAAATCAAGGTGTCGGCAAGGCTGTGTTTCCTCTGGAGACTCTAAGAGAGACCATTTCAGGGTACTCAAGAAATTGGCAGATGTGCTCTCTGCCATAAAGATAGAGGTATCTTTGAGAAACTGTGGAGAAGCAGAAAGATTCTAGAAGACTGTAGAAAGTAAAAATGTGGAGATTTTTAAAAGAAATTACATTCAGGTCTTTACATGGATGGTTTGCAAACTTTTTTTTTTTTTTTAAAGATTTTATTTGTTTATTTGACAGAGAGGGAGAGAGAGAGAAAGAGAGAAAGAGTGCATACACAAGCAGGGGGAGCAGCTGGCAGAAGGAAAGGGAGAAGCGGCTCTCTGGTGGATGGTGGGGCTCCATCCTAGGACACTGGGATCATGGTCTGAGTTGAAGGCAGATGCTTAACCAACGGAGCCACCCAGCACCTCATGATTTACAGACATGGAAATACGAATGCAGTAGTTAGTTGGAACATCAGTTGGGTAACCAAGAAACAGTCATGGCAGTTTATTTTACCGTTTTGAGGAAGGTGGTCGTTGACTTAGATTATCTCATTTTCAGTAAAGCATTCTGTTGTTCTCCCTTAGGATTCTACTGACTATAGGTTCCTGTCTTGCTTCTTTGAATCTTTGGAAGAGCTACACCTAAAAGATTGCATGTAACTCTTGTCAGTCATCAGGTGTCTTGTGGAAATGTCACAGGGCTTTTCTTTTGACCCTATTTCTTCTTCTTCTTTTTTTTTTTTGTTCATTGTTTTTTTTAGGACATTGAAAAGAGTGCTTTTCAAATTTTCTGTAACATGGAGTTTGAAAAGGTAGTTATTATGAAAGACTACAGAATCTATTTAAAAACAAGTTTATATTTTTATGCACTGGAATGCTGCAGCAAACCCCCAGGATGCAGTTTGGGAGGGCTAAGCCAGTGCAGGACTAATGTCCATTTACAGAAAGTCTCCTCTGCTAGTTTTGGGTAAAAAAGGGTAACCTAAGAAAGTTTTGGGTGAAGAGTATACCGGTCACAGCTTTTGCTCCTGAAGGTGTTAAAAATCGAGTTGAGATGACTCAATACACATTTTTAAAAAATTCAAATAGCAGGGTTGGATAGATGGCCTCAAGTGGAAGCACAGCCTGTAGAAGAATTAAGAAGGCCCAGTCACCAAGGAATGAAGTGACTATGGAAAGCTGTCCCCAATGAACTGGAACTGGCCTAGGCTGTAAGGGAAGGTAGACACAGCATGATAGGTAGAGGAGGGCTAGGCAATGGCTGGAGAATAACTTAGGGGCATGACATTCATGGGGAACATGGGGAACAAGAATTATAAGCACACATATACGACATATACTTATCAATAAATCACATCTGTTCTCTCTCTTTTTAAAGATTTTATTTATTTAGAGAGAGAGAGTGTGCACCTGCATACGCAGGGGAGAAGTCGGGGGAGAGGGAGAGAGAGAATCCTCAGGCAGACTACCTGCTGAGTGCAGAGCCCGATGTTTGGCTCACACCCCTGAGATCATGGTCTGAGCTGAACTCAAGAGTTGGACGCTCAACTGACTTAGCCACCCGGGTGCCCACATCTGTTATCTCTTATTGGAATATTGAAGCACGAAGACTTTTTATATGAAATAAATTGATGTTTATGAATTATAATTCTCTCCAAATAAAACACTGTGAGATCAATATGTTCTTCCTGGCCTAATTGTAAATCCATTAATTTTGGACCCAACTAGCCCATCTGATAAATACTGTCTGTGATGAATCTAAGACTGTGCGTAATTATTTAATACCTTTGGATTACAAAATCCTGTATTCTTTTGAGGGGACGATGAGTGCTCGTCTTCATTGAATATTTCTTTCTGCCACATTTTTTACATTCTTAACTTTCTATTTCTGTTCTAAAAGTGTGAGGCTCTTAAAAACCTGAGATGCCTCTTCTGTGTTACTATCAGTTAGCAAAAGGAAAAATTTAATAGCCATGGAGAAGAGGGAGGGGGTTCTGATCTCCTGTCAGCCTTCTGACAAGCCTGCTAATTTGAAATTCAATGTTCCCTCCATACCACCTCAAAGATACTCTTCTTTTTTCCCCCAAACTTCCATCTAGAAGGTTTCAGCAAGTGCCCACTTGAAAGTAACATTTTAAAGAAAACCAGCAAAAACCCTTTGTTCTTTGCCTTTATCTTTTTATGAAGTCATTTGTCTTATTGCTTTGCCCATCTCCTTGAATGAGTAGATGTTAGTTTTGAAGATTGTATTCTTTATCTGTGGTGGTTTTATAATTTTTAGTAAGCACCGTTCTTTTTAATCTGGAGAAAACAGATGATACATTGAAATTGTAAGCTTATAGGTTCAGAATGAGCAATTCTCATGTGCCTGCATGGTCAGTGTTATTTTTTAAGGTGTTTTTATTTATTTATTTAGAAATAACTATAGATTCACAAGAGGTTTTAAAATAGTACAGAGGTCTTGCATACCCTTCACCCCATTTCCTCCAGTGGTTGCATTTTACATATTGATAGTACAGGTATGGAAACTAAGAAATTGACCTTGGCACAATGAATGTGTATGCCATTTTACCACATGCATCATTTCCTGTAACTACCACTGCAGGCGAGACACAGAATTATTCCATCACCACAAAATTACCTGCTACCTCTTTGAGCAGAGTTACTTTTAAGGTTAGAATGTTAATGTTGATGAATGCCACAATATAAGCTACAGGTATTAAAATCATGTATACTGTTTTGATACACTCTATCAAAATAAGTGTGCATTATCAGTTTTCTCAGTGGGTAAAGTCTAAGGTCTCATTTTATATGACATGTATCAATTGCCTGCCAGCATTTCCTGCTTGGATCTGTTGTATCTAAAGAACCAGTGTTTGTAAATTGTAACAAAGCACAGTAAAGAAATTTGTGATTTTTTTTCCCTTTGGCTTTTAATTCCCAGAACTCAAAGTTAGTTTATCATACCTAATATTTTGATCAAAGACATTTTTCTTTCCTGCTATGAAATGAATGTTTTGAGATGTTCCACAACCACATGTTTTCACATTTTTTACATATTAAAGAATACCAGTGGGTGATCTGTGAGATAAAACAGTGTTTTGGCAACATATTTTTTCCTTTTGTGGGTATTTTCTTAATAATGACATATACTTATATAATGGAGAATGTGAAGCAGTTATCTTTTTTTTTGTTGTTGTTGTTGTTATTGTAATTGACCTCAAATCCCAGTAAGATTTTAGGAATCTGTGGCTTATAAATTAAGCTCTGGTAGCATTTAAGAATATTGTGCAGAAAAGAAAGCGGTTCCATGAGGAGCTTCTCATTTGACCTAATGGCCCAGGCTTCTGTCATCTCATCCTGCTGTGATGTTATGTTTGAGGGGAAGGTATATGAGGTTGGTTAAAAAATAAACTGAAGCATATTAAAATTTTTAAGAATTGGAGCAAAATTCATTCAAAGTGGAAGTTTTGTCAGCATTCTACTGACAAAAGCAAGGGGGCATGGTTTTTGTAGAGAAGACACAGAAGCAATGCATGGGACTTATTTGATTGGCTGTAGACTAAGGGGTTGCATTATTTGGGAAAGCCCAGTTGGCTGTTTGTGACTTTCTTCTTAATTTGGAGGCATTAATAGGAAATGATTGGCTTTAATTTCAGTTTGCTTAACTCAGCTCCCAAGGCTTGAGAGCTCCCTCAGTCTGATGGCCTCCGCGTTTGATTACCTTTATAGCAGTGTGTGCTAGAGGGCAAAGTCCTTCAGAGCGGAGCCCTGTATACATAGGAAATGTATTGGAGAGAGAGTGATCTGGGAAGTGGGAGCCTCAGATTCTAGTTCTGACCTTAGTTTTTTTTGTGTGTGACTATAGGTTTTCCCTGTGTCACTTTCCTGGAGGTAACCCTTGGCACAAAGATAAATGAGATCCTGTGTGTGGGAAGCAAACGGAATAAGCAAACATGGAGTTATGTAATGCAAAGTATTATTATTATCATCATTAGCCTTCTCTTGTAAATAGTTGAAGTGAATTATGATAGTTAGGGGCTCCATAAATTCCAGGTTAGTGGTTGTTCCTGTATTATCTCTGAAAGTGCTGTTAATCATAAAGTACCGTATGTGGATTAGTAGAGGTTGATGTCACTAAGATGCAGATAAGGAATGGAAAGCAAGGTGAAAGGGAAAGTTACTATTTAAGACGGAGAAAGTGGTGCTTATTTTTCCAGGACCAGTTCTGATGGAGTTCTGAGCAGGGGAGAACAGATTGCAGGGTGTCAGGAATGCAGGTGGAGAAAACAAAGTAAAGAGAGTTTTTGGAGAAAGGAGGAAAAACCATATTATCTGGGAGAGGCAGTGGGGGCCCATGATCACCCTCCACTAACTGGATGACATGTATCTGCCTTCCTGTGAGGAGTGTGCCACATTCATGGTATTTGGTAGCTCAAGTAGGTCTTCAGGCATTTGTGACCCAAAGTATCTAACTGAATGTGGGGGTTAGTATTGATGGAACAATGTCTAGAGCTGTGCCGTCCAGTGTAAGAGCTGCTACCATACTTGCAAGGTTACTCTGAATTGAGATACATGCAAATGTAAAATACACACCAGAATTCAGAGAATTCATACAAAAACGATCCCATTAACAATTGTTGTATTGATTACATGTGGAGATGAGAATATTTTGGATATATTGGGTTATAGTATTAAAGTGATTTCACTTGTTTCTCTTACCTTTTTAAATGCGGCTATTAGAAAATATTAAAAATCTTAAATTACTCATGTATGTGTGGCTTACATTTGTGTGTTGTATCATCTTTCTCTTGGAAAGCACTGGTCTAGAAGGATGGGAGAGGAGGGCCAGAGTGCTAAGAGATATCTGGAGGGTCTGGAAGCATGTGACCTTTTCCCCTCGTGCCACAAGGATGGAGTAGGTGTTCTGGCGATGCCTGTCAGCATTCTATACGTAGCAGGGGATCCAAGGGGTTTCTCTCACAATCCCTGTTGTATTGACTGAGTTATGCCCTTAAGACATTTGACTTGTAGATAGGGATAAACTCGTGCTTGCTCCTTTGGAAAGGGTGTAGTGTGGTAGTCAGCTGTGTTAAACACACTTCTAAAACTGATAGATTTGTTTGTTTTTGTTGTTAACCACATGGAACTATTACGAGTTGAACAGGATTTAAAATAAATGAACCCACGACAGGGGCTTACGTTTGTATTGTGTTCGTAATGGATTGGTTATATTGAATTTTGACCTGTATGTCAGTAGGAGTACTTAGGATCTTTTTTTTTTTTTTTAAGATTTTATTTATTTGACACAGAGAGAGAGATCACAAGCAGGCAGAGAGCAGAGAGAGAGAGA
>LNAC01000024.1:5761271-5939394 GCA_002007465.1 Ailurus styani | reverse complement strand
CGATGCGGGGCTCGATGCGGGGCTCGATGCGGGGCTCGATGCGGGGCTCGATGCGGGGCTCGATGCGGGGCTCGATGCGGGGCTCGATGCGGGGCTCGATCCCAGGACCCTGAGATCACGACCCAAGCCGAAGGCAGAGGCTTTAACCCACTGAGCCACCCAGGCGCCCCGAGTACTTAGGATCTTGCGAGCAGTAGTTTATAGCTCAGATTTTGACTCCATTCATAAGAAGTAGTAAGTGTGTGTATCTAAATTAAAGACCTTAAAGGTGAATATGATAGCTTTTTCAGTTTTACTAACATGTTAAAGGAATTTTATTACTTTTTTAAATAATAGAAGTACCGGTAGGAAATTCGCATTTCTTTTAGCAGCAGGGTGCATCAAGTGGAAAAGATGCGTTTTATGGAGGCATTTGAAACATAAAGAAAATCCTTTCTGCTTCCTTTGCCTACACCTTACAGAGCAGCATCTGTTTGTGAGGCCCTGTGTTTGTTCTGAAACCTTGGGTGCCCTGCCCCGTTTCCTAGGTGACCATTTAGATATAGGGAACACCCTTTACACAGTTTTTTCATCGTGAAAGGCATCTACAAGGGTCTTCAAAAACCAGATGTTTTTTTTCCATGTAGTAAGAGGAAAAAGGTGAAGAATCCTGTGTATGAAATGTTCTATCAGGAAACCCCTCAGACTATTTTATGGCTTTGGGAGCGTGTACATGTAACTTAATCCCCTCCCTTCCTAAAAATGTTTCCTAGTTTTTCAGTTATTTTCAGTGAATTTATGGTGCCACTAACTCTTTTACTGTAATGAAGCGTGGAGGTAGTGTTGACTAGTTCAGAAGGCACAGAAGCCAAACAGAATTCTTGCCTGGGAATTTGGAGTTAGCACAGAGAAAGTGAGGTTGGTTTCCTTATGAGTAACAGGTGTGTCACACGTTAATTTTTTCTCATATTCTCTAGTCAGAAGAATCAGAAAGTGGTAGGTACAGAGAAAGTAAGATGAAGCACAAAGCGAGCAGAGATAAGACAAGGAGAAACTGCTGAGAGTATTCAGGTCTTTCGAACTGAGGCTGGGCTATGTTTTTAGTCTTAGATTCCATGACATACCTCATATCCTTTTAAGAAATTATTTTTTATTTTTGCTCAGGTGAGTTTGAAATGGAATTCTGTCACCTAAAATGCAGAGTCCTAATTCAGTTACTTTCAAAAGCATCCACTGAATATCCTTGTCAGAGCATCACATTGTAGTATTTTGTTTGTCTTCTCAAAGTATACTCTAAGCTCCATGAGGACAGAGACTATATTTCGTTTGTCTTAAGATCTCCATCACTTAACCTGGCACCTGGCACAGCAGATGTTCAGTAAATATTTGTTGAATGGAATGAATGAATGAATGAGTACATGAATTATGAACATCTCAATATGTACACTTTTAATTTGAAGATTCCCCTTTTATTTTTTTTTTTATTTTTTTTTTATTTCTTTATTTGACACAGAGAGAGAGATCACAAGTAGGCAGAGAGGCAGAGAGAGAGGAGGAAGCAGGCTCCCCGCCGAGCAGAGAGCCCGATGCGGGCCTCGATCCCAGGACCCTGAGATCGTGACCTGAGCCGAAAGCAGAGGCTTTAACCCACTGAGCCACCCAGGCGCCCTGAAGATTCCCCTTTTAAAAGATTTTATTTCTTTATTTGAGAGAGAGTGAATGTGAGCAGGGGGAGGGGCAGAAGGAGAGGGGGAGAGAGAGAGAATCTGAAGCAGACTCTGCACTCGACAGGGAGCCTGATGCAGGGCTCAGCCTCACGACCTTGAAATCATGACCTGAGCTGAAATCAGGAGTTGGATGTGCAATTGACTGAGCCACCCAGGCACCCTTGCAAATTCCTTTTTAAAAGTTTTTGAGGGGCTCCTGGGTGGCTCAGTTAGTTAAGCATCTGCCTTCAGCTCAGGTCATGGTCCCAGGGTCCTGGGATTGAGTCCCGCATCGGGCTCCTTTCTCAGCAGGGAGCCTGCTTCTCCCTCTCCCTGCTACTCCACCTGCTTGTGCTCTCTCTCTCTCTCTCTGTCAAATGAATAAATAAAAATTCTTTAAAAAAAATAAAAGTTTTGAGTGAGTAATATATTCATATTGTTGAAAAATCAAAATCTGTTAAAATATATGAGGTGAAAAGTCTCTCTCCCATCATTGTCCTGTGTCCACCGGAGTCAGAACCATTGTCCTTTTCGTCCTCCGCCTCAGGTAAGCACCGGTAGAGCTTTTTTTCTAGTGTATCTTTTCAGAGTTTCTATATGCACATAAAAGGAAGTATAAATATATATATATGTAAAACCCATCTTTTAATGCATTTCGTAACGTATATTATATACTATATTTGGCATCTTGCTTTTGACCTAACATAGCTTAGGGATTTTTTTTTCCAAATACAGAGAACTCCGTCATTCTTGTACCTGTCATTCTTGTACCTGTCATTTTGCGTGTATTCAAGTATGTCTTAGTATCAAGTAAGGTAAATAACTAGAGGACAGATTGCTAGATCAAAGATTATGTATATTTATGAATGTTCTATCTCTAAAATGCTGTTCATACAGTTCATTCTCAACAACTTATTAACCCAGCAGCAATATATGAGAGTAATTATTTCTCCATAGTATTGCCAACAGTGTATTAACATATTTATAGATTGCTTTCAAGTTCCACTTTGCATAATGGCCTGGTAGCTTCTGGACTAACCCTTCCACACCTAACAACTCGAAAATCAGGACAGAACATAAAGACCTGTGCCTGAAGATGCTGGATGGTGATTGAAAGCAGTTAGATACTGGGTAGAGGTTGATATTTGGAAGAGGGGAAGGCAGAGCTTACAGGACAAAATCAAAACATTGAATAAACATGAAAGTAGAGTCCTAAAGGAGAGGAGAGGAGAAAAAGAGAGAGCAGGGAAATGTTTGATGAAATAAAGCCTAGATAGTTCCAAATATGGTGAAAGACATGAATTTACAGATTCAAGATTCTCAGCAAACCCTAACCAAGGAAAGTGCCAACTTGGAATACTGAAAACCACACATAAAGGGAAAATCTGAAGTGATCTCAGAAACATGACACTACCTGTAGGTGAGCAGTTATTTGAGTCAACACTGACTTGTCTTCAAAAACAATGGAGGTGAGAACACAGTGCAGTGATACCTTCAAAGTGCTGATTTCCGCCACTCTGGTAAAAATGATACTCGGTTTAGTTTTAATTTGTATTCCTTTTGTTATGAATGAAGTAAAGCATTTTTTTCATGTTTAAGAGTTATTTGTATTTCTTTTCTATATATTCATTGCTTGTTTTTCTCTTGGGTTTTTAGATCTTTTGTGTGTGTGTGTGTGAAGGTTGTTAGCTTTTTGTGATAGGGTTGCAAATACATTTTCCTCTGTCAATTGTCTTTTGACTTTGCTGATGGTAGTTTTTTGCCATCCACAAAATTTTTATATTCAGGCATCAAATTTACCCATCATTCTCTTTATGGCTTCTGAATTTGGAGTCATATTTGAAAGGCATTCCCTGCTGCAAGGTTTTAAAGGCATTCATCAGTGTTTCTTCCTTATGGTTTCAATTTTGTACACTGAAATTCATAATCCACTTGGACTTTATCCTCATATGTGATGTGAAATATGGATCTAACTTTATTCCTAGATGGCGATGCACATCATCAATCATACACTAAATGTATTTGGCCTTATTTCTGGACTTACTTTTCTGTTTATTGATTTAATACCAGTATTACCCTCCTGTAATTTCTGTATTTTTATTATGTGGTGTAGCTAACCGCCCTCTCATTGCTTTGCTTCTTTGAAGTTTTCCTGGCTGGTATTAATTGTTTATTTTTCCACATGGTCTTATGACTTGGCTTTCTAAGAGTTCCCACGAAGTAGTGAACCCCAAAACCTGGACAGCTCCAGTCTTTCTGAAATATCAGAGCATTCTGCTCTTTCTTGGATAGATTTTTCACAGGTTGTAATTTATAGGAGCATTATTTTGATTAACGTCTGACTCACCCACTAGATGATAAGCCCCAAGAGGGCAGGGGCTGTGTCTCTTTTACTTATTATATTTACAACGCCTTGTCTAGGGCCTGACAGACACATTTTAGGCTCTTAATCCATGGTAATGAACAGGATGAATGGATCTTGAGTCTTGAGGTTGACCTCTGATTCTTTATTGCTCTCTCAGTGGCTGTGGGCAAGTTTCTTGACTATTCTAGGACTAAGTTTTCTCATTCCTGAAATAGGTGTAAGGGAATTATATATATCGAACAGGGTTTTGGGATAATTAATGTGACTTAGAAAACATTTTGTAAAGTGTGAGATGTTATGAAATCCTAGTTAGACTGCCTTTGGCTTTCCTTTTCGTATGTAATGGGTAATTATGCATTTGCCAAGGAACAGTCTGGGGCTGTTGGTTGTCAGAGTCCATTTGAAGAATCACCCTTATCTGACTGTCACCCTGTTAAAGTTGTAATCGTTCTTGAGTGTTTCTTCACTTGTAGCTATCCATGTGGGAGAAGCAGTCAGTTTCAGATGACAGCTTGTTTGTTGAAAAGAAATGAAATTTCCCTTTACTGAGCAACCTGGGTTTGGAGCCCATTCTACACAAGATATCTACCTGTCAGTACCTGTCATGTGACACAACTGCTGTTACCGGAAGAAAAGCTCAGGCCTAATAAATTGCCAAAACTCAGAGTCTTGTTAGTTTAAGTTACTTGCCAATTTACTATAACTTGAAAAAAAAGAAGGATGCACATATTTATTGCTAAGCTGGGGAAATTGCCATTAAGGCAGTTGGCAGAACGGCTGACATTTTAACAGTCATAGGTCAGATAATTTTCTACATCTATCCAAGAGAAGATTTGACCAAGGACTGACAAAAAAATCAAATTATTCTGTTCACTTGGCTGCATCTAAATGTCTCATTTTCAGCTTACAGGAAAGATTGCTATGGAAGCAATCTTTGACGTTACAACAGAGTGACCGTAAATTGCTTGAATAACTGTTGGAACTTTGAATATAAAAACACAGAAAAAGTCATCTGAGGTAGAACTCAGAACGGATTTTTCACTCATGTTTTGCTCCTTATGTAATTTATAGCTGAAGTTTTATATTAAGACATGTTTTAAATCAGCATTTACTTAGTTCCACAGAAGGCGATTACTTCCAGGTCACAAGGAAAATCAGTGGCGGAACTGAAAACTGAATTCTTGAGTCGTAGTTTCCAATGTTTCCAACACTGTTAGAAACAAGTGCTAAGTTTTCTTTATTCTCTCACTGGCAAAATAAAAAATGTATAGTCAGCTGGAAAGCTAGAGATCAAAAAGCACTTTCTATGGTTTCCAGAGCACCGAATTCCTTTCACAGCCTCAAGTTTCTTGTATTGTGACATTTAGTTGTGTAAATCAGTCCATTGCTGATAAACACAAATTCCTATTAGTTCTTGGATCAACTTGCCTTTTATTATGAGTTTAGTTGTGGGAATCAGTCTTTTGCCAATGAACATAAATTTATATTAGTTCTAGGATCAACATTTTGAGAGGGGATAAAGTAGGGATTGTCTAAGTGTTTTTAAAGGAATGTTGGTCTAAAATAGCTGGTAGAATAAAAATATATTGTACAAACTAAAATAGGGCAAAAGAGCTAAAATGTAGTACATGGACTAAAATAACTAGCAGTTCACATGAGTCCAAGTGCTAAATATGTAATTATATTTCCCATTACCTTATATGTGCAAGGCTTGTTTTAATTTTTAAATCCCACATTTTACTCCTTTTATTGTTTTCAGAGAAAAAAAATGTAGAAGAGCCATTGAGTTTAACACGAGAGTTTTGAGATTGCCATTTTAACTCACCGATTGACAATGTAGACCAATAGGTAGAAATGGCTGTTTATTGATTGTAGATGGTTTGTGTCTCTAAATTGAAAATGAAGATGAATTGAGTTTGATTTGTTATTGTCTGTCCAACCAACTCCCTCCTGCAACCTCTTCTAACCCCTTGGTACTTGTAAAAAACCTCTCTCAATATCCCCCGGAGCGACCTAACAAACGTTCCATGTAGTTGCAGTCGTCATTTCGGTGTTTACTAATGTTATGAGTGATTGTTGCACATCCTACAGCGGTTAGGAAAAGAGGGTTTCTGGGTGACCTCTGATGGGTATTAATGCTTGTTTCCTCCAGTAATACTGACGTTCTTGCTCTTTCTCGAACATCTAGGCCTGCCCCTGCACCAACCCTTTTTATACTTTTTGTTCTCTTTGCCTGGGATGTTTTTCCTCCACATTCCACGTAATTTTCTTCCTCACCTCTTTCACATCTCTGCTCAGTTGTTGCCTTGTCAGATTATTCTGTAAAGGGGCTAAACTCTACCATTTGAGAGGTTTCAGCAAAGGAGGATCATAATCTGACCGATGTATTGAAAGCATTGCTGTGCCCACGGAGATGGGAACAAGGTTCCAGATGAACAACTGCTGAAGCAGTTAGGAGGGAGATAGCAGTGGCTCAGATCAGGTGGTTGTGCCGTGGTGAGAAGTGGTTGGACTAGGGATCTATTATGGAGGTAGAATCAACAGGATTTGCAGCCACTTTGAATGTAGGATGAGCAAGAAAGAGAGGAGTCAAGGATGCTTCTGAGGTTTTTGGCCTGAGAGATTGAAAGAATGGAATTGCCATTTACTAAAAGGAGGACTAAATATCAAAGGAAGGAAATCAGGAGTTTGGTTTCATTCATGGTAGTTGGGTAAATGAAACAAGTTAGGGAAAGGTCTGGGCAGAGAGACAACATTCGGGAATCAGCATATAAATGATATTGAAAGTCTTGAGTCTAGATGAGGTCACCTGGGAAGTGTCAGGAAAGGAGAGCGATCTTGAGGCCGAGCTGTGGTGGTGTGCTCCAGTGTTCAGAGGCTGGGGAGGCTGTAGGGAGGGCTAGTGAAGTAAAATCAAACCAAGAGAGAGTGGGATCCTGGAAACCAAGGGGAGAATGTTCCAAGAAAGGAGCAATAATCAGCTATGTCAAAACGCTGCTGAGAGAACAATAATAAAATGAGCACTGAGAAATGACTGTTGGATTTGGCCTTGGGGAGGTATTGGTGACCTTGATGTCCCGTTGGGATTGACTGGTAGGGGGGAGGGGCTGACAGGAGAGGGTTCCAGAGAGAATAGTAAAAGAAAAAATATAGACCAGTTCTTTACACGAGATTGTTTTGTGAAGTAGAACAGAGAAATGAGATGGGACCTGAAGAAAGGAAGTTAAGAAAGATTTTCTATTTTATTAAAAAAAATTTTTTTTGGTATAACTTTTTAAATGATATTTGTATATTGATGGGAGTGAGGGGTAAAGAGGGAAAAATTGATTACATAGGGGAAAGAGTGGGGACAGTGGTTGGGAACTGTCTTCTTTGATGATTGTTCCTCTGTTGCACTGTACCAGTACTCAAGGAAGACTCTTCTGTTCTTCCCACACCCCCCAAATTCCCACTGGGCCCCTGGGCCCCTCTCATATACTCCCATATCATTCTATAGTGCTTTATGTTGTCCCTATACTCACCTCTTTCAGTATATGAGCCCCTGTACTTAGGTCCAAAGAATCACACTCAGTAGGTGGTGTTAGTTGTAGAGTCCTCTAGGAGCTTAACAAAACGCCCAAACCATACCTTTCTGGCAATATTGGACTGTAATAGAATGTAAGAATTTTATTAGGCTTTTTCACAAACCTTCTCCTCCCCGCCACCATGGTGATCTGTTTGTGGCTTCTTAGGTGCCTCCTAACTATTCTTTCAAGTCACCCGCATGTATTGGCATGCCCTGTGACCAGAGCTGCTCAGCTCCCGTGATTCCTCCTGTTTCTCACCACGGATATTTCTGTGGTACAGTGGCTTCTATGAGTCTGACTGGCTTGCCTCACTGATGAGTCTGTCCATTCACTTCTCTCATTTCTGCTTTTCGTGTCATGGGGTTAGGCTTGTGGCAATGAGGAAGTGCTCTGTCCTCAGCCAGAGGTCAGTGCAAGTTGAAAGATGTTGTAAGCAGTAAAACAACGAACCACCGTGCAGATGGTAGTTACCAATTTTATCTTTTGAGCTCAAGGTTTATATTTCTGTTCGCGTTTTCAGGGTTTTAGGTCAGAGTTTAAAAATGGTGGCCAGTTGTTAGGGTATTTGTAGAAAGGCTTGGTGATGGCTGTGGAATCTTCTGTAAGAGGTGTGTAGGTATGCTTATGTGCCTTCATCTACCGAGCCATAAAAAAAAATTTGTAAATGCTTGCTGTGTGGAAGCATGTGTTTTAGGAGTTTGAGGTACTTGTTTTTTTTAAGGGGGGAAGGCAGTGGAGTTACTGGGAGCTCTTCAGTATTCCCAAAATATAAAAATGATAGAGACCCACTCTTTAGATTAGTTCTGGATCATCCCCAGAGTTCTTTGTTTGAACAGTGTGTCTTAGTGAAACCCAGGATGTCAGAATCCCAAGCTGAACCACAGGCTTGCTGTGAGAGAGGTGGGAAGACCCAGGACCCCACCAGCTCAGCACCCTGCTCTGTGGCCTTTGCCAGAGGTTCCTTGGAACCCCTAGGTGTCAGGTAGCCCAACGGGAAGGCTCCTTCTCCACACTCTGACAGAGGTTTTTTAAAAACAATGTGATGCCTTAGCCATGCCCATCATAAAAAAAACTTGATGATTTCCCATCATAGTAAATTGAGAGGAAGATTTTTTCTTTTACATGGTTTTTTTTTTCCCTTTTAAAAAAACATCGAAGTCATTATTTAAGCTTAGTTAAATGTTTTAAATCTCTAACCCTCTGTACATCTTTCCTATGGAGACTAGTCCATAGAATTACTGAAAAATAGGGCGCCTGGGTGGCTCAGTGGGTTAAAGCCTCTGCTTTCGGCTCAGGTCATGATCTCAGAGTCCTGGGATTGAGGCCCACATCGGGCTCCCTGCTCAGCGAGGAGCCTGCTTCCCCCTCTCTCTCTGCCTGCCTCTCTGCCTCCTTGTGATCTCTCTCCCTCTGTGAAATAAATAAATAAATAATCTTAAAAAAAAAAAAGAATTACTGAAAAACATTAGTTGGTGATAATGATGTTAATATATTGTTCAGGAAATTATAATCTTATTTGGGGTACCTCCTTATAGACTGCTTTCTCTGGGCAGAAGTTTTTTGACTTTTGTGTGTACTTCCAGACACACCATAAAGGACAGTGATATATGTCAGTCGCCTGTGGGCTATAAATCTTAGTGGTCTGAATGCTTTAGTAAAAAAGAAATGAATCAGAGGGAGAGGTCTGTCTCTATTGCTTAGATTAAAAAAAAAGTCATACATTCATGTGTTCTTTTTACACTTAAAAAACTGGAAAAGGTAATGCGACATTATAATTTTATTGCCCATTGAAAATGCAGATTTAAAAATTCTAATTATGCTTTTAGTAGCTAATAATTTAAGAATTCTTTTTGATCTTTCCCTGCTTTTCCAGTCTTTTCTTGCTAATGTTAGGAAACCCAAATTGAAAATGCCGCTAGTTTGAACAGGTTGAACTTGTGGCCTTGGCTATAATTGTCACTTCACAATCAATTTCTTATTTTAATCTTATTATTATACCTTTTGTCCTACAGACTGGTGAATTTTCAGCTCGTTTCCTTTTGAAGTTGCCCGTGGATTTCAGCAATATTCCCACATACCTTCTCAAGGTAAGAATATGTGCTATCACATATGAGCTTTTAAATGTAATTATTTAAATGTAAATGAGCTTTTAAAGTAATTTAACTCTGAATATTTGTATGATTGGCTTGCCAGCATCTTTTTCAGATAATGAATTTATTGAAAGTATTTATTATATGAAGATTCACTGAATTTGTTAACTAAAAACTAAAATAGTAGCCCTTTAAGTAATTTCAAAATGAATTTTCCTTATAAGTTAAAATTAGTATAAGTAAACTAAATTTGGAGGTAAGTCACTGTTAATAATCTTACTGGGAGGAAAGACTCTGATGGAAATTATCTAATAGGCATTCTGTCTGCTGTGCTAAATAAAGGGCGTCTCATTTTCCTTATTTATGTCAGTAGTTCATCTCTGGCACCTTCATAGCTGGGCTATTGAGAATCTGTTTAGACCATTGTGTATGACATTGTTTGAAATGTGATGGAGGCAAGGTGTGGCCAGGAGAGCAGCCACCTTGGGGCAGGGTCCGCAGATGCTTTGCACAGAAGAGGCAGAATCCAGGTGACTAGACTACGGTTAGTGTGACGGAAACCCTGTGGACCAGGGAGCAGGTTTGGAACAGAAAGTCTTTTAACATGAGGACTAAGTTCATCACAAATGAGGATTTTGGTTGTGATTTAAGATACGGCTAACTGTCCTCAGCCATGTATTTCAACCTGTAGTCATATAGCTTTAGTCTAATGTAAGAAAAGTTTCTGCCTTCCTGATTTGATGTTGTTCAGAGAGTTAATTGTATTTATAACTGTGAAGAGAGAAGATAGAAACCTTGTACAAGGTTTCCTGTATATTGTAGTAGTTACACATAATATTAGATGTTAATCTTTTTTTTTTTTTTTTAAGATTCTATCTATTTGTTTGAGAGAGAGTGAGAGAGAGAGAATGAGCAGGGAGAGTGGCAGAAGGAGAGAGAAAAGCAGACTCGCCACTGAGCAAGGAGCCTGACGTGGGGCTCGATCCCAGGACCCTGAGATCATGAACTAAGCTGAAGGCAGATGCTTAACGACTGAGCCACCCAGGTGCCCCAGATATTAATCTTGATAATGATTGGAAGTATGGTCTGGTGGAATATGAACTATAGATTATAGAAAAGATTAGGGAACCCTTCTTTTTAAACATTCCACTCAATGTATATTGTGTACCCACTCGAATATATTATATATTGTATTCCCCACTCAAAGTGGGGAAATTATTTTCTTTTCCCCTAAGTAAACATGAGATTTTTGTGCCGCATTAAACTTTCATTTTTAGTTTCTGGTTTACTAGTTTTCCACTCCGTATCCAAGGGTTATGAAGTGCAAGTGAGAATGGAAGTCAGCAATTTATATTAGTTTCTCCACACTCCTGTTGTGGAAAACACACATATGAGATCTGTGATTACCAAGCATAATTAATTTGGTTTTAGCAATTATTATGCTCTATTAGCGTGGCAAGCAGTCTCCTTGGTAACTCTTAGATCGCAGACTCATTGACCTCCATGTATTCCAGTTAAAACTCAATTTCAGCTCATTTAAAACCAAATTCAGTAGTATGTGAGAGTACATTATTTATATAGTTACTTTAATCTGTAAATTTACAGTTACAGTGTCTTTGTTTTGATTCATTGGGCCTTATCAGTTTGAATGGTTGTCTTATTTGAACCTAACGTTGCCTCTGCTCATGTTCTTAAAGGTCAAAGGAAAAAAATCCTTCTTGGATTATAATTTAATTTTTTTCTCTTCAAAATCAAATTTCCATATTTTCTGTTCTAAGAGTTCTAACTTTATATTATTATGTCCTTACTTTCCTTGCCAGTCAGACAGGAAAAGAGTGGAACCTATTTGGCAAAATGGGAAAGCATTCCCCCCACACCCCAAAGAACAATGAAATGACATTTCTACTATAGATGAAATGCCTACATTGCAGCACTGATGTGTTTCTGGACCTGTAGTCTTTGCAGAGAGAGTAAAGCAACAAGGCAAACAAACAAACAAACAAACAAAAGAAACTCTTGTACAGCACAAAACAACCAGGAAAAAAATACCTGTGTCCATAAAAAAATCCAGAATACCTGTTAAAAATTTTAGGATCTAAGTTCCTCAAGTTGTTGTATCGTAACTGTGTAACATTTGGCTATACTACTCTGAAAACTAAGTTTGCATTAGGAACTGATTATTAGCATTTGGATGCTTCTAATCTGATTATCAGGCTGCTGTGGATAGTCTCAGTCCCAGAATAAACTCTTCAGATTCCTAGGATGAGGATACTATTAGCCAGCTTCAATGTAGTTTTACGTTGCTATCCCAAAGAAATGAAAGGTGAATTGGAAGGGCAGGGAGTTTGACTGCATTCTGATTTGGTACAGTGAGATTTCATGATGCCATCATGAAGCCATCATCCACTTACAAGTTTATATTTCCAAGCATACGTCTTTTATCCACTAATAGAATTTTTTGATGTTAGAATGAAAAAGTCTTTAAATATTCAGTGATATAATTTTACTTAATGTTATGCTTTAGGCATATATGGTTCTTACATGGAATGGGGTGAATTTATTCTGAAAATGAGTCCTGACGTCAGTGTCTACATTTTATTCTTAGATGAGGTAAGTCAGTGGGTTAGACAAATCATTTACATAAGAACTCAGTCGGTAAAAAAAAATAACCTCTGTATTAGTTAGGATTCTTTATTTGTGGGTGGTGGAAATCCAGCACAAAATACTGTAAATGAAATGGGAAATGTAGCTCAAATCCTCTACTTCTGTAGTCCACATAGCAGGAAATGGATCCCATGTTGAATCGTCTACTGATAGGCATAGATCAGTTTTCCCGGGTCTGTCCCACTCAGGCCAGGCCCGCACCCTTGAACTTCTCAGCTGGTAGGTTTATGGTGAGAAGTTGTGGTCCCAGAATAAAGAGGGGATTACTGAAATGACAAAAGTTTCACTACAGTTACTAAACCAGAGAAAGATTGTTTTATACCTGTTATGTTTTTTCTTAAAGAACTAGTCATAAGACTGAATCATATGTCATTAAAAGATGCTGCCCTTGATTTTCTTCAGGATGTGGTGAAAATTGACTTATATATATTCTTGTCTTTATTCTTATTCTGAGAATTATTAAACCTGAGTATATAATGTTAGGAAAGCATTTTTTTTCTTCAGGAAAAGCATAATCCATAGTGAGATAACTAAGGAAAAGTTCTAGTTGTTTACTGAAATTTTTTTATCATCCGAGCAAGAAGTACTCAGAAACTCGGAATATAGTGTTTTGGGGAGAGGAGAAGCTTAACTTGTAAACATGGTATATATGTTAAGTAGCCTCTTAAAATAATGAGCCAGTTTATTCAGAATATAGTCAAGTTAAAATTTTATAGTTAGGACCCCCATTGGTGGCATCATACAGAAATATCTAGGAAAATTGCAATATCTCACTGCATTAGAGGGCTAAATAGTAATCATGTCCTGCTGATAGTGGATGTGACAAACATAATAACCTTTAAAAAATATCAGTGCTCATAGCTTTTCTTTGTTTGATAAGACCATATTGTTTATGTAGTTGTCATAGTCCATTTGGGCTGCTCTAACAAAAATACCGTAGACTCGGTAGCTTAAACAACACATATTTACTTCGTACATTTCTGGAAGCTGGGAATTCTAAGATCAAGTCACCAGTGGATCCAGTGGTGAGGGCCTGCTTCTTAGCTTGCAGACAGCCTTCTCCTTGCTGTAGCCTCACGTGGCCGAGAGAGAGCTTCTCTCTCATGTCTCTTCTTCTTTTTTTTTTTTTTTTAAGATCTTATTTATTTATTTGACACACAGAGAGAGATTACAAGTAGGCAGAGAGGCAGGCAGAGAGAGAGGAGGAAGCAGGCTCCCTGCGGAGCAGAGAGCCGGATGCGGGGCTCGATCCCAGGACCCTGAGATCATGACCTGAGCCGAAGGCAGAGGCTTTAACCCACTGAGCCACCCAGGCGCCCTCTCATGTCTCTTCTTAACAACGCTGCCAGTCCCATCAGGAGGGCTCCAGTCACAAGACCTGATTACTTCCCAAAGGCCCCTCCTCCTCCAAATACTGTCACCCTGGGGTTTAAGCATCATAATGTACATTTTGGGGGGGGACACTAAAAATTCATTTCAAGATTTTATTTATTTCTTTGAGAGAGTGGTAAAGAGTACAAGGTGGGAGAGGGGCAGAGAGAGAGAGAGGCAGGCGCCCCGCCGAGCTGGGAGCCCAGTGTGGGGCTCGATCTTAGGACCCTGCGATCATGACCTGACGCTTAACCAACTGAGCCACCCAGGCGCCCCTAAGAATTCATTTTATAGCAGTAGTCTAAGTAGTTGCTGGAGTGTCTCTATACTTGGTACCATGGCGCCCTAGCCGAGTCCAGAGGTAGGACTGTAACTAGTTTACTATGACTGAAGTACTTGGACTTCTGGTTTCCATGGGAATCTTCTTGGTGTTGTTTCACTTCACATGGTCTGAAGGACTGCTGGCTGCAGTTTAGTCCCCCTGTGGTGTCTGAATCATGACACAGTATAGAAATGAACTGAAGGCGAAAAAGCTGGAGTTGGCCATCTGTGTCAGGAGACGAGGTTCTCAGCCTTCTCATCCTTCCTCAGAAGCTGCCGTGGCTACACTGGTCAGGCAGGGCACAGTCAGGGTGGGGTGGTGGCACACAGGTCCCTTTGTCAAACAGAGGCAGAACGCAGGAATTAAGGTCAAGTTATCCGGATAGCTTCAGGGGCCCAGGACAGGTAGAGAGTCTCAGGGAGATACCCAAGGTGGAATCGTACATGGTCTAAGAAGGTCATTAACTCAGAGGAGAACCTCTAAGATGACTTGCGTGCTGAGGTAGGAGCTGCCTCCCTGGTCGTACGGTAGTTAGCAGCCGAGGGTGCTCCCGGGGCCAGGCAGGTCCTGAGAAGGAGGGCATCTGGTTAGATGAACTACCGCAGGAGGTGGGGAGAGCCGTAGGGAGCCAGCAGGCGGGAGCCTTGGGTGCAGCAGAGGTGTCTGCACCTGTACAGTTGTGGCCTCGTGAAAGTAGGGGCCTCATGGTGCCATGTTTGCAGATGTTATTAAAGGGACCCTGCAATCTCAGGGGGTTTTTTTATATGAAAAAATGGCTGCTTTTTAAGTGGTGGCCATGGATACATATTTTTTTAAATCACTGCTGGCTAAGCAGAGTGCCTCCGTGCGGTGGCCGTGGCAGCCTGGTAGCCAGGTGGCGTGCAGAAGGCTGTTCCGAAGACCATCTCAGGCAGATAAGGTACAACACCCCAGAGTGCGGGGCGGGCACTGATGGCTGGGCTATGAGAACAGTGGGTGGATTGACACTGCATTTTGCCTTCTGATGTGCAGATGCTGATTCGGAACTAGGGAACCATTCTGTATTTGCCAGTGTTCTCCGGATAACAGAAAAAAAATCAAATCTATATAAGAGGAGATTTCTTACAAAATTGGTTCCCAAGGCTATGGTGGCTGAGAAGCCCACAGTGTGCCATCCGCAGGCTGGAGAACCAGAACAGGCCTGAGAGCCAGGGGAGGAGAAGAGGCACAGGTGTAGGTCGTGGAGTGTGAAGGTGCGAGAACCAGGAGTTCTCAGTTGTTCAAGGGCAGAGAAAATGGGCTTCCTGGCTCAAGGGAGGAGAAGGAAAAGGGGAGAGGAGGTGGTGGGGGGAGAAAGAATTCATCCTCAGTCTTTTGTTCTCAGTGGATGATGCCCACTCCCACTAGTGAGGGTGGATTTTCTTTATTCAGTCTACTGATTGAAATACCGATCTCTTGTCTACGGCCATACCACCCTGAACGTGCCCGATCTCATCTCATCTCAGAAGCTAAGCAGGGTCGGGTCTGCTTAGTACTTGGATGGGAGAAATACTAATCTCTCCCTGAAATACCCGCAAAGGAACAACTAGAGATCATGTTTTACTAGATACGTGGGCATTGCTTGGCCCTGACAGGTTGGAACAAAGCTAACCATCACATATACATTCTGTTCATAAGGCTGGTGAATTCATGACTGGAGCCACTAACTGAAAGATAGCTAATGGATAATTTCATGCAGAACGCGGTTTAGGCCTAGATTTTTGGGTATTCTGGGACATAGAAAGAGTACCTTAAAATTATCTCCTGGGGTGTGTATTGTGTTTTCCTTTGGGAGGTAAGATACTCCAGAGTTCTGTTACATATTTATTGGTTACTTTTCCATCTTGATTGCTGTCATATTTTTTTTTAAGATTTTATTTATTGATTTGACAGAGACACAGCGAGGGAGGGAACACAAGCAGGCAAAGTGGGAGAGGGAGAAGCAGGCTTCCTGCTGAGCAAGGAGCCTGACATGAGGCTTGATCCCAGCATCCCGGGATCATGAGCTGAGCCAAAGGCAGCCGCTTAACAACTGAGCCACCCAGGCGCCCTGATTGCTGTCCTATTAAGTGATAGTGAGCCATATGAAGTGGCTTGGTTCCCTGAGATTATTTTAGGAGTCTGTGGAACCAAAGTAAATTTGGGGAGATTGCATCTATTCTGCATGGTCTTGTCTGCGGGGAGCTTGTAACAGTGGGCCACAAGTGCCAAGGGCACTGGGTTCCATTTAACTCCGGACGATGCCTGCTAATTTTCATCAGTGGTTCTCATGCTGGGGTGCACTGATACCCTGGCCCTACCTCGGGTCAATGAAGCTGGAATCTTTGGCAGTAAAGCCCAAATTGTCTTATATTTTAAAAGTTACCCAGGTAATTCTAATGTGCACCCAGGGTTAAGAACAACTGCACTAAGTAGAAGCTATGGATTTCTCCTTTTGCTCAATAAACTCAGATGTAAATGGATTTATTGGCACAGTGATGGCAAGACTGCAGCCCACTCTAGCGCCTCCAGCCTCATTTAGTAGGGGGCTGCCAGTGCTAAGCTTAGAAGTGTGGGAGTGGGGAAAGGGAGCTATTGATATTGAATATATACTGTTTGTAGGAACTGGATTAGGTGCTTTGTATATGTTATCTCCTCTAATATTCTCAACAGCTCTGCAAGGTAATTTTTTCCCTCCATGTTTTTAAATAGATAAGGACTCTGGAGGCACCATTATGTAAGTGATCCAGGTAGCAATTTATGGAACTGGGATTTGGAGGCAGATTCCTTGGCTCCAAAGCCAGTGGTCTTTCCAGCACACCACAGCACAGCACAGCAAGAAACACTCTGTATTGCTAGATTAGAATCTAGAATGGGAAGCTAGGACTCCTTAGATCTGTCCTGAAGTAGAAAGAAAAAATAAGATTGAGGAGGGACGCTCAAGTGAGAGCTGCAGTTATCTATGTTCCAAGGCAGAACTGTCCGGAGTGTTTTTCAGAGGTGACATGGTGGTGATGTGCTCTGTGAAGCCCTGCAACGGGTAGGACAAAGGAGGAGGAGGGTGACATGAATGTCACTGAATCAGATGAAAGTGGGAGGTGCAGTGCACCAGGACTCTGGGCACAGCACAAGGAAGAGAGAAGGTGATCAGAATGGTATCAAGGGTGACTGTGGTAAAGAGGTGAAGGCAATGTGGGGGGAGCTGAAGACAGCCTTTTGTGGTGTGTAATTCTCAGTCAGGATGGCTGGAAACGTGAAGGGATGCGGAAACTCCCCGCCACCGGAGGAGAGTTAATTACGTTCATACATGAGTCATTTTGTTGTAACTGAAGTGAGGAGGTCAGTTCGACTCAGAAATGAGGATGACGCTGGAGCAGTTAGAGGCTGAGAAGCTAGTGAGGGGGCAGAAATGGGATCCAAGCCCTTCTTCTCTTTACATGACTTACGTTGTAGAGTGATGGTAAGGGGGAATCTTAGTGTGACCCAGTGGGTCAGACTGAAGGAGAACCTTGAACTGATGTAGCTCCAGAAACCCCCTATTCCCCGCCCCAGTATCTTTAGCTGTTTACAACTGTGGCAGAGCGTACAGAACAGGCTTGTTTTCATCCTTCCTATCTGTCTGTCTGTCTGCCTGCCTGTGTATGCATATATGTATCTAATTATCCATCCATCCATCCATACTCTAAACCTCATCCTGAGCCCGACCCTGACCATATTGGCTTGACTTGGTTCTTCAGTGCAGTACTACTGTGTAGAAGTATCGATTTTGATGTAATGATTTTGATTTAAAGTGATCCTGTAATCTGTTGAGGATTCAACAGGAAAAAAAAAAAAGCAAGAGAAAGAAAGAAAGAAAGAAAAAGAAAGAAAAAGAAAAAAAAGGAAGGAATAGAAGGATAATTGTAGGCCTTTAAAAATGCAGATTGTTACGGATTGGAATGGTTAGAGAAGCCTTTGTGACCTAAGTTTAGGCATAAACTAGACCCCTAAAGAGCCATAGCTTTTAAAGACTGAAAAGTGAAGAGGGACAGCTAAGGTGTGGCTGATCAAGTCATTCATGCTGGGCCTTCGGGTATACTTGATTTAGGGTGCAGGGAGTAATCTAGACTGGAAGAGAAATGTCTTACAGGGAATAATGAGAGAGAAAGCTGGAAAGATGAGCTGGAAAGGTCTCGAATGCTTGAAGAATGATTTCAGACTTCATTGAGCAGGTAGTCTTAATTTCTTTACACCTGGATTATCATGGTAATGGCTTCCTGTTTCATTTCCTTGACTTCACGCCCTCCCTTGTCCAATTTCTCTGCAATATTACTGCTAGAGTAGTCTCCTTTCTTCTTCTCTGAAACAAGTAGTGGTTTCTTCTTGGATCCTGCTTCCAGAGCATAGCCACCCACCCATGCAGGGCTGTTGTCTACTGTTCCCCGGCCTGTGCTAGCCGTCTGTAATGGGCAGTTCTCCTCACTGTCCTGCCAATGCTGTGAGACTTCCCAGTGCTGTCAGTTTGCTCATGTTCCTCCTCACAGCTCTGAAACCCTTACTCTTTAATCTTTTCCTAGAGAATTTACTTAATTGATGTAAGAATATAGTGAAGCCCAAAGAAGTTCCAGTTACTTGCCCAAGACCATTAAGTATTTATTTGGAGCTATTGACAGAATATCTAGTCTTAATTATTGGCAGCTGGGACCAGAGAGGAGCTAAGTGATCAAAGTGGAGAAGAAGGGGATCATGAAACCACAGTGAGGAAGTTAGTGTAACATACAGCTATTTGGAGAGCTAAGGCCTGAACTTGGAGGACCCAATGGAAGAGAGCGGTCATCTAAGTAGAAGGACTTCAGGAGCCCAGCGTTGTGTAAGCCAAGATTTTAAAATTTACTGAAGAAGGCAATGCTCAAATGCCATTGAATGAACAAGAATAGACTGGGGAGGGGAGAGGAAACATTTGATTTGACTGGAACCATAGGGGTGGTGAGAATAGGAAACATTTCAATGTTATAGTCGGGGAGAGACCAGATTGTTGGTGTTCATGAGAACATAGGCGAGGAAGAAATATCCTCAGTGGGTATTTGACAAAATGAATTGTGGAAATGGGTTGGAAACTTGAAAAACTGAAATGGTTAAGTGAAATTGTTGAGAAGAACAACAGAAATGATAGCATACTGGCCAAAACAGTCATAGAGAAGGCTTTTCAAGAAATAGCTTCAATTCATGACGGACATGAATATGGTAATCTTACTGGTGTTCTGTCTTTGAAAAGTTTAAAGGGAATGTTGCTGGGGGAACCCATTTCAACCGGTGCTCTGATTCTTTCATAGAGTCAGGGAAAATAGGTAATGACGTGAGTGTTGAAAAAGTGTATGTGTGACAGTCACATTTTGTGAGTTGTCATCAAAGATTGAGTTTTAGTAAATGTGCAGTTTTGAAATTTCTCATTCTTCTCACCTTCCCTTAGGAATGGGGGAAGATTTTGCATTCTGTGAATCCAGAAAAAGAGAATTAGGCTGATTAATTTCCCTGGCTTTTTTTTTTTTTTTTGGATGAATTTTTGCATTGTCCCTTATTATTTAGAATTGTTTGGAAGTCCACTTAGTTTTACGTATTTGCTGGGAAGGAAACTGATAATCTCCCCAAAATACTCTCTTTATTTGACATCCACCCAGCTAGTCAGGGTGATATATATTGATTATAGTCATTTCTCGGCACACATAAGATAGCAAACAGTAAAAAAACTTTCTGATCCTGATAAATGACTATAAATTCAAAGACTGACCTCACAAAGATTTTTCTCTAAACCACAGATTAAATGATACCTCAGATTTTGAGACCTTTTAGTTTAGGGAATTTTTTGGATCCAAAAAAGTCACGCTTTTAGAAATAAAGATTGCTTTAACTCATTCTTGTGAAATCTGGTTTTAAAGCAAAACAGTTGTCTGGTGCTCGAAAGACCATAAAGAATTCACAGGGAATCCTCATCTTATCTCAAAGGAAATAGTTTCTGTCTAGTCAAATAGGAGTGGGCATACTTTCATAAAAGGGGGATGCGTACCTGGAAGAAAGTGCTGTTAAAGTAGGGTTCTGTGTATTCTCCTAAGAAGTCAGATTGATCATTGCTAACCTTGAGCCAAATTTAGCATTTAAAACTTAATCACAAAGGAAGTAGTGAGATGGTCTGAAAACTTACTCTGCAGGGAACTTCCCTTTCTTCCTTCCTGAAGTAGGGGACCCCTGGCTGCTGGAGTTCATTGTCCTTGTTGGCACCTCCCTCCTCTAGAGAGAGAAGCAGGGCTTAGAGAAAAATACACTGTAAGTCAGGGGCCCCAAACGTCTTCTCTAAAGGGCAAGACAGTAAAATTTTAGGCTTGCAGGCCATATGGTCTCTTTCACAACTACTCAGTTCTGCTGTCACAGCATGAAAGCAGCTACAGACAATATGTGAATGAATGAGTGTGGCTGGGTTCCAGTAAAACTTTATTTTCAAAAACAGGCACCGGGCTGGATTTGGCCTGTTGGCAGTTGTTTGCCAATCCCTTTTCTAGACTATGGAGGGGAATATTTCTTCACAAAGTGCTGCGGACATCGTGGAAAGATAAGTAAAGGGATTTGGTTCAGTGAGGATGAGTGGTTTTTAATACTGTGGTCTCTTAGTTTGTATTTTACTAGTATCCTCAACGTGATTGAAGACTCTCTCCCTCTTTTCCTTCTTCCTTGTTTCCTTTCCTTCCTTGTTTTCTTCCTTCCTTTATTCCATCTTCTCTTTTATTTTTAAATAATCTGTTTGTAACATAGAATTTACTAACCTCTCTTCCAAGTCTTAAAGTCCCTGCTAAAACACAGGTCAGGCTATGCACACCCACCAAATTTTGAGGAATATTAATGAGATAGTGAATATAATGGTACTTCATGTATGTCTGAGCTTGGAGTAGATGCAGAATAGAAATAGTTTTGATTTTATTGAGTCATTTAATTTGTTTCAAAGTATCAAATTTATTGTGGACTAGGAAGAAAGTAAGTGTTCCACTGAAAGTAAGATAATTATATTTGTTGCTTCTCTTTTCCTCTTTCTTGATTTTCCCCATCTAGAATTCAGAACCCAAATGTACTCTTGCCCCAGATTTCCAGATATAATTTGTCGTAATTCTGACAATCACAGGTGGCTTCTGTGAATTTCCTTTCTTTTTAGATGTTCTTTTATAGTTTTATTTTGCCTTTATTTTTTAAGGTCTCGTGTTTTTGTTTTCTACATTAGAATTGTAGAATATAGGTGTATCTCAAATGATCATCAGTTGACCTGCTTTGCTACCCTGTCCCCATATGTGGTGATAATCCTTCAGGTACAGTCAGTTCTGCTTCAGAAATATGGTACCATGATCAGGTCACACATGATTGGTAGTGGAAGCATGTCAGTTTAATACAAAGGTTGCCCTGGTTTTTAGTTGATTTTTCCCTCAAGTTAATATTTTGACCACTGGATAACAGCAGCTGAATCCAAAATACCGATGAACACAGCAAGCTCTGGAGGGAGGAGGTGTTGCACACAAGGTCCATTCACTGCATATCCTTCCACTTGGCTCAGTGTTGCCTTACAGCTTGTATCTATGCATGTATTGTGTGGTTTCCCCTGATCCTTTTTCTTTTAAAGATTTTATTTGTTTATTTGACAGAGAAAGACACAGTGAGAGAGGGAACACAAATCAGGGGGGAGTGGGAGGGGAGAAGCAGACTCCCTGCTGAGCAGGGAGCCCGATGCGATGTGGGACTCCATCCCAAGACCCTGGGATCATGACCTGAGCCGAAGGCAGATGCTTAATGATTGAGCCACCCTCTCCTGATCTTTGTAAAAAAAACAAACTCAAGACAGTTAGCCGCAGCTATCCCTCTCTTGTGTCAGTGCGTTTGTCCCAAGCCTGCTTCTCCACTGTAGTTTGTGATGATGTCCCCCCACTCTTTCCCGTAACTCAGCAGCCTGTCCTTTCCTCGTAGTCCCTTTCATTAAATTATCTTTACATTTTCAGGGGACTTATATTTACTGTAATAATTCTGTATTCTTTAGGAGTATGGCATGGTGTTTTAAGTATGTCAGTATTTTTAAACTGGAGTTACTTTGGTTTTTGTTAATGCTGTCGTTACAGTTACACAGGCAAGTGTAAGGTAAGGTCTAACCTTACTATATTTTTCTCATCACCCTCTTATTCTTAATATGTAATTTACTAGAAAGCAGGCTTTTTTTTTTAAAAGGAATGAATATATCATGTTGTAGCAGAATCACTTGTATTTTCACCTAGAGATTCTCTTCTTTTATAGGCTAGGCATTTTTAATCCTTTACATTTTCAATATATATTATAAGTTTTAACTCCTTCTCTATCCTCATGCTTCTCTTCGGGAAATGTTCCAGATTGCCAGCATCTCTCTTAAACTGTGGTGCCCAGAAATAAGCACAGAACTTCAGACCACTGTTCCATTAGAACTCTTCACTATTAGTTACTATTTATTGAGTTTGTAAAAGTCCCAGACCTTTTTGTTTTGCTAATCCTATTTTATGCAGTTTTTTTTTTTTAAGGCAAAGTATAGACTAGTTCCATCATGTGGTTTTGAATTTGCCTGTATATGGGGGGAGGTATCACCACCTTTAGCCACATTGGAACCAAGTAGCACGGGGGTAATAGGATGTGATCATTACAAGTGACCATTTTTAAATCTGAAGTTGCTTTTCTCTGTGATAGTTTTTTCTCTACTCACATCTTAAAGGTACCACTTGGCACCTGAAGGAGGTCAGTTTATCGCTATCACCTTGTTCTCGTGAATCCATTTTCATCAATCATTAGCCTTCAAAATAAAAGTAAAATCTGGTTAGGGGCGTAAGATGACTTTATAGACAACAGTAATGCAATTCATAATGATTTAAGTACTTAGAAGAATCCCCTTTTAGGGGGTTGGTGAGAAATTACATCTGGTTAGGAAAGAGGTGACATTTAGGATGGGCCCTGGAAGACTGTTAGTATCACTAGAAGCTGGAGACTGATCACAGCTCATAGCAGTAGCACCTTTGGAGGAAAGCAGAGCAGTCCAGTTTGTCTAAGTCCTGGAACATGGGTCCAAAGTCATGGGAGATAAGTAAGGAAAGGCATTTTAAAGATACAGTGATATAGATAGAGCCTTAAATTTAAATTCAGCTAAATAGTTTAGTGGTTGTTTTTAGTAGTATCGTGATTGGGATTGTATTTAGGAAGAGAAATCTGCCCGTTAACAATATATAACTGACTGGGAAAAGGGGCAGTTCAAAGGATTTGAAACTGAGTATTAGTTTCAGACTTGCTGAAGCCATGTTTCAGACTTGCTGAAGTTTTCACATGTGTAGCTGAAGTGCTTGCTCACCTAGCTCAATGATCCACCTGGATAATTGAGGGAGAGGAAAGGCGGAAGTCGGAACCTTCCAGTCAGTGCTACCCAAAGGGTATCTCTTTTGGCTAATGGTAAGTACAGAATTGAGAGTCTTTAGAAACATTTAAAGCAGTTTGACAGAATAATCATATGTCTGTTTTCTTGTAATGATAAAAATATTGGGTTTGCATTTGGATGTTTTAAAATTTTTTCTTTTTCTAATAACGCATTTTTAATGTTTTATACGAAGCCATCAATCTGTGAAGAATTGGGAAAAACAAAACAAAACAAACAAGAACTGCTCTTTCACTGTAGGTAGTTCAACTGTAGGTAGTTGGAGAAGCCTTGTTCTAGCCCACTCTGTCTTCTGTGGCCCCGGCTGCCACTGCGGGCCCTATCCTGAGACACAACAGTCTTTTAAGTATCCTTGGGGTTTTTCAGTTTTATTCTTTTTTCTGAGTTGGGTTTTATATTCACTGTTTTTTTTTTAATAACTTTTTTTAACGTTAGTCACCATACATTAGTTTTTGACGTAGTGTTCCATGATTCATTGTTTGCGTATTAACACCCAGTGCCCCATGCAATACATGCCCTCCTTAATACCCATCACTGTGCTAACCCAACCGCCCACCCCCTCCCCTCTAAAACCCCCAGTTTGTTTCTCAGAGTCCATAGTTTCTCATGGTTCATCTCCCCTCTCTGATTCCCTCCCTTCATTTTTCCTTTCCTTCTCCTAATGTCCTCCGTGCTGTTTCTTATGTTCTACAAATAAGTGAAACCGTATGATAATTGTCTTTCTCTGCTTATTTCACTTAGCATTGTCTCCTCCAGTTCCATCCATGTTGACGCAAATGTTGGGTATTCATCCTTTCTGATGGCTGTGTAATGTTCTATTGTTTATATGTACCACATCTTTATCCATTCGTCCGTTGAAGGGCATCTCGGCGCTTTCACGGTTACCCAGTCTTCTTCTCCCCCTTTTCTCACTATAAATGCGTTCCCAGATTTGGAGTGGGAGAAAGAACCTGCAGCCCTTGATTAGATTGATATTTAATATAGACTTTGAAAAGAGGGATATTTTTCTTTCATAATATATTTTAAACAAATTTTAACAGCATACTTATATTTTGATGTAGTTTCGTGGTAAAATAATGTCACAATGATTCCCATCCTCTTTCTCCCATTTTTTGAGAACCCATTTCCTTTCTTGAATCCATTTACTGTGGCTTTGCTTTTACATTCCAACCATATTGTTAGAAGGGGTGACATCCAGAAATAAGGTTGGTGTCATTCTCTGTTACAGGGTTGCTTATGAAAGGTTTTGACTCTCTTGAAGCAGGATGAGATGATGATTTAGGTTTTTCAAGCTTTGTGCTAACTCTAAAAGTAGTCTACAATGCCCTGAATGTCCTTCATAAACTTTAACATAAAATCCTGGAATACTGATGGTGATGGTATTCTTAATCTCTGTTAGACCAGAGCTTCACAGAGTGTGGTCTTAGCACTCTGTTATCTCCAAGAGCCTTTCAGAGGGTCTGTAAAGTAAAAACTATTTTCAAAATTAAATTCAGAATTTTTTTTAAAGATTTTTATTTATTTATTTGACAGAGAGAGAGAGAGAGAGAGAGAACACAAGCAGGGGGAGCAGTAGAGGGAGAGGGAGAAGTAGGCTCCCCACTGAGCATGGAGCCTGATGCCAGGCTTGACCCCTGGACCCTGGGATCCTGACCTGAGCCGAAAGCAAAAGCTTAACCAACTGAGCCACCCAGGTGCCCCTAAATTGAGGATTTTATACTTCATGAGTGATAGTGGAGTTTTCCAGGGGCTACATGGTATGTTAGTTTGTCATCATCACTCTAATGGCCAATGGCATGTTTGTTTATGCATCCTCATAGTTCAGAAATTCCTCTGTGTTTTTATCAAAGTGTGTTCAAGAAGAAATGGATAACTTGAATAGTCTTACACCTATCATAGTTAAAGAGTTAAATACCTTCCTGTAAAGGGAACTCCAGGCACAGATGACTTCACTAGTAAGTTTTACCAATCATTTAAGGAAGAAATAATACATAAATTATACATACACACATTCTCTCTGGAAAATCAAAAAGGAGAGGATACTTTTCTGACTGATTCAGTGAGGACAGCATTACCTTACACAAAACCCAGACAGCTATAAAACTACTACAGATGACTCCCTGTCATGAATATAGATGTAAAATTCAAAATGAAATCCTAACAAATTCAATACAATATTATATTGCAAGTATGGTACATCATGATGAAATGGGATTTATCCCAGGGATGGAAGGTAGATTGAATATTAAAAATCAGTATGATTCACTGTACTAACAAACTAAAAAGAAAGGTTACATGATCGTCTTAATAGACACATAAAAACATTTGACACTTGATAAAAACTCTCAGCAAACTAGAACTGGAAAGGAATTTTCTCAACCTGATTAAGTGCATCTGTGGAAATCCTATGGCTAGTATCATACTTAATGATGAGGGATCAGATGTCCTCTCTAAGGTTAATAGCTGGTAGGTTAGTAGATGTTTACTTCAATTCTATTCAATACTAGAGGTTCTGGCCAGTGCAGTAAGGCAAGAAAAAGAAATAAGAGGCACTCAGAGTAGAAAGGAAGAAGCAAAAATGTTTTTATTTATAGGTGGTGTGGTTATTCGTATAAAAAGACTCAAGGAATCTGCAAAAAAGCTGTAGTGAATAACAAATGAAAATTTTAAAAGATTTTATTTATTTATTTATTTATTCTAGAGAGAGTGCACATGTGGGAGAGAGCACAAGCAGGGGGAGGGGCAGTGAGAGAGGGAGAAGCAGGCTCCCTGCTGAGCAGGGAGACCTTTGCAGGCCTTGATCCCAGGGCCCCGAGATCATGACCTGAGCCAAAGGCAGATGTTTAACCAATTGAGCCACCCAGGTACCCCAACAAGTGAATTTTTTAATGTTGCAGGATACAAGATCAATGTATAAGAAATCTGTTGTGTTTTTACCTGCTAACAACAAATAATTTGCAATTAGAATTTAAAAAGTATTATTTATAATAACATCAAAAATTGGAAATAGGGACAAATCAACAAAAGATATGAAAGACCTATATGGTAATAAGTCAGTCAGAAAAAGACAAATATCATGTGATTTCACTCATATGTGGAATTTAAGAAACAAAACAGATGAATGTAGGGAAAGGGAAAAAAAAAGAGAGAGAGGGAAGCAAAGCATAAGAGATTCTTCACTCTAAAGAACAAACTGAGGGTTGATGGGGGGAGGTGGGTGGTGGATAGGCTAGAAGGGTAATGGGTATTAAGGAGGGCACTTGCTTTGATGAGTTCTGGGTATTGTATTTAAATGATGAATCACTAAACTCTACACCTGAAACCAATTTTACCACATATGTTAACTAACTAGAATTTAAATAAAAACTTGAAATATAAAAGTACCATCTTTTAAAAAAACCCCAATCTATAAAGCCTTGCTGAGAGAAACTAAAGAAGACCTTAACTAATAGATATGCTGTGTTCATATGTTCAAAGGCTCAAACCTTATAAGGTATCAGTTCTTCCCAAATGGATATATAGATCAGACCCAATCCTAGCAAGTCAAAACCCAGCCAGCTTTTCTTTTTTAAAACAATCTGATTCTAAAATTTATTTAGAAATAGGAAAGGCCTAGAATAGCCAAAACAGTTTAAAAAAAAAAAAAAGAACAAGATTGGAGGACTTACACTGTGTGATTTCAAGACTTATGCAAAAGCTGCAGTAATTAAGACAGTGTGGTAATGCTTTTAAAAAGACAAATAGATCAGTATAGATCAATGTAATGGAATAGAGTAGCCAGAAAAAGACTCACACATACATAGACAACTGATTTTTGACAAATGTGGAAAGACAATTCAGAAGAAAAAGAATGATCTTTCCAACAAATAGTGCTAGAACAATTGAACATCTATACCAAAAAGGAACTTCAGTCCATACCTTTGAACCATACAAAATTTAACTCCAAATGGATCAACTTAAATGTAAAACCTAAAACTATAAAATTTCTAGAAAAAAAGCATATGCTAAACTGCAGTAAAGCTGCTTTTAAAAGTCTGTTTTAATTTCTGATGTACTGAGTATCAAAATAGGTAACCCACATAAACAAGAGCTCTTTGGAGTTCCTGATACTTATGAAAAGAGGATCCTGAGACCAAAATATTTGAGGACTGCTGTCAGCTTTATAGCCTGTTGTATTTCCTACTGGATTCAGAGCGTCATTTAAATGTGTTTTGTAAAACTTCTGCATTATCAGTCATAATAATTGTACTAACAAAGTGTTACCAGCTCATACCAATGTAGAGTAAACCTGGGATCATTAAAAATTGCTCTTTAAAATCAAGTCTACTCACAAGCTGCCAGCTTCTAGGGTTTAGTAAAAGCTGTGGTCGGTTTAGGTACATTTGATGAATACTCAACTGTAGAGATCCAGAGTGCTTATCCCCTTTTGTGTATTTGCTGTTTTCTGTTATGACTCAGAGCCACCTATTTATTCAAAGAGTATGTGGTTTAATGTTACAGCTAGCATTTAGAGAGGGATTTTGGTGAGAACGTTGCCACTGATAGGACACTTATACATAAGTTTATATTTAATCCTCACTGCCGCCCTACAGGGTGGCATAGTGGACGTCTGTTGTTGTCTGCCTGCCATCTCTCTGCCCCTCCTTCTTGTAATAGTATTCCACGTTCATCTCTTCCCTGTGCCATCCCTGTGATTCCAGTAGGACTGTACATTACAGTTTCTCTTTTGCCTGGAAAGGATTAGTCCAAGGGCTGGGTACGTCATGGCCCAGTCAGAGTCTTCCCTACAACATTAGAAAATTGAAGTAGGAAGAGAAAAATTTCTTCTGTGTTGTGATGTTTGTAGGCTGGGGTGAATTGAGTCCATAACTGTAGGCAGCCATGTTCCTGACCATGTGGGAAAGCTTCTAGATCAGCACTGCTCAGGAGAGATAGAATGTGAGCCACATGTGATTTCTAGTAGTTACATTAAAAGAACTAAGAAGAAATAGGTGAAATTGCTTTAATAATGTGTTTTATTTAACTTATATTCAGAATATTTTACTATGTAATCAAAATTAAAATTAATGAGGTATTAGATATATGTGTATATAAATAGATTTTTTTTTTTGGTACTAAGTTTTTGAAATATGGTGTGTATTTTACCCTGTGCTACCTCTCAATTTTGACTTTTCCCATTTGGAATGCTCCACAGCCACATTTGGTTAATGGCTGCCATATTGAACAGTACGGCTTTGCACAGAGGGAGTGAGGAAAGCCAGCACAGGAAAAGAAGTAAAGATGAGAGTGAGAGATTTAGAGAGAAAGTATTGCCAGTGGTGAGGTTTTGGTTTTAGTCCTTGAATTTTGAAGCGCTCTGTGGGCTTTATCTCCTACTATCAGCTGTCCTTTGGAGTCTGAGCTTCTCTCATAGTTTTCCAATAAATAAACTTCTTAGCTTTAGTGAGTATGATTTGGGTTTTTGTCATTTATAACTAAGAAGGCATTTTTATCGCGCGCGCGTGTGTGTAAACAAGCTGAAAGAAGTTAAATGGGTTATCCAGCGTTATCTTAATTGTAGACTGCAGGGAACGGGTTTCGGGTTTCGGTCCAGGTTTGTCTTACTCAAAAGCACATGTGCTTTCCACCACAAGAGATTGCCATGGAAGCGAGGTGTAGAGAAGGCCCTTTGCTCTGGGGAAAGGGATGGAACTTTACTCTTACACATGCAAGGCCCAACATAGTTCTTTCTAGCTTCTGATATAATGGCATTATGAAAATACTTCATTTTTGACAGGAACTTCTTGGAGGGAATGCATAGGAGTCCTGTCAACATATTCTACCTCCATCCCTTTCTGAAAAGTGACTTTAGCACTAAGTCGCTTGGCAGTAAGTGGAACCAACTTCAGTCCTGCTTATCTCGTGGCCACATCCATGCTGCCTTGTAGATTGCTGGAGTAACCTAACCTTGTTTCATTTGAAATACGTTGTAGCCTGTCCAGGAAACTCTATTAGCACCTTTAAACAGTTGCATCATTAAAGAGCAGGATTTATGAGCAATGTTAAGGTCAAGATCTGTTTTCTACCCTGAATAGTTCTCCTAAATATTAGGAGAAACTCCTAATAGTTCTCCTAATAAGTTTAGAATAAATCAGTCTTTTCTATTTGTTCTAAGTGATATTGCAAAAAACTAGAAATCAACAAGAGACTCTTCTGTATTTCAGAATCATTCTTTTGAATGATTACAATTCTCTGATGTTTAGTTGATAGTTGATCCATTTTAGCAAATTGTCATAAACCAATATGCTGAGAATTAACATGAATGAGGCTTGAAGTTTTATGCTAGGACACCCGGGCAATCCATAACTGCAGTAAAAAAATTGTCCTTTATGGCACATAGCTCAAAGGTCAAGTTAATTTATTTACCTCATTATCATACTATCAGATGTTTCATTATTAAACAGTAATAGTTCAAGGCAGTTTAACTGACCTGGGCAGTGTAACATAAAGCTACCCCCACATTAAAATCTGCAAAGCAAGTGTGCTGTCTGGTTTACAAGTCTGAGGTCTGAACCTACCATCCCCATCACACCTCTCACTTGAACATTCCATCTGTGCCTCTTTTATGCCATGTGTTAAAAATAAAAAAAGACGGTGGCTTCACATTGAGAGTCTTCCCATTCGTGACCCTGCTGTACTGCTCTTGCTTCTCATCTAGAGTTTCTATAGCTGGCAGATAGTTCTCGGTGTCCTGGGAACCCTGCTCATGAGGTCCTGCCATGGCAGGAGTCCCCTTCAGAACTACTTCTACTTTAATCTCCTGTATTTTCTAGGGCTAAGTGGTCTGGTTCTTTGCTTTCTTAGATGTCAGGTGTGGGAAGGGAAGCTACATCTGTACACATACCCAGTTTGGAGGGGCTTCCAGGGTAGCTGGCAAAGTTCTGTGTCTTGACCTGAGTGGTTCTTTGCAGGGTGTTTGTCTCTTAGTAATTCACTAAGCTGAAGATACTTTTTGCAAAGGTTTCTGTATTTGTGTTTTTCAATAAAAAGGTAAAATTATGTCATAAAAAATTATGTTGTGTTATCACAGATTGAAAGACTGTTCTTTAGTATGCTGTTTGGGAATATTGTCATAATGATTTATATTTATATCTGAAGCCATTGGCATTCTTACTGGTAGACATTTATCAATAAATAGCATAGTAGTTATCTACTGCTCCTTAATAAATTATTACAGAACCTTTTAGTGGCTTAAAGCAATAAATATTCATTATGTCATAGTTACTCTGGGTGAGGAATTTGGGAGTGACGTAGCTGAGAGGTTCCAGTTTCTCATGTGGCTATAGTCAGGATATTGGCGGTGACTATAGTCATCTGAAGGTTTAACTGGGGCAGGAGGATCCAAGATGGCTTACGCCCATGGGTCTTTGCAGGAGGGCTTAATTCCTCATCACATGGGCTTCTCTAGAGGCTGCTTGAGCATCCTCACAAAATGGCACCTGACTTCCTCCAGAGCAAGCAGTCTGGGAGTGTGATTAGTAATAAGGAAGCTGCAGTGCTTAAGATCTAGTTTCCGAAGGCTGCAGGCTGCCACTTCCTTTTATTCACCTCATTAGAAGTGGCTTGAGTCCTGCCCACACTTAAAGGAAAGTAAATTAGGCTTTCCTTTTGAAAGCAGGAATATCAAAAAATTTGTAGACACATCTTAAAACCATCACAGATAGTAAGTAGGTAAATAGGTCGAGAGATAGAAAGATAAATACCAGCGTCTGAAAGTTCACAAGCATTGCATTATCCTTGTATCTCTACTTACTTACCTTAACCTTATGTTTCAGCCATACTAGAAAATTAGCCTGAACTTTCTTACCCTTTTTTTTTTGTAGATTTTATTTATTTCTTTATTTGACACAGAGAGAGAGAGACAGTGGAAGAGGGAACACAAGCAGGGGGAGTAGGAGAGGGAGAAGCAGGCTTCCTGCTGAGCAGGGAGCCTGATGTGGGGCTCCATCCCGGGACCCTGGGATCATGAACTGAGCCGAAGGCAGTCGCTTAACGCCTGAGCTACCCAGGCGCCCCAACTTTTCTTATTCTTCTTTGGTTTTGTGTCTCCCTCAATCTGGAATACTTTATATTACAATTTCTGTTAAAACCTTATCCATCATATGTGGCTTTATAAAGCTGTCATGTCTGGGAGGAGTGAATGTTTGAGGAAGGGCCTAGAGTGGACAAGTTTGAATCCTGTTCAAGGAAAAAACAAGACTGTTGAGTAGGGATTGCCAGATTAGAGGGCTTGAACTTCATCTAGTACATGCTGAAGAGGCATGTAAAGTTTGAAAACAGAGGCAAGATAACAATGAAGGCTTCACTGGCGCTGGCACAGGGAGGCAAGGAGCATAGGTTGAAGGAGACTGTGGTAGTCTGGAAGTGAAGTGATAGACCAAGAGCAGTGCAAATAGGAAGGAAGGGCCAATGTTTGTAAAAGCTTAAACTCCTGGCAGAATTAATCTAAGTCACCTCTGAATTTCCCTGTGTCATATAGCACAGTGCCCTGAATGCAGTATTTGCTCAATAAGATTTCACTGTAAAAATTAATATATGTCTGTGTGTAAGGTACATAGAAAATGATTGAATGACGGTATAGATGAGTTCTTGTATCATTCACGTGAACCCTACGTTTTTAATTCATTTTTAAAAAAGAAACAGGGGCGCCTGGGTGGCTCAGTGGGTTAAAGCCTCTGCTTTCGGCTCAGGTCATGATCTCAGCGTCCTGGGATCGAGGCCCGCATCGGGCTCTCTGCTCAGCGGGGAGCCTGCTTCCTCCTCTCCTTGTCTCTCTGCCTGCCTCTCTGCCTACTTGTGATCTCTCTCTCTGTGTCAAATAAATAAATAAAATCTTAAAAAAAAAATAAAAATAAAAATAAAAATAAAAAAGAAACAGGATCTACAATTATAGCAATTAAAATCCTAAATCTAAAAAAAAACATAAAAGGAAATATAATTCTAGAAGTGATTCTATTTTTATTCAGAACCTATATTTTATTTGGTATGATGAGACTAGCCTAATAAAGAATAGAAACAGACTTCTGATTATGTAATGGCCTGCAATTATTTTTATGGTTATTGCATTCCAATCTTCTTATGCAATATTTACAATGTACATGTGTAGCAAGGGCACAAAATACAAGTTCTAACAATCTTGACAGTAAATCAGAATCAAGTCACGGAATGTAACATTTGTGAGCTTGCTTGGCTGATGCAGACAACCTTTGTTAAGAATGCATAAAATACCAAGTTTATAACAGTGGTAGATTTAGAGTTTTAAGTTCTAAATTTTAATTATTCCCCCCCACCCCATAACTAATTCTGCCAAGACATTTTGATACTGGTTTAATTGTGAAGGTGGGGGAAAACTCATATTCAATTTTGAGAAAAACAAAATGTTTTAAATATTATATGAATGTGCTGAGAATTTTAGCAGATTATGGCTACAAAAGATTATGATTCAGCCCGAAAACATAACCTATGGAGAATCAACTGTTCAGAATGAGCTCTTCCAGATGACAGATCTTACGAAGAAAACCTGCCAATAAAAGAGAGAATGCTAGAAGAAGAATCCCGTTGACTTTCAACATATGGCCCCGACACTGACAAATTTTATAGTTTTTAGTGAATAGCAACCCAAAATAACTGGGTTGATAAAAACCAAAAAAAAAAAAAAAAAAAAAAAAAAGACGTGAATTTAAAAAATTCTTCTCTGATCTTCTTTTTCACTTTTATTTCAGAGGATGTTTTCAATGGAGTAAGTGTGTTTGTATCTGTGTACAGGGGCGATGAAGGAGTACCTCCTAATTGTATTTTCACCTTTCAGGATAATAGAGACTCCTAGCAAACTGAAAATAAAGACAAATACCCATGTAAATTTATGCATTAGTGAGAACATTGCCATCACTGTTGTCCTCATTATTGGTTCTCTCAGCTACATAGTCACTGCATTTGTTCTTCTCTTCCCCTCTGTTCTCTCCAGGGACTCCCTCTTCTTATCCCTTTCTTTAGTTAAACCTTTTGAGGACTACTTAGGGGCCACTAGAGATGGTCTGGTTTACTTCCTTGGTGTTAGGTAGGTACTATGTTTTAGTGCTCGGTGAAGTTATCTCCTGTGTTCATTTTTACTTTCATTTGAGAGATTTTGAGTACCTGCTGTGGGCCAAGCACTATATACAGAAACTTAAGTGTTTACAGGCTGAATCCCATCTGTTTTATTTCCAGATGTCTTTGGTATATAGTGGGTCAAAGAATTACAGCGAGTTAAGTTTGTAGGTCAGGTTTACAGGTCAAGTTTACTTCTGTTATTTCCTTCCCTGAAGTGGAACTGATACAGATAGATACTTCCTCTAGAGAGCTCTTAGTTTTTCCTAAATTCCATTAAGATTGTCCCACTGCCCTGGGAGCCGTGGTGCTAATTTAGAGCAGGATTGGCTGAACAGGAAGATTAACTGCCAAGTAACTGCAGAACAATAGATAAATGTAAACACATCAAAAAGTCAGTATTCCAGCTCCGCTGCTTACGAGTGTGTGCCTTGGTTTCTTCATCTGGAAAAAACAAAAACAACCCAAGCATATAACTACCTACTTCTGAAAGTGGCTGTGAAGATTAAGCGAGTTAATGCCTGTCACCAGTTAGTCTAATGACTACCACAGAGCATTCTGGAAATGTTATCTGTTATCAATCCTGTTACTGTGATTGTGATCAGAACTAATTCTTAAAATAACAGGACAAATATTTACTAATTTCTATGACTAATTATTATGATTTACACAACAAATCCAAGCCTAGATGTTACATGGAATAAACTTGAAAGAGTTAGACCTACTTTATGGTACAGGTTCACTAAACCTAACTATAGTCAAATTAGTTTTGTACTATGGTTTTCTTTATTGCTTTAAGAAAGGTTTTCAACTGGCACAAAGCTTTTAGTGTCTTTTCCTGTTGGTCCTGGGGTGCTGTGCAAACTTTCCCCTTTGTTAGCTACCCTGCCAGGTTTTATCTACCACGAGAGCAACTAGTCTAATCCCTGGTGTGTGTCTCTGTTTCTTTGGAGAGGCTGCTTCATCCTCCGATGGCCATGCCTTGGTTCTCTTCAGAAATCCCCATGGAAGTTTTTATTTTGGCTGGTAAAAAAAGCACGAGATCATGATAGGAGGCAACATTCCTGACTCTCCTACCCCCAGTTCCAGGAAAAACTCACTACGGCAGCCTTTGAAGTACCTTCCTTATCAATCTTAAGTTGCCAACAACTTGGCTTGGCACTGACCAAGGTGTTACCTTAAAGAGATTATGCATTTCTCTCTTTATGTGGACATTTAAAACTATCAGACCACAACAGTGTTGCAGATGTGAAGTCCATAGAACTTTACCCTCAAGTAAAGTTACACTCAAGATTTGTGCACTTTACCTTTGTAACTTAGACCTCAAGGAAAAAGAGGTGTTAAATCCCAGTTAAATTCTGGGCAAGAGCTTAAGCGTGTAATCAGATTGTGTCTGAAGGAGACTGTGGTAGTCTGGATTGTGTCTGAACCACACACCCACCATTGATTACATGACATTGGCAAGTTGCTCAACCCCTCCAAGCCTCAGTTTCCTTAATTATAAAATGAGAACAGTAATCTCTGTTCCACATGTCACCGTGTTAGGGTTCTGTCTTGACTTCACGTGCCCCATCCTAATCATAGCCACCTTTCTCCCACTACCCTGAGTTTTATTTTTTTATTTTTTTATTTTTAAAGATTTTATTTATTTATTTCACAGAGGGAGAGAGATCACAAGGAGGCAGAGAGGCAGGCAGAGAGAGAGAGGGGGAAGCAGGCTCCCCGCTGAGCAGGGAGTCCGATGCGGGCCTCGATCCCAGGACCCTGAGATCATGACCTGAGCCGAAAGCAGGGGCTTTAACCCACTGAGCCACCCAGGCGCCCTACCCTGAGTTTTAGAAAGAAACCCTGAGGTTCTGTTTATAGTTTCATCATCCAAGTGTGCATCCCTTAACTATAACTGAGTTTTTACCTATTGTTTTAAAATTGATGTGTCTTTTAAGTCTCTTTCCATCTGCAGGTTCTTCCTTTCCTTCCTTTTCTTTTCCTAACAATTTGTTGTTCAGGAACCCAGGTCATTTACTTGAAGAGTTTCCCCTAGTCTTAGATTTTGCTGATTGTACACTCTTCGTGCAGTTCAGCCTGTTCCTATGTGTTTCCTGCAAACTGGCAGCTGAATGGAAAGACTTAATCAGATCTGGGTTCAGTGCCTTTGGCAAGACTATGGGTGGTGGTGGGTTTTTTTAAGCAGGTAGATGTCTGGTTGTCACTCTTTCCGTGATGTTAGTAGGCACTGGTACTTCGTGCTTAGATCCCTTAATTCATTGAGGGTTACAAAATGGTGATACTATAATTTTATCATTCTGTTTTTATTTATTAGCTGGAATAATTTTATAAGGAGATGATTTCTCTCCTCTGCTATTTGGTTATCCAGTGTACAGTTCATATAAGAAAGGCAGGGTAAATGCTTGATTCTTTCCTATTACTTGCCCAGGGTTTAAGATTAATGAATTGGTCTGTCACTCTTAGAAGTTGACTAATTAATTGTCTATATTAAAATTCATTTTGAAATTATGACTTTAAATATATTTGATGAGTTGAAATTCAAATTGTCCCATCTCTGGCCAGCAGTAACCTTTTCAGGTTGGTTCCTGAGTCCCTTTGACCTGACCCTAGTAGTAAATCTTTGATGTCTGGCAAAATGTGATGTTTGAGACTCATCTTGAATATTTCCTGACCCACATCTAAAGTCAACCATTTTTCTAAGAAACTCTGATTTCTTTTAGCAGGAAATATTTCACTCTCATGTTAGGTCTTGGGATGTTCATTGCTACTGGGTTGACTATAATTTTTAGGCTTTTTTTTTTGTGGTACAGAGCTAGGAAATAGATATTCAACGTGGTTAAGAAACCTTGGTGGTGAAAAATTTCAAATGTACACAAAAGTAGAGAGGACAGTATATTGCATCATCATGTAACCCATTACCTAGTTTCAATAATTACAAACAGAAAGCTGATCTATTTTAATTCTGTTCTCCTCCCTTCCTGTTCCCCATGCTAGATTATGTGGAAGCAAATCCCATACTTGATGTGATTTTACTTATAAATGCTCTAGTTCATGTTTCGTTTTTTTATGCCATCCTCTGTCTTTGCTTCTCTTCTGTGAAGTTGAGCCCTCTTTTACCGACCTAGCTCTGCCACTTAGCAGATGGGACTTAAACTCTCTAATCCTCCATCTTCTCAAAAAAAGTCATAATTTAACTAATGACCCAAAGCTAGGTAGTAAGATTGTTGTAATTTTTTTCAGGGTGGGACTCTTAGTGTTCCAGTGAAACTCTCTGAGCACATATGCATTTATTTAATTACTAATTTCAGATAAAGTCTTGGAAGTGGTATTGCTGGCTCAAGGAGTATACAAGGAAGAGAGAGAGAGAGAGAAAGAGAATGATCATCTATCTATCTATCTATCTATCTATGTTTAATATTTAATACTTTATTTATATTTTTTGTATTATATATGTTTTTTTCTTCCAGAAGAATTATATCAATTTACTCTCCCTCTGATTTTTACGATTGGTGCTCTAAGGCTTGGTTACACTTGGGAGAAAATTGTGGGACCATTAGGAGTTGGTGGTGGACAATTCATAAAGACCTGGACTTATGGGGACAGAGTGCCAGTTAGCGTTCTTCAACACCAGCACTACGAACATTTTTGTCAGATAATCCTTTTTTGTGAGGGGCTGTCCTGCGTATTGTACAATGTTCGGTAGCATCCCTGACCTCCACCCACTCGATGCCAGTTGAACTCTCCTCCTGCCCCCAGTTGTGACAACCAAAAATTTCTCTAGACATTGCCAGATGTTCCCTGGAGGGCAAAATTGCCCCAGGTTGAAAAACCACTGAATTTTTTCCCCCTAATTTTTTCTATTATGGAAATCTGTTTGTTAAATTTAATTCATAGTCTCTGCATACTGATAATTAAATTTCTCTGCGGTAGGTAAGAGGTATTTTCTCTTTTTTGTTACAGTAGTTTGGGGGGAAGAATGGTCTGGGTTCAGTTCGTTTGGTAAAACTATGGGTGTTCTTGCCTTATTCCTTTAACAGTGAAGATAATTTGTGGGAAATGGCATATATTGAAAACTTGTTTATGAATTATAGTGTTTTTTGTTCCATTTTGGCCACTGACAACCTAATGTGTTCTCTGTCTCGGGCCGCATTATCCTGCTGTGTTACACCTGTGCCCCGCTCTGTGAAGCTGGCTGCCGGCATCTGCCATCCTCCCCTTGTCCCCTTTAGTGCACTGAGGACCCGTTTTACTCCAATCATGGTGTCCCTTTGCTGCTTCTTTATCTGTCCATGACTTCGCTTAAGAGTTTCACCCCCTCCTGTTCTCCCCTCCCAATCACAGATGAATTCAACGTGCGTAATCTTGGAACTTTATTTCAGCTTTTGTAAAATTGTATATGTGGTGTTTCCATTGGAGTTGAAGCTGGTGAAGCTGATAGAGACCAGATCTTAAATGTTGTAGTGAGTAGACTGCATTTTGTCAGTTGTACTTTTCAGACCTGTTTGAAATGGTATGTAAAGAAATTGGAATCATTTGTTACTGCAACATTACTTTTGCCACAGGAGCCTTGACAACAGAGTCCTTCTCTGACCTTGATTTCCTCTCCAGGACTCTAGGCCCTCCTGCAGCTCGGTTGGTACTTGGGATTTAGGACTGCAAATACATTTCCTAAGGAACAGCCACTTAGAAACTTTGGGAGGTGCTTGAGCTAGGTGAAAGACTGTGCCTTTGTGTGGTATTCCCAAATGATCAAGCCCCCTTGACCTTCAGATTCTTCCTTGCACTCGCCGTCAGAAAACTCGATAGTCAGCTGTGTTTCGAAGTCTGCTTTTCTCTTTATTATGCATAAACTCAAATAACTTGTTGTTGTTGTTTAGGTTAACATCTCTTGGCCCCTCTAATCTCTATTCTAATATGAGATGCCACGGGTAACATTTCTGTTTCTTCATTCAACAGATAGAGAGAGTGCCTTATTTCTCAGAGCAAGGGCCAGGGCCAATGCTTCTGGAGCAAATCCAAAGTTAGCCCTTTGTAACTTCATGTGTACGGTCACGGGTAGGACAGGATTGTGACTTCCCTGGTTCTTCCAAAGAAACAGTGCCATTATACTAGAGGTAAGTCTCCAGTAGACTGATTTCCCTTTCTGTGGACTCTTGCACTCTCTGTTTTCTTTACTGCCCTCCGTGACATTAGTAGGGGTGAGGGAAGATGGAAAGTGTGGAGAACTTACCGGAGGGAATGGTCACGCAAGCTATGGTCACACCTAGACCTGGGGAGGGTACCTGTTCACTGCCCAGAGTCTCTCCATTGATTTGGATTAATTTGGGATTTCAAGCTTTTGTTCGAGATGTAAATTTTCCTTGAATAGTAAACTTTATTTATACTTTTAGTGCACATTTAACGAAATAGATATTTGAAACCATGCTCCTGCCAAGATTTTTTGGGAATAGGAGGTTTGATACAGACCAGGAAAAAGGACAGCAATTTTTGAAGAAGCTCCTGGAGGCTATACCTAACGTAGTTGTCACAGATTTTCTCAGTTCGAGGACCCTCGGTACCACATCTGCATGAACCCTGAAGATTTTCCATACCACTGAGCTAAGAAGCCAGCTGTTTCCTTTGTCTGCCTCCATTTTTAATACAAAGTGCACCCAGTACATCTAATACAAGTTCTAACAAGTAAGCCTTTTTCTTGATGACAATGGCAACTGTTTGGATCTAGCAGAGTTTGCTGGGGCAGAGTTGTCTGGATTGGACCATGCCTCTGCCTGAAAGCTGAGAGGGCTGCCTTTTTTTTTTTTTTTTTAAGTGCAGATTATCTGGCCTGCAAGCTCCTAACAAGTTGGGGATGGAGCTGTACAACTGGGGGGACCCCACCCCGTAGTAAACAGTGGCTCCCTAATTCATAATGGCATTCCCCTCCAGCAGAGAAAATTTGTACTTAGGTAAAAAAGGTTAAAAGTAGGGTTGAATTTGAAAGAGCGTTATACCTTCCTATTGCTATTTCAAATGCTAGCTTCTATCCAGCAGACTGAGCATGTGTGTGCCATGCATGTGCGTACACAGGGTGTCTGTTTAGGGGCTACGCCCTGCTTTCGTTTACCACATAAGTCTTTGTGTTCTGAAGTTTTTGGGGGGTATGGATAGTCATTTTTTTTTTAAAGATTTTATTTATTTATTTCACAGCGGGAGAGAGATCACAAGGAGGCAGAGAGGCAGGCAGAGAGAGAGGGGGAAGCAGGCTCCCTGCTGAGCAGAGAGCCCGATGTGGGCCTCGATCCCAGGACCCTGAGATCATGACCTGAGCCGAAAGCAGAGGCTTTAACCCACTGAGCCACCCAGGCGCCCTATGGATAGTCATTTTAACTAATTATTCGAATGCAGTGTACAATGTTTGCTACTTGTACTTCAGAGATCACTACTAGTAGGCAGCTAACTCAAATAGGATGTCCTTTAGCATTTATGATTCCTATACTAGAATAATTATTTTTTCTTCATTTGCATAAAACTGTTTCCATATTGTCTCATGTGCTTTCCCTCATTTACTACATAAATTTTGTATTTATATGTATATTTATTTTATATTGTATAAATTGTATAATATAGATTATTAGATATAATTAAATTTATCTGAAGTTGAAAATTGCATCCCTGTTTTTGTAAAATTTTAGATAAAAATGTTTGTGAAGGGGTGCCCAGGGGGCTTAGTTGGTTAAGTGACTGCTTTTGGCTCAGGTCATGATCCTGGAGTCCCGGGATCGAGTCCTGCATCAGGCTCCCTGCTCAGCGTGGAGTCTGCTTCTCCCAGTGACCCTCCTCATTCTCACGCTCCCTCTTTCATTCTCTCTCTTTCAAATAAATAAATAAAATCTTTTCAAAAATTATTAAAAAGTGTGCAGATAACCTGTTTCAGTAATTTAATGTATTGTTTGAAGTCATTTAAATCCTAGATGACCACTTAATGTTTTTAGTACAGAATTTTATCATCTTAGGTTTTTTTTTGTTTTGTTTTGTTTTTTACTTTGTATGAAGGTAAGTCTATATTATGAGCTCTTCAAAGAGAGACTCAGTATCTTATTCATCTTTGTATCATCAATACCTAATTAGGTGATTAGCAATGTTCATCAACTTGACATATTCTTTCATTAATTGGAAATTGGTAGTGGGAGAAATGACTTAGAAAATCTATAAATATCCTCTCAAAGACTATCATCCTTCATTTTAAGAGCCTCAGCAGACTTCTGAGCCTTTAGGTTTTAGAGACAAACGCTAAAACTCTGATCCAGAGTTTTGCCTACTAACTGGCAATAGAATTGAATATAATTAGTTGGGGTGGAGACTGGTTAGTTACTAAAGGACATAAATGTTTGTGAACAACAGAGCACAACCTTCTATATTTGAATATCTTCTTACAGCATGTGTAAGTAAAGTTTTTCCTCTTTAAGGACTAAAGTTTTAAGAGAAGACTGCTGTTCTTTGTTCCTGTATGTTTTATGAATTTAAAATATTTTTATAGAGTGTGTAAGATACTATTAAAATCATAGTAACTTTTGGCCTTTATTCCATAGTGTAATTATCCTTGATTACAGACTTCAGAAAAGGTAGTGTATGAAAGAGCTGTTTTTCTCACAAAAAACCTTCACATAAGATTCTAGAGTTTACTTTCTAAAGATAAAGGCTGTTCTTTTTGAGGTAATTTAAATCTTTTTTTTTTTTTAAGGACAACTGTCTTTGGTTTTGAAGGACAAATATTTTTCAGCATGGTTTGTTGTGAACACCCAGAATGTCTAGCAATATGATTATATCACTTCAATTCCTTTCTTAACCTCCCTCCTACTCTTTCAACCCCACCCCAAAGCAAATGCTCAGGAAATAGGACAAAGGCACCATATCATGTTATCAGATTTCCTTTCTGTAGTTCTCTAGAGTGCCAATATCTTGGGAAGATAGAACAATGCTAAATGTAGTTTTCAAGAAATCCATTTTATATCACAAAAATTAAATATTAACAGAGAGGCTGATGACTTGAGGACCTGGGTAGATGGTGGTGCCTTTACTTCAATGGGGAGGATAGGGACTGGAGAGGGATACAGGTTTGGGGTGGGTGATCAGGTTGAAGGGTTGATCAAGAATTCCAACTTGGACATGTTAACTTGGAGCTGCCCACTAGATATTTCAGTGGAAATGTCTGGTAGATAGGATATGACAGTCTGAAGTCCAGACTGAAGAGTGGTTGAGGTAGAAATGTAAAATTGGAAATGTGTAGTATGGAGACTTTGTTTATATCCATTGGAATGCCTGAGGTCACCTAAGGACTTGAAGGTAGACAGCCAAGAGCCCCAAGGCCTGAGGAATGTTTAGAGGTCATATAGAGGTAATGCAGTCAATAAAGGAGCCTGACAAAGATGATTGTTGAAATGATGTTAAAGCCAGGAGAGAGTAGATTACAGAAGCCAAGACAGATGTTCCAGAAGAGAGCACGGTCAGCTGTGTCTAATGCTGCTGAACACTGACTAAGGGGAAAACAGTGTTAAAGGTGTGGTGGCTAGCTTGCTCGTTCTTCATTCATTCGTTCTTTATTAGTGTTCATTAACAAGTGGTTCTCAACTTAGATCTTAGAGTTATTTATATTTGTAGTACAAGCCAATATTTAATCTCATTTTTATGTCAATTGAACATGAAAATTAACATATATTCTCAAATAACTTGAGGAATATTGATTTTAGCTCCTCTCAGTAAGAGAAATTTGCAGAGAGAAAAAAATGACAATAAAAAATATTTCTCAAAAAGCCATTAAGTGTGCCAAATTAGTCTCAGAACAGAAATTTCAGGATGCTGGATAATTGGGAAGGGGAGATAATGCGATAGGGAACCCACATACTTCTTTGTGTTTAATGTCTTTATCTGCATTGTAAATAGGTTGATATTATATATGTCTGGACTATTTCGTGAAAGAAAACACACATATCTCTTGAAAAGTCGTCAGAATTTGGTGACTCCAATGACAGTGTTTCTTCATTTTCCTTTTGTTATAGTACAAGTAAGGCAGAAATTAGAAAGAGGTAAACTAAAAGCTCTTTGCTTCTTTTACTAGGAAATGTAGCTTACTACAGAAAGGTTTTATGATTAATTATGAAATTGCAGTATTATTTATATAAACTTTATTCTGTGTGGCAAATAGTAAATGAGTATATTACTGTTGATAATATATGGCCATTGTATATGTTTTTAAATAAAATTTTGAGCTTGAGGGGCGCCTGAATGGCTCAGTCATTTAAGAGTCTGCCTTTGGCTCAGGTCATGATCCCAGAGTCCTGGGATCGAGCCCCATCTTGGGCTCCTTGCTCAGAAGGGAGTCTGCTTCTCTCTTTCTCTCTCCCTCTGCCCCTCCCCTGGCTCATGCGCTTCCTCTCTCTCTCTCTCTCTCAAATAGATAAATAAAAATCTTTAAAAAAGTTTTTTTTGAGCTCTAGGCACTTAGGTATTTTTCCTTCATAATTCTTTCCATGGGAAACTCAGAGTCTCATTATATTATTTAGATTTATGGTGCTTATTAAGCCATATAATTCTTTGTAAATGTAAGCATTACCTTTAATTTGAAGTAAAGGTGGGCGGATTTTATTTTATTGATTAAAACAGCATCAAAGGCATTAGAAGGTAAAATGTTTACTTTTTTGTTCTCAAATGGACCCATTTTGAAGAAGGCAGAATTATCCTAATATTTTATTGATAGTGGCATAAACAATAGAAGTTATTTTATACTGTTTTACAAATATGTTACCTAAAAATCAATCATGAATTTAGGCTTATAGTTAACTTAATGCTGTAGATTCATTTCTACAGATTTAGTGTACATTTATTTTGCATAGTGAATTCTTAAACTATAGGAGCTCATTTTTAAATAAACTGTTTAGGCAACCCTTTTATAAAGCAAATAACTTTGTAAACTCAAATTTTAGCTTAGATTTATCAAAGTAGTTAACACTGGCATCCTTTATCATATTTGTCCTTGATTAATGGTGTGACTCTAGGGAAGTTAAGAAACTTCTCTGAGTTTCAGCCTTCTTATCTTTAATTTCAGAAGTAGGTTAGATAATCTCTGAGGTTCAGCTTTGAAATTCCGTGATGCTCATCTTAAAAATAACTGTACCATACAGCATTTAAAAAAGTTAAGGACTTGTGTAGCCTTTAATGAAAGCAGTATTATTAGAACACTGGGAAAAATTAAAAACAAAAAAAGGAGTGGGATTGATTTCAGTAACATAGATTTGTCTATTGGGCAGACTACTTGGATAAGGCAGAGGAATCCACAGACCACCTGTCTTAACCTAAGGGGAAAAACATCTCCAGTAATAATGGGGAAGAGAGTATTGCTTTAGAGGAGCTATCCATCAGTTGATGGTTTTTTTAAATTATTGTAGTAAGAAATACATAGCATAAAATTTACCATCTTAACCACTTTCAAATATACAGCTCAGTGGTTTAAATACATGTACATTCCTGTGCAGCCATCACCACCATCCATCTTCATAACTTCTCATCTTGCTAAACTGAAACTCTCTACCCATTAAACAGTAACTTCCCATCCTCCCCTCCCCCCTACCTGGAAACCACCATTCTACTTTCTGTCTGTATGATTGTGGCTACTCTAGTACCTCACACACATGCAGTCATATAGTTGTCTTTTTGTGATTAGCTTATTTCACTTCACATATTATCAAGGTTCATTCATATTGTAGCACATTGCAGAATTTCCTTCACTTTTAAGGCTGAATCATATTCCAGTGTATGAATATATCATATCTTGCTTATGCATTCATCTGTTGATGGACACTTGGGTTGCTTCCGTATTTTTGCTATTGTGAATAATGCTACTATAAACATAAGAGTACATATATCTTCTCAAAACCCTCCTTTCAGTTCTTTCAATATATACCCAGAAGTATAATTGCTGGATCAGATGGTAATACTGTTTTGAATTTTTTGCGGAACTGTCATACTGTTTTGCTCAGTGGCTGTACCATTCTGCATTCCCACCAGCAGTGTAGAAGGGTTTCTAATGGGTGTGAGATGGTATCTCTTTGATCCGCATTTCACTAATGATTAATGCTTTTGGCCTTTCATATATCTGCTTTGGAGAAATGCCTATTCAAGTCCTTTGCACATTTTTTAGTTGGGTTGTTAATTTTGTTGTTGTTGTATTTTGGGAGTTCTTTATATATTCTAGACATTAATCCCTGAACCAATATATGATTTGCAAGTATTTTCTTTCCTTCTGTGGACTGCCTTTGTACTCAGTTGATACGGTCTTTTGATGCACAAAATTAAAAATTTTTAGGAAATCCAATTTATCTATTTTTTCTTTTGTTACTTGTGCCTTTGGTATCATATCCAAGAAATCATTGCCAAATCCAGTGTTGTGAACTTTTTGTCCTGTGCTTTCTTCCAAGAGTTTTATTGTTGATAGGTCTTACATTTAGGTCCTTGGTCCATGTTGAGTTAGCTTTTGTATATAGTGGTAGGTAAGGGTCCAGCTTCATTCATTTCTTCACTCCTTTTCATTCTAGTCACATTCATTCATGTGACTATCGAGTTTCTACAGCACTTTTTGTGGTGGTTGTTGAATATAGTGACCAAAACAAGTAATCGGGTATGAGAGACCAACCCATACCCTTCAGTGCTCAGTGTTTTATAGACCACATTGTTCCATGCATGATTCAAATAGAAAGAAAATTACTTTTAAACCATGTAAAATTTTCCTGACATTCTCCTTTTAAGTAGCCCTCTGTAAGCATATTAATTGTATTATTTCATTGAACTCCTTATTTGATTAACTAGTGACCTGACTAAGTAAACATTTGTCAGGATATGTCTTCCCTGGAGATGGATTAAGCCTAAAGTGTATAAGGCATCTTTTCCCCTTCAGTGTTAAGTTAGGGAAGTATTGTGGTGATGTTTGTGATTACAATTGTCTAAGAACATTAAGAACCTTCGTCTGGATCTTTTGTAACCATAAAAGGCAATGTGTCATGCTTTCCTGTTTTGCATGGATGAGAAGGGAGTAAAAAACACCGAAAGAATTTTTATTGCATAGAAATATTTCCTTCCTAGCAGTGTGTGAAGCAATAATGAGCCTCAAAAACAATCTTATATAGTGGTGGGAGAGGAAAGCAGGGAAGCACAGTGCAGTCACACAGACTCGAGGGCTGGTCCTGCCGGAGGGATTCCAGCCAGATTTGCTTCTCCTGTTGGCCTGGCACTTTCTCCTGGCCACAGTGCTGTTCTATGCTCCTTCTTACAGCCCGCTGAGGCAGGGAGGCCAAGTAGGAGCTTCCTCTCCTCTCGAAGAGAAACTTGTCAAAGTCTGTGGTACAGATAATTGGTGAAGACAGGCTACAGCCAACATCCCTAATTGCCAGTCTGTGGCGAAGGCTGGAGAAGTATCCATTGTGTTGAGATGTTTTCTGTGAGGCAAATTACTCAGTACAGAAAACGTTGCATTTAGCGTCTCCAGTGGTAACTTGAACATGGCAGACCATCACCACTACATAAGGTGGGTGCGCCTGAATTGTGGATTCGAGAACAGCCTACAGTGTCTGTCACGCTTCACACATCTTAAGAGCCCACATTTCCCGCCAGCCTAATTTACCTTAGGCCCTCCCTCATTTTTAATACTATCCTACCCATATTTCTTTTCCTAGCATCTCCCTCATTTCATCCCTCAAACAATTTAGGTTGCTGAACAGAAACTTTTTAAGCCACATTAAAAGAGACCCATCATTTCTTTAGTTTGTGCCTCACACGTTCTTCATTCTCTGGGTGTGGAAATGATGCTGCTACCGAAAAAGCACAGGGATATGTTTTTATCAAATGCTCTTGTAAGGATGTTTTTACATGCAGTTTCATTTTTTAAACAGTTCTGTGCTATGTATAAGAACTAAAGTGTTAATACATAGTATGTTCTGTGCTTTTTAGTAATGGGTTAATAGTAACACTGTGCAGACAACCTAGAGTTGTTCATTTTCCTTGGAGGTGAGGAAACAAATATGGAGACAAAACAAGAGTTTCCTGACGTGGCTGTGGCATATTGCTGTGGAGGGAAGGAACACCCGAGCCATTCACTGTGCTGTCCGTGAAGGGAAAGTGGGGAGCGGTCATTCTGCAGCTGATGCGTCTTTCAGTTTGAGGTTAAAAGTGGTGCGTTCCTGGGAAGAAGCTATGGTGCATTCGCAGTACAGTGCAAAAAATATGTGCTGCTAGGTCTCTGATGTGGTTGAGGATTGGTATTGCGTAGTTTTAAATGGAATGTTTTAAAGATAAAGGAGTGAAGAGCAGAACTATGGGAAGCGGGAAGACTTTATACCATCTGAATTCTGTCAGCGGTCAAGAACAGCAAGGGCTGTCAGATCGCCCCTAGGTTCCAGTCCCAGCTTTATCACGGACTTGACTGTGGGCAGGTATTTAACTCATTTATGCCTTAGCATCCTCTTCTCTAAAGTGAGTGCAGCACCTTTCTCACGGTCCAGTTGTAAGGATGGCTTAAAATGAGGCGTGTACCATCTCACCTACTGCCTAGTGCATGTGAAGTCCTCTGAGAGTCATCACTGAGCAGTTTGGTCGTTGTTATTTTTGTGGTACCTGTAAAGGCTTTCAGAGGAGGCGCCTGGGTGGTTCAGTCTGCCTTTGGCCAGTCCTGGGATCGAGCCTTTTGTTGGGATCCCTGCTCAGCCAGGGGTCTGCTCGTCCCTCTCCCTCTCCCCTGCTCCTGCTCTCTCTCTCTCTCTTTCCCTCTCTCTCAGTCTCTCTCTCTCTCTCAGTCTCTCTCAAATAAATAAATAAAATCTTAAAAAAATAAAAGCTTTCAGAGTATTTTTCTAATAGACTCGAAGCTTGATTTATCCAGCCAACATTACAGGAATATATTTTATCAAATGCTCTTTGAAAAGCGTTTTTGCATGCAGTTTAATTTTTAAACAATTCTATACTATGTATAAGAATTAAATTAATAATATAAAATATGTTTTGTGCTTTTTAGTAATGGGTTAATAGTAACACCGTGGAGACAACCCAGAGTTGGTTATTTTCTTTGTGATTTCATCTGGACACACACCTCCTCAATCTTAAGTCATATCTTTACTCCTTTATAAGGCTTCTCCTCTTGTCCTTAGTGGAAATTGATTCTTCCCTCTTCTGTGAAGGCCTCACTTTCCCCACTTCTTCCGATTCACTGAGAAAGTATTAAAACGTAGTTATCTGTCCACTTGCATTGTTGTCTTCAAGTAATCATTGCTCTCCCCACCCTAGGACTCCTCCCTACTTTATCAGGCAACCTCCGTAGCTGGGATGGATCTTTTCTCCATCCTCTGCCCTCCTCCTTACCAGTTTTGGTGTGTGGGATGAGGAAGCATTCATTGTTCTTCCACCTGCTAGGCTCTTCCCACCTCCTTCTCTATTCTCCACCTCCACCTTTCTGTGTACCTTGTACTTCATCATCACTGCTCTGCATCTAGGATCTTAGGACTCTCTTTGGTTTGCAGAGTCCTCAACTGGTGTTGCCTATTGATTCAGATCTGTGGCATTGGATCTTTACCTTGGACCATCCACTTCTAGATACTGCTGATTTCCTGCCCAGCTTGTCCCAGTGACCTGCTGCTTCAGTACCCCCTCCAGGGCCCTCCTAACCACGTGCTTGGTCCACTGTGATAGTCACAACATGCTCTTTCTCTTTTTGCACTCTGATGATAGAACTTTTTAGTAGAAAGTCCTAGAACTGTATTGATTTGGTCCACGAATTTGTGATTCTGACTTCATTTTAGACCCTTAGTATGGCTTAACAGTAATTTCTTCCCAATTCTTTAGCACATTTTCTTTACTGACTAATAAATATTTTCTATTTTTCCTATGCTCCCAGTCTAAGTAGGCCCCTCTCCTTCTTGGGAGGTGATCTTCCCTCTTACTTTACTGAGATTATTGGTGTTTTCTGCTGCTTTGCAGGTACTTGCCTTGTCCCTGGGAAATTGATGAACAAAATGTTACAAAGCAGCACTGTGTCCCTGAGGTCTGATCAGGCCTTTAAGTCAGCAGATAGTAAGGAAAATTAGAGAGTAACACACACAGCCATCCTCCCTTTCTCCAAATTCATAATGAAGGAGACAAACCTACCTAATTTAAGTAAAACTTCATCATTATGCACTTGCTTCTAACCATAGATTTGGTTACCTGCCTTTTCTTGCAATGTAGGGTAGAGCAGAATGCAACTTGATGGGTAGCATGGCTGTCTTTTCCTTCTGATTCCAGAGCTGTGATAGCTGTTATTATGCCCATGAGTGACAGAGATGCACTGGCAGCCATTCAGAATTTTTATACTTGTGCTAAAGAAAGATTTGGAGAGGGTCTAAAGGCAGAAGAGTAGTAGGAGTTATGAAATTGACTGGAGTAATAGACCTGGAAAGGTCTCTCAGTGGGGTGTGTTATGAGGGAAATCAGAGCTAAGCTTGGAGGGAAGAAGTATCATTTGATGAGGTCGTGTACAAAGAACGTCTCAGGGATGTAAGTGGTGATCTTGGCTGGAACAACCTGAGAGCTAGCCTTGACTCTGATAAGAGGTGAGGGCCCAGGGCATTTCTCTAGAGTAAAATGTAAATATCAACCATCATAGAAGTTTATACATAGAATTTGCCCAACATTGTAATTTTTGTGTTCAGTTGTATTTGAAAGTAGAACTTGGATGGGATCGATAACTCACATGATTCCTTTCCTACTTTCTGTACTTATGGCTCTTGACAGAGCCAGTGGGTATGTGGAAGGAAAGAGTTTTATGCAAAAGCTCTTGGATGTCTCCATTGTGGGTGGTTTCCTGAAGAGTTAGTGTTGATGCCTTGTACGTGTGCTGTCAGCATTTTAGTCTATTGCCAGAGGATAACCCTAGAGATTTGCTTCGTTGGAGGAATCCAGTGTGGCCTCTGACAGGTCTGGGACAATAGTTTAGGGGCCATGGTCCATGGTCCATGAAAACTTGGCCTGAGGAGCCCTTCTTCCTTATCACAGTAATAGGTGATACCACGGTATCACCTATTACCACGGTAAAGAGGGAAACCTAAGGGAACCTTAAGCTTTCCTGTTTCTGATGCTTTACCAGTCCCATGTGATTTATTTAAAAGGACAAAGTGTGCGCATTCAGGCACTTCCCGCTATCACTTTATGTAACGTAGTAATGAAGCAAATGATACCAATTTCTTCCTTACTCATATTTAAAAAAATAGAAAGAAGATTACTCTTACAGAATGAAGGAGAAAGTAGTAGAAACAATAAAAGGAAAGCATTTTTTTTTTTACAAGAAATAGCACTTTTCAGCCCCTCTCCTTTGTGCATTTCCTAACTTGAATATTGCTTTTAAATGTCACTTATAATCAGGCCTAACATAAGGAATGTTTTTAATACCAAATTTCAGTTTGGGTTGAATAGAACATTATTTGTGTTGTGTCAACAAATACATAAATATAAATTGTTTTAAGGTGCATATTAAGCTTTATTGGGCAAAGAGAAATATTTTGTCTCTGTTACTGCTTAACTCAAGCAACAGTAAATCTTTTAAGTCCACCAAAACATGAATCATTGCACAATGCATGGTACATTATAAGTGTATTCTCCAGAAGAGATTTACGCATCTGACTTTTATAGCACTGAGTTTCAAAACCTCATAAAGAAGTCATTTTAGAGAAATGTCACGCTGACCTGTGCTGAGCGAGAGGTAAAATTTGCCCACGTGATCAACTTCATTCCAACTTGACTTGAAGAGTTAGAGTTGAAAACTTGCATATCGCAGATACTCAGTAGATGTTTGTTAAATGAATATTTAACACATTACTCGAGTTATATATTACTGGTTCCTCTAAAATTTGGAATTTTTAGGCCCAGTGACTGAAACTTGTTTCTTGTATAGCATGTTATCAGTCCTTCTTCATTTTGGGCTATCAAAGAGAACCTTACTGTTTCTAGGACATTACCATGGCATCATCACAAACGACTTGTATTTGCTTTAAAAATTCATATCATAACATCTTTAATATATGGCAGTTTTAATATTTTGGCATCTCCTACACATTGACTTATCAGGGAAGATTATGTCTTTATTTTACTTTAAATGAAGTACTGTTTTCAGAGATGATTTCCTTAAATCCATCTGCACTGAAAAAATGTAATTAATCTGACATTTTGTAAAGGTTTTATTGAATTATATTCTTGTCTTGTGCTGTACAAGGATAAGCACATATACATTTTCAACTAAGATTAGCTTTAGGATGTGTTAAGGAAAAAAGATAACAGTACATATTTTATGATCAATATATTTTAATTAGTCAATTTTCAAATGAGCGTGTCCATCTGTAAATGGTGGATAGGATGTGCCCAAGTGCAGAGGAAAAAAAAAAAAGATTTAGAGCCTAGACAAATAGCAGAAAGAATTTTGAATCTGTGTAAAGCTCATGTCCAAGAATAGGCTGGTTGGTCTGTGACCCACCAGTGTTCTAATATATTGACACAGTCCCCAAGTACAGGGAAAAACTGAACTCCGGCTTAAAAACCCTTCTGAGTCCATAGAACAGGTTTTTTGGTTCCCCCCCCCAATTAATTTATTTTATTATTTCTTTTTTTTTTTTTTTTTTTAAATTTTATTTTTATTATTTGCCCAAGGGGTACAGGTCTGTGAATCATCAGGCTTACATCTTTCACAGCCCTCACCAAAGCACAAACCCTCCCCAATGTCCATAATCCATCCACCCTATCCCTATCTTAACTGCAGTGAGTTTATTTAGACTCCAAAGGAAACATGCCTCTGTCTTGGAGGAGCTTACAGTTTTCACTCTGCAGATGGACAGGTTTATCTATAAATACTTGTTTAATGCATGTGGACACCTGTTTCCAGGTTTAAAAAATTCTTTTTCAAGTCTAGCGTTGCATACAGTTACTTTCGTGGCTGAGTAAGGTAATTCTTGAGCCTAAAGAAGGGAGAATGTTGAAATACATTTTCAAGGGCCTGATATATTTTTCTGGTACTATGATTCTGTTATTTAACTACTCTACTATAAAACTTCACTTAGAAATAGCAATATAAGAGCTTGCTTCAGGTGTACTTTTCCCTCATCAAATTAATAATTTCAAAAAGGCTCTTAAGCACAGAAATGCTCCTAAAATTCTCCAATGTATCTTCCTTGATTCCAACATAGTTTCCTGAATTATTTCTGATGGCTTCATATGTCTTTAAAATATCTGTAAGAGTTAACTCTTAATAACCTACCTTCTAAATTAGGAAAAAACAAATGTTTACCTTGACTTAGTTTTCCTCTGTTCTGCCACCATACTTCAGCAGCCTCCTGATATATTTTTATTTCAAGAATATAAAATTAATTTTAATATCCGTTTAAGCAAATCTGCATTAGCAGGGAAGCAATCCTGCTGTTAAGAAAAAAAAACCACAACTATTCATATAATTTATTATAGTCTATCTGCCTGTTAATTTTTTTCTTCTTTAGTGTGGATCAGCAGAAGCTGACTGTGTCAATAGATGGTTTGGACCCTTTCTGTGTAGAGACGCTTGTCTTTCAGTTCTAGGAAGTTGTATTTTTCCTTTGAAAATTTGCTCCATTCCATTTTCTTTGTTCTCTTTCTTTAGAACTCTGTTTTGTTTGATATTAGACTCTAGATTTGAATCTTTTCCTTTGTTTTGTTATACCTCCCCTGGTCCTCTTTGTATTTTTCATTCTGCTCTCTGGAAGATTTCTTTGACTCTATCTTCAATTTTCCCATTGAATCTTAAAATTTTGCTATTATTTTTAATATGTTAATCTTTTTATTTTAATATTTCTCTGTTTTCTTGGAATTTCTTCTTTTTAGTGTTGGAGGCTTTCCTCAGAAGTCTGGTGGTTCTTTTATATTTAGGAGTGAGATACTAAAAGTCTGGATAGAAGCTGTGTATGTGTGTTTGTGTGTGTGTGACAGAGAGAGGGAGCAAGATTGTGTGTTCATGGGTTGCAGAGAGTGATTGTCAACTAAAGGCCTAATGATGGGAAGATTAGGCAGTGAGCTGTCATTTTCACTGGAAGAGCCTCAACTGCCAGTATCAGTAGGTCTTTCCTGGGGCTGGATTTTAGAATTCTCCAGAGAGTAAGTCTTTGGTCTCTTGCTTGGGGATGGAAGGTGGAGTGTAAGATGTGGGCCAGGCTGCTTACATTCTAGGAGTGAATTTCTGGTTTCAGCTCTGTGATGTAAAGAGCTGGAACAATAGAAGTCCTATCCTTACCACAAGAAAACAGCTGGATGGACAAATTTTTGTGAACTCATCAAAGAACTGAAGTCACAGAACAAAAGGCCATCCCCAAATCCGGAGAGAGACAGAGGCCCTCAGTGAGCCTCATGACATAAACATTTGCTAACCTGAGACAGAATCGCTGGATGTTTGTAGGAGATTAAACTGGAAATTTTCATGAATTGCTGGAAGCCAAGGCTCTTGCGAATGTGAAGTTTCTGGGCCCCACAGTCATAGAAGGGATGCTCACTCTTTTGTAAGCTTATACACACAAAGGCCCTGCCCCCGGGCTCAACTTTCACAGAACTGCGTACCTCTGTCTTGCCCTTTGGGGCTTTGTGTGAAAAAGTGAATGGGAACTTACTTCTTATCCCTATCACCTCTGTGGTTTTATCTGTCAACTTAGCTAGAAGTCTCCATTGCAGTATATTATTACCTGAAAATAGCCTGTGACAAAGGAAAGTATACAGATCTCTCTTTCTAAAAAATATATGACGTACATACACATAGATCATAGACTATGTGAGATGTTTTTCTTCTATTTTAAAATTTTTCTATAATGCTACAAATAGATGTCTGAGAGAATGCAGCCAACAGAAGTTTGTACCTGTGGGTATTCACTACTGCTTAAAAGACTCTCTTTTGTTTTCTTGCAGCTTGCTCTCACCTAGATGTCTAGGGTAGTAAACATCTCGCATTCTAGTGAAACTTGCCATTTGGATGCATAACGTGGTGTCTGCAGTCATTCTTTGTAGCGGGACCCCCGGGACTGCCTGACAGCTCACTGTTGGGGTCCCCTGCCTCATCGTAGGGCTCACGTTGAACTGCTCTGGGGTTGCAGGTGTGGATGAAGCTGGCCCTTGGGCCTGTGCACTTATTCTGTTCTCCCAGGTGAGGAGACTTTTGTAGGACAAGGTGGTTATTGAATTCCCAGGAAATTCTGAGCTGCTCTCAACCTTGGTGGTACCTGGGGAGTTTTAAAAATTCCCGGTACTTAGGTTGCATTCCATACCAATTAAATCAGAATCTCTGGGGAGGGGACCCAGGCCTCTATACTTTTTAAGACTCTCCAAACGATTATAGCTAACATGGCAAGTTCCTGCTCTAAAGGACAAATTAAATGTTTTCATTCCTATGTAGCCATCTGGATGTTCAGGGCTAACCTGAAAAAGTAATCTCTGTGCTTGCTATAATCAAAATATGTACCTTGTGGGATTCTGTAGACACTTCCTGCCCTGTGACTACCAGGGCACGCTCGTGTGTGTATATGTGTGTGCATCTGCCTTAATGGGACCATCTTAAGCACTAAGAGGAAAGGCAGTCTTTCCCTTCCCAAAGCCCTGAGGTGAGTTTCACACATTCCCTGATATTGCTAAGCAGTTTTCAAGAACAACTTTAGGGCCCAATTTTCATTCTTTTCACAGTTAGATATTTGACCAGAGGCCAAATGATAGATTTCTAGGTATTATAACAGATGATGTAATCCACAATTCCATTTGAAGTTTGTAGTAAACGACCTGATGAGAAAAAAATGGATATTTTTATTGTGCTTATTTTACAGACAAAGTAACCCTTTTAATCACTTTGAGCACCTTGCTTGGGCTCATAGCCAGTAGTAGCTCAGCTGGGATTTCGGTCTGGGTCCTCCGACTTCAGATCTTACAAGTGAGAAGGGTTAACATTGCACTAGTTAGGTAACAACAGGCTGGGTTTGATTTTGTACTTCATGCAGTGAAGTTCAGTGCTGTTAAAAACTTTAGTTGCAATAAATTAATTTCAATGTCATTAGTATTTGTTTTTAAAATTATTACCAGTTGTCATTGTTAAACTCTGGGTTTTTTAAATTTTGTTTTGTTTTGTTTTGGGGCTCTGTGTGTGTGTTTAATGAGTTAGCATTGTTTTACAGAAAGATATGGGGATTTGAAAGTGTGCTCAATGAGTTGGGAGAACCACAGATATTACACATGAGCGCTCTCCAGTTTTCAGGTAATCTTAGAGTAATTTTCACCTGTCTTTGTTAACAGGCATTATACTTACAACTGCTTAACTCCTAAAGCGTGAGTAAAAGATAGTAATCAAGAGATGGCCAAATGACAGAGTGCTTATATCCTGTACTCAGAATGTAGGTCCTTGAGAAAAGTAAATTACCTCTTGTAATTTCTATTCCAGCTGTTATTTCCATGTCTTTTTTGTCTTTCCTGTGGGTATCACTGATCAGAATAGTTAATTTGGGGCTTGAAATAGGTAGGTATGCTTCCAGCTCAGGGTCACTCCAAGGGGGTGATACTTCTTTAAGGTCTAGTCTTCAGGAGAGATTTATTTTCAGGTTTGCCTCTGGCCTTATTCATGCATAAATTTTATGTATAGCCAACCGAAGGGCCCTTGCTTCAGAGTAGAGCGATTTCGTTATCTGGAATTAGAGGACGAGGTTAAAGTCCAGTTTTGCCATTTGCCGTTAGTTTTCTGAACGTGTTTTCTCACCATAAAAATTAGGGTAGTACTTTTTATCTTTCTATTTTCCTGGGTTTTGGAAGACTCAAATGAAACGTGTAAAACATATTCTTAACTGCCAAATGCTATCTAAATAATAGATATCATTGTTTTTTCATCAACTCTAATGATAATATTATTTTCCTCATTCTTATGAGCCTTTTTTTTTTAAAGTAGGCTTCATGCCCAGCATGGAGCCCAGTGTGGGCCTTGAACTCATGACCCTGAGATCAAGACCTGAGCTGAGATCAAGAGTCAGACGGTTAACTGACTGAACCATCCAGGCTCCTCTCATCCTTGAGCCTTAATAATACATTTTCCCCTTTTCTACTACTTTTACAAATCAACTTTCCAGTTTCAGATTTTATATAAAGATAGGAAAGTCAGTTTATTTTCGTATTACCTTTGACATCCGTCAGAACCTCTTGTTTTCCAACCCTAAAACAATTAAAGTGAAGCCTTATGCCAATCAGGACCTTGCCCTGATTAAAAATGGTGTGGAAAGAAAATACTAGTTCCTTTATATGGGGTCTTTTATCCAAACGGATACGTGATGCTTATGTGTTGCTCACTCAGGGTTTCACAGTGTTTTCCGTCGCACAGGAAGTTCAGGGTAACTATCCTGGTAGGGGTGTGTGGGGAAGAAAGAGAAGAGTATTTGGATGATTGTAAGGATGGGAAGGAGTTGAGATCTCAGTTCCACCTCTCCTTGTTTATGGCTGGATGATGTAGGAAAATTCATTTCTCCCTTTGGGACCTATTTACGTACCTTTTAAAATTTGAAGATGTTAAAATTGGTGATCTCCAAAGCTCCTTTCAGCTTTAGACTTAACATTGAGTCTGTGACTGAATATCAAGGGAAGGTGGGGGAATTGTAACTGAACTGAAAATAATAATAAACTTGGAGTAGTTTTCATTCTCAGAATCAGGGAAGTACAAAGATATAAAAGATAAAGAAATATAAATATTTGGGCGCCTGGGTGGCTCAGTGGGTTAAAGCCTCTGCCTTCAGCTCAGGTCATGATCTCAGGGTCCTGGGATTGAGCCCCGTATCAGGCTCCTTGCTCAGCAGGGAGCCTGCCTCCTTCTCTCTCTGCCTGCCTCAGCCTACTTGTGATCTCTCTCTCTCTGACAAATAAATAAATAAAAATCTTAAAAAAAAAGAAAAAAAGAAATATGAATATTTGATGTTTGACACCATCCAAAAATGAGCTCCTTGTCTCTGAACGGTAAATGATAAGCACCAGAGAATATGGAGTTAAAGTGAAATATGGCTCAGTTTTCTCCTTATGCTAACTTGGGAGAATAGTATTTTCTCGGTCAATACTTTGCATATAATTTCTTATATAATAGCTTCTCTAATTGTTTTAGTCACAAAATTTAGTGACCAGTCTCTGGATTTGGCATTTTCATTGCTAAAATCAGCTGTAAATTGTAGCCCATCACGGTAGTTCAATAGAACTGGTTATTTTGAGGTCAGAATAACTCTAATGTCAAACCTGTCTAGGATACAGCAAGAAGAGAAAATTACAAACCATTATCCCTCGTGTGTGAACATAGATGTAGAAAACTTTAATAAAATATTAGCAAGTAAAATTGAATATTATATTTAAAAAGGTAATAATCATACATCAAGTGGAGTTTTACCCTGGAATGCAAAGTTGGTTTAATTTTTAAAAATCAGTGTAATTAACTACATTAGTAAAATAAAGAATAAAAATCATATGATCACCTTAGAAGAAACAGGAAAAACATCTGACAAAATTCAATACCCATTCATAGTATAAGAAAAGAAAAATTCTCAGCAAAATATGAATAGAAGTCAGTGTCTTCAATCTGACTAAGGGAATCTACAGTACACCCATAACGATCATCATTTACTAATGAAATGTTGACCATGTTTTTCCCTAATATCAGAATAAAGGCAAAGATGTCTGCTCTCACCACTTGTATTCAGGGTTGTATTGGGTGTGCTAATGAGTGCAATAAGGCAAGAGAAATAAATAAAAGACATAGTAATTGGCAAGGAAGAAGTAAAAATGTCTTTGCAGACATTATAACTGTATGTGTAGAAAATCAAATGAAATCTACAAAAAGCCTATTAGAACAAAAGGTAAATTTAGTATAGGCACAGGATACAAGGTTAGTATTAGAAATAGTTTATTATATTTGCTTATACTAACAGAAAAACTGGAAAATAGTTAAGAACAGTACCATTTCCTATGGTCTCTCTGATATGAGGAATTTGAGGGGCAGGGCAGGGGGGCATGGGGAGTAGGGAGGGAAAAAATGAAACAAGATGGAATCAGGCAGGAGACAAACCATAAGAGACTCTTAATCTCACAAAACAAACTGAGGGTTACTGGGGGGCGGGAGGGTAGGGATAGGGTGGCTGGATTATGGACATTGGGGAGGGTTTGTGCTATGGCGAGTGCTGTGAAAGGGTAAGCCTGATGATTCACAGACCTGTACCCCTGGGGCAAATAACACATTATATGCAATAAATAAAAAAAAAGAACAGTACCATTTGAAATAGTATCAAAAAACATAAAATATTTAGGAATACATTTAATAAAAGATGTGGAGGATCTCTACACTGAATCTATAATATATTACTGAGAAAAATTATAGCATAAGTAAATGGATAGATAATACTGTGGGGGCCCAGGAATTGTCAAAATACCCCCAGGATTGTTTGAAATGGGGTCCTGGTTAAAGAATAGGATAGGATGGGTTTTTAATTCTCCCATATAGTATTTTGTACCTAACAGATTACATCCAGTCTCTGCCTTCCCCACTCCTTTCCACTTTCCCTTCCTCCTTTTCTTTCACACATACACACACACACACAGTCCCCTGATCACTTGTACTTACTTATGCCACCCTCACTAGATTGTGAGTCCTTACACAGTCTGGATCATAGGATCATAGCATCATGTCTTTGTTTTCATACTCTCAATATCTGGCATAGTCCCTGGCATGTGGGCACTGAGTAGGCTCTATAGGATCACTGCCTTTTTGCTGGTATTATCTTCAGGTCATTCTTTATGGTTACCATCAAAGTATAAAAAAGTCACTTTTGAGGAACTGACACTTTTGTTTAGATGTAATTTTTCCTTATTGTGTTTAATCTTACTGAGTTTTAATCACTAACAAATCTTTGATCCAGATTTGAAGAATATTCGGTCTTGTCCTTTCAATTTGTATACACCATCATAAAACTGTCATGAAAAGTGTTTTGTGTGGTCATCCCAACAGTTCCATGTGGTAGACAGGAGTCTGTGGTAGACATGTATGTGTGTGTGTATATATATACAGACACACAAGTATACATGTATATATGTGTCTATATATATATATATGTATATTTGTATTTTTGTTTGTTTTTTCCCATTCTTAGAGGAGGAAACTGTGTCAGAAATATTGAACAGCTTGCTCAGGGTTTCATAGCTAGTGAGTAAAGGTGGAGCCTGAACCCATGTCTTTTTGGGGCGGTGTAAGATTTTATTTATTTATTGAGAAGAGGGAGAGAGCGTGAGCAGAGGGAGGGGTGGAGGGAGAGGGAGAGAGTATCTCAAGCAAACTCTGCAGAGCGCAGAGTGGAAAGCCTTTTGCGGGGCTCGATCACACAACCTTAAGATCATGACCTGAGTGGAAATCAAGAGTCGGACACTCAACCGATTTAGCCATCCAGGTACCCCCTTTTTATTTCATTTTTAAATTTCATTTTATTTCATTGTTCTTCACTGCATCACACCACTCACTACCGTCTTCGTTGAGACATTGCCTCTCTTTGGAAGACAGCATGTCGTCAGCATCGTGTAGGCACTCTGCCCCCTCTGTTCTGTGTGTGGCCGTACCCTGCCTTTGGGGCCTAGAGCTGGCTACCATGTATGCTTGTAATGGGAATAAATATAGAACATTAATTTCTTTTTGGTTCCTTTTCAGTTTTTAATTCATCCTTAATTTTGTGGTGATTTAATCATTCCTTTGTTTGCTTATTCATTATTTTATTCCTCCAGCAAATGTTTATTGACCATCTATGATGTATTTTAGGCCTTGAATAAGACTGGGGCTGAGCTCTCAAAGTGCTCATAGTTAGTGGAGAAACAGATAAGAAAACTATGAAAATTGAGACAAAGGTACATGCTATCTTGTGAACTATTTAAACCCGGTATAAGAATCAAACGTTAGCACTGCTGTGAGAGATTGGTAGTATGAATATATAGGAAGTCGGGGGTGAGGGGGCTAATTTGTGAATTGATAACCAAATTCTTATCTCTCCTGAGTCAGGTCGAGGGACACGTTGTCATAGCCAACAGCATTTTCTAGCCTGTTCAGGGTAGGCCCAGGTTGGATTATCAGAACAATCGGCTGGCCCCTCCTCGAAGTTAATTTAAAAGTTTTAAATTAGGGGCACCTGGGTAGCTCAATTGGTTAGTGTCTGCTTTCCTCTCAGGTCGTGATACCGGGGTCCTGAGATGGAGCCTCACATCAGGCTTCCTGCTCAGCAGTGAGTCAGCTTCACCTTTCCCTCTGTCCCTCCGCCCTCCCCCCACTCATGCTCTCTCTCTCTCACTCTGTTCTCTCTCTGTCACTCTCAAATAGGAAAATAAAATCTTTAAAAAAAAGTTTTAAATTAGATTTGAGAAGAATTTCTTTTTCTTTTTTTTTTAAGATTTTATTTATTTGTCAGAGAGAGAGAGAAAGAGAGAGTGCACGCGCAAGCAGGGGGAGCAGCAGAAGCAGAGGGAGAAGAGGCTCCCTGCTCAGCAGGACTCGATCCCAGGACCCTAAGATCATGACCTGAGCTGAAGGCAGCTGCCTAACCTACTGAGCCACCCAGGCATCCCAAGAAAATTTTCTGTAAAAAGATTAAAACAACACAAATATCTATTGTATGTTGAGAAAGAGATGATAAAATTACATTTAAATTTATTATTAACATCTATATGAGGACGATTTATGGTCCCTACAGTGAGTGGCTCATTAATTCAGAGACCTTTTAAATCTTGTCCATGGCTCTGCCTGGCTCAGAGTAGGTGCTTGATAAATCTTTATTGAATTTCGATAAATTTAGAGGCATTTGAAACATTTAAATATAGATAGAGAAGATTGTGTTGGCCCCAGAATACAGGGTTTTAAGATACTCATGTTGGTCTGACCTAAGTGTTCAGTTTTTAAAAATTATAAATGTAAACATCCCACAAATAAGCAAAGAATCTGATGAATATTTGACTATATTATTACAAGGTAAATGTAGGTAAAGTCATGTAATTACAGAATAGTAAGAGTAGAAGAGCTTCAGAAATCATCTTGTCCAACCTTAAAATTAATGTAAATAAGTAATTAATACATTTACATGACTCAAAAATTGAAATATGTAAACAGGCATACTTTGGAAAAAATTCATTCCCATCCCATTTCCACATACCCCGTTCCCCTTCTGATCACCTCTAGGTAACCACTTTTAGTACTTTCTTATATATCCATCCTTCCAGAATTTCTTTATGCAAATGTGTGTATATTATGTTCTTATGCATTATATATTTATATTATGTAAATATAAATATATAATATAAATAATATATGCTTATATTATATAAATATACAAACCCTATAATATAAACATATAAACATATATATTATTATGTTCTTATGTATTATATATTCTTATTTATCCTCTTACACAGGAGATATATATTTTATACATGCATATATATATATACACACACACACATATATCCTCTTACACAGAACATATGTATTCTTATTTATCCTCTTTATACTACCTTAGTATACTGTATTCACTACTCCACATTTTGGTGGTTTTTTTTGTTTTTGTTTTTGTTTTTTACTTAACAAAAGTGTCTTGACAATCTTTTCATGCCACTATATAGCTCCCTCTTTTTCTATTTTTTTTCACCAATGCCTGGCTGTCTATTTTGTGATCATACTGTAACTTCTTTAATCATCCTCTATAGATACTGAGACTTTAACTGTTATAAACAGTGCTGTGGTTGAATAACCTTGTATATGCATTATTTCCTGTGTTTGCTGGTATATTTGTAGGACAAATTCCCAGAAGTAGAATTGCCAGGTCAAAGGGTAAATGCATTTGTAAGTTTGATGGGCTCTGCCAAGTTTCCTCTAGAGTAGTCTTTCCATTTTATAGGTGAGGAAACTGAGGGTTTGGGAATTAAGTCATTTATTATGAGTGGGAAAGTGAGGACATCCTGCCTCTAGGAGGTCTTTCCAGACCCAAGTTTGAATCAGCTGCATTTCCTTCATGCTCCTAGGATACCCTTTATGTCCTCCCAACAAAGCCTTTATCCCATGCATTGTAATTGTTGATTTATTTATCTGTGTTCCATCTGTGTGTTTATCATTATAGCCCAAATACCTAGCAGAGGGCCTGATACAGAGTGGGTTCCTAATAAATATTTGCTGACTGAATGAATAGAAACAAGTTAGGCCTTCTGATTCATAGTACAGTGATCATTATATTCCATTTCACATTCTTAAAATCAACTTTAAAAAACACATTAATTATACAAATAGATACAGGATATAAGGGAGATGTATTTAGAACTGTTCATGTGAAAAAGATTTAGGGCATTTAGGATTCATATGTAAAGAATTTGGGAGTCAGCTGTCAAAAATCTTACGTAATACAAGACTTCATTAATGGAAGTGCTGTTTCCAGAACAAAGGAGGTGGTAGTTCCAAAAGCTGTCTCTGGGGTGTTACGTAGCATAATTCTGGGTGCTGCATTTTAGGAGGTATATAGGTGAAGAAGACGACTAACAGTGGAAGGTGAATCGGATAGTGAGAGATCTGAATTTCTACCCAGAATGTTTGAAGAATTAGGGCTATTTATGTAAGAAAAGAGACAACTCGGAGCACTTGGGTGGCTCAGTCGTTAAGCATCTGCCTTCAGCTCAGGTCGTGATCCCAGGGTCCTGGGATCGAGCCCTGCATTGGGATCCCTGCTTGGCAGGAGGCCTGCTTCTCTCTCTCCCAATCCACCTGCTTGTGTTCCCTCTCTCACTGTCTCTGTCAAATAAATAAAATCTTTAAAAAAAATTATGAAGGGACGAGTGTAATTACCACACACACACAAAAAGGAGACAACTTAAGGAAAGTGTTCCGCTTTTAGGTATTTTGAAGGGCTTCATAAAGAGCAGGATTTTTCTCTGTAGTTTCAGAGGGGAGAACTAGAGCTATTAAGTCAAAATGATGGATTTGCAGATTTTAACTCAATATAATTGAGTCCAAAGGTGATTGCCTTGTGAAATGTCAGAAAAGCTTTGACTTTTGGATTCTCTTCCTAAGGAAGACCAAGTCAACACTTGTGCAGAGTGGGGACCAGCCTAGCTAACACAAAAACTGCTCCTCCAGAGAGAGATCTCTTTTCCAAGGAGAGACTATTAGAAGCACAGTGTTGATTTCTTCGAAGTCCATTCCAAGGAGTTGCAACATCAGGAAAGAGTTTCTGAGGAAATGCAAGAAACGATGGCTTTAAGGGTCAGGTTCTGTGAGTGAGGAATTCAGCACCCCTGTCAAATGACCTGAGGTGCAGAGCTAGGTTTTAGTTTCAGGAGGTAACTAGCATGAGAACCAGTCATGCCCTTGGCACGTAGGTAAAAGGTTGCATGGAGTAAGTGTAGTCTGATGTCCATGTGGCTTTTAGTGGCTAACTCCATGTTGAATACTGAATGCAAATAATAAGAGGAGTAATTAAGAAAGAATATCATTATTGAGCACTTACTATGTGCTAGGGATTTTAAAATGCTCCCAGTAGTCCAAAGAAGTAGATATTAGCGTCCCCTTTTTATAGATAAGAAATATGTGAATCAAGAAACTTAAATAACTTGTTAGAGTCAGGTATCGTGTACTGGAGACTGGATTCAAACCCAGATCTGTCCTCTTACTCTCTGCACTTATTGCCTTTCCCTACATTGTTCACTGATTAGGAAAGGGCCTCCGAATATGTCAGGGCAGGCTCCCACTGATTCAGGCCCTAGGTGGGTTTGAACCTAGTCCTAGTCCTCACAACTTGGGGAGTAGAGTAAATGGGGCCTAACAAGAAAGTATTTAGGCAAAGCAGAGGTTGAATGTCTGATGTCTGTCAAAAATGCCATTGTTTTAAAAATTGAACTACACAAAGCTTGGAAACCCAATTGATATAAGTTTAGACACTCACTTAGGAGCAGGGAGGTTAAAACAACTTTTAGGTATTGTTGATCTTAAAAAAAAATTAAACTGTGGTGGAAAAAAGAAAAACTTTTCCTCCTTGGTGGGATTGGGGGAGAGTACAAAAAGAATACTAGATACAGGGTGAGCATCGGCGTTCAGGCAACTAATTTCCAAATCCTTTCACTTCTAATATTACTGAACCATTCCATGTATATATGGATATATATATTATTTCCATGTATATATGGTTTACATAGTTATTTCCATGTATATATGGTTTACATAATTGCCATTTTAAAGTAGTTCTGGAACATTCAATTATGTTACTATTTCATAGTTTTACCAGCCATTCTCCTACCATTAGGTACTTAAATTCTCTTTCCTTCTTCCTGTCTTCCCTTTCCTCCCTCCCTCCATCTCACTCAGCCTTCCACCGTTCATTCCTTCCTTTGCTTTCTCTCTTCTTTTTTCTAGTAGTACTGTCTTGAACATCTTACACTAATTTCTGTTATTTTCTTTTGAGTTTTTTCCTTGGAACAATTCCACAAAATGGAATTAGTAGGTTGAAGGAAGGATAAGCACAGTTTGTTACATATTTCCAGGTTGCATTCAGGAAAGATGATACCAATTTATAGTATAGTTGACCCTTGAGCAACATGGATTTGAACTGTGCAGGTCCACTTACACACAGATTTTTATTTTCTGATAAATACAGGACAGTGCTTTAAATGTATTTTCTCTTCCTTATGATCTTCTTAGTAAATTATCTTTTCTCCAGCTTACTATATTGTAAGAAATCAGTATACATTATATACATATAACATACAAACTATGTGTTAATTGACTGTTTATGTTACTAGTAAGGCTTCTGGTCAATAGTAGGTGATTAGTAGTTAAATTTTGGGGGTCTCAAGAGTTATACATAGATTTTCAGCCATGTGAGGGTTCAGCCTCTGCATTGCTCAACTGTATTTCCAACAGTGTGAAAATTATCTCCATGATTAATTAAGATTCTGTTTTTTGTGGGATGGGTCTGGCCCAGAACCGGCCTTGGAAACTAACCCGATCCATTGGGTAGGATGGTAATCCAGGAAGGCAACAGTATCAGATAACCACAAGGCATTCAAGCTGGCAGGAAGAGAGACCAGTGACAATAACTGATATTTTATTTTAGTCCCTGAGAGCATGGGCAAGAGCAAGGTAGAGCCCGAGTTGTGTAAGATCTGTGATGCCTGGCGGCAAAGCACGTAGGGTCAGAAAGATAAAACTCAGATTTATTTACTAGAATGCTTAGAAAGTAAGTTATTGACCATATGTAACCAGGCAAGACCCACAAATATAACCAGAAAATCTGGGACTAGCTGGGGAGATGGGTGGGGTCTGGGAGTAGGAGGCAAGGTTTTTGCGTACTCCAGCCCTGGCCTAATTGGATGTCTGTCATTCTTACTTATTTTTGATAAGTTAATAGTTATGTGGTAATGCCTGAAAATGATTTTTTATTACCTTGTCAAGTTGTGCTTTTTTCCAGGGTTCATATTCTTGGAGCACTTTTTCAAGTAAAATCTGGTTACTGACTCTTTTTATTTATGTGCCATGGATAGTAGCTTTATATCACATTTAGCTATTCTCTCTCTGTCCTTTAGATAATTTAATATTATATTAGTATATATTTGCCATTTGGTATATTTGGGGGGATAGATTCTTTTATATTTGAAAATATCTTATCTATGATGATATTCTACTTTTTTTTGGCTCTTCCGTCATTGAAATAAATATGCTGTCCTGTTTTTTTGGTACATATATCTTCACTCTTTAGCCTGCACATATGGTACGAGCTTAAGCTCTAACTTACTTCTTTGCATCTCTGTTCACTCTTCAGTTATTCACTCGTACATTTTCTTCTGCAAGAAGATTGCTTCTGGATTATCATGTACTAACACTTTGTATTTATTTATGAATTCTATTTTGAGTTTATTTTATTTCAGCCAATGCTGTGTCTTTTTTAAAAAGTAATTTTTCTTTTGTAACAGTTTAAAATTTGATAGTATGAAACCGATACCATAACTTCATTGTCTTTTGGGTATTTTTCTACTTTTCAAATACTTTTTTTTTTAAAGATTTGAGTAATTGTGTATTTCCTTGTACCAGGGTAAATGCTTCTTATCACACCATCGAAGCGGGAAATTACAAGGGGTAGGGGTTGAGTTGCCATTTGACTCAAGTACCCTAATTGCTGCATACACACACTTAGAAATGTTTTTTGTTTTTTGTTTTTTTTTCCAGAGAGAGGTGGGAGGGGCAGAGGGGGAGAGAGAGTCTTAAGTAGGCTCCACACCCAGTGCAGAGCCCAAACCAGGGCTAAATCTTATGACCCTGAGATCATGACTTGAGCTGAAATTAAGAGTTGGTCACTTAACCGACTGGGCAACCCAGGTGCCCCACATGTTTAGAAATGTCGTTCTGAAATTCTCAGCATTGATTCTGTTTCATGCTGATCGTTTGATGGCACAGAATCGAAGACAACTAGAAATTACTGTTTTTCATCATTGCCTCCACACTGCTCAGAGGTACCTTTTGAGACTGTTGTAGGGATTAATTTGATGATGATGATGGTGGTGGTGGTGGTGATTGCTCTTTCACTGTTTCTTTTGGACAGAATCCACCGATCAGCATTCAAACGTGGAAGTATGTGATTTGTGTTTCTCAAAGGAAGCCAACATCAAGTTCTGTAAAATCAGTATTTTATTTAATCTACATAATCATTTGGGGAATGTTGTCATCTTTGCTATATTTAGTTTCCCCAGCATGGAGCAAATTATATTTCTCCGTGTATCCATCTTTCTGCCATCAGACTTTATGTCATATTTGAATAAACCTCTAATTTTCTGATTTAAACTAATACCCACTTATTGAATTTTTTGTCAGCATTGTAAGTGGGGTCTCTTCCACTGTATTTTCTAGCTGTGAGACATGATACATAGGCTTGTAGTAGTTTGAAATGGATTTTTACCCTGCAAGTTTGCCGAAGTCATTTAACACTAATTATTTAAAATTGATTTTATGGAGTTATATAAGCATCTACCTTTATAACTTAATAATATAGAACTGTTTCATATATAAAATATTTTTTCTTTCCTTTCCTTTCTGTGGTTATACTTTTTTATTCTTTTCCTCTCAAATACCTGATAGCCCATTCAGTGAAGGAACTACTCTTGCTTCCCTTAGATCTGGGAAAAAAGGGAATCAGATTACTCTGTGAAAGTTGCAGCCAGCACATACGTGGATAAAGATATTAACATGAAATATTCTCTTTGGGAGATGAAATGGATCCCAGGTGAGCAATATTAAACCTGTTTGAATGTGTTCATGTATCTGAAGAAGGAGTGTATCAAACCAAAGCTAGGGAGAGAATAGGAAAAAAGAATGTTGTAGAGTTAAAGTTTGGTAGTAACTATTCCAGCATTACCCAGAATAAAGGATGGGTAATTTTGAATTTGAATAATTCACGTTTCGAATAATCTGAAAGTGGAGATGGATGCAAGAGGATATAGCTCAGATGTAAGTACTCTTGGTATCCCCATTGGTCCCAATTACAAGGTTATCCCAAGAGTGAGATTGGTGTATCAGCCTTTATTAAAATGCAGTTCCTTTAACTCCCCTTCTTTTGAGTGCTCGCTCACCTAACCACCTGCACAGATCTGCCTCACAGAAAGAGAATGAACGCACTGATCTTAGGGGCTCAGAGTATTCCGTTCCCTGTGACTGTGATTTGTAATTATGAAATAATAGACTGGTATTGTGGGAAAGAATGCACTAACCATATGACCTTAGAACATTTTAATACCTAATTAATTTCCCATAGTGAACTAATGAGTTAGCATTCTGGTTGTATGTCATTTACCCCTGGGCAGTGGCTCTGCAGTTGGTGTGCAAACAGAAGTATTTCTGAGCTCAGAAGTCTCACAAAGACTGTCAACTACACTCCTGGGGCCTCTTGGAGAGAGAGCCTGACAACCTGACAGTAGTGTTTGCATTGCCAGGGGGCATACAATGGGTATTTTAATTTTCTGTGAGCACTTATTGCAACAATAATGATTCTTACTACTTCTCTTCTTTATGTGATGAATTATATTCTTTTCCCTGTGTCCAGTCATGCAGTCCAAGTATAAATTCATATTGAAAAAATTATTTCAATATGGTCTTGTATTTTATTTAGTAAGATTTTTATTTAGTTATTAGAGTCATACTTAGGGCCACCTGGCTGGCTCAGTCGGTGGAGCGTGACCCCTGATCTCAGGGTTGTGGGTTCAAGCCCCATGTTGGGTGTGGAGTTTACTTAAAAATAAAAAATCTTAAAACAAACAAACAAACCCATACCATTGTGAATGTCTTCTGTGTTTATGGAAAATAAAATTTTATTTGCCTAATGAAGTAGTTTGAAAAGCACAACATTCTTACCTATTTTTGGAAAGGTTAGAAACATTCTACAACAAATTCACTGGCTATAGGCCTTTTTTAAAAACAGTAATTCTTAATAAAATTTCTTTTTTTTGTTGTAAGTTATTCATTTAAGTTTGCTATTTCTTGATACTTCTTTTATTTTCTTGTTATTTTGAATTTTTATCTATTTCCATTTAATTACTAAATTTATTAGCATGTAACTAAAATTTGTAATGCCCTAATTAAAAGAGAAACCTATTTTATAACTAACAGTTCTGATTTAATAATAAAGATTTTTCTCTCTTTTGGGTTGGTTGCAGGTGCTTAGCTTGTTTGTTATGTTTCTTCTCCTCTTAGTTTTATCTTTTGCCCTTTCTAATTTTAGTTTGCTATGGCTTCTTTGCTCTTTATAAAGATTCTTTCAGAGAGATTCTTCTTTTTTTTTTTTTTAAGATTTATTTCTTTATTTGGAGAGAGACGGAGAGCAAGCAGGGTGAGAGGCAGAGAGAGAGAGAGAGGGAGACTCTCAAGCAGACTCCCCCTGAGCCCGGAGCCTGATGCAGGGCTCAATCCCATGACCTGGAGATCATGACCTGAACCGAAATCAGGAGTCATGCACTTAACCAACTGAGTCAACCAGGTGCCCCTCAGAGAGATTCTTGATGTTTTTTTCTTTCCTCAGTAATCTGGACAGTTGGAAAATCTTTTGTAAGAGGACTGATTTCCTTACAATGGCTGCCTGACTTTTAAAAACCCAATTAGTTATCATTCAAATAAATATGCTTTCCAAATTATCTAAAAAAAAAAAAAAAAGTCCTATTAGTTGAAAACATCCCCTTTGGAGGTATGTGTGTGGCCAGTCCTGCAGTCAGGAGTAATCATTTCAGTATTGCCTTCTGGTCTTCAAACTCAGATGATTTCATGCTGTGTAACTATTTGAATAGTAGTAATAGGAAGCTCAAGAACATGCTGGAGAGGAGACTGTGCCTGGAACAGAAAAGCTATTACCTGTTGGGATTTTTGTGCCTCTCAGGAAAACGGCCAGGAAGTTAGTTGCCAAATGAAAGGGCACATGGTGTCTGTTGGTCCATGACTTTGAATTCAAAGTCCAGGGACTGTGGAGAGGCCTGGCCAAGCAGGGTGTAGGTTCTAAGGAGGGTGGCAGTTGTGGTGCCACTCATTAACACAGGAGGGACCAGATGAGAAACCAATTCTACATAGACAAGTCAGGATCTGCCAGCAAAGAGTTCACGCACAGAGATAGCAACAGACAGGTATCATTTCCAGGGAAATGGGCCAGGCTCCGTGTGCATCGAGAGCAGGAAACAACTAAGCCAGATGCCCCAAGGTGATCTGAGATTGCAGTGACAATGATGGTGGCCATAGTGGTGGTCACCCTTTACACATGTTGTTACTGATCCAATAGTTATATAACCTTTCCCATTTCACAGTTGAGGAACCCGAAGCTCATTGAAATGATTTACTGAGCCAGGATGACATAGCAAGTGAGCAGCGGAGCCCCAATTCTTACTAGTCTTAACTCCAACGCCTGTGATTTCTTTACTGAACCCCATTGCCTGGGCTCTACCGTGCAGACACACTGACACGTGACTCAGACGACTGACACGACAGGGTTATAGCTGCCGTATCTAGAACTGAGGTTATATGTCCTACAGGTCTGGCTTTCCCATACTTGATTCAGTGTGTGTTAACAAGAACTGGCAGGTCTGTGTTGGCAGGTAGAGTGAGGCAGGGTCTCCTAAATTCCTGTCCCTGAGATGGTTCGAATTCTCCTGCTTCTCTGCCTGTTTGTGCTAGAAGTGAGATTTTTGTAGTTTATGGAGCAGAGTGAGGGCTGAGATAAGGTCTGCCTTCCCAGGCTGGCCATGAGTCCCAGGGCCTCCCCTGTGGTTGTCCTACCCGCTTATCCATCCGAGGAACCTGCGGGCCTCCTGGAGTGTCCCACGTAGTACGCCATAGCCTGTGTGGGCAGCCACCCAGATTGGGAAAAGTAGTCATTTATTTTTATCTCACCCTCTTAGAATTTCTGCTGTTGGTGCATGTTTCATGATGTTCACAAAGTATTAGCTTCCCGGTTCATGTATATGGCTTATAGGGAAATGCATGCAGACATATTGATGTGGAGCTCAAACAGTGGTTCCTGATGGGACATGATTTTAAATGTTTGGAGATCAGTACTCTGGGCAATAGAGCCCAAACCTGGCTGGGCAGCTCAGTCTCCTGACAAGTTTAAAAACAAAAAAACCCAAAAAAACCCCTCAGATTTCCTTGACTTACTGAAGCACAATCTCCAGGGATAGGGTCCAGGAATATGATTTTTAACAAATGCCAGAATTTGAACCAGTATTCCCAGGGTATGGTCCCTCAAAACTATACCTGTAGTTGCTGGGACAAATTTTGGTGCCAAATGTTATAAACAGACTTTCGGAAATCTGAAGTGCTTTGAATTGGCTTACTTGTTTATTGTTTGTTATCCCTTGTTGAAAGGTTAGCTCCAAGAGGAGTTCGCCACTTGTTCCTAGAATAGTGCTGGACGCAGAGGAGTGCTCATTCAGTCAAATGAATGAATGAATAATGAAACCCTTTTCCCCACTGGGCAATACGTGTCCCTTCTTTCCTCAACTACCGAAGAATGAATGTGTTTCAGCTGCGCGGCTGTCAATTTGAACACTCTGATGACGTCTGTGGTCGTTCCACTGAACTGATTGCAGTTGTTTAATGTTCAAAAATTATAATATTAATTCTCTTATTTTATTGTATTTTCGTTCCACCAAAGAAAGTAGTAGAAGTTGGAAGGTGATGTAGAGATCTGCTTTTATTTCATTGCTCATTTCATGTCCCTGCGTCTTTAAGGAAAGGGCCAAGCTACAACTTGGTCATTCTCCAGATCCAAGAGGAAGTGGATTGTAGCAGTTGTGCCTTTGTAGAGCAGATGTTTTGGTTGGAAAGGCTATCAACCATCTGACTCATAATAAATCCTCAATTCCAGTAAATTCCCAGTTTTTAGTTACAGTAGGTAGGATGCAGGAAAACAATGTCTTCCACTTTGGGATCTTTGAACTTGTCTCAGATGTATTAGCACTATTCCCCGTGCATCACCGTGTGTGGAAGAATGAAACACTAGGGGAGGTTATAGCAATTCCAGGAAGAGGCTCCGTTTTTAAGAGCGACCATTGGAGGCAAACCAAAGCCACTGCCTTCTCTGATGTATTAACGGCAAGAAACGTAACTGTGTTTTCTTATAAGTTTCTGTGTTAAAATCATTTCTAGGTTACATTAATTTGATCTGTAAACAAGCCTATACTTTTGTTTTGTTTGTTTTTTTATGGAGAGAGTTTCCTTTTTCCTTTTCCAGAAACTTTGAAAGTAATTATATGGTTCCTTATATGACATCTTTAATCGTAGAATATTTGCTGTATGGGGAAAATTTACTCAATACATACAAGCATCACAAAATTCTACCAAGACCTTCTATCCAATATTCCAGATGGGTAAATCAGAGTCACAGAAATATTAAATAGATCGTATTTTGTGTTACAGTCATGGTTGAGGGAATTCATTATTAGTAAACTGCCATCTTACTCTCCTCCCTCTGTTTTCATCTAGGAGCCCGTCTCGTTTTCACCATCACTGAAACAGCTCTTCACAGGGATGTTTGAAGCCTTCAAGGCCCCACTGCTTCTTCAGAGGGCAACAGTTCCCTTGCTTCTAGTCAGGGGCCTGGCTCTGGTTCGGAGAGCTTCTCAGGCCATCTGTCCCATCAAGGGAAACATTTAAAGTTTGGGAGTAAGCAGTTCACTTGGTGTAGAACTCCTGACACTTCCTGAGTTGGTCTTTGGCTTTTCTATCCAGTATCATATTATTCAGAAGCAATACTGTTCTCTTTATACTCCTTCTATGTCATTTGTCCTTTCCAATTTTAACTAATAAAGGGGTCATTATATACTCAGTGAGCTCATTTAGCACAGTACATTAAGAGAACACCTTTTAACCTTCATATTCTTGGCACATTTGTACTCTTCAGAATTGCTGTAGGTGTTTCTTCATTGAGGGAAAAGGTGGAATAAATAGTGTCCCTGAGTTCATCACATGGTACATTCAGTTGTGATGAGAAATCGTGTGTGGGAGAGTCATGGCAGGAGGTAAGAGGCAGAAGATTCTGATTACAGCATAAAGGGGGCGGGCAGGAATGGTCAGTTCTCTGAGAACAGGCCTCATTCTTTTTGCTGCTCCCACAGTGAATGGCATGATGCCATGTGCCTCTGGAGCTACTGGATCCCAGTGGGAAAAGCCTGGGCTTTAAGCTCGAAAGGACTGAATTTGTGTGCTCTATTTACTGGTTGAAGACCCTGGACATTCTGCTTAATGTCTTTTAGAAAACTTTAAATGTGCAAAATGGAGATGATACAGTATCTGTCTAGAAGGATTGTTTGTGATGTCAGTTTTGGTGTGATATATAGCACCCAGACACAGATAAGCCTTACTAAGGTGTTTTCTGTTTAAGGAGCACTGCTAACCTAGTTTTGACTATTTCAGGCATCATATCTCGACACCAGAATCAGGTGGAGGCCCAGCCATTCCAGGTAGACAACTATAGACAAACTAGCAAGATTCCTAAACTTGGTGAAAATAGCAATGTTGGGAGAAATAGTAATTTTTGGTGAATTATTAAAGCCATGTTATGATTTGAGAATTATGCATATTTTATTGTACAATTAACGATAAATATGTACCATAAAACTTTTAAGTATGTTTAATGGGTATCTGATTTAAGATTCTAGCTTCTCTCATTCCTTTTATTCCTAAGATAACAAGGTCTTTATATAGTCAGGTCTGGGTTTTATCATCTTCCAATTGTTTTCTTTTCTTTTTTTTTTTTAATTTTGAAACAGTATCAAATTTACAATAGAAATACAAGAACAGTGCAAAGCACTTTTTTTCTTTAACCATTTCAGAGTGGGCTATTGATGTGATGTCCTTCACCTCCAAATACTTAGCATGTATTTCTCATAAATGAGGACATTCTTTGACATAATTATAAGATAGTCCTGAATATTAGGAAGATAACATTTCTCTAGAACTACCATCCAATTCTGAGACCCCACTGACATTTCACCAGTTGTTCCAGTGGTTTCCTGATAGCAGAAGAATTCCATTTGGAATCAAACAACACATTCAGTCATTGTGTCTCTTCAGTCTCTGATAGTTCCTCAGTTTTTTGTTGACATTTACAACATTTTTGAAGATTATAGGCCAGTTACTTCATAAAATGGCTCCCAGTTTGGGTTTGGCTGGTGTTCCATCATGACTGGATTTTTAAAAAATATATATATTTATTTATTTATTTACTTATTAGAGAGAGAGAGTGTGTGTGCGTGCTAGCGGGGGGCAGGGACAGAGGGAAAAACATCTCCAGCAGACTCCCCACTTAGCACAGAGCCTGATGCAGGGCTCCATCTCATGACCCTACAATCATGACCTGAGCCGAAATCAAGAGTCAGATGCTTAACCTGGTAAGCCACCCAGATGCTCCTTCATCATGACTGCATTTTGATTATGTGTCTGTGGCAGGAATGACACAGGAGTGATGCTGTCTCAGTCTCATTGTGCACTGTAAGGTGGTGCACACGCTGTCTGATGCATTACTGATGACGTGCTCACGTGGACTGCTTGTTTCAGGTGGTGTCTGTCAGGTTCACTCTGACGTTCTTTTTTTCTCCCTCTGTATTGGTACATATTTTGTAGGGTGGTCCTTTGGAATTATATAAATATCCCATTTTCATCAAACTTTAAATTGATATATTCATAGAAGTATGGACTCATGATTTCCCATTTTATTTAATGGATTATAGTCAGTTACTATCATTTATTTTGATGTTCAGCATTCTTTCTCTGCCTGTCTAATGAACAACTATGTTCATTCTGGTACCTCCATTTCTGATTGAGTACACTGGGTTTATTATATTATTTTCCTCTTTATATATACTTATGACTTCTCTGAATGTGCTAGATCCAGTTCCCATTATTTTTAATAACCCATAATGCATTATATGTTACATATGTTATAATGCACTATATGTATTATATCCATCCCCTTGTACGTCACCAGCCTCCTGTTGTTGCTGTTGCCACTCCCCCCACGTGGGCACCCTCCTCATTCTGCCTGGGCTCTGATACCAGCGCCGACTTGCCCTTCTATGGGAACATCCTCCTACTCTGTTCTGGACCACTGTAGACCTCTCTCTCCCTACCCCCCATTCAACCTTGCCCCCTTCAATCCACCCTTCCCAGGCCATTAGAATATCTTTCTAAAACAACCTGATTGTGTCATTACCCTGTTTGTAATCCCTTCTCACATTCCTCTTAAATAATAAAACAAGCTCTTTGCCTTCCATGCAACAGGGTTATTGACGGTCAGGCCTCCAGACCTGTCCAGCTTCATCTTTGACCTCTCCTCCATAGTTCCACTATTTCAGCCTCCCTGAACAGTGCCCTGAATGTGCCACGTGCTCTTATTCTTCTCTTCTTTTGGTCACTTGGATTGCTTTCAACAAAAAACATCTGCTTGAAAAGTCTTAATGTAACAACCAGTTCTGCCTTCTTTTTAGGAGCCATCTGTCATCCTGCCAAAGGTGCTCACCTCTCTTATAACACACCTTTATTGTAACAGTTTTTTTTTTTTTAAGATTTTATTTATTTATTTCACAGAGGGAGAGAGATCACAAGGAGGCAGAGAGACAGGCAGAGAGAGAGGGGGAAGCAGGCTCCCCGCCGAGCAGGGAGCCTGATGCGGGCCTCGATCCCAGGACCCTGAGATCATGACCTGAGCCGAAGGCAGAGGCTTTAACCCACTGAGCCACCCAGGTGCCCTATTGTAACAGTTTTAGCGTAATGGTCAGTTTAGTTACTTATTTTTCCACTAGACTGTCAAAGTTTTGAGGGCATGTGTTCCCTAGTGCCTTCTAGGTGGTACCTAATACACAGTGGGGCAATAATACATGTTTGCAGAATGAATGAATTCCAAGGTCAGTCCCAAAGGTATACTCAGTATAGTAGGGGAATGGAAGTAATTGAAGACAGAAGAAAATCTTTAAAAATCTGCAACATACGTTGTCTACACTGCACAGGCAGCAGCAGGTGCAGCCGTGGTTTATTTGGGGGAAAGGCCCGGTTTGGTTTGTTGAGATGTTGGGAAGTTTTTTTGCTCTTGTGTTGTTTTGTAACATAGTTCACGTAACCCGTTTTGGATTGTTGCACACGTTTTCTTGTACATTACTAACATTTAATTCAGTAAGTAATAGACCCCAAGAAACCCAAGAAGCTCACAGCCTGACCTAGTCCACTATCATAATTGCCTTCTTTCGTGCTTATTTAGTATAAACTTTTTTTCAGTAAGTTGAATGCACATTCCAATGTGAACTACAAATGTTAAGCTGTTAATAGCTTCCCTGGAGAATTGCAACTTGCTGGAATGCTTCGGTACTCTCATCATCATTTATGCATCGTGAAATGTCACAATTTCTGTTCCTAAGCACAAGACAGTAAATGTTCGTTAATTGGTCTATCGTAAACCTGTTATTAGTTTAGAAATTAAAGAACTATTCCTCACTAACTCAAGTCTGTGATAAAGTCTAACTCAGTTTATAGTTCTTCTAAATCTGGTCATCAATACTTCTATAATTAGTAAAGTTCTTCTAAAGCCACCTACTCAATAGTTATGCTAAATCCAACATTTACAGTTTTACATTTTTGGGAACTTTTAGTATAACATATTCTTCCTCATGTGAATCTTTCCATTCTTCATAATTCCCTCCTCTTTAGGATCTTAGAGTTCCTTTTTAATTCACACAGGCTTCATTTAGTAAGTGACAAAGAGTTTTCAAAGCAAATTTGGATATAGCAGAATGATGGAGTGAAGAAAAAGCATTGAGGCCCGAAATCGGCAGTCATGGGTTTTAGTTTCAGCCCTGTGACTAATTAGCTCTGGCACGTGAGACAGATCACTTCCCTTATCTCAGTTTCTCCATCTGTAAATCTGTGAAGTATGGGTGCTGAAATCAATGGTTACAAACTTTATTTTTCATATACTGGCAACGGTTTTACAAATGCAGTCTTTCTCGGAGGGCCCCGTACACAAAAACAGAATTAGTAGCTGCTCTTAAGATATAAACTCGTAAGTTACACATGACCCCTGGTTCTCCCTTGAACACAAGGGATCGGAGAAGCCTTAGAGAAGGGGCTTTAACGTTCTCTGATTTTGTTTACCCCTCACTCGTGTCATTATACCTACGGCACATTTTCCCCATCATCACGGACTGCAGGGGCCAGTCCCAACCGTGTTCTGTCCTCACACAGCTCCTCTAGGTGGTCCTCTGCTCCTCCACAGATGTGGACATGGCCAGTTAGAAGGATATTTGTTCTTTTCAGCTCCCACCACCATCCTCTCCTCCATTTTACCCTGAGTTTTTGGAAGATGTCTTAGACACTTATTTTTATTTGTCTAAGGCCTTCTACTCTCCTTGCCCAGTGGAAACATCACAGTTTGTGTTCTCCTCCTGTTGAATCACAGGATGGCTCTCTCTCCATTGCTTTTCAGTTCTGTCTTCCCGTTCTGACTCATTTTCTTTCCCTTATGTGCCAGTTCTCTAAGCCAGTGCTTCTCAAACTTGAACATTCACAGAAATCACCTAGGATCATAGGGGCAGGGAGGGAAAAATAAAACAAGACAAAATCAGAGAGGGAGACAAACCATAAGAGACTCTTAATCACAGGGAACAAACTGAGGGTTGCTGGAGGGGAGGGAGGTGGTGGGATGGGGGAACTGGGTGATGGACATTAAGGAGGGCACGTGATGTAATGAGCACTGGGTGTTATGTAAGACTGATGAATCACAGACCTCTACCTCTGAAACTAGTAATACACTATATGTTGATTTGTTGAATAAATTAAATAAAGTTTTTATTCAAATTAAAAAAAAAAAAGAAATCACCTAGGAATTTTAGTATCCCCCGGGTGAAACTGATGCTTTTGGTCTGAGTAGCAAGGTTCCGCTCGTCCAGGCTTCAGCTGCCTGCCATTCAGACCTGCATCGCCAGCCTGGTATTGGCCCCCTGTCCCTGTGTATTTTGAGCTAGATAGTCTGAGATGTGGAAGAGGTTGAACTGTCTTCCCTGGATAACGGCTGGGAAAGCCGAAACCTCTTTCCCTGCTTTTACCACTTTGGTAAGTTGTGCATTTTTCCTCTTGGTTTACCCATTACTTTCCTGCTTTCTGTATCTCCTCTCATGTAAAAGCCTCATGCCAGGAAAGACTCTGATGGATTCATTCTCAATGCACAGAAACAACTGATGAGGTTTTCAGCTTTTCCTTATAGGGCTTTTGACGATTGATCACACACTACCTTGCAGGATCTCTTATGGAAGGAGAAGAAAAACACTTTTTTTTTTTTTAAAGATTTTATTTATTTATTTGACAGACAGAAACACCTCGAGAGAGGGAACACAGCAGGGGGAGTGGGAGAAGCAGGCCTCCCACTGAGCAGGGAGCCTGATGTGGGGCTCGATCCCAGGACCCTGGGATCATGACCTGAGCCGAAGGCAGACGCTTAATGACTGAGCCACCCAGGCACCCCAGACACTTTTCTTACCTTCATGTGTTGACATCTGTCTGCCTCTTTGAGTTGGAGGACTGATTCTTGCAATTCTTTTTTTTTTTTTATTGTTTATCAAAGTGTCTGTACCTACTAGGTACATCATAAATGAGTATTGGCTTAGTGACAGCAAGTGGTGTATTGTTGGAAGTTTATTAGAAAATGCCAAAGAGATTTTTCTTGCTTTTCTGTTCTGCAAGGTTTGATCTCTCTGTTAAGTGTTCAAATTTGAATTTTCTTCTTATTCCTGGGGTGATCTGAACCCAGTAGTTAATGGCTCATTCTGCCTAAACATACTCGCACTGATTAATATTGGAAAGTCAAGTTAATAATCTACATAGGCTTTTTCTACTAGGGAAATCTATTTGAGGGAACCCACATTTGGATCAGTAGTTCACTGGCAAGCACATGTAGTTATTCTTTCATACATATATCCATACATTCGTTCATAAATATTTATTTGCCTATTTTTGTGGTAGGCACCATGCTGGGCACTGGGAATACAAGACCAGTGCTCTAACCCCTGAGCTATGGAGCCAGGGCACTGGGAATACAAACATGAATAACACAGTTATTGCTCTTTTTTTTTTTTTTTTAAAGATTTTATTTCTTTATTTGACACAGAGAGAGAGAGATCACAAGCAGGCAGAGAGAGAGGAGGAAGCAGGCTCCCTGCCGAGCAGAGAGCCCGATATGGGCCTCGATCCCAGGACCCTGAGATCATGACCTGAGCCGAAAGCAGAGGCTTTAAGCCACTGAGCCACCCAGGCGCCCCAGTTATTGCTCTTAAAAGAACTTGATCAGATAAATAAGAGCACATATATAAATAACTCTGAAATACAAAGGAAACCATGAAATGTTACCATATAAAGGGGATAGCTAAAGACTAGTAGGATTTAAGAAGAGAAACTGTTTACATCAGAGGGTGGAATCAAGGAAGTCTCATGGTAGGTAGGACATGGCATCCAAATGGGACTGGAAGGGATACATAGACTTGGGAGATTGGGGGTTGGAGAAAGGCCTTCAGGATTGAGAGACAGAGAAGCGATGGCATGGAGTGTGGGCACCTGCCGCAGTCAGTATGTGTCAGTGGGGTGGGGGAAGACAGCTTGGAGGGGCTTGAATGCCAAGCTGCTGTAGAGAGGGTGGGTTCAGAGGTCTGGAGAAAGGTGCCATATTTTCTCTGCTTCTCAAAGCTTGTCTTCTGCACTGAGCCTTTCTTCCGGCCAGTTGCAGAGGGATAGGGCTCCAAGCTTTTTCCAAGTGTTTTTCAGAGCTCCTCTCTGTCCTTTAGGCTCTGTAGATGACACCGATATTCAAATCAGAAAATCGTGGGTTTCTCTAAGGAGAGAGTTGCTGGTGGGCTCCAATCTCACTTTTAACACCTGTGGTTTGCGATTGTCTTCAGCTAATGAGGGTGTGGTGCCAGGTGGCTGAAAGAACTTGGAAGTAACCAATTGCCTAGTTGCCATGGGCACCAGGCAGTTTGAGCCAAGTGACTTGCTGGGTGGGTGGGTGCAAGGTGTTATGCACTTCTAGGGTGCTTTTTCCTTCTGTCCTCACTCGCAGAACCACCTGGAAAGAATCTCTAAACCCTAGAACTCAAAGCAACTTGGAGAGGAAGTGGTAGGGTGTAGCTTTAGTAGTGGGAAGACAAGCATGGTAAAGGAAATGCTATCAGGCCAAGAGTCTGGAAGGAGGAAGAAAAGTGAAAGTAACACTTATTGAGCACCTTCTTCATGCCTGCTTCTGTGCTTGGCACTTTCACATACATTTGCCAAAGCCATGGACACCTGTTGCTTTCCATAATGTCTACATTTAGCATATCATATGGAAAAAACAAAAACATGTAAACTCATTGCAAAAAAATTTTTATTTCTATCACTAAAAACTCACCATTTTTCTGCAGTTTTTAAGTTGCCTGACAAACTTGCAAAAACACTTCCTATATTCAAATGGCATGCTGCTCTGGATTTTCTGCCTTTAGGATTGGGCCCTCCAATGCCTTTCTGTTCACTGGTGAGTTCCAGGGGGGTATAGAACAGAGCACAGAGTGTTTCATCCATGACCCGGGATGGGCTAATGTCCCTCAGGACAAGAAGCAGGGAGCCCAGAGAAATAGCCTGGCTGCAGCCAGACCCTGGTGCTGCCTGCAGATTGCTCCAGCAAAGCTTTCTTCTGGTGTGTGCAGACGCATGTAGCTCGGCCTTGTCCTAAAAGTCCTTCCTGGGTTCCGGTTGGGGCCTGGCATTCCATAGTATGTAATACGTATGCCAATAACCCAGGGGTGAAAGTCTCTGTTTAGCACTTAATTCTGTAGATTTGCCATGGTTATCATCTATATTAGTTTAATAATTTACAAGAGAAAATGTTAGTTACAAGTAAAGGAAAACCACCTCAAACCGGCTTAAGGAGATAGGGCGATTTATTAGCTTCCCCAAGCCGGGAGAAGGTCGAGGAGCCAAACCACCCTAGGAGCCGGACACAGCTGGACCAAGAGCCCGGGAACCAAGGGTGTGAATCCCATGCCAGGACTCTCTTCTCCTTCTCACTTCTTTCCACGTGTTGGTTTTCTTCTCTCCCAGTAGAGCCTCGCCTCTTCGTGTATGGAGAATAGGACAACTGACAGTTTCCTTTGCCTCTGCTCGGGGACTGGCCTGCCCTTGGCTCCCAAGTTCACAGATCTTGAGGAAAGGACTGGAGGGCCTAGGAACAGGCAGCTTGATCAGGAGCACTAACAGGGTCTGGAAGACAGAGGGGCTTCCCAGGAGAAGAAGAGGTACCAGGCAAGCCTTGTCACAGATGTCCATTATATCCATTACCACTTTACATCTGTTTTCCTATCGCTTATCAAGGGTGATATAAACCATTTATGTAAAAGCAGCATCTACCTTTTCTTTAAGGTATGGAGACATACAGGGGATGAGGTCAGTGGTGTTCATATTTGTTCCATACGTGCTTGAGTAAAACTCACTGTTGTTTTAACTAGTTTTCTTGGGCTCCTGGATAGAAGTCTGGCACAAGGTTTGTATCAGGAGGTGTTTGCAGAATCACAACACAGAGGATATCTGAAGATGTGGTTCAGTATGATTTGTAAAACAGTTGCAGAAATGGATGTTTATTGAAATAAGCTCAGCTCCTTATTGTACTCATTAAGAACAGAGTTGTTAGGACAACAGAGGAAATCCCATATTCCACCTTCTTTCTCTAAAAATGTTGGTGAGTAGAGCAAGAGGTAGAAGCAAGGAGACATCCTTTGCTTCTAGTGAGGACCCTGGCTGTGCTGCTGAGATTCTTTCCTCCCCTCTCCTCTCCCGACCCCCGGTCTTTTCTGGAGAAAAGGCTTCATTTCACACACCTTTTAGAGTGACGATGCTGTGACTAGTCAGAGAAAGCTGGTGGATTGCAAGGCTCCATCTGTTAGATATGATAACTGAGGGGACAGGATTTGACCAGGGAAATCTTGATCATTATTGTTTTAAAAGAGCCAGGATTTTTTTCTCCCAGAGTTTATTTGTACAACATGTGTTTCAATTTAGCTTTATAAACAGAAGCTCTAACCAACATGTTAAGGGTAAGTACAGCTTCGCAAGCAGATTCCTGCATAAACGAAAGCAATGAAATGGTCTTTGTTTATGAAAATAATAAGCAAGATATAAATTAGAAAAAAACCCTAACCCCATACTGTATCGTGCATCTAGTAGTAATGAACTCAAGATGTCACCTTTAGAAAACATGGGTAGGTGACAACAGCTCTACCCTGGTGTCCTGGACTCACCCTCTAAGAGCTGGCTATTTCAAGAACACTGCAGTTTCCCTTTTCTGACCTGACAATCAGTTCTGTCTATTTTCACTGAGTATAGTTAGTTAATCATAGAATGTGCCTAACCATACATAATTGAAGGAAGGTTGATATTATGGCTTAGAACTCCACAGGCCTCCACAGTGTTCTTAGAGAAGCTGTCCTTCCTTCTTAACTGGGTCTGCGTAAAGATGTCAAATGAATACGTTTTATTTGGCGTAGTGACCTTTATAGCTTTTAGTCTTTATACTTTTAAAGATTTTAATTTCTTGTTCCATAGTTTTAAAAAGAAAACATCAAGGGCTCCTGGGTGGCTCAGTGGGCTAAGCATCTGACTTTGGCTCAGGTCATGATCCCAGGATCCTGAGATCATGTCCTGGACTGGGCTCCCCACTCGGTGGGGAGTCCGCTCAGCCCTCCGCCTGCCTCTTCCCCTGCTTGTGCTCTCTCTCAAATAAATAAATAAAATATTTAAAAAATAAAAAGTAAACATTAAAACATGTAAAGAATATACTTCTTAATTTGTTTTGAATACTCATTATGTGCCTGGTGTAGGCCAGGTAGTCCACTTGGGTACAAAGGGAATAATGTTTCCTTAAGAAGTTCATGGTCTTTTGGAACATACAGGATTTAGACACTAAATGAAGAACAAGTAAGTGTATGGTAAATCTCCATATCTTTCCTGCATATGGGTTTTCAAGTTTTTTATATCTTTCTCTGGGCATTGATACTCAGTCCATTCTTTGTGCCCAGCAGCATGTGAGGGAGCATAGCATTGTGGCTAAGAGTCGATATACATGTCAAAGTCAATATACATGGTTTCAGAACTCATCTTTAACATTTAATCTCTCTCAGCCTCAGTTTCTTTATTTGCGTATATGTAATAATAGTACCTACCTTTTAAGGTTATGATAATTATGTGAGATCATGCATATAAAGCACTAAGCACAATGACTACTGAGTAAACAATTAATAAATATCAGTTCTTATTACTAGACATAATAGGAAGTAGGAGATCTCTACCCTACCTTCAAGAAATTCACAATCTATTTGGAATATAAACTACATACTGCTTAAACAGCAAGGGAAATTCATGAAGAACATGATGATGAGAGCTGCCAAGGACAGGCATAGATTACATTGCAGTTGAGAGGAATCTTAATGGAGCAAGTGAATTTACAATGAGAGTTAAAGAAATTAAAACCATGTCAATTAAAAGGAGAGAAAGAGGTTTTTGGTAAGGGGCTGGCTGGTATCAAAGTGTTAGTCAAGATCTAAGAAGTTATATGGGGAATGGCCTAGTTTGACTAGACTATGCTGGGAGATTCTTTTTACTCCCATTTCCATTTGGAGAAACCAAATCAGAAGTAACTCTCTTAAATGCTTCCTTCATCAGAGATATCAAAATATCAAAGGAGTTTTCAGCCCAGAACCCAGGATTTGGTGGAGGTAGGCTGTAACCAGGCTTTCGGAGCCGTTCCCTCTGTGCTGCACCTTTTTCTGCATGAAAACGAGGAGGCTCAGCGTTGGGAGCCACACCAAAAGCAAAAGAGGCAGACATGGCACCCACTTACTTCTCTCCCTCGTCTGTTTGGCTCAGCGTCCTTACTCTTGGATTTATTTTGCTTTCTGACTCTTTTGCTTTCCCTGGCACTTGTACATTTCCCAGGACTTTGGTGAAAAGGAAGTAACCTGATTTCCAAAATGACCAGTGTCTTTACTGGACAGAGACCCCTTAGCAGTGAGACTAAGGTCTTACATACATCATTTTCCTTGTTCTTTAGTCTTTCTTTTGCTTAAATTTAATTCCATTTCTGGCATATTCATTGTCATGTCTTAATGCTAATAGAACCCAGTTTTGATTGGGCTGCTTCTGTTGATAGACAACACAAGGAGATCTTTCTATCCTGAGTCTCCTGTCTTAATGAGAGTCCACTGATGAGTCCATAAACCACCTTTCACCACTCTTTTTAATCTTCCGTTCCCTCCTTACTCCATTTCCCCTTCCCCTGCTTTAATTTTTCTCCATAACATTTGTAACATGCTATGTATATCTTACTTGCTTTGTTAAATGCATGAATGAATGGTAGCACTGCGAGAGTCTTGTTCTCCTACTTGAAGAAACTTGACTTTGAAAAATCTAGATTTATGTAATTCGATAATGAATCTGTAGTATCAAAACATTGGGGCCTCTAAAGTACAAATCTCACTTAGTATTTAAAAATAAGAATCTGTTTTAGAAATTTTTAACTTGCTTACAGTTTTTCAAAAATCAATAGCTTTTGTATAATGAGGTGCTTACTGAAACCTAGTTTTTAGTCACTCTGGGAATCATGATCAATCCTGGGTCTAGTTTAATACCATTTAAGTGTAATTCAAAATGGCTCTTACTTGATTTTTGATATACTGTATAGTGGCTTCTTTGTAAGTCCTTGTGTCTGTAAACTGTTTTTGCTAGTAATGGTTACAACTTTGTTTTGAGTCTTTTTAATTGAGGAAAACAGTGGCTTTTTTACAGTCTTCTTATGTCACCTGTAGTTTGTAATATTTATTGTTCAGCTCATGTCTATCAGCAATAGTTAATTGGTAGTTCGTACCTATATTGACATTCAGCATTCAACATATAGGGGCTTGTTTAATGGCTGCTAGCCTTACTTGGAATTAGCATATCAAAGGGGTACAGCATAATGATAAATTGTGCTTGTGTTTACATTTGTTTCCAGGGCTAACCATTGTTTTTTCCTATACCCTTTTGATATTTGTAAAGAGCCCCAGTTGAGAATAGTTATATGAATAAGCCATTGTGACCTACCCAGAATGTTAACTCTTACTAGTAGGAGCGTCTTTTGCTTATATGTGGTTCTGACTTGAGTTTTCTTTAACAAAAACCTTAAGTAGTCATAGATTTAAGGAAAAATGAGATAAGTATTGAGAATCTTTCTAACTGAAAGTACTTGCTATTTAACTCCATCATTTACTCATTCTTACAGTTTTTCCTGCGTTAAATTCAGTTTTTTTTTCCCCCCAACCAGTTTGCCATGTATGTGCTTTTCAGACTTCGGGTATACAAACAGGAAAAGCTCCCAGCCTGCGAGGAGCTCACCACCTAGTGAATGTTCACTATAAGCTGTAGGAACCCCTTGCTGTTCTATAGCCAAGTGCTGAGCCAGATCCATTGTTAAATCTCAGCAAAATATCATGGCCATTTTTGCCTTACCATATGTATGTCAGCGCCTGGTATGTTTTTGTAAAGGTAGGAGGCAATACTCTTTCTTCGTTTCAGCAGATTCGACATCCTTCCCCCTATTTTAGCCTGCTGCACTTTTAGATGGTACAGATAGAAAGCCTTGAAAATGTATACTTGTACATTTTTAAATGTCCCCTACTACACTATAACCTCCCCCTGCTTTCCAAATGTTGCCATTAGTGGTTACAATAATCATCTGTAATGTTAGCTTCTAAGAACCACAGTACAAGAGCTTCTTTTATAATTCCCCAGATGGGAAGGAACACATGTACAAGCCTGTTAGAGTTGCAGAAACTGGAAACAGTACTGTGTGGATTTGTATTTTTGGAACTCTTTGGGCTTATTTAAGCGCTCAAAGTCAAACTTAGGTATCCATTAGGAATCAAATACCAATTCAGGGGAAATTCATGTGTCACACCAAAGCAAGTAAATTATATTAAAAGTAGTTCATAAAAGGAACTCCTGGAAACAGCTCTTTTCCTATTCAGACTAATGTTTCATGTACTCTTTGCAGGATGCCAGATGATAAATGTTGATTATGTAAACCAGGGTCATTCCGTTTGTTTAGAGGACTGTCTCTGAGCATTGCTTTTCTTTGCTTAAATAGCAGTGAAATGAGAAGTTAAAAAGTAGGAAAGGGAAATAATTATGAATTATCCATAGGTATATGGAGTGAAGCTGCTGATTAAAAAGGTTTTCAGTGGCCTCTAGTTTTTAGCAGTGTTTTTTGTTTTTGTTTTACCAGCTTTTGTGACTTGTAGTCAAAGCCTTGGCCTTTAATAAGGAAACTCAGTCACTGGGGGAAGGTATCTGAAAATCATTGTTCTTTTTTTATTATCATACTTTAAGGTGACCAATCTGACTCTAAAGAGGAGCACTTCAAAAAAATAAAAAAGGTAATAAAAAAAATAAAGAGGAGCACTTCTATACTTAGATTGTAAAATGAATTTTTCTCTCTGAATGTGAATATTTTCAAACTCAGCTTCAACCTTAGAGTTGTGTTGTAGAATTACATAGTTTCTATTTGTTGAGACCTAAGTATTTTTTAACATTTCCATTCTCATTTTACAGGAAAGAACATTCAAGGTTGAATACTGTATCATCTGTCAATGAGCGAGAAATGATAGATAAACTGATTCCCAATCTTAACTCTCCTTTTGAAACCACCAGTTGTAGGGACCTTGGGGCATTGTGGGGGGCAGGAGCAAGGAGTGAGTACTGAGTTTCCACTGGTGAAGCAACTTTTGTAAAGCAGATTCCTGAAAAGCACTAGGTATGGAGAATAAAGGTTAGAAATTAGCATTAATTGGCTTACTGTTGTACTCATTCAGCAAACATGGAGTGGTTTCTGTGTGCCAGGCGCTGTACTAAGGTCCTACTCTTATGTATTTCCTAAATCATACTACCTAAAAACACATTCCAGAGGCATTACAAATCTACATGTAAAAGTAAAATGTTAGAGGAAATGCTAGGGAAGTAAATAACCTCAGAGTCATTGACCAGATTTAAGTCTGTAGAAATCTCAATTTTCTGTGTTGTCAGAAGAGTACCCAAATAAAGTAAAAAGCCAAAAATTGGACTGAGAGAAAATATTTATAACACATGTGGCAGATATAGGGTTAATAAGCCCAATAAACAACAATAACAAGAGAAGTCCAAGAGTCTTTAGGGTGAAGGGTTTGATCAGAGAAATGACAGCAGAGATGACCAGTAAGCAAGTAAAACGTTGCTCGGCTTTCGTCACTGAATCTCAACTGAGACACCATTTTCCAGCCGTCAGACCGCCAACATTAAACTGCAGAGTGACAGCAGCCAGCCTTATCAGGTTATAAAGGATGAGCGGAAACAGGCACTCTCTCCTGATGCAAATTCAGTAGTCCAAATGTAAATTGCTGTAAAATTTTTAGAAAAATAATCTTAAGCTTTTGAAATGTAAACTCTTCATAACCTTTGATCCAACAAGCTCAGTTTTAGTTAGCAATTCAAAAATATAAGTCCCACTAAGAAAGGATACGTCTATATCCTTTCTATGAGCACATTTAGTGTAATGCTATCAAATGGCTAAGAACTACAAACAACCTGAATGTCTGTTGCTAGGGGAATGGTTAAAAGAAAAAAAAAAAATCCATGCCATGGAATATTATGTGGCTATCTAGGAAGCAGTTGATAGACTGATATGTATAATACAATTCCATTAAGGAAGACAAAACAGAAGGTTAAAGAGCTATTTATATGCAAGTGTGTGTATGTGTTTATGAGCATAGAGAAAGCTGTTTGAGGCTCCATACACAGTTAAAATTGGTTACCTTTAAAAATGGGGGGCGGAAGAGCTTTTTCTTATAAACTCCTGTACGGGTTGACTTGTCGCAACAAGCCTAAATTTTATCATGTAAAACCAAAAAATAATTGAGAAGTAAATGGATAAAAAACACAAAGCACGAAAAGGGAGAGGGGATGTGGTCCCAGAGACAGAAGATCAGGAGAGTGTAGCTTCCTAGAGGCAGGAAACTGAGTATTTCCAGAGGAAAGAGATCACCAGTGTCTCATACTGTTCAGAGATCAGTGAAGATAAAAGCACAGAGAGGCCTTTGCTGTGTTTTGTGGATGCCTTGGGGAGGGGAATCCCGATGGCCTAGTGGGGTCAGAAGGCCATTCTTTTGTGCTAAGGGATAATGGGAGGGAAGGAAGTAGAGACTGGAATCACAGACAGCTTTTTCAAGCAGTCTATGAAGGAGAGGAGAGAGATGAGAGAGAACGCTGTGTAGAGACTGGCATGATTCTTTTCTTCTCTCCTTTTAGAATTTTTATTTTATTTTTTATGTTTCAAAGATTTATTTTAGATTTATTTATTATATAATATATAATCTATTATAGACTTATTTAAAGATTTATTTTATTTTTTATGTTTTAAAGATTATGTTTGCTTATTTATGAGAGAGAGAGCTTGCACATGAGCAGGGGGAGCAGCAGAGGCAGAGGGAGAGGGAGAAGCAGACTCCCCAGTGAGCAGGCAGCCCAAGGCGGGACTCGGTCCAACGACCACAGGATCATGACCTGAGCCGAAGGCAGACGCTTATCCGACTGAGCCACCCAGGCGCCCCTTTCTAAGTTTTTATTTTTTAAGATGGGAAAGACTTCTTGTTCTTACCCCTTTGTATACTTGCCACACGTACATCCTGTAGGCACAATAGAAGGCAGAGTGAGGATGATGTCAGAGCTGAGCTGGATGAGTTCGATGACCAGTTTCCCACCATACGGGAAAGGAAGGGTGAGGTTAATTTGAGACAGAAGCAAGGACCTCGTATCTGAGGTTCTCAGCGCTTATGGGCAGTGACTCTTAATGTCTCGATTGGGACCCTCCTAGGATGGCAGGTGTGGACCCTTCAGAGGACCTGGGTACCAATCCAGAAATACATACCAGTTCTTACCAGTCCTTATGGGTGAAAGATGTGCAGTCCAGTTAAATTTTCAAAAAATTTATATTTGACTTAGAGCCACTGCCGACCAAAAGTAAAATGATTAAGGGTTCCTAAAATCTGGTATTCACAAAGTGAAACCATCACGCTACTAGAATTTATGCTAACTCACTATTTTATTCAGAAGTCTGGCAAACATTCAGTGCTTGGCAATAATCATGAACCTATAAATCCCAGTTTGGACTCAGGACAGACACTTCATCAGTGTTGGCTTGAGTTGGTTATGGCATTCGGTTATCACTATTCTTCCTTTTAAATTATAAATTACAGGACATTTAGCTTTATCATTACCAGTTTAGTTTATTATGGGTTGTTAACCTCTCAATGTTTTTTTTTTAGTACGTATTTGGATCAACAGTGTTTTTGTCTTACAATATTCTTAAAACCAGGCTTTTAAGATCTGTACGTCTTGTGGTTCATATATGAATCATGCGCAGATTGTTTTGCAAAGTCAATGTGCACGTAACCCCCTGCCATTTGCTTGTACAGTGGCACAGTTCGTAGCAATATGTTTCTTGGGAATTTTTGCTATTTAAGTAACTTACAACATAACATCAAGGTATATAATAAAATTACTGGGCATTTTAAGATTTTGTTGTTGTCTTATGATATAAATCATGTTCATAACTCCTGTTCTTCCTATAAAAAGAAAATCATAAGCCATTTATATATATTATAAAAGTTATAAGACATTACATATATCATTAGCAACATGTTTACAGCAATTTGTTAACTATGCTTTTGACTGGTTCTTGGTTGTCGCCAGATTCACTTTTCCCCCCTTGGAATGTAGGAACAAACGGGATAGGTGGGAGTCTTCTCCTCACGGTGGTCGGCTCTGGTCAGAGAGTTTGACAGCCATCCCTCTAGGGGAGTGGGTGGCACGTGGCAGAGGATGGCAGAGCTGCTCAATTCAAATCCAGGTACCTGGCACTCTCTAGCCTCCATGCCTGTGGGCTGTGAGCTTAGCACTGGGAAGATGGTACGAGAGCAGGTACTTATGACGTTGTGTTTCCCACTCCCTGCTTAAGGATGTAAATGAAGACCCTGGAGAAGATGTGGCCCTCCTTTCTGTCAGTTTTGAGGACACCGAAGCCACTCAGGTGTATCCCAAGCTGTATTTGTCACCTCGAATTGAACAGTAAGTATCAATGTCATTAGTTTTATGTAGCCGGGTGTTTTCTCCTTGTTAGCCTAACATGTCTTGCTAATTCTTTTGCCACTCTTGAACTCTTAGAGTGATTTCTCCTTACTGACTTTCATTTTCTTAAAAAATGAATTGTATCAGGAGTTTAGATCGCAGAGTAAATGTAGTTAGTATTTGCCACTGCAGTCTTTGGATGAGTCTTAGTTGTGCAACTTGTGATATGAATACTGTACCTTTGTAGAGAGAGATGAGTAGGCAGGCAGAATCCGAAATTGTGACTCCTTCCAAATGTTCCTGGGTACATATGGTAGTAGCCTAAAGAGGACTGCTCAACAGCATCCTAGCCAATGTCTTATATTTTTATAAGTATTATAGTTATTTGTAAAAATGTAACTAGTCTCCTGAATATATTAGCAAAAAGTTATTCAGAAGTTAGTAATGGTGATATTAAAAAGCAGGTAGCTTAAAAAGGTGACACATTTGAATTTCTCTTCTGTGCCTAAATAGTGCTATATAGTTGTACACGACTTTCAGGCTCTAGGGTACGAGTACTTTGATACTACATTTGTGTTTTAACCAAGTACCTTTAGTCATTGGTGGTGAATTTTATGAGGACTAGCCTTGCAGTGTGCTTATTGTTGACTGAAATGCTTCAGAAGCTTATTCTACTTCAAAGGAAGCTGAGGTTCATTGAAAATAGATTGTAAGCAGATTTGGTTGGGAGCTTCTGACAGGACAGATTTTTCATCAGCAGAGAGAGTTTTTACAGATTCTGACTGAAATATGTGATTAAAAATCTCTATCAGTCAGTCAGGGTTGGCTGATTTCTGTCTGTGAGGTGTGGTCACCATCCAACATTCATATCCTGAGTCATTTTTACTCCCTTTGGCCCTGGTTGTTCAACTTCGTGAATCACAGACACACCATCTTCCACACTGATAAAAGACATAGGTAGGTGTTCATTGTCACATGTGGGTGACTAGGAATGCCAGTCATCTGTGGGCAGTCTCTCACTTACTTGTATACCTCTGAGAGCACCTGGGACAGGGTTTTACAATAGCAGGCATTCACTGAATGTTTTAATTTTTAACTGAAAATACTAACCCGTATTGGTAAAGATGCCAAAGAGTGTTGGAGGCAGGATGATGAACTGGTAATAAATAGGCCAGCTCTCTCGGTCCTGCCGAGAGGTCCTAGCCCAGGGTGCTGCCACTTACCAGTTGGTAAAATATTTAACATCTTCGAACTTGCTTCAAAATAGGGCTATTAATACCTATTTTATAGTGATATTTTGAGGATTATATTAAACACTGTTCTTAAGGCATTAACTGCAGTGCCTGGCACTATAGCAAAGGGGAGCTCTTCATGTTGTCATTATTGACAGTGTTCACGGGAGAAGAATGCATGAGGGAGTGAGCGGTTAGGACAAGCTGGGGCAGAAAAGGAGAGGACGTGTAGATAAGTGAGCAGCTACTAGTTCTAAGTAGTTACTCTGTACATACGTGATAAATTAGGAAGGTGCGTTGGTGATGAGGAAAGCGGGGTTTCATTGAAACCATCGCAAGATGTAGGGAATAAGAATATATTAGTTAAGCTGCAGACAGTAATTTGCTAGCTCGGAAAAGTGATTTTCCCAGCACCCACATTATTTTTCTTGGAAGTTACTGCACCTAGTTTGCAAATAAACTTGCTAATAAAACATTTCCCCCTCTAAAAATCTGAGATATGATGTGGCAAATTATCAGTGAAGGTCATATTTGAGAAGTTATTTCCTCTAAAATCTAGCTTTCTACATGTCCTTCCTCTTCTTTTATGTTACCAACTGGCCGCTTCTTACTTTTCCAGGTCAGTTTCTTACGCTTTTCCCTCCACTAGCCTGTCGTTCAGCCAGACTCCATCACTTGAATGTTTCTTAATTTACCCATGTGCCCTTGCCCATGTGCCTTTGCTAATGCTGTTACCTCTGTGTGCAATGCCTTCCCTAACACTCTTTTCCTGTTGAAATAGACTGTTCTGAATCCTGTCTCTGCCATTTCTCCTGAGCACCGTGGGGCTGACTTCTCTAGCCATCCTGCAAACTCTTATAATACTGAATTTGTGTCGGTTAGAATCTGCTCATCACAGATTTAGTTAGTGATGCATATTTGTTTTCCCATCTTTTACTAAATTGCAAGCTACTCAAGGGCAGGAACAAGTCTTTTCATTTTGTTAATGTCTTACAGAAATGCAGTACAGGGGGAATAGGAGCCTGGTTGGCAGTATTCTGGGTCAATAAATAATTCTTACAAGAAAACTGGAAAACGCTGCACTGGGAGGTCTTACATTTTTCCTGGTTGATACAGATTTGCTTAGTAGAACTGCCTTTGTAATACCAATGAAAACTGCCAAAAGTTCTTATATCCTTGAGTAGAAGTTTTAAAAATGAGGTTTCAGAGAAGAAGGTTAAAATGGAAAGTGGTCAAATTGTTGTATATAACTTTCTAAGGCTTACATAGTTATTAATATCTTTGATTAACTCATGCAGAGTTCAGCATGCAGAATGGAGGTAATGTCGTTTCGGGTAGGCCAAGGTCGTAGGATGGATTTTAAGAACTGAATGAAGAGAGGTTGGTACTGGTCTTTGATATTGTGTTAAGGTCTCACTCGTTTTCTGTGTTTCATACTATCCTGTCAACTCCGAGCCATCCGTGCATTGATTATAGACTCAGACTTGGAGAGCGCTCTCAGGAGTCATGGGGAAAGCATCCCATATGGCCACGCCCGAAGCCAGTGCCAGACGCTTGCCCTAAGCTGAGGCTTGTACTCTTTTTGGCTTTTGCTATGGCTCTTTCTAGGAAGTTCCAAGCCCCATGCAGTGCATTTGACAGGCAGGGGTCCAGGCCTGATCAGTGTGGGTCAAAGGTATTGTGGATCAGTGGCCTGATCCACATTAGGTGAAATGACAAGAAAAGATGCATTCTGTCTGTCTGCTCTCCATGGGCACGGAAAGGTGTCTTGAGCCTGGGAAATACCTCATTTCAGTCTGGCTAATGTCCCTCTGCCCCAGCTTGTCCATGCAGTGGGCAGGAATATTATGCTTACACTAACTAGTTTTAGAAATGGGAAAAGGCTACTTTGGGTCTTTGTCTTCACATGTGGGAAGAGGGATCCATTTGTTGTACCCTAAATGTTTCTGGGGACATGGTTACCAAATGTCCTCAAATTAGACTATCCCCACAAGAGGGAACATCTGTCAGAGACATGGGGTTGAAAACTCCCAAGTGTATTATAATGAATGAAGTTCTAAAACGTAATCCCACTTCAAAAGTCTGTCTCTTTGCCCAGGATCCGGAAAGAGTTTCTGGTGGTTCTGGCGACACTGGAGCCTGACTGTGCGCCTTTATGGTATTTAGATGTGTGTTATTCCTGGTCTCCCACTGTGCGCGTGTATGGCTTGCAAAGGAAAGCTTCCGAGAACTGCACGTTAATTCTCGTACGTGGCACGTTTATGAAATACGGTTATTTCAGGTTCTCTATACATTTGTTTTCCAAGGAACGCAAACCAGTTAGGTAAATCAGACACTGAGTACAGTTCATTAAACAAAACAGAACAGCTAGTAGTCAGTTATGCAAAACAGACTTTGGTTGACTATTAAGAGAGGGGAAAAAAAAAACTAGTTTCTAAACCAGTTGCCTTTTTTTCCCTGGCAGTGAAGCTGGCCTTGTGAGGTTACATCATCAGAGCCGGCAAAAAACCTGCTCTACCTTTCCCTCCTTCTCAGACTCTTGGCAGTTCCAGCAGTGACACCAGAGGTGAAACGGGCAGTTCTCTTTCCCGAAAGGTGTGGGCCCATTTCTTGGCTTGAGCCCGTTGGTGGGAGTGGTTTGAAGAAAGCCAGCTTGTCACTCCCTGTGCTGTTCCCACTCGGTGCATAAAAAGAGGATTTCAGCCCCTGAGGCAGACCAGGTGGCATCTTTCACAAGTACAGAATTTGTTTTTAGAACTTTTTGTTGTTAAGTTACAGTCCGCCTTAGAAATACGTCCTCAAAGCTCAGCAGCCCACAGACGCTCACCATTGGGGAGGCCCGTGTACCCACAAGTACTTTCAGCAACAAAAGCACAAGAATTGACCAGGTGGTGGCAGGCCCTTAGCCGGGTGCTTCAGAAGATATCAAGATAAATGAGATTTGGCTGTGCCCTTATTAGTTTGCTTGATTGTAAGGGGAGTCAGAACAGGTAGGGCAAGTCCCAACTCGTGTGTTAGTAGAAAAGACACGATAAAACTTGGCATCAGAGGCCCCTGGTTCCTCAACTTTACTACCTGACAGTCTTGGCTCAAGATACTCAGCCTTTCTGAGCCGCACTCTTGGCATCCTCTGCAAAAGAGGGTCAATCCTCACTTCCTGTTTCACCTCCTCCAAGGGGGACATAGAGGAAGGTGCCCCCTGCAGCATCGGTACAGACGATGCCCAGGTAGTGCATCTTGAGTTGTCCAAACACCAAAATTCGACTTTGTAAGTACCGTGAGAGTTCAGGGCAGGACCAGATCCCATTTCCATTTGGCTCGGTGGAGAGGGGACCTTGTGGAAGACTTTGGAAACCTGGCTCTTCCAGCACAGTGAGGCTTTTCTAGAGATTAAACACACACTACTGTGAAAATCATAAATATATATTTGTTTAGTACTTTCAAATGTTTGAACAGCCTTCACTTCACCATCCCAGCTGATCCTCATGACAGTATCCCCAACATGTTCTAGAATACATCTCTTTTCTTCTATAGCCTGGAGTTCTTAGACCCTTCTTGGTCTCTTCCGCTGACTCTTCTTCCTTTTTCTACCCATTACATTAGGCTAAGTTATGTTTTCCGTGATTTCATCCCCAGAGCCCTACCTCTTTGTGGATGCCACCCTAAGTCCCCATTTCTAATTTCAGCTTTTGCCCTGCTTTTCTAGCCACTTGATGACCATTTCTGTCCGTGTGTTTAGTTGAGACCTGAGATTGGATGTGTCTGCAACCGAACTCCTCATTCCTCCAGCAAACCAAGGTTTCTTCCTCACAGGCCCGTTTCTATTCAGGACACTCTTGAGTTTCTTGGGCGTCCAGGTGCTGCATCCGAATGGCGTTAGCCAACCCCCGTTTGGTACTAGAAATCCTCTCTCCATTATATCTGTCCTTCTGGTCATTCCTACTGTCATTTCCTAGTTTAGTCCTTCAGTTGTTATGCCTCCTGATGGCCTTTTAACTTTCCTTCCTATGTTAGTTTATCCAGCCCGGAGCTGTCGCTGTCTTCCTGAAGGAAGTTCGGGTCATATAATGTTCTTTCCCTGCCCAACACCATTAATCCCCCCATCGCCAACGGAATTAAGGACGCATCTCTCAGTGTGACATCCAAAGCTCTTTCTGCTGTTGTCCCAGCCGACCTTTCTACCCCGATCTGGGTTCTGTGTATATCCTGTTGTTCAGCCAAGCTGGTTTTCTGGGATTTCCTGTGAACACACCTTGTATCTTTTTCACTTCCATACCTTTGCTTGGGCTGCTGCTTCTACGAGAATGTTGAATTTTATTTCCCTTTCCTGTAGAATCTGTCAAAGTTCTGGTCTGTCCTCATAGATCTTCTCTGTCCCCCTCCTCCCCTATGGAACTTTTCCTGACCACCACCACCTGACTCCTCAGCAAGACTATGCTTTTCCCACCTGTGTTCGTGCCTCTGTTGTCATACTGTTTCCGTGGACTATGCGCTCCCTAAGGGTGCTCCTCTGTTTCCATCAGTTGAGGGCTGGTGAGCCACGGCTCATGTTCTGCGAAGCTGGCCCTGCCCTCGGGCCCTGCCTGAGCTCAGCCGCAGCTCGCACTGACTGGATTCCCTGGCGGATGACAAGGCTGTGAACCTGTTGGACCCCTGTGCTACAGGGGCAAGTGGTCTCCAAAGTGCATGTGTCTTGAGACCCAGCCAGCAGGCTTATTTCCCTTATGGACCCCTGGTCATGTTTCCTGGAGGTGGAGCTTTATTTCATGGGAGTGGCTTATCAGCTGAATCCCCGAAGGTGGTAAATATGCTTTTGATCTTAATGTGACCTGCCATCTCCTCCTAACGTGGCCTCTCCAGCCCCCTTTACTTGCCTTTACCCCACAGTGTGCCTGGCCACAGACGTGATCACTTGCAACATTTGGATAGCCTGTAATCCAAAAAGACTGGGCTAAACTGAAACTTGTCTAAAGCGCCTAGGGAAAGGGTTGGGAGGAGCTGAAAATTAAAATAATACTACTTAAAATTATGGGTGAGGTTTAATGAAATTATGCATATAAAATTCAGATATATCAGATAAAGTAAGTTTTTAAAGCAATGAGCAAATTCAACATTTTGTGGTTTTCTTTAAATTTCGTACTGAATTCAACATCCTAACAGGATGGAAAATTTTTGTTTTAGGTTCTTGAAAGATTTTTTAGAATAACTAGAAAAATTGTGTAACTAAACACACATTTTAAAGAAAAGGTAATTCTTTGCCTTCTTCTTTTTTTAATTTTAATCTATGTCAGTTGTCTCAAGAAATAAGACCCCAGATCTCTTGGGGTGATTTTGTGTCAGGATTTAAGTAATAGAACATCATAGTAAACATGGTTTAATTTAGCCTTACTCATGTTTACTTGAGTCACTGAGATAATCCTATAATAAATATTGTGCTTCTAGAGGGTTTTTTTTCCCCCCTTTGATAAATATATAGTCCTGAGTATGCTAAGACAACCAGCTGTCAGGAGAAGATGTGTATTTGGTTTTAGTGGAACGAGCTATCTTAGCCTCTAGGGATTTGAGATGTTCGTTTTACTAGTCTGGGAGCAGGGCCAAAAGGGTTCTTCGTGACTTCGAATGGAATTCTGAAAAGTAAGTTCAGCAAGTTTTCATTAGTGAGTTTGGCCTTTTGTCTTGCCTGTGCCTCCCAGAAGATCAAGAGCTCAGCCTGCACTTTGAAACATTACCAAAAAGAACCAGAATGGAATTTAGTTGGGGGAGAAAATCAATCAGCCCCCAAATAGCATATTTTTGGAAACATTCTGGTGTAGAACTCCTACCTCCCCAGCTGCCTGAGTTGGTGGTGTATCAATGTTTTTATCTAGCTTTCTTTTTAGGCAGAAAAATATACATTTCACAAGAAGATGTATACAATAAGTCTGTGATAACTCAGATCTCACGGGTATTGTTTCTTAAACTTGTTTGCCCCTGAAGCTCTGTCTTGGATTTATTTTGTGTCTGTGAGCAGTTCTGTGCCTTGCTTCTCTTAAGTGCTGTTCTCCGGTCTACGGCGTAATGATTAGCTTTAAACTATAAGATATAACGTCGTTTAAAAAATCAGCCTGGTGCCTCTCTGCTAAACATCTCAAGGATTTTGTGCACCATTTTTTCTGTAATGAAGATGAGAAGTTTATGATTTTCAATTTTACACTGTATTTCAACAGCAAAACTCTGTACTGTTTTATGCAGTGTTCATTTGTATTTATTCACAAGTAGGAAAATATTCCTCAGTGGAAGGTCTGAGATGTACAGTGGTAGTTAACAAAAACATTAGGCTGTGTTATAGGAAGGAGCAGAGAAATTAGAAAGTAGAAGAGAAAGTGGCTTAGAATGTTCCAGAACTGATGGAAGATACCAATCCTCAGAGGAAATACAGTGAATCTCAAACAGGCTAAATAAAAAGAAATTGACACCTAGACACATCATCTGAAGTTGCAGAACACCAAAGGTTAAAAGTATCCAAAGTTGACAGGCTATGTTTTGAAGGAGTAGCAGATTGACACAGACCTCTTTGAAAATCTGATGAGAGTTCATGGACTTTAGCCCAGAAAAATGTACCAACACAGAAAGTTTAAATACAGTTTTGAGTATAACACACCTGCCCCTGAAGCTAATTCACAAGCCTCATTTAAGGATCCTTGTTCTAGATTTCAGTTCTGCATTTTTAATGCCTTCTATACCCTCTCATGAGAGAATCATCACCGAGTCTTGGGATTTAATATTTAAAGTGTAAATTATGGTCCAACACTACCCATTTCCCCTCCACCAAAACGTACACTTCCCCTGTGTTCTCTGTCTTTATTAATGGCGTGACTAGCCTCGTGCCCACAGCCATGACTCCTAGGCACCCTATTTTTGACCTCCCCCCCCCCATGGTTGCCTGTATGTACACAACAGCTGGCTGATTTAGCCTCCATGGTATCTCATGTTCATCTGCTCACCCTTTCCCCAGCCCCGCTTTATGCCTGTGTGTTTTACTGTTTGCCACGATAATCCTTTGAAAGCAGAGCTCAATCCGTGTCGCCCTCTTCCTGAAACACCCTTAGTGCCTCTTTTCAAGACGGGGGAGCAAACTGCGTGTTGGCGTCCTGTCTGAGAAGGCTCCGTGCTCGGCACACTCACAGCGGCCTACATACCCCGTATCCCAGCCTCCTGAGCCACGGGTGACAGGACCGGGCAGAGGTACTTCACGCTGACTTCATAAGTTCTCTTTTAGAAGTAGAGTTATCTTTGTTTAGCAGGTTTTATCCACTGTAGTTAGGTTTTGTAGCAGGGGGACTGCAGGCCATATTGTGAGATACGCTGCGTTGTGTCTTGATCATTCTAGTTTCCCACAAGAATGGACTGATTGTAGATTCCCTCTGAATGACATTCTGTAATATTCCGCTGCTTTTTCCTGTTCTTTCTACTTCTTGTGGTTTTCAGTAAGCCTCCCCCTTTGAGATAACTTATCTGAGCTACTGTTGTCTCCTAGCTGGACTGTTGAAATACTCTGCTAACTGGTCTTTCATGCCCACTCTTTCCCCACTCCTAACTAGTTGCCAAACTGCAGGCAGAGTGGGCTTTCTCAACAAATCAGATCTCACCATTCTTAAAAAAAAAGAGAGAAAAGGTCATTACTTTTATTCACAAATGATCACTTACCAGCTTTATCCCACCGAAGGTTTTTTTCCCCCGTATCTATTTATTTTAATACTTCTTGTGTTTAGTCTTTCGTCAGGTTCTACCATTTTTTCCTTCATACCGTCTTAAAGTCTGAACTCCTCCAAGTCTTTATTTCTTCCTATCCTGTTATTTCAGTTTCTTTCCCTTTAATCCTTCCTGTCAAGGCTTGGGTGGAAGTAGAGACTAATGTGTAAAAAAAAAGGGGGCATAAAGTTATGAAAACGATGGCCTTCAGTACTCTGTGGCAGATATTCGCATCCCTTTCAAGTGTGAGGACCAGTTTTTAGTCAAAACCTTTTCCATGAGGGGGCGCCTGGATGGCTCAGTCTGTTGGGCTTCTGACTCTTGGTTTTGGCTCTGGTCCCTGCAGTGGGCTCCACACTGGGCATGGAGCCTGCTTGGGATTTTCCCTCTCCCTCTGCCCCTCCCACCCCATGCACACATGCTCTCTCTCAAAACACAACACAACAAAACAAACAACAACAACAACAAAAACAAACCCAAAATACCTTTTTCATGAGAATGAAAGGAGGATGGAAGGAGGGCTTGACTAGAACGGGGTGGCACAAGGAGATTTTTTAGGGTTGTTTTAGGATGATGGGATTGTTGGTTCTGTATCATGATTGTGGTGGTGGATACACAACTCTGCACATTTGTCAAAACTCAGAGAGCTGTGCCTTAAGTTTCACAGATCTGTACATTTAAAAAGTAGTACTTTGTAGTATTTCTTGTGAATAAATGATGAATTGAATGCCTTTTAAATGAACCTACATTTTATGAATCACTTCAGTGTGCATGTACATATTTGAGAAATGGATATTGTATGTGCTGTAGGTGTGTGTATACACACGTACATGTATACACACATTCATGAATCTATTTTTATATGTATGATGTATTATACATATGACATTTATTCGGTCTTCAGATGCTTGGTAGACAATAAATTAATACACTTTGATACCAGTGTAAGGCCCCAGAGTGTCCTGAAGCCAGGGAATTGGGAACATTGGTAATAAGGGATGCTTAATCAATGACCATTTTCCCACGAATCCTGTTGTGTATTATTCGTTTAAGTAAAAGCACACTTTAATTTATTTCTTGCTCTTAAAATAGCTAACATAATTACTGTGTTCAGAAGCAGTTTTTAACCTTATTGTTGTGTCTCCTAGTGAAATGACAGATCCACCAAGAGCCCTGCCATTCTCGCTCCTCTCTGCCCAACACAAACACCTGGGTTTCTTAGTTTAGCTCGTGGTGAGGACAGAGGAACTCCAGAAGGAGCAGGGCTCCAGGGTATTGAAGCCAAGACTTTGGAGCTCTCCTCTCGTGCTTGGCCCTGACCTGCATGAAGCTCTTGAGGTTCATAGCACTTCTTCTAGGGCTCCTAGCTCTCAGGTGTTCCACTCTTTTCTCAGGCCAGTGTGTTCGTAGCTACACAGGGATCTCTGAATCGGTCTCTTACATTCATATAACATCTTCGTTTTCAGAGCAGAGTGTGGATGTGGATTGGGGGGTATGACAGTCGGGCTATTAAAAAAAAAAGTCATCTTGCCTCATTTTCTTCTTAAAAAAAGTATATGATTTGTTATGTCCACAACACAGTTTCAAAGGGTAATTATTTAGTGCCAAAATTAATGGCATGGTTCTTGATTACAAGTGTTTGGTGTAAGTAGGTAATGACTAAGGCTCTTAATGTATAAAATTCATACATAAAGTGGAACCCCTTATACTGTTGTTGGAGGAAAGGTCTAACACCAATGATGTTGTCAGATTTTACTATGTGAAGTTTTATTAAAGAGCATATAATTTGATCCTGGTATGTCTGATTTTGATTCCCATAATATAAGGCTCATAATTATATTGGAGTTTTTCTGTCCTTATTAAAATTCAGACACGCTGTCTTTCACTAATGACTTTAATGAATGTAGAAGCCTTTAGTTTAAAACAAATGATGAGTTAACATAATATTGTAAATAGGACCATAACAGAGAATGAACATCCTGTCTGAGAACATTATCTTTTATAGACAGTCTTACCAAAATAGAGGCCATTCTTGAAAAAGACTAAAATCTGCTACCTTGCCAAATTTTAGCTAAACCAAACCATTAATTTGAAGAAGTTATGCTCAGTGGAAAACTTATTTTACTGTCAGCTTTTTTTTTCTTTTTTTCCTACATACGAAGAACTTTCTCCTCCTACTTTTTAATCCCTCCCCTCCCTACTCCACCCCAACCTTTAAAAAGGATGATGTAAGATTGGATTGTTTTGTGCCAAGTTTTTCATCCTGGAACAGATTTTTATAGCCATGTTTCTTTGAGAAGAGGAGTTTATGACCAAATGGTGATAACGCTTCCATGTTTTCATTTCCTCCTCTGACCTAGTACTTTTTTCCTAACTTTGTTGGAGTTTAACATGACCAACACAATTGTGTTAAAGCCAAAGAAAATTATTTTAAAAACTTTGAAGTTTTCATTAACTATAACACCATATATGATTCTTTGGAAAAAAGCAGATTATGGAGCGTGTAATTATTCTAAAATTTTAGAATTTTCTATTTGTACACTAAGGAAACCCTTCAAAATACTCGTTTGTGGATATTATTTGTTTTGGTGACTGATCTTTATTATTTCCACTCTGTTAGGGTTATTCACTCTTCATTTACTTTTTGCATACTCTTTTTTAAAAACACAGATAAACCTGGGCCTGTTTGGTCTTGGTCGTTGGAGAATTTAACGTTAGGGTTCCAAATGGTAGAAACAACTGAACTTGTCCTCAGTAGAGATGTGACTTGAAATACTTTGGCATAGAAGGAAGCGGGGAAGAAGTAGGTAGATTTCTGTGTACTCACATGGGCAGGTTTGTGAGTTGAAGAAAAAGATGAGCAGGATGATACATTTTTGAGTTAAAAAAGAAAGCTAGACTTCAAAACCGTCATACGTATTTTCTGCAGGGGAGTGTGTCTGTGTGTGGGTGTGTGTGTGTAGACTGGATGCCAACAATAGCTAGTACTTGATGAGCACTTAGGTCACAGGTTTTAAGTATGCTCTGCCCATTAACTCATTCAGTCCTCAAAACAACCCTAGACTCGTAGTTGGTTACTACTGTTGTCCCTGTTTTATAGACGAAGAGGCTGAAATGCAGAGAGGGCCAGAAGCCTGCCTGAGACATCCCCAGCAAGTCGTGGCACCCCATTTGCATGTAGGTAGTTTGACTGGAACAGGACTGAGGATAGGGAGCAAAGGGAACTTCAGCTTACTGGTAACGTTTTTATTTTTTTCAGTGTGATTCTAGGCATTTTAATTACGTAATTAAAATTCTTTAAAAAATCAAAAAAAGTCTGACTGGAAGAAATTTACTGGCTCTTTGATGACTTAGGTACTTTCCAGTGGAACTTGTGTTCTGCATGTAATAAATGTGATTCTTAGTGGGGCTTCCGAACGTTTCTTAGTTATCTGAAGTACTATACTATGATCCCTGTCATCGACTCTAGGGTCTCAACTTTGGCCCTGTTGACATTCTGGGCTGGATGGTTCTTTTCTGTAGGGTGCTCTCCTGTCCACAGGTGTTTAGCCGCGTCCCTGATCTCTGCACACAAGATGTCAGTAGCACCCACCAATCCCCCGGTCACCAGTCGACATTGTCAGTAGTGTCCCCTCTGCAAAAGGTGGCAAGGGAGGCAAAATCAGTCCCGGTTGAGAACCACCAATCTACTATCATCGCCTTCAGGAACTTTCAAGAGTCTATCTGTACCTGTGCTAAGCTTTAGAAATATCTTTCCTTCACACCATCACACCGTTTTCCTTTAGTTTATGTAACAATTGTCATGCCAAGGTCGTGCAGAACAATTAGGAATTAAAGTAATGGATCCTTCAGTACTCTTCATTTATTACCCAATTCCTGTCTTACCTCTAAATTCAAAGCCTCTAGTATTTACCCGTGTCATGTGTGCTGTACAGCTAACTTGCTTTTAGGGTCTCTCGAAGTCACCCGTCTACCTCCTGTCCTCCCTGAATCTCGGGAAGGAGGACCACGGCTCTCTGCCTGCTACCTTATTTAAGGTATGCTTCTCCATTTGTGTCTTTGATTTTTTTCTTCCTACTTTCCATTCCACAGATGAGTATGTCTCTGTCAGTTCTCAGTTTCCTCACAGATTTTGGTGATCAGAGCAGTTTGGCATGTTTACACTTTGGGGCTGATTTTTATAACCTTATTGGAAAGGTCCCTTGCTGAAGGACTAATGTATCTCAAAGATCAGTAGGGCACAAAGCCCAGTTCTACCTTTTGCCCAAATTCCCAATGTGTGGGAGATACATAAATGTAGGGAAGCCAGAATCAGAATCTTCACCTCTGTTCTCCACAGCTGCAATACCCTTTATCTTGGCCCACCGGACTCCCCCACCGAGATGAAGTATTTAGGGGCATACAAGGGTAGGCATTGGCTCAGAGCACTGTTTTGCAGTCAGACCGATTTGGGATTAAGCCTGACTGCCAGTCTCTGGTACGTGACCCAGTGTCAGTTACTTAACCTGTTTCACAGTTTCTTCATCTGTAATCCTCCCAGAGTTCTTGTGGTGATTGAATGAGAGAAGGGTTAGTGTGTAAAGTGCTCAGTAGTGCCTGGCACGTTGTTAACCCTGATACCTGGTAAGTTGCTATTCTTATCACTGCTGTCATTGTCATCAACATCGTCATCATCTTCCTCCTCCTTCTGGAGTGTTCAGAGACCCCCGCTTTTGAGAATTCCACTCCAGGTGCTAGGCACTAGGACCTGAAGGTAACGTCAGCCCCCTGAATTCATTTAGGGTAAGCTGATGGGGAAAACTTAAGAAGAGACAGCTGAAATGAGACAGAAATGAACTAGATTTCTATAAGGGAGTGGCTCTTGACTTTTTTTGGGTCACAACCCTACTCCAGACTTGAGAACTCCATGACAGCTGTGACCACCCTCGCCCCTCCTATTCCAGATGATTCTGCATATTGTTCAGGGATCCACAGACTTCCTTATGTACCAGCCCAGACCCTTTAGGGATCCGCTACCCTCAGTTAAGAATCCTTTCTCTGAAGTTTCTCCTTGAGATACCAGCCAGTGAGATGGCCACTGGCTCCTGCAGCGCAGACGAGAGCAATCCAGCAACCTCAGAGCACTGGCCGTGACAGACACTGGGCCAGACACACAACAAACATTTCATTCAATCTGTATGGTCGGAATTTGCTGGCTCGCAATTGCACATGTGGCTTTTTTTTTTTTTAAGATTTTATTTATTTATTTGAGAGAGAAAGAGAGCACGAGAAGGAGGAGGGTCAGAGGGAGAAGCAGACTCCCCGCTGAGCAGGGAGCCCCATGCGGGGCTCCATCCAGGACTCCAGGACCATGACCTGAGCCAAAGGCACTTGCCCAACCAACTGAACCACCCAGGTGCCCCACACGTGGCTTCTGACGCACAGAATGGTTAAGTAACTGTCAAAGGCCAACAGTGAGAATGTGGCAGCAACAAGGCTCATACTCTGATCTGTCATCTTCCACAGCCTTTGCTCTTACCTGCCACCTACCGCTTCACTGGAGGGGCCACAGATGTCTGGCCGAGGGTGGCGAGCGCTGTGCTTCCGAATGTGGTCCACAGAATACCACCTGCATCCACGGGAGCTTGGGAGTTGGTTAAAATTGGATTCCTGAGGCCACCCACATTGTGAATCTAAGGTCTGGGAGTGGGTTCGGGAACCTGTGCTTTTATAAGTACTGGGTGATTCTTGGGCTCACTAAATATTTTGGGAGTCACTGGTCATTCCAGTGTCATGTGGCTTGGCGTGCTGGACGGAACTGAAACAAAAGACTTGGGAGGGCAGACAGAAAGAGCGAAGAGTATGCCCCGCATGTACTCATATCTTTAAGTATTGCTTTTGTTTTTTGCTCAGCCCTGGCTGCTTTCATCTGGACCCTTGTGGTTTTCAATTAATTTAGTTCAGCCTTTCTTTTGCTGGAATTTTGGCTTCCTACACTACATTCTCTTCCTGACTTTCATCACTTCTTAAAAGTTGTGTTTTCTCCCCACTTTTTAATACTTACCCCTCCTAAGGCCCGCAAGACACGCACTGTGTCTGAAGCCTGAAATTGTCACCCTGGGTTTCAGGCATTCTGTCATTCTTTTCCTCTACTCTGTCTTGGCTTGCTTGCCTTGTTTTGTCATTCTTTTCCTGTACTTTCCTTGCTATTTTTTAAATAGCAGCTTTATTGAGGTATAATTTATACACCATACAGTTCATCTATTTAAAGTAGACAATTCAGCATTTTTGAGTATATTTACAGAGCTCTGCAACCATCACCACAATTTTAGAACATTTTCATCACTCTAAAAGAAACTCCATACTCATTAGCAGTTACTCCTCACTTTCCCCTAGCCCCCAGCAACCACTAGTCTACTTTCTGTCTCGGTGGATTTGCCTATTCTGGACATTTCGTATAAAAGGAGTCATATAATATATGGTCTTTTGTGACTGACTTCCTTCACTTAGCATCATGTCTTCAAAATCCATCTTTGTTTATCGTGTACCAGAACTTCATCCTTTTTTACTGACTAATAATAACATCCCATTGTTTGGACACATTTTATTTATCCGTCCATCAGTTAATGGACATTTGGATTGTTTTCACCTTTTTTCTATTATAAATAATGCTGCTACAAACATTCACATTACAAGTTTTTGTGTAGACAAATGTTTTCAGATCCCTTGGAAAGAACATTCAGGTCTTTTCTACATTTCTTAGTTGGGTTATTTTTCTTTTTATTATTGGATTGTAAGAGTTCTTTATATATTCTGGATACTAGACCTTTTTCAGATATATGATTTACAAATATTTTCTCCCATTCTGTGGGTTGTCTTTTCACTTTCTTGTTGGTATCCTTTGAAGTCAACCACTTATTGAAGTTAGCCACATGTTCAAGTTCCTTTTGACTAGTATTTTTATCTACTTTCTACTATAATGATATTTTATAGTTTTCCCACGTGCATAATTTTTTTAAAGATTTTTATTTATTTGACACAGAGATTACAAGTAGGCAGAGAGGCAGGCAGAGAGAGAGGAGGAAGCAGGCTCCCTGCTGAGCAGAGAGCCCGATGCGGGCCTCGATCCCAGGACCCTGAGATCATGACCTGAGCCGAAAGCAGAGGCTTTAACCCACTGAGCCACCCAGGCACCCCCCACGTGCATATTTTTAACCTTTTCTATATTTGATCATTTATCTCCTTGATTAAAGACCCAGATTGCCATTTCTTTATTTTATAACATTTGAACCTACAAATTATAAACCTAAAATCACTGATACAGGATTTATATCCACAATAAGGAACTTAATAAGAAAATGGCAAAAAAAAAATCTTATAGAAAAATGGGCAAAAAATATGAACAGACACTTTACAGACAAGGAAGCATGGATGACTAACAAAATATGAATAAATATCTCATCAGTGGGCCACTGTAGACTGTTGAGTGGCTGTTGAGTGGCTGGAACTATTGAGTGACTCTGGATTTTGCTGAGCCTCTGAAACCTTAAGACTGAACTCGGTTTTTGATAAGAACTAGAGGCTTGGAAATTCTTCAACCACCTAGTGAAGCATTCTGATCCTGGCTTGGAACCTAATCTTAAGAACTGGTATATGGGTTAAATTCCCAGCATTTGGAAGAATGTTGAGAAAAGCCAGTATAGGCTTTTAAATTCATTTTTAAATTCATTGTTAAAAAACAAAATTAAGACCTCCTCCCCCTCTCCCCCCACCCTGAGAGAGTCCAAGGACTCAGGAAGCCTTTTCATTTTAGCAGATTGCCTTGGATCCCAAATTGGACCTGCTGCAGAATGTAGTAGCATCTGGAGGGTCTGCTCATCCCACAGCTAAACATCTGGATCCTTTCTGGACATCTGAAAGGAGACATTTTGCGCTTAATGACTGTCCTTTACACTGTCACTAACTGCTCATTTGCAAGACAATTAGGAAGTCTCAGTGAGCTGCAGAGTGAGAGGAGGGCCTCTATAGACTTTGGACCAGGGTTCCACACTCAAACATTACTGTAGCCCAGGCAGATTTACCCTACGGAGCTGAGCCCCTTGGAGCCTCTGTGTGCCCACCTGGTTTTTGGAGCACTGTCCTTTCTTAGAAATTAAAGCTGCTTTCTTATTCATTTTAACAAATCACTGATAAGTATTCATTTAAGTCATTTGCTTAAAAGTTCACATCTTTGTGCTAGGATACCCTCATTAAACAGATTAAGAACTTTACAAATCTGGGGCACCTGGGTGGCTCAGTGGGTTAAAGCCTCTGCCTTCCGCTCAGGTCATGATCTCAGGGTCCTGGGATCGAGCCCAGCATGGGGCTCTCTGCTCAGCAGGAAGCCTGCTTCCTCCTCTCTCTCTCTGCCTGCCTCTCTGCCTATTTGTGATCTCTTTCCCTCTCTGTCAAATAAGTGAAATCTTTTTAAAAAATTAAAAAAAAAAAGAACTTTACAAATCTTAGATTTTGTTTACCCCTTCCTTTTTATCTTTTGTTTTTAAAGAAGAAGGGACAAGGGGCAATGCATTACAAAATGATCATTTTCCCATTAGGAAGCCTTTAGGTGATGTGACTCGTTTTCAAATGTGGATGTTAGACTCCTTTGATTGTGTGGTGCTGTCCTGTGCAGTGTAGGACACTTAGCATCCTGCATCCCGACCTGCTGCCTGAATGACCCCTCACTAATGGGGGCCCCTTAACATGTTGCTGTACATTTCCATATGCCCCCTGTGGGGGGCTGTCACCCCAGGTGAGAAAGAAAATAATCGTCTTTTTCCCTTTGAGTGCCAGATGATAAACCGAACATCTTACTATGTGTTTATGTGAGAATCTTACTGCTCTTCTTCGAAGAGATTTCTAGGAATCCCAGAAGTGCTTTACTCTTATTCTGTAGTTGTCTGGCCTGTTGGTTTCAGATCAGGGTCCCATCCGTCGGAGTGTAGTTTACTACACCTCGAGCTGGCACACTTTAGGTTTGGCTCTTCCCGCCCCAGCCCTTCCCTGATAAGAGCGCCCTTGGAATCTGGCCGCACAGAGACACCTGCTTTGGCACCAGTCAGGTTTTCAGGGCTGCTCTCTGAGATTACTGTTTTTCAAGTGTGGGCAGCCCCCCACGAATAGGTTACATTTCAAACGGTATGTGTATGTTGATTATTTAGACTCTGGGACATGTTTTTGCCATGGCAACCACTCAGTACATAGTTAGGTTACCAAGGAAACTAGATGTGCTGAAGGAGTCCTTCAAGCCATAGTGCCTGCCTTGTATATCACCACCTTTTGAGCGATGGAGCCCGACCCTTTTTCTTTCTCTTCAGAGGCCACAGTTGTATGGCTTGCCTTGTTGGGGGTGGCAGGGAGCCAGCCTTGATCCAGCCGTGGCGGATGGGGCAGGCTTAGTTCAAGCAAAAGAAGCCCATCTACCCGGACGTCCCCAAAGCCCGGGCATATCTTCTTTCTATAAAGAATTTGTGCAGAGCAAACCATACCTGAGCTGTCACTCGGTTCTGGCTCGTTAATCTGGAACAGTGCTAAGCAGCTTTCCCTCCTGGTCCGTGAAACCCGCCCCACATCCCAGAGCCAGGAGAACCGGAGCAGAGTGAGCACAGAGTGGATGACGTACTTTCCTTTCTTCCTTATGTTTTCAAGTGCCTTGGCAGTACACGATTGTCTCTGAGTCGCCTGTGGTCACCCAGGGAAGGCCAACCAACTTAAACTGGGCAGGAGGCCTTTCCACAAAAGCTTATTACCCCGTGGTATAGGTTCTTGAGTATTAATTGCAGAGCATTTCCCTATTATATGTCACTTATTACAGTAAAGATAGGAATTGAGAGAACAGTAGGCCCATTGTACTATTCTGAACACTGGAATGGTAACAGCACCATTGCTGCCGTGTTTTTATTGTCTTTGTTAAACTCAAGCTGAGTATAACCTCAGTGTTTATCGAGCCTGTTTCTCACCTGCCCTGTCCCCTGGTGTGGTGGGTTGCCGTCGGCCTGCCCAGCACTGGGTACGTAGTACTCAGCCCTTCGGTGTGACTTCCTGGGAATCTTCGCTTGGTGCCTCCTGGACAGGGCGCCGGCTTCCATCCTCCTTTCTGGTCATCACCCTTCCGGGGCATCCTTATTTCCGTCTTTTCTTACCCATCTTTGCATGCTGGTTAGTAGCAGTCATTTAACTTTATCCTGCTGTCGCGTTTCCTATTCAGAAGTGCACTCTCCACTCTTCCCTTTGCAAGTCAAGTAGGGCTGCTAATGTCATTCCTGTTTTTGGGGGTTAAAGTCAACACTCAGGTACCTTAAAGGACCTGCGTGGCTCTGGCAGCCCTCCCGACGGGTCTGCAGCTGGAGCGTAGGCCTCCGGGGCCCTTCTCCCTGCCCTTTCCACGCCACCCGCACCCTGGCTGCCTCTGTTAGCTCTGCGTATTCCTTGCTGGTAGCTGTCTTCAGGGTCCTTCCCCACAGTGTGAAACATCTCTAGCAGAGAGCGAAGCTCCCCGTTCTGGCTGCTCTGGTCCGTGTTCTTGGCACTTTGGCCCTAGTATTGCCTCTTACTTCAGCAAATTGGCACCTTAGGACAAGCTCTTGCTGTAGCATATTTATTAGTGGATTGGTACCTTTGCATATTTTATAAAGTGAATTAATGCCTTCAGGTATTCATCTTGGTGCTTAATAATTATATTTTGTTTTATATAGTGTCTTTTCATCAGAAGCATATATTATCTTCCATTATATAGGGGAAGTTAACTAGTTAAATTGCCTGTCTAAAATAGTTTTTGGGGTTTTTTTTTGTTTTTGTTTTTTGTTTGTTTTTTGTTTTTTAAGAGAGAGGAAGAAGGAGAGGGGCAGAGGGAGAAGGAAAGAGATTCTTAAGCAGGTTTCATGCCTAGCGTGAAGCCCGACTTGGGACTTGACTTCACAACCCAGAGCCAAAATCAAGAGTTGGACGTTTAACCAACTCAGCCACCTAGGTGCTGCTGCTTATCTAAAATCTTAACGGGGGGCACCGGGGTGGCTCAGTGGGTTAAGCCATTGCTGAACCCCGAATCGGGCTCTCTGCTCAGTGGGGAGCCTGCTTTCCCCCTCTCCCTTTGCCTGCCTCTCTGCCTACTTGTGATCTCTCTCTCTGTCAAATAAATAAATAAAATCTAAAAAAATAAATTAATAAATAATAAAATAAAATCTTAGCAGTACCAGCAGAAAAGGGGAGAAGGAAACTAATTTTTTTGAGAAGCTCGTGTGAACTGGACACTGCACTAGGTGTTTTAAATTTGTGATCTCATTTCATCCTTGCAAAAACCCTGTGAGGTAGGTAGTGTTTTGTGTTTTGCAGGTGAAGAAACAGTCATCCAGACAAGCTGAGTACTTACCCTGCAAGTCAAAAGTAGAGGGAGTGTTAAAATCTGGCCTTCTCTGACTCCAAGGCTTGCATTGTGTCTGCTGTGCCACACACCTTCTTTTGGGCAAAGAGCACCATTTGTGGGTCTTACAGTAGTGAACAGAAGTGTGCCTTGGGCACATGGCGGGGAGGGAGAAGCTAGAGGACAGTCGTTTCTTTGTCCTGATGGCCACCAGAAAGGGGCGAACTCACTCCTTTCTCTTTCATCTAAACACCACAGATCTGTTGACAGATGCTCCGATGTAAGCTTGACCTGGTAACTCAGTTGAACTGAGGTAAACTGCCGAGAGCACCTGTAAGTGTTTTAGGGGCTGTTAAGGCAGCGCCCTTCGTAGACATCGTCCATGCTGAGCAGCTGGAAAGTCACTTGGAGAGGTGGCGAGAGCCTGGAAGGTCGAGCAGCTGGAAGTCGGGGGTCTGTGTTCCGGGCCTTCTTTCTGCCTCTAACTCTGGCTGTGTGACCTTACGTCACAGGTCATGCCACCTCTCTGGGTTCCAGTTCCGTCACCTGTAAAATGTGGGAACTCAGCTGATGTCCCTTCCAGCGTCTGCAGCCTTACTGTCATCCATGGAAAATCCTTTGGCATGTTAGTAGGAAAAGAATCCTTAGGAAACAAGACTGTGAGAACGATGGCAAACCTCTGTCGACTCGACGCCCTTGCCAGTTACAGTGTTTGAAAGAGCCCCGAGTGTGAACAGCTCCCAGAGATTTGACTCTCGTGAGGAGGGTAGACACCTCAGAAGGTAGTGTTGTAATCAGGTTTGTAAGATAGTTGTTGATTATTAAATGACTGGTGAATAGTGTTGAGGGTATTTAAGGGTACCTGTGATTTATGGTTTTACTTGGTAGGTTCTAGAATAAACATATATGAGGTTTTGAAATTTCTCCTGGACACTATGTCTGCATTTTGGCTGATTCCAGATGACTTGTGATGCCTTACTTATGCCTGCACGCTCCAGGCAGAGTGGCTGCTTTTGAGGCAATGGCGGACTTTTCCATTACACAGACTTGTCTACAATAATTCTTAAATAGTGAGCTAAAGCTAATAATTAATGGCTGATAGTTATATAACAAATATGAGAAAAACTGTAATTTAGAGCAAGATAGTTCAAAATACTTTGATACAGTGTAGTCCCTTCCTTAATAAACTAAAATTTTATACCTTTGTTACTTAATCTACCCCTGGATTTCCCTAAGTGGAATATTCAGTTTATATCTTTTCTTGAAGAGGAGAGCGTCAGGTCTGATGTCCTGGGACACCAGAGTGTTTTAGGTATCAGTGGGTTTCACACACAGATTGTCCTCACTTTTCCTGAGCACTGAACACCTCAGCAGAGAGCGGGCTGGTTGTGTGGTGTGAGCACCAGATTATTTACACAGCACTGTAAATAAGTGATAAACCTAATCCTTCCAGGGGCTGTTTTTATTTTAAAAGAATGAGTTTAGAAGAAGTAATCCAAATGAATCTATCATGCTAGAATACATGAGAGCTTTCTGAGTGGGCCCGTCTTCCAGAAGCACTTCAGCTGTGACATACTGCACAGTGTCACTCCTCTGTGTGCTCAGAAGACCCACACTTAACACTTAGCACCACCCCACCCCCCCGTAAAGGGTTTAAACTCTTGCTTTAAACAATTTAGAATGAAGATCCCCAGATCCCTAGGTCTTTGACCCCAGCCCCTCTGCCCTGGCATCCTGGAACAGCCAAGTCCTAGGCATAGGGCTTCGGAACTTTCTTGTCATGTTTTAAACGCTTCTGAGTGAAGCTTTCAGGAAGCCCACTGTACACTGGGCAGCTTCTCACCTCCAGCCATTGACCTTAATACCAGCTTCGATTTCTCTCTGCCCAGGAAAGAACTCCCTCAGCTTTAGGGGATCTCCTCCTTTCCCCATGTCTAGCCTGGGCCTTTTTGTTTTGGATGAGAGGCAGGGAAATTGCAAGAGCTGGGTGGTTGGGAGGAGCTGGGAGGCTTTGTCTGCTTCAGGGTGAAGGTGTCTGGGGTGAGTGGTTGGGGAGGCAGGAAGAGGGGCAGGATGGCAGTTGGAGAGAACAACAGACAACCGAGGATGAATGAAGCTGCCCATCCACTCTGCAATTGTGTTAATACAACAACAGAAATATTGATACGTTGCTTTGTGAAAATAGGATGATACCAGAATACCAAAAACCAATATTGTAATCACTAGTAATCAAATTTCTCTTGCTAGGGTGGTAAGGAAGGGAAGGCTTCACAGAAGAGGTGTGTTTTGAGCTGAGTCTTAAAGGACAGTCACCAGCTACTAGTTAGTGAGCCCTAATTACAGATCCAGTTGATTGGGCTGGTGGCTACACCAGGAGTTGAACATAAAGTTTATATACTACTATCTCTGCCGACAGTGCAGTCTGTAATATAGTAGGGGGGTGGGGTGTATAGATAGTTCTGTTGTTCCACAGCTTTTGCTCTTTTGCTCTTTGCTTCATTCAGCTATCTCTCTTTTACCCCTACTTGTCTTTGTAATAAAAGCTTCCAGGAATCACTTGAGCAGTTTTGTGTGTTATTCTTAGTGGGTAACACTTTGAAACATTAACACCTCATAACATTTCACTGGGAGTTGTTTTTTTTCTCCCCCGTGACTTTAGCATTTAAGAATGTAAAGACACATTAGGATTTTGGATCCTGTTTCTTGGATGCTCCTCCTTACAGAGGCTTATTCACAAATGGCTTTTTTTTTCTCGTAGTTTTTCTTTTAATGGGCATTAGATTGGTCCATTGTTTGTCACACCTGTTCCCTGAACTGCTAGTTGGTGGTTTAGAAACTGCACAGTGTATAACAATCACCTTTGCTACCTAAAAGGCTTTCCTTCTGCTTTCTTCTGTTCATTTACATGTGGATTTCTTGATATTGCATTTTTGGAACAGTTTCTCAATTCAGCTTCTTTTTATTCAAGACTTTAGAATGAGTAGTCCAAATCTTAGCCACTTAAATTGCTGTTTAATTGAAACTGTGTTGAAAAGTAATGGATAAATGTTCCGCTTTGTGTTGTCATCTTTGAGACCTCTAGATATTTGTTGAATGTATCGATCAGAATTTCGTTGTTTTATTCAATGGCTTTCTGGAACCCCAAAGCAGTGCTTCTGAAGAGTGTGGTCAGCAGACCGCCTGCACCAGTCTTGGAACTTGTTAATAGCGGAGATTCCTTGGACGCACCCCAGACCTAATGAATCAGAATCTTGATGGCTGAGAAACGTGCATTTTTATAAACTTTATAGGTGGCTGTATGGACACAAAGTTTGAGAACTTCCGCCTTGAAGTTGGCTCAGCACTCACTTATATGGGATTTATTACCTAAATTTCACCAGGACAGACATGATGGAGTTTTGGTCTTTGTACACCCTCTGTTTGATTTGAATTCTATGAAGAATACTCTTAGGAAGGAATAAGGTCCGACTTTCCCTGGTATTCAGCAGAGCTGCAGAGAATACTAGGTTCCAACACTATTGTCAAAGCCCAAGTCACCTGGACTCCCACAGACCTGTTGTGTGTGGTCTTTGGAGGTGTCCAGGAGCAATGGACCCTGCGCAGGATGCTTGGAGATCACCTGCCTGGGTCATAGAGGACCACTTAGTACCTTAGACATCGGACGATAGCTGATCTAAGTGCTGGAGCCTCATAATAATAGTAATTCACATAATGACGCTTTGTATTTCTCAAGTGCTTTTAAGCTGAAGGCCTTAAAGTGCCGTATTAAACACAGTGTACAACCTACAGCCGAATACAGAAGTTCTACTTAGGCACTTCTCTTGGATAATGGCATGTTCGGCTTGGAGAAATGGGAATATTTCAAAGGAAACATTTATGGTTTTAGTGGGAGGTGAGGTGGTGGTGGTGATGGAAGGGTGGTAGCTATTTTGGCATTCCCCGATATATCCTGGGTGAAAAGAAGCCATTTTTGGTTACTTTAATTAATGCCTTTAATAACAAGAGTTGTTTAGCTAGGAAACACCCTCATTTTTCTTATTAGCTTTTCTGTGCATTTTGTGAGTCCCATATCCCTTCTGGCTCCTTTATCCACCTTTCTTTTCCCTGGCCCTCTTTATTTTTTAATCATTTACAGAGTCAGAGAATGTTAAACAAACAAACAACCTTCTAGAAGGGACATTAAATATCTTAGCATCAGAATCCTTTGTTTTACAGGGCAAGATAATTGAGACTGGAAAAAATGAAGTAAAAGACTCACCCAGAATGGCCCAAAGAAGTTTGGGTGTGGGAGATGGGAACTTGTAAGTTCTGCTCTCTTAGCGAATTTCAGTTATTCACTATGGCGTTGACAACTATGGCCACCGTGTTTTTCATTAGATCCTCAGACCTTTTTCGTCCTACAGCATAAGTCTGTGCCCTTTTAACAACCTCTCCCTCTTTCCCCCACCTCCCAGGCCCTGGCAGTCACTTTTCTGGCCTGCTTCCAGAGTTCGTACATTTGTGTGTTCATTTGTGAATCTTCTCTCAACTGAGCTGGAGTACATCTTAAATGAATACAGTTTAAAGTCGAGACTCAGTTCAGGTCTTTCAGAGACCCTGTTTTAGTTATCACCATTTTGTCTTCTCGTTTTTCTTTCTCTTATATTCTTTTTTTAACCTCAACTTTTGACCCTATGGTATTTCCTTGCTATTGCTTCCTTTTCATTTTGCTTCCATTTGCTTTTTCTGTATGCTTCCTATCTCTTTTCTCTTTGTTTTGCTTTTATGAATGAATCCTATTGCCACTTAGCAATTAAATATTGCGGAAAAATAAAATTGAGTGAGTTTTTAAAAATCATAAAGACCAACACTTTGGATAAAGGCAGACTTAATTAAAAGATACAGAAAAAAGAAAAAGTACTGGGAGACTTGTGGAATATTTGAGTTTATTTTTTTAAAACACTCCAACAGCTGTAGAAATAGAGACTTCTTTATTATCACAATCTTTAGTAGCCTCCATCTGCTCAGCCACAAGTGTATGCATAACCAGCACTGCTCTTATGGGTGATTTATGATGACCTTTGTCTTACAAATAAAATGAAAAACAGTTTTTAAGATAACAGATTAAGAATTTGAAAAGAAGAGGATAGAAAATTTAATCATTTATTCATCAAGCATTTGATTGATAGAGAGGGATTATCTCCTTATAGAGTACACTGTATTTTAATGCAGGCTGATGAGAAGCCTGGTGACTTATGCAGCACCGTTCTTCATCTTCATAGATGACTGAGCTAAAGGACTCAGTACATGTAAAAATGCTTGGGAAAGATGGAAGGGGCCATGCAAAGCCTCGTGATTTCTTAGTCAAAACACCTCTGTTCTATAAATATTTACTGGGAATCTAGAAAACAAATATTTGTGTACTAAGGACCAGGTGCCAGGGATACTGAGCTATAGAAAGGTAGAAACGGTGGGGAGAACAGCAAACTCATTTCTCTGGGGAAGAAAAGTAGTGACTGAAACACTAACCACGTCGTTCCCCATCCTAACCACCAGATGGGGCTGTCAGCCATAGGCAGCTCCGTTGCTCTTCCAGTGGGCTTCCTGTTGGATAGGACGGGAGGAGGTATGAAACTAGTTGCTGTATATACAGGTAATCCACAACACGAGGCACCTGTATGGTAGGCAGAATATTCCCTTTATTGTTTTTACCCACTCTTTCTGAGAAGAAAACCAGAGTAATCTGATTAGATTTGTTTATGAAATGATGCCAGTTACTATTAGTTCTTTTCTGATGCTGACAAATATAGTTTTGGGCAAGTACAGATATACTTTTCTGAGCATATGTGTCCGGAGTTAAGAGAGAGAATGAGAAGAGTTATTTCCTGTTTTCTCTGCCTGTAATCTTGCCTTTCTAGTTAATTCCTATTCCTCCAAGACTCAGCTCAAATGCCCCCTCTTCTCCAAAACCTTTCTTAATCCTCTTTTACCAAAAGGAATGAAGAATGCCGTCTTTTGTACTCCTACGTGGCTGTTTATGCTCCGTGATAGTTCTTATCTCATTGAATTATTTTTTAAGTTTTATCTCTGCCACTAATTAGGAAATTCTTGAGACTGTATCTAATTTCTACTTCTGTATCCACTCTTGAGTACAAAACTGAGTATAAAACCTGGCAGGTATTAATCAGAGAATAAGCAAGTTTTAAATATTTGGGAACTATAGTTTTTATAGACTATCTAAAGAGTTTTAAATTATTAATAGTACTGAGATGTCTTCCCCAGGATTATAAATAAGCTATCAGGAGGCAGCTTACAAAATAATTGATTTTAGAAAACTTTTAGAAAGAAGCATTTACCTTAAGAGGGAAAGGGTTAGAGGGTTATTTCCCGGGAATGCAATATGAAAGGCTTATCTTACTTTAGGTCAGCTCTTAGGGCAGCAGATGTATGGAATTTTAAGACTTACTTGGAATTTTAATTTTGTGTCTTATTTGGAATGCATTTTCTTATTACTTAATTGAAAAAGAATACATCTTTTCCTTAAATGAGTTTAAGTAGTCTGGGGACATCTTTGAGTGGTAGGCCAAATTTGATTCTATATTATAAATTTTTAAGAGGATCTTAATGGGAAAATGTGATTCATTCCAATCAATTCAAGTGATAGAAATCTGTTTCACAGCCAACTTTTCTTTAAGGTGAACCGTGTATTTCTCTTTAGAAAACAAACATATCTGTCTATAATTTTTAAATTTCTGTGAGAATGAAAGTAGCTCTTTAACTTAAAGAAAACTGTAAGACTTTTCCATATAAAAATAACATTCCGTTTATTTCCCTGTGTATGGAAAATTTCCATGTCTCTAATCTCTACTGGAAAAGTTTCTCCAGGGCAATTTAGAAAACTAAAGAAAAAAGTATTTCATCATCTTCGGCAAACTTTTATCAAGTGCCTGCTGGGGGAAGGTCATATTCCCAGTTCCTTGGAAAAACCCCACTTATCCAAAGGTGAGACTCCCGGCAGCCCCCTGGAAAAGAGCTTTGATTCCAGACTCAGAGAAAAGGAGGCTGAGGAGCTGCAGAACCTATTTTAAAAACGCACTCAGCTGTTTTGTTTTATACTGACCTGGAAACTCGGTTAGCCTATTTTTATACCCATAGCATATATGGAACGACAGATGAGAAGGTAGGTAGGCTGCTACGCATAGATGTAGATATCATACGCTTATTGATAGCAGGAAAAAAAGACAGCGTACAAAGCAGGAAAAACCAAAAATATAATATGCTAAGCGACATTCGCAGCAGTGGCTCCACGCCATCCACACCAACATTGAGTTTGTACTCAAATCCAGTAATTCTGCGAAGGAAATCACTTAAGGATGTGGGCTGTGGCACCGGACAGGCCTGGGTTCTAGTCTCACACACAACTGCCTAGTGATGACACAATCATGAGCAGTTTACCCACTATTCAAGCTGAGCTTTTCTTCTGTGTCAGAAATACCATGAAAGCAATTAATAAACCAACAAACCGGAAAGATTACCTGTCACAAATATAACAAAAGCTGACATTTTTTCCCCCTGTAAGAATTGATCAGAAGAACACTCTAGCCCATTGTAAAAGGATAAAGAATAATACCATTTATTTCCAAAAGAAGAAATAAAACAGCTAATGAATATGGAACATTCACCCTCACCTAATGATCCCCAAATTCAAAATTGAAACGGCATAATACTTGCATCAGCTTTAAATCAGCAGGACAGTAGAACTGCATGAATAAGCTCTAAATGAAGAAGCTCAGGGAGAAAAGACAGAGATCCAAAGGAAAAACACAGTGACCGCTTATAGGAATGCTCACCTTAGCAGGAAAGTTAAAAAATGCCAGTATACACACGGTTCTCCTAATAAGGTGGCTCCCACTTTATGGCTCACGGTGGCCCTAACGCCAACCAGAGCAAAGGTGGCTTCTGGGTAGGGACCCCCGTCACCATTCCGGATCTCTGTGTTACCACTCTGACCCCCATAAGAGCTTCCAGGAGTAGCCCTCTCTTACGACTGGCAGCGTCACACTTGTATTTGTATTCCCCATTTCTCGGCCCATTCTGTTCTCGGTCTATTTGGAAGCCAAATTCTTCCTCTTTGAACATGAGAGAAGGGCAGTGTAACATGGCTGGAGGCTCCTACCTCCCCTCCCGATCCAGCTGGCCCCATGCACCTTGTGCTTGCATTACTGCTATTATTGCATGACTTACGCTTTGAAGTTTTACTCAGAGATTGTGAGAGTCTTTTTAGATAGAAGAAAAAAATTAAAGTTGGCAGAGTAGGGCATTTTTGTTTATTCCCCATTAATGCCTTTGTCATTGCTTTCTCTGTTTCAAGTTATCACCTGTGCCTTAAGCTGTCTGGCAGCCTTAGTTCTGCTTTAGTTCATGCCTGGAAATTGTACAGGTATTGAAAGCAATTTGTGGAGCATTGGAATCATCAAGAAGATTCTCTTTGCGTTTGAATGGCTGGAGGAGAAGGCATTTGATCTGAAATTCCTGTATTCCGAGGGCACTGATCTGTGGCAAAGCATCGCAGGAGTTTGTGATGAAAAAAAAAATGCAAAGTAGAGTTCTTTATTCATTTGGCCAGCATCATTGGAGTGCCTGTCACATGCCAGGCACCCTCCTAATGCTGTTGGGGTGGAGGTAGCGAGCTGTGGAATAAGGGTGAGGACGGCCAGCCCTCAAGAAGAATGCAGTCTACTGGTAGAGACAAGCAGAGAAGCTACTAGCTGGGGCAGGGATGAATTCTCTGCTGGAGGTGTACACACGGAACTGGAGGAAGCCAGCCCAGAGCGCTATGAATTCTGTCTCCTGCGGGGCCGAGGGCTCACAGAAGGGGTACTGAAGGAAGAGTGCAATTTTCCCAGGAGGTGAAGGAGAGGACAGGCATTCCAGGCAGAAGGGACGTGTGAAGAACGAGGCTCAGAGGCACGAGTGTGCCTAGCATGGCGAGTGGAGCCATGTGGGTGCTTAATCCTGAGTGTTCCTGGCTGGAATTTACTTAGGTAAAAGGTAATGATCCAGAAGGACTTCACATCATCCAGAATGACAGAACAGAAAATCACGGGGTTTTAGTGTGTTCTCCGTGGCTGGATCCTGTGCAGAGCTTAACGCGTGTTTGGGCTGAAGTGGATGCCCCTCCGGGGCCCTCCACCCCCCATCCCCCCAGCCGGCTGAGAGCACTTCCCTGTTCCCTCAGCCTCGTGCTGGGCTGCAGAGGCAGTCATTTAAAGGAGCCCACACCCGTGCACCCACGCGTGACTGCCACCCACACACAGTCACGCAAATGTGCTCTTTTGTCTTTCCTTCCATTATTCCTCATAAAAAGTTGAGCCCCTGCGAGGCACCTTCTAAATATTTGATGTTTTTCGGGGGCACAAGCACTAGCATCTCGCACAAGCAAATATTACAAGCACGCTTACCCAGAGAACTGAATTAAGTGAACACAGAAAGGGCATGATAAATTGCTTTCTTTAAAAAAGAAAAGTAGGTAGGCGGACCTCCTCATGTGACAGTGTGGGCCAGTGAGCAAAGGCTGTGATTTGGTGGGTGTCAGAAAGTGACAGTGGTGAGTCGGGGAGTCTGCAAAGTGCAGAGACTTGTGGTCTAAGTGTGTCAGAATCGGGCACATGAAAGATTTCTACCATCGTGGATTTTTTTTTCTTTCTTTAAACGTAATGGTATTTAGTCAAATTTTTGGAGACTGCTACAACGTTAAAAGTATGAGTGTGGTTCTCTTTGAATTTGTTAATGGTGGTTTATCATCATGATGATCCCAAGTTTTCCAGTAGTGAAGAGCCAGCTTTCCACCAGATTCGAGTTACAGGGGAGGCTCACAACTGAGGAATTGTCTCAGCCAGCTAGACACCGTCGGGGAATTACGGGTAGGCAGTTTCCTTTTTAAGTGGCTTAGAAAGCATTTGAAAAATGCCATTGTGGGGCAGAGAGCACATGTCCAACCATTGTCCTTTTTTGGGGGAGGGACACTAGTTGGCACATTCTCGTTTTAAATCGCCTGATCCCCTGGGCTTCTGTGTGACTCCTCGGGTGCTGGGCTGGCGCCTGGGATCTAGGTCGGTGCTGGAGGAAGCCGGCGAGCCTCTCCAGGCCAGAGCAGGTTTATAGCGCAGGTGAGTGGCTGGGGAGCTTGGGCGTGGGGATGGGGACCAGAGTTGGGCTGGGAGTAGGTGGAAAGCAGAAATTAGATGCAGATTAGATAAGGCTAAGCCATGTATTTTCCTCGCACTCCGGGAGTCTCTGGTTTGACCCAGCCAACCTCCCAGAGTGTCAAAGGGTCTTCTTCTTTTATTCTGGAACTGCCTAGAACCCAAACCCTCCTACTTTTCAAGCAAGGGTGAGCCCGAGCTCTGTGGCAGACCTGCCCAGGATCCTATCCCAAAACCCCGTGAGCGGGGCTGAGCCCTTCATTCAGAGTATAAAAGGGAACACAAGTGGGTGTGTCTTTTTTGGCACTGGTCCCCCTCCAGTTTGTTCTTTTGTGGTCAGAGAATCTTGCACAGCAGTTACTCAATGTCAGGCTGGCACAGCTGCAGCTAATTTAACCAGTCATCTGTTGAGTGAGGTACTATTTCTATTTTGCAGCTGGGGTAAACTGAGGGATGAGATCTTTAATTGCTTGATTTCAAGCCAGAGATAGACTCTGCTAGAACCAGGACCAAACATTTGGACATCCTTTCTTTGCTTTCAGTCTCGTACGTAGTTCACCAGGGTGATAGTTTCCTGCACCCTTAATCGGTGTAAGTTTAAATTTTGGCCACTGCAGCCATCTCTTCAAACCAGTGACTGATGCCTAAAGTGAGTATCGGCCCAGAGGAAGCCTTTTGAACTTAATGGTCAAGTGCCTAGGAGTTGCAGTTGTTTAAATAGAAATTATTTAGATATCTGAAATGTCATACTTTTGCCTTTTTTCATGCTCCCTCTAGTAGGTGTTCAGGCCCAGATGAAGAAAGTGCCATCCTTGGGCTCTGAGCGCATGACTCACACCGGGGCCGTAAAGATCAAGGGCACTTGACATGTCCTCCACTTTCTGCAGAAGGATGCCCTGTGAGGATCTGGAACTGGTATCGTGGTGAAAGGGTAGACTCCAGAGGCTGCCGGAACTGGGCTTGAATCCCGCCTGCGGTCCTTAAGAGCTGGAGAATACCGGACAAGTTCCTTCAGCTCTCTGTGTGTTGCTTTTGTGTCCCCCGAGGACAGTCGTGAGGACCCCGGGAGTTTCAGCTAGTGTTGCACCGCGAGTAGCTGCTGCTGGACTCCCCCGCCTGCGGGGCCCAGGAGCTCAGCCTGGGCCGGCTCCCTCGGGGCCAGGCTCCTCCCGGGGGGCCGTGATGCACGTGCCTCCTCACCCTTTCCCCACCACGCAGCCAGGTAATCCTCTCCTTTCCACGGCTAGAACAGTGTTAGTCAAACATGTGATTTTGCAGCATCTTGACTGGATATGACACTGCATCGGTGACATTTTGATAGCTGTCATTGCATGGTTTAGTTCCAGCATCTTTCAGCACTTTCAGAAGCATCAACCTTTCCATGTTGGGGCTTCTCCAGCACCAATTATAGCCCCAAATGAAGAAGAGCTGTACATGTTCCCATCAAATATCATTGAGATTTGTGTCACAGGCCTCCAGTGACAAAGACTTATTTAGCTGCTAGATGTCAGCTCTTTTTTTCCTTCAGATAAAATTAAGCTGTGGGGCAACCATTCAATCCATGAGAATAAATTGCCTTTTCAGTCACAAGTCTGTAGAGAGTCAGGACTGGTACCAAGTAGCTTTACTTATGTGCATTTTTGTTAGCGTGAGTGTATGGACAGATAGAATGGGACGGCCCAGAGAAAGGACGTCGGAATTGTGTTTTGGACCAGCTCCTGGCATTTTCCTCTGGTGAAATCCTTGCTCTTACCCACGTGTCTTCTCAGCCTGGAGCTGTTCTGCTTTCTCAGTGACCTTCATCTGAATGTGGAGCTCTGAGCACTGGTCCCTGTTCCAGCCAACTCAGTAGGTGGACCGGGGTAAGTTTTATAATTAGTTTCCTTAATGGCCCCAACCGGCCACTCTCAAAACAGTTGTGTTACATGTGGCCTCTTGTGTTATATAGGGTAAGTCAATGGCTGGCTCTCTGAGGGGCTTTAGAGATGTGAAGAGCTGTATGCCCCTGGAAAAGAAAGCATTTTGCTGGACTTGAGTCAGGTCACAGAAAACGTACATCTGGAAAATAGTCCCCTGTGCCTTAGATGATCAAGGCACCCCTTCCGTAGACTTCCGTCCTTGTGTGGATCACACACAGCTGGGAGCAGAGGTCTAGGAAAGGAGCGTAAGGCCGTCGCCCCTGCCTGGTAGTTAGTCAGGTGCCATATTTAGACATTCCTCTTGTGAGAAGAGTGAGACACTGACACTGCTGGGCCTTCGAAAGGGAAAAGGGAAGTGAATTGGGGGGCAGAGCAAGAGGAGTTTTGACCACCGCCAGAAAGAAGATGAAGGGAGAGGCAGAGTCCATATCCAGCCAACACAGCGTACTCTGTGTACGAGTGGAGCTTGGTTGGACGGGGTGGGCTGATGGAACTGGCCAGAGGGCTCCCAAATGGACCCAGGCAGCCCAAGGCTCTAAAGTGAGGTGATCCGGAGCCATGAGAAGGGGAATGAAGGCCACCCATCCCTGGGAGGTGTTTCCCTCAGGGAAACTGCCCACTGAAAATGGCTAGGTCATTCCCACCGAGTTTCATCTTTAGGCCCACAGCTGCTCACTTCTCCTCAGTCAGGGAGGCCCAAGATGGGAGCAGAATTTTCCTTGGAGATCTCTTAACAGGAAGGCCGAGACTCAGTGACTGATTGCAAGGGCACATCTGGCACAAGGAAACAGACGCTTTCAACTTACCGGACCTCATATCTTGATACCACGGATCATAGGGATGGCAAACAAATGCAAGCCCCTCTCCATGTGACAAGTCTGGCCACCTTCACGCAAGCAGTAAATATACAGTGTTGGTGGAAACATGGCAAATAGAGCAGGGCGGTTCTGCCCTGTTGGATGGTTGGTATTTACTCTTATGTATGTGGTTCTCATTGTGTCACACACAGCGGAGGGAGAGTTACCTCTCACAGCCCTGACTGGGGTTTGTCTGGCCCAGAACAGGCCTTTCTCGGGGCCGCCCTGTGGGCTGCCTGCGCTCTGGGAGCACAGACCTAAACCTCGGGCACATGAGGACACGCACAGGCCATGGAGCCTGTCAGGGGCTCTGTCATGTTCCGAACGAACAGATGTTTATCCCACAACATTTTTCTTCTTGGGGTTTGTCCAATGCATTAAAGAAAAAAAAAAACTGTTTACACTAATTATTCCCTTTTGCTGCCTGTGCTTGTTTTGCTTTGCTCTTTTCTTTTTTCCCATACATTAAGGACTATTCGTGTGAGGAAATTCTGCCCAGCTGCTTTCTGGAACAGGCCATTCCATAGCTTAAACCAGGAACCCTTTGTTCTTGGATCGGAGTGGAGCTCAGGCTGCCTTGTCACGTGTATCTTGGCGCTTCTTTCCTGCAGTTTATAGGCTTTTTAGAATCTATTTCCTTTCTACCCCAAAGACGATCAGCTTCCATAACTTTTCTGAACATAAGTAACTCCAGATCCCTTCCCTGTTGCAGGTTTTCTCCTATGGCTCCGTCAGTATTTTATTCAGTCCTTTACTAAGCACATACCAAGTTTCTGAATACCATGGCTCTATACTAGGTATTGAAAGAGAAATGGAATTCTTTTCTCTTGTATTCATTTGTTTGTATTTCCATTTACTTATTCATTTCTTTTATTCATGAAATATTTTTTTTTTTTAGTTCCTACTATGTGCCAGGTCTGTGCTGGGTGCTGAGGAATCAGCAATGAGCAGAACGCACATGGTCCTTGCCTCCAGGGAATATCCAGTATGATGGTGGGGAGGGGGGAGACATGTAAAGAATTAATTGCAATTCAGGGAGATACATGCTGTAAAAGTAGGGTGCTCAAGGTTCTTTCAAGAGTGGGAACAGTGTAATTGGCCTTGCCTCAGGCATCAAAAATAACTTCTCAGAGTACCTGACATGTGAGAGGATTCCACACAGAGAACAGCGGATTCAGAGACAAGGAGGTATGAACACGTGTTTGGAAAATGAGAGTTGGTTCAGTGGTCTCGGTATCTGGAGTGCAAAGAGCCAGTGAAGATGGAGGTGGAGAAATAAGCTGGGCAGCCAGGTGGTGAGAACCACGTGGCATGCCACATTTAGAAATCTAGAGTTTGTCTGACAGAAAATTGAGGTGGGGGGCAGTGAAGAGCATTTAAGCAGGCAAAATACACACACAATGTCATGAGCTAAATTGTGCTCCCCCAGAATCCATACGTTGAAGACCTCACCCCTAATATGTCAGAATGTGACTGTATTAGGAAATTGGGATTTTAAAGAAGTTAATTCAGTTAAAATAAGTCATTAGGGTGGGCCAATCGAATAACACTGTTGTCCTTATAAAAAAAAGGACATGAGGACACAGACACACAGAGGAAAGACCAAATGAAGCACAGGGAGAAGCCCATCGACCAGCAAAGAAGAGAGGCTTCAGAAAAAGCCAGCCCTGCGGGCACCTTGATCTCAGACTTCTGGCCTCTGGAGCTGTGAGAAAATGGAAGTTCTGTTGGTTAAGTCAATGATTAGAATATTTAAGTAGCTTCACAGAGGAAAACATTTTTAAGCAGCGTATCCTTAAGGATCTCAGAAATACATTTATTTATAAGTCATCCATGTTATTCGGCTATTTTTATCTATTCGTGAACCAGTTTGCTAAGTCCCTTTGGTAGACAACGCTTTGTTGGCTGAGATTCAGTTACTCTCTATATATATTCCACAGTAGTTAAACTGTAGTACCCATAAAAATCAAGAAGATAACATTGTTCAGATGCTGTTTTTCCTGCACTGTCGAGTTTCTACCCCATGAAGTGGGTGCCATTAATATCCTCCTCGTTGCCAATGGTGAAACAGAGGCTTAGAGAAGTTACTAATTTTCCCAAGACCATACAGCTCGTGAATGTCAGCGCCAAATGCTTCTATTTATCTGAGTAAATGAGAGTTTTCATTAATACGTGGAAAGACTTTCTTGGACCCCATTTTTGTTACAGAAGAACTCAGGGAACCCAGTGCAGCACACTCACACCTAAAAGGTGTGCGTCTATGATCTGGACTCGGAAGGTAACTTTCGAGAAGGTCCAGCACAGAGTTAAACCATCTTAGTATGAAGGGCCGGAATTGCCCCTGTAGGATGGATAAAATATATTTTTTCTATCTTTGGCTAGTATAAAAGTTGTGTCCTTTGTACCGAATTAAATAATTTCACCAGAAATTGATTTCCTTGTAAGGCCATCACTTGCAGGCCTGTGTAAGTGTAATCAGAGTACATTCAGTACTTTGTAAGCCATGGCCTGCTACTTCTGGAAGTCTGCACGTGGCTTGGTGTAGTATCTTGGGAGTTTGCCGGTCTTTGATCAATTGATGATCACTCCTAGTGGCTATGAATTTTTTCCTTTCATTTATTTCAAATTCTCCCCCCCTTTGGAGGTTTTGAAAGGTTTGGGGACATGCAAAAATGAAATGGTTTATGGCCCAAGGTCCTTATTACCTTTTTTGTTCAGTACATTGTTAACAGTTGTCAGTATATTTATGATTCTTGGAGGACAGGAAGCATAGTTCTGAGCAAGTTTCTAATCTCTGAAGCTAATATCTTGGATGGATTTGAAGGACCTCTTTAAAAGTTGAATGGCTTCAAGTCAGACCAGGAAGATATTAGTATCCTCGCATTTTTTTCCCGTCATGTCTTATCTTGGTGGAGATCTGGTAAGTTCCCCTGTGGTCCGGGATAGTTAGTCTCAGTTCCGCTCCCCAAATCAGTCAGTTCAACCAACCTCATAGTGACACTATAGTATAGATTCTGAGCAAACCGATGAAAGATTTAGCTTAACTCCAATGTATGGGCTTATTATTTTACTACTCATATTGAAGACCTGCCTAACTGAATTTTATTATGGGTTTATTTAAAACTTTATTTTTTTAAACCCCGTTAAGGATTGTGGGTAATTTTTTAAGGGCTCTTTGGAGCTTAATATTGAATGAAATTTTCTTTAAAGCTGTGGTAACAAAGTAAACCTGAAACCTATTATTACTTTAATTATCATTGTAGGTGTCTTTAGTTGAGGGGGAAAAGAATCACTTCTATTTTTAAAGACATTTTTATTTTACTAAATGTGCCCAGTATCAATGACATTGTTGCTTGTTACCCATTCTGGAAGATAACTTGACTATATATTAAAAAACTTTGAAAAAAATTCATTCCTCCAGAATTAACACAGTTCTAACCTGGGTGGGGCCTTTTCGACATAAAGGATTTATTCACCTGTCTTTATGATCTCTTCAAAGAAACAGTCTAAATGTCCAATAACAAGGGGTTAGATAAGTATGTTATGACAGATCAGTATAGCAGAATCCTGTTAGCCATTAAAAAAAATAACTAATGACATGGAGATATATTTCTAATACAAGGTCTCCAGAAGTCTCGATGCAGTGTTAAACTTTAGTAACTTTAGAAGTATAAATGCTTCAAATTAAAAAAAAAATCATCATTTCAAAGTTTAATTCTTGAAATCTCTTTTACATTTCAGTTTGTGATTTTGGGGTGATTTTTATTTTTTTGGTTTCAGTTAACATTTGTCAGAGAGACTGAAACAAAAAATTAAAATTAAAAAGTAGAATTTTGTAAGTAATATATATTTTGTAATCATAAGCACAAAAATTATAAAATATGATAAGTAGGGGTGATAATTTATTAAAGCAGACTTTTAAAACAAGCTTGCTTAATTCCAGCTGTGTAAAAAAATATATACTTGTATGCATTGGAAATAAAAAAGGCTATACATCAGAATTAATAGTGGTTTTCTCTGAGGTAGTGGGATAATGAATTGTTTTAATTTTCCTCTGTGCTTTTCTCTATTTCTCAAGTTTTCTACAATGAACATGTACTACTTTTTATTCAGAAAAGTGTTATTTAAATACTTTATTTTTTTTAATTTAAAAAAAATTTTTTTTAGATTTTATTTATTTATTTGACACAGAGAGAGAGAGAGAGAGAGAGAGAGAGAGATCACAAGTAGGCAGAGAGGCAGGCAGAGAGAGAGGAGGAAGCAGGCTCCCTGCCGAGCAGAGAGCCCAATGCAGGGCTTGATCCCAGGACCCTGAGATCATGACCTGAGCCGAAAGCAGAGGCTTTCATCCACTGAGCCACCCAGGCGCCCTTATTTAAATACTTTAAAGAAGAGCCAGTATCTTGACTTCTCTGATACCCAGAGTATCACAGTTATTGTGCATAAAAAGCTAGGGACATTAACTCCATCCACCAATTGCCATTAAAGTAATTAACTTAGCCATTAATGTTGACAATAAAGAACAATTAAAATATAAGAAATATTCCTCCCAATAGCTACAAGTTATGTTTCTATTTAATAGTATCACATTCTATAGAAGTTATTTTTAGATGTTTGTGAAATGCAACAGAATCATATGAACTTCAACAGAATTATATAAATGTAAAAGGGAGATTAGAGAGCTATTTCATTATTATTATTTTGTGTTTTATGTTTCTACACAATTTAACAAAGATTCATGAGTAGAAGCAATAAAGGAAAAGAACTTACCTTGGTAAGAAAATTATTTCTCCTTTGTAGTTATAAAATATTTTTAAAAGAAAAATCAAACAGGATATCTATTATAGGATATACAAATTAAAAAGACATTTAAGTGAAGTAAAAGATAGAAATGGGTATAAATAAGTACATTTGTACAACCCCAGATCCCCTAGATTTGTAGTCCCTGTCCCCAAAAATAGCCAATTGATAAGTCTGTGTCCTTCAGGAATATACAAGGGTATCCAAATGTATCCTGTCCCATGTATGGTATCAATCTAGACACAGCGTACTGTAGCCCCCCTCTTCTTTGACTTAAAAATATATCATGGAATTGTTTCATATCAAGCCAGGTAGGTCCACTGGGTGGTTATAATGTAAATCATTTAACCACATGCTTGTTGATGAACATACGAGTTTTTGTTTTTGTTCTCAGTCTGCCACTAGCCTCGTCATCACTCAACGGGTATGTCTTTGTGTTTCCGCTGAGGGTTACTGTTACAGTTCAGAGGTGGTGGTGGGCCTCTGACATTCCTACGGTACTTGATAGTTTCCAAAGCTCTTCTTTTGTATTACCTTATTTGCCTCCCTTTTTGGCCTTCGCAAATGGCTAGTTCTCCACGGTTGGAGGTGATCGAGCATCAGAAGCATTTGCAAGGTCACTGTAGAGACCGGGTCACTCACTGGACGGTCAGGCTGCCTTCTGGCCAGGTTGCAGAGAGGTGAGGCAGTCCATTGCTGCTTTCCTGTCCCATAGGTCTTCCCATAATAAAGGCGTATGTGTTTTGACAGTTGGTGTTTTCTTACCAAAACTGACTGAAGACAGGGGAAAGAGGAGGGAAATCTCATTGTATTCTAATTGCTTTTCATGTCTAGTGCTCTGTGCTCAGTTTTAATTGGACTGCTGTGGTTGAGAATTTCATTTACCCCTTGCTTGGGGCGCTTCTCCATTCCGTATTACTTAGTAAATTTTGTTGTTGATACTGTGGCTGGCTCTCATGGGGCGCTGTGTGCAGCACCCGGACTCTTCACTGGTTTTTAAGAGGCATGTTGGGAACAACTATACATTAGGACCTTGTTTTCTTCAGATTTTTTTTTTAAAGATTTTATCTATTTATTTGACACAGAGAGATCAGATCACAAGTAGGCAGAGAGGCAGGCAGAGAGAGAGAGGGGGAAGCAGGCTCCCCGCTCGAGCAGGGAGCCCGATGCGGGCCTCGATCCCAGGACCCTGAGATCATGACCTGAGCCAAAGGCAGAGGCTTTAACCCACTGAGCCACCCAGGCGCCCTTTCTTCAGATTTTAGAGTTAATTTCGTTTTCTTCTCTTCAGCTGACTTAGGAACAATGGCTCCTTGATTTTTGTGTGTGTGGATCATTTTAGAACAAAGGACTTCCTTAACACATTATATGCTCTTCAATGTTTAGTTCAGGGATATGATCAAAAAGGGAGTGGAGGGGCACCTGGGTGGCTCAGTTGTTAGGTGTCTGCCTTCGGCTCGGGTCATGATTCCAGGGTCCTGGGATCAAGCCCCGCATTGGGCTCCCTGCTCTGCGGGAAGCCTGCTTCCTCCTCTCCCACTCAGCCTGGTTGTGTTCCCTCTCTCACTGTGTCCCTCTCTATCAAATAAATAAATAAATAAATAAATAAATAAATAAAATCTTTATTTAAAAAAAGGGGGGAATGGAAAAGTCACCGAGACTGCTAAAGATTACCTACCTCTTCTGTGTTTGTCTTATTTTGTTTCGAGTTGTGTGTTTACAGTATCCAGCATACTACTGTTAATGGAATTGGCCATTCTTTTTTTCCTGACATCTCACAGTATGAGCAAATGTACTCATTTTGCAGAGAACAACCTCTGCGATAATCTGCCTGGGTCTGTTCTCCCGACTTCTAATTGCTTGATAGTCATTGTGTCAGTTTTTCTTTTCAAAAAGGCAAAAACAGGCCTTATAAGAATTTGGAGGATCTCCTCCGAATGGTCACAGACCAGGGACGATGCAGTGGTGTTTCGTGGCCTCCACCCACATTTAGCCCCAGCGCACCTGCACCGCCTCTGTGTGCGTCCCTGTTCTGCTTCAGTGGCTCCTTTGGACAGGAGGAACACTGGAAGAGGCCTGGGCCAGAAGTCCGGGGCCGTGGCACTCTGCTTTGACATGTCTTTTTTTCCCCAGGACATCCTGGGTCTGTTCTTTCTACCAACTTGTACTTCCTTGCAAAGAGAACCTTGTCTCAGCAAGGTGTGGCTGCCCTCAGAGTACTCCGGGGTGTGTGTGTGTGTGTGTGTGTGTGTGTGTGTGTGTGTGTGTGTGTGTGTGTGTGTGTATTGGCGATGGACAAGTGTTCCTGGACTTTCTTATTGAGAAGAAGAAATCAAGTTTTGAGTATTATCAACAGAGCATTCCAAGTGTTTTTTCTGGGACTTGACAATTTAAAGCAACTTTTAAAATTTAGAACCTCATGTATTAGCTTGGGTTGCCATAACAAAATGCCAAAGAATGGGTGACTTAAACATCAGAAATTAATTTCTTAGAGTTTTGGAGGCTGGGAAGTCCAAGTTCAGTGTGGTTGGTTTCTGGTAAGGCTCTTCCTGGCTTGCAGATGGCTGCCTTCTTGCTGTCTTCCTCAGGCGGCAGAGAGAGCAAGCAAGCTCTCCAGATCTCGGTTGTAGGGCACTAACCTATTAGACCTGGGCCTTGCCCTCGTGACTTCATCTCATCCAATTACCTCCCAGAGACCCCATCTCCAGATACCATCACATTGAGAATTAGAGCTTCAACACATGAATTTGAGGGGGACACAGACATTTGGTTCCTGCCTGGGTTTGCCTTGTGGGGCCTGCCCTAGTACAGGTTATCATTTACCTATTACAAGGCCCTTGTTGAGCAGAAACTAATGATGTATAAATATGTGACTCTGTTTACTCTCACCCCCTTTGTTGTATAAAATTCCTAAGCCCCTAGGCCTCACAAGACTTCAGGTAAGGACCAGATAGGATGCCAAATCCCCCAGATCCAAACAGCCCCAGGAAGGGGTGAGAATTTTTTAGAATTAGCTGTCTGAGATGTTCTAGGGTTCAGAGCAGTGGGAGGGTGTGCTTGAGTCATGAAAAGCAGGCACAGTGACCCAGCACAGCTCCGGTGATCTGGCTCCCAGGTTGTTGAGTGCAGAAGGGAACGAGGCTTTTGGATCATGCTGAGTGTGGCTTTAATGTGTGGTGCTGGGACTGTATGACTTCATGCTGGGACCACAGCGTCCCCGACCTTTTCTTGCTGATTTTAGATTTTTAACTCAGATCTGGTTGTTGGATTGACGTGATACTGTCATTCCTGTTTGATTTATAAGTGCATCACTTGACGATGTACTGCCAAGAAATCAGTGACAGCTCTGTATTGCCAATGAAAATTTCTGGCAGCTGGAAGCATTCTGTGGTACAGGTTGGTACATGACCTTTGGGTTTGCAAGTCTTGGGTATAATCCAGGAGAAACAAAAAATGAGGACAGGATTGAGAAATAGGATTTATAAAGGTTAAGAGAATTAGGAGGATGAAAAGAAAGATTAACTAGAAACTCCCTTATATACAGGTATTTTCAGTGAAAAACAAATAAATTATGAAGGGACAGGATCCCCTGCTTTAGAGTAGAATGGTATTTTCCAGCCAATTTGTCTGTGAAGCAACTTTCACCAAGGAGTTTTAATTTTCCCATTAATCTTCACAATAAAATCAGAAATAGGACTGTATTCTAAACCTTTGTGAAGGCCTATTGACCCGTTTATTCATTCATTAAACAAGTATTTACTGGGCACTTACTTTGTACCAGGCATTGCTCTAGGCACTGGGGATACAGCAGTGACCAGAACAGACAAAAATTCCTGTCCACATGGAGATTGCACTTGAGCTGGGGGAGACAGACAATAAAAAAAAAAATGAGAATATGGAGAGAAAGCAGGGAAGAGAGACATGGTGTGTGGGTGGGGGTGGAGGCACAAGATGAAGTTGCTATTTTGGACAGGGTGGTCAGGGAAAAGGCTCACGGAGAAGGTGACATTTGAGCCGAAGGAAGTACAAAAGCGAGCCATGCATATATCTAGGGGAGGGGAACCAGCAAGCATCAGGGATCAGCAAGATTCCCAATATGGCCGGAGCAGAATATGTGTTGGGGGTGGGAGCATGGAGGTGGAGTGGCAGTGGGGAGGATGAATGATGTGATCTGTCATTTTAACAAGATGATTCCAACTGCTATCATGTAGGTAGGTGAAAGGGGCAAGGGTAGAAGCCAGGAGACCAGTTAAGAGGCTCCAACAAAATCCAGGTGAAAGGTGATGGTAGCTTTAAGCAGATGATGGCAGAAGTGATGATGAATGGCAGGTGTCTGAATATATTGAGGCGGTTGCGGATTTGCTGATGGATTGGATGTGCATTGAGAGTAGAACAAGGGTTAATTTCAGAGTTTTTGTTTGGTTTTTATGTTCAACCAGAAGAATGGAGCTATCCTTTATTGAAATAAAAAACACTGTGAGTGAAGCAGGTTGGGGTGTGGAGTGGGGCTGGGGAAGATCAGGAGTTGGGTTTTAGATGCATTACGCTTGAGATGTCTGTTCGCTTTTCCAGTGGTTATGCCAATTAGACAGTTGGATGTGTGACTCTGGAGCTCAAGGGAGGGGTCTTGCCTGGAGATACATATCTGTAGAGTTGTTGGTAGGCAGGTACCATTTAAAGTCTTGACACTAGATGAGCTCATGTAGCCAGCAAGTGCAAGATGGAGAAGAGAAGACTGGATCTGAGCCCTGGAGCTCCTACAGGAACCAGCTCGGGGCAAAGGTGAATGTCCAAGTCGGGGGCCAGCAGACTTTTGCTGTAAAGAATCATATGGTCAATACTTTATGTTTTGTAGGCCAGCTGTTCAACTCTGCCAGTGTAGTGCAAAAGCAGACATGGTGTATAAACAAGTGAACACGGCTGTGTTCAGTAGTACTTCACAGACACAGGCAGCAGGCTGGATTTGGCCCATAGGCTGTCATTTGTCAACCCTTAGTATTGTCCAGCACTTGAGAGTATGTTCGCATTTGTCTTTGTGCCAAGACTTGTCCTGCTTTCTTAGACTGTAGGTCAGTCTTTTATTCTAGCAGTCTGTTTTGATTAGCTAGCCATAGTGTGTGATAGAACCAGTATATAGCCTGATATATTAAATTGTACTGGCCTGATCCAGCCAGAGAAGTCCTAAATTTCAAGATTTTACTTTACTTTCAGTTCTTCTGTCTCTTACTATATTTTAACTCATTTACATGAGGAGAATACATAATAATTACTGGAGATAGGAAGATGTGTAATCAACAGAGGTGAGTTACAGGAAAAAGAAGCCAGTTAGCAGCAGGATAGATTTAGGCTGCATATAAATAATAACTTTTTGATGGTCACAGTTGTTAAATATTTTACCCAAGATTGTTCATGGGATAACTACCTTAAAAGGTGTTAGTTTTCTTTTGATTTTTTAAAAGGTTCTTTCTATAATTTGGGGGTAACTTGTATTCATTTTATAATCCGAGGACAAAGATATTAAATACATGGCACTGAGGTCTCTTTTTGTCCACTGATAATATCTGTTCACTCAGTAATATTCATTTAAGGTTCCTACATGGGGCTCCTGGGTGGCTCAGTCGGTTAAGTGCCTGCCTTCGGCTCAGGTCATGATCCTGGGGTCCTGGGATTGAGCCCCTCATCCATCGGGCTCTCTGGCCAGCGGAGAGCCTGCTTCTCCTTCTCCCTCTGCCTTTCCCCGTTGCTCATGCTCTTGCACTATCCCAAAATAAATAAATAAAATCTTAAAAAAAAAGTTTCCTTCATGTCTTTTCATGGTATAATAGATAGTTTCTTTTTAGTGCTAAATAATAGTCCATTGTCTGGATGGACCACTGTTTATTTATCCATTCACCTACTGAAAAACATCTTGGTTGCTTCCAAGTTCCAAGGCAATTATGAATAAAGCTGGTCTAGACAGCCATGTGCAGGTTCTTGTGTGGACTTAAGTTTTCATCTCTTTTGGGTAAATACCAAGGAGAATTGCTGGGTTATGTGGTAACAGTATGTTTAGCTTTGTAAGCTGCCAGGCTCTCTTCCCGAGCAGCTGTCTTGTTTGGGCTCCCCACCAGCAGTGATGGAGAGTTCCTGTTGCTCCACATCCTCCCCAGCATTTGGTCTTGCTAGTGCTCTGGATCTGGGGTCTTCTAATCTGTCTGTTAAGGTCTTTGGCCCCCTTTTTTTATTCGGGTTGCTTGTGTAATTACCTGTTGATGGGTCTTGGTTGGTGGGTTGGTTTAGGGGGCAGGGTTAGGAGTGTATTTCCAAAGAGTTGTCATTGAGGTATAGAAGAGCCTTGTGACTATCTAAAGAACTTTGAGTAACAGTAATAGGTGTTGAGTAGTAGAAGTTTACTCAGGGCAAAACCAGAGTCTGCTTATGCAGCCTTGTGTCATTTTTGAGAAATCAGTCCATTAAGATGGCTCTGACATAACTGTACCTATCACTATGCATTGCTGGTCTGGACAGTGAATATGTATCTATTGACAGTCAGTATCTGGATGTACTGATGCCAGTGATACAGTTCCCAAGGACTATGAAGGCCATCTGGATTGATCTGGGACTCTTTCTGGCCTCATTATTCTGGGTCCTCAAGTGGTCCAGTGATACTGGGAACCTTAGAACCTTTCGTGAACTGTTGAAGAAAGAACCATTGTAAACCTGCTTTGAGTTGCATAACACCTTCCTCACTCCTCCGTTCAGCTTTTTTTGTTTCACGCACAGTCTCAGGTTGTCTGGAGAAGGCCCTGAGATGTTGTCCGAGGTTCAGAGAGATTGTCCTCCCAGAATCTGTCTCTCTTTACTTTGGGGGAGGGTGGGATGTGTGGGAATGTGTCAGAGTTGATGACTTCCCGCTGGGGTTGAGGGGTTCTCCTTCTACGAGAGGGTATCACAGGGTCTGTGTGGAAACACGTTCCAGGGCACTGAAAGAGTGGGGTGTGATTCCCTTACACTTTAGTAGGGCTTCTCTCCTGAGGGTCTCTAGGTTTCTAAAACATGACACACATAGAATCGTGGTTCACAGTGCTATGTTGAGACATCACTGGGGCAACCCTGAAGCCCCACACAGATGAGGAAACTGTGGAACAGAGACGTCCTTCCCATGTTCAGAGTCACACGACACACTAAATGGCCATGGTAGGACTAGAATTATGGAGGGTCAGTGTCAGAAAGGATTTGGAACATCTGTATTGTAGTTCAGGGTTCCCAACTACACAGAGGGCCAGGTTGGGGTAAGGGGATCTACTGTGGGGTTATTACAAAGACTACAGACTCATATGTACACCAACTGGTGTTTGCAGACTAAATAAATGTCTCTTATCTGTATGCCATTACCTTAAAAAATCAGTGCAGACTCTGCTGTGATTAATAAATCGGAATTTTGTTTTCAGCTGTCACTGCATCAAAGTTATCTTTTTATCATTGTGCATTTTCTAATTGCACAGATTCTTAAAATATAATGGCTGTCATTTGATTCGTCTGAGAGAGGTTTTGATGTGTTGCAATGTCCCCCATGCTTGAAAAGGTTGGGAAAGGCAAATCTAGCTCAACCCTCCTCCACCTTACTGTGTGGGCTAGGACACTGAAATCCAGAGGAGACTGTCAGTCATACAGTAGGGCCTAGATCCGGGTTCTTGCGGATCCAAAAGTGAGTATCGTTTTGGAGTTATTTTAAAAAAAAAAATCAATTATGGTTCCCATTAATCCAAAACACTCCTACGAATCAAGAAAATTCCTAAAATACACTTCTTCCCTCAATAGAAGGGAAGGTCGTATAATGAGGCATGAAGCAAGCAAGCCAGAGCAACACATCATGGCAAAGGATGGCGCCCGGCTTTCCTGCCAAGAAGCCCGGCAGCCGCCTAAGCGTGGAGCCAATCCCCAGCCCAGACGGCATCGAAACACGCCTGACAGGTGTTCGCTGAGTCCTGAGCCGCGCCCAGATTCTGTAGACACACTGTCAACCCAGCCACCCGGCTTTTCAAGCTACTTTTGGGTAGAAGATGCTACACAAAAATAAAGTACATTGATTTGTTTGTGAGAGCTGTGGGTAGACGCCAACATCTGTTAACCAAATGGTGGGGTGTACAAAATGCATCTCCTGTTCATGTGTGTGCTTGTGTGTTTTAAAGAGAAGATTTGTTTTCCTTGGGAAAGCCTAATCTCAGAGAGTCACAATGTAGTTATTTGCTCACAAAGACGCACACATAGCTCTCTTTCCTTTGTGCTCTTACTCACACAAAACTCAACTCCTCGTCTGTTGAGCAATGGTTTGCATTTGAGCACAGGAAATAAGTGTACACTTGCTCAGTTGGCTCAGTAACTCCTTTACCATTGTTAGTCTTCTTTTGTAAATGAAATGAATCTCTGGGTTACTGGGAACCTTAACCAGAGATCCAGGGCCGTGACCGGTGTGGGTTACCTGAACTGACTTATATTCCATTTCCCCCGCCCCAGTGATTCCAAGGAGTTTCAAAATTCATGAAACAATTAGGGTGTAATGTCTTACATGTAAGAGATGTTTACTATTAAATCAATCATTGGATGTATTGTGCACACTACTTTGTGGGGTGGCTTTGATTAAGTCGCTTATTTTCTTTAGACTTTGTCTTGAAAATTTTCTTCCGTGGTTTGTAACAAGATAGAAGAGATTTATGCCTCTACTTTCCTTAAGCTTTTGTGTTACTCTCTTATGTTTATTGAGGCTGAAAAGAATAAATAAGGCCATTTAAATCATTGGTGACTGTAACTCCTTCATGTTGAGCCATGAATCTTTGAATAGGTTAAAAAAGAACATAAAGGCAAGTGTATAAGGTACTTGTCAGCTAAAAAGACCCACCCAGTTTAGAGTAACATTAATGTATCAAAACCTCACTTCTTATCAGACCATAGTTATATTAGAACAAAACTCCGGAGAGAAATTCATCTGCCCGCAAATAGAGCCATCCACCTGAACCCCAGGTGGGTGTTTATGTTTGGGTCCGTTTCTAGGGGGAATGATCTCATGTTCTGCTCTTACCACAGAATGGTGCAACCTTGACACACACCTGTGTTTTGATCTTTAAAATCTGTCGTGGTTACATGTCAAGCAGTTTTAAATAGCTTCATGGATGATCCAGAATGCACGTCTGCCAGAAACATCGTTAAGCACAGTTTTGCAACTGACTTGGACTCCTGTAATATTGAACTTTAGTTACATTGAAAATATGTTGAGTCTCCCATTCCAGCCGGATCCCTGAGGCTTTTGTCTGAATGTATCTTGGTACCCAGGTAATCTGCTGGGCAGGGGTCAGTGCATCAGGTCTTTCCAGTTATTATTAGAGCGGGCAACTATTTAGAAAGTAAAGTAGATTATCTGGCTCACCACGTTTCTTTTATTTTCAGTATTGATCTTAAATATCTGAAGCATTCTCTTGCCCTTTTAAACATCGCTTTTTCATAGAAGTTAGTTCAAAATAGGACAATTTAAAGTGCCCGCTAAATGAGTTGCTCTTACGTGAAGTATCACTGATTTCTGTCTTTAAGGGCTGGTGCATAACCCAAGGTGGGGTTAAGTGTGGGAAATGGGAAAGAGGGCGAAAGGAGGAGAGCTGAAGACAGGGCCTCCCTTCTTCAAAAGAGAGTGACTCATGAATGTAAATTAAGGCATTTCTGTCATGTCTGCAAATCCATGGTTAATTCCTGCTCTAGCCTACCACCATGTTTTCAGGGCAATAGGTTGATGTGGTAAGCGTTTGAAAAATGATTTATTTTATTTTCAGTCTTTTATGAGCAGTTTGAAGAAATATACAAAAGTGGACTAGTATAATGAACGTCAGGCCCCCGTCACCCCCGCTGCTTCTGTCTGTGGGAGTCTTGTTCCCCACCCTTCCCAGTCCCAGCTTCCCCTCCCCCACAATTTGTTTATTTCAAAACAAATCCAGAAATGTGTGGTAGGAATGTTTGTCTTTTAGGGGGATATTTTAGAGGATGTTATTGTCGCGCAGGAGAGCAAAAGGGAGGTGAGACAGGAGAAAGAGTGGAAAGAAGAGAGGAAGAGAGGTAGGTGAAATTGGCACCGTAATGAGGAAAGGTGGCAGTCTACTCTATTATTCTCGACTATTTATTGTAACGTCATGGATTGTGAGGACTTGATCATTTGGAGAAATGGGCTTTGACTGCGCATGTTGCTGGCTCTATGGTATGTGAGCCTTGATTGTTGACTATTTCCCCCCCTGCCCAGAAAGTGACGGTGGCAAGATGCGAAGCTCCTCGAGGCCTCGGGAGGGTGGCCACTAGACTGAGCGTCCTGGGGCAGGATCCACGTCTGTTTTGCGTGGCACTGGTGTGACCTTCACAGTGCCCGACAAGTATTTGTTGATGAGGGAATTCTTCTGTCCGTAGAGCCCTTTCCTCATACAGTTCTCCTCCAGAGTGCTTTAAAGACAGAGCAGAGTCACAGGAACAAGTTGGGGGATTCTTTGCACTTTGAGTCTTTTAGTATAAAATTCCATCCTATCCTATTCATCTATCTCAAATCTAAAAAGATTCTTGATAATGGCCTCTTGCTTTTACCAGCAGAATTGAAACACACATCCATAATATAGTTATAACCATGCCTATATAACAGGATCATTGGGATTATTTTTTTAAAGATGCTTCCTTACTACCTTTGTAATTTAAAAGGACATGATTCTATTTCACCCCACCCCTAGCCCAGGCAGTAGACATGTATGAATTCTTTGGGATTGAACCTGAGGGTTGCTTGGTAACAGAAATAAAATGCAAATCCACCATTGATTGTTCATGTCATTGGGTCCATAAGCATTAGATTTTATAATAAGGCCTAGTAGATTTTGAACTAATATTTCTTAATTAACTTTGCTATAGTGGCATTATTTATTTCTCCCATTTATACCTGTTTATTACTATATATTTCTGTTTTCCTTTTTCCCGGAACACTGGATGGGATAGCCCTAGTCCTCTGTAGTGAGCTTGGGGTGGACGGCTCACCGCCTGACTGCCATGACCCTTCACTTCTACACTGTTACCTGCACCTTGTGTTGTGGATTGAGATGGCTGATGTGGGGGAACTCAAAAGTAGAGCTGTGCATAAGATGGCAAATCACAAACATAGACCAGATCCAAAGTACCCTATTTGCAAGCTTGATGTTTTCATCTCTGGATTACGTGAACTCTGAGACATATGCCTCTGTGTGCTCCACAACACAGGGCCCGTCTCATGTGTCTGCTCCTCATGCCTCCCATGAGATCATTTCTGGGCATGGATCCCTTTCTCCATTCTACCTACACATTCGTCTCTGTCGCAGCAGCAGGACCTCCCAGCCATCTAACTGGCTTGCCACTTAAAATACACTGTTGACGACTTCCTTAAACTATCTTGTGTTCTTTGTGGTGAATAAGCTTGAAAGTGATTTTGGGGGGTGGGGAGGGAGGAAAACCCTACAGTTCAGGGGCTTGAAAACAAGTTGGTTACAGTCTTGAACTATACTGAGAAATGGTTAGGGCTAGAATCCAGAACCCCATCATGGGCCTGAAATCACTGAAAGTAATTCTTGGTTATGGAAAGGTAGAATTTGGCACGTGTCTTCTAAATAGCTGCCTGTATCTTGTAAACAGACTCGATCAAATGCTAACAGCTATTTGTCAGAATCGTGCATACCAGGGACTGAAATGGAAAGTGGACGGAAGCCATCGTGGAACTAGGCTTCCCCCCAACAACGGGCCCCAGGGCCCTTTGAGAGCTGCCAGCGAGACGTGGAGGGCATGGTCTGTGCCGTGCTTTCCTTCCTGGTGAGCTCCCTAAGGACAGAGAAGCAAATCCACCGTTCTTTGAACTCCTTAGTCCCTAGGCTGCAGTTGAACACAACAAACACATATTTAATATTGGTTTTTTAATTGCTTAATTCTAAGTTAGTATTGAATGCAGACAAACTAGAGTTTCAAACGGGTTTTGTTTGCTGAACTTTATGAGTCCCTTCATTTAAAAAGGATTTCTTTCCTATTGTTTATCAATATTCTAAGCATTTGTGGATTTACACATAAGTATACATTACATTATAGGTTTTACTCCCAAGGGGCTTGCAATCTAGTTGGGCAGATAAGACATGTATAAGAAACAATAAAAAAACCCAGCAGGATATGTAACAAAGTAAAGTTGTGTGATATAGTCAGAGGTAAATGTGCTGTTTAAGTATGACAGTCAGGGAGAGCAAAGGGGGAAGAGGGCGTCATGGGCCAGAGTCTTAAGATCCTGGCATACCATAGTTACACAGAAAATGCTGGTTGAACAGAAGGCTAGGAGATTAGACATTGACAGAATAGAAGGAAAAGTTCCTATCTTTCCTTTGAAAAAGGATTGTTTTTGTTAATGCCATTATGAATAGCATCAAAAATAGGAAGAACTCAAGGAATATTTGACAAAAGAGGCACAAAACCTGTATGCTAGAAACTGTAGAAGAGTTATTAAAGAAGACCTAAATAAGTGAGAAATATATTATCCATGGATTATAAAGTTCAATAGTAAGATGTTAAGTTTTCCCCATGTTGGTCTATTGATTCAAAGCAATCCAGTCAAAATCTCAGCAGATTTTTTATTTGAAGGAATTGACGAGCTAGTACTAGTGTAGACCGAGAACAGTCCTAACAATTTTTGAGAAGTGCATAGTTGGGGTAAGGATTTACTCTACCTGAACTCAAGACTTACCATAATGTTATAATAATTGAGGCAGGGTGGCATTCATATAAAGTGATAGAAATTATAGAATATTAAGTCTAGAAGTAGATTCATATATATATGATATGGACAATTGATTTTTGACAAAGGTGCTAAGGTTACTCAACAGAGAAAAGGTAATCATTTCAAAAGATGATGCTGGAACAGCAGGATAGCATGAGCAAAAAGATGAGCCTCAGTCATCTCCTCATACCATGTACAAAATTAAGTCAAACTAGATTATAGACCTAAATGTAAGAGCTAAAACCACAGAACATCTAGAAGAAAGCATAGGGGGAAAAAATTTTAGTGACTTTGGGTTTGACAAAGATTTCTTAAGGATAATACACAAAAGTACATGAAATAGAAAATAAAAAATCAATAAATTGGACTGCATCAGAATGAGGACGCCTGGGTGGCTCAGTTGGTTAAGCATCTGACTCTTGGTGTCTTCTCAGGTCGTGACCTCGGGGTTGTGAGATCCAGTCTCTCGTTGGGCTCTGTACTGAGTGTGGAGCCTACTTTAAGATTCTCTCTTTTCCTTTCCCTCTGCCCCTCCCTCTGCGCACTCTCTCTCTTTCTCTTTCTCTCTAAAATAAGTAAATATTAAAAAAAAAGAATGTTTGCTCTTCAAAGGCACTGTTATGAAAGCAAAATGGCGAGCCAGCAGACTCAAGAGAAGACATTTTCAAAATATGTATGACAGAGAACTTTTATCCAGAGTATACAGCGAACTCTTAAGAATAAGAAGACAAACAACTCAATAAAATATAAGCTAAAAAGACTGGAACAGATACAGAGTCATTAGTGAAATGCAAATTAGAACCACAGTGAGATAACATTACCCACCCCCTGTAATAAGTAAAATTAAAAAGACTGACCAAACCAAGTGTTGACAAGGATATAGAGAAACTAGAATGTTAATGAGAATATAAAATATTAGTGCATCTACTTTGAAAAACAGTTTGGTAGTTCCTTACAAAGTTAAACATATTCCTGCCATATGACCCGGTCAATTCTCTTCCCGGGTACTTAGCTAAAAGAAATAAAAGCATATGTCCACACAAATATTTGCAGATGAGTTTTCATAGCAGCTTTATTTATAATAGTCAAAGGTTGAAACAACCTAAACGTCCATCAGTAGGTGACTGGATAAACTGTGTTATAGCTACTACTACTAGGAGTACCACTTAGTCAGCAATAAAAATGAAAGTATGTTTGATACATACAACAGTGGTTGGATCTCAGAATACTCATACTGAGTGAAAGGAACTAGACAAAGAAGAGTACATGCTATATGGTCCCATTTTTATTAAACTCTGGAGAATGCAAACTAATCTCTAAGAGCAGAAAGCAGAGCAGTGGTTGCCTGGGGAGAGCATTGGTATAGTTGCAGGAGGGAGAGATGACAAAGTATAAGAGGAAACTTGGGAGAATGATGGATACATTCGTTATCTTGATTTGGGTGATGATTTCTTGGGTATACACATATGTCAAAAGTCATTAACGCTGTTCACTTTGAAGATGTGCAGTTTATTATATGTCAGTTATTCCTCAAAGCTGTAAAAAAGAAAAGCATCGATTGCTTAATATGGTCATTTTCATTTGATTGATCACATCAATCAAAGAGATATTTCCAACAGGAGCTCAGTGTCCCATTGATGTTGGCAGGAGGTTATCCATTAAGCCAGGTAGAAAAGATAAAGCAATCACAATTTGTGGGTCTTCGTTAACTTGACTGGGTTTCCAGCTCCTGTTTTTAGCTTGTGTTTGCCTTTGTTTCAAAGAAGGTGCTCTAGAGCAATAGTTGTTTAGAGTACCTATGGAAAATAAATTAGGCACATTATAAAATTACATTTTGATTAGATTCTGATTTGTTCAAGATGGAAACTAATAATTATGCACTCTTGAGTCCTTGGCCCTCAGGTGTTAGGCAAGGTGCTGGATTGATGCCCTGTTCCAAGTGGACCCAAGTCTGCTCTCAACAAGGAGTCTGAAGGCCCGGGCTCTGGCTCTGGCTTTGCCACTTACTAAACTCATGACATTGGCAAGTCATGTATCGCAGAGTCCCAGTTTTCTCATGCATGAAATGAGAGTCACAATAATACTTGACCTGCCTGCCTTCCAGAATGGATATGAGTTACGGTGACCACTCTTGAAAAGCTGTAAAATGGTGTAAAAATGCAAGGGGTTATTGTTCCCTCTGTTGTTATCTTGCCCGGGATCTCATGGTCAGCTTATTCATTGCTCAAGAAAACCAAATTACATAATCTTTGTAATTAACAAGAAGGAAAAGAACACTATGTCATAATACTACTTCTGTGTAGAAACAGATGACGTCACTCAAACGTATGACACTATTGCAGTGGACACTCCACCCTGTTCCTTCAAAAGCAGTTCTTTCTCTTATCCCTTTTTTTTCTTCCTTCCTCTGCTTCCTTCATTTAGTCAACAGACGTTTGCTAAGCACCTGCCAGGTGTCAGGTCTTGTAGGCAATAGAAATAAAACAAGGAAGAAAACAGATGAGTCACTGCCTTCGAGAAGCTGACATTCCAGTGAGAAGCTGTGCTGCAGTTTGATAAGTGCTATGCGAGGAAAAACGGGGGGTCTGGAGCACCTGAAAGGGCTCCTTGCCCAGATCTGGGGAGCCAGGGGAAGGGACATCTAAATTGAGATCTGAGGATAATTGAGGATTTAGCCAGGCAGAGAATGGGAAGGAGTGTTCCACTCCAAAGGAACAGCATGTGGAGAGCTGTAGAGAGAGCCTTGTGTGGCCGAGATTACAGGGAGAGGAGGGTAGGCAGGAGGCTTCTTGAAATTGCGTGGAACCTGGGGAGCCCTGGGAAGAGCAGCCAGGAGCCACAGCGGGGTTTAAGCAGGATCGATTGGCCTGTTCCCTGACTCTGCAGGAGGCTTCCTGCTCCCCGCTCCCAGGTTCCCTGTGCAGTCCTGCTCCTGGTCCTCAAGATGAGGGAGGCCGTGGACCTCCATCTAGGCGGGGTTTTCTTGGATAGAACTTAGCTTATGGTGACCAAACTGACTTTGTTTACATTGTTTTTCTGAAGAAAACAGAAACTTCTCCAAATAAGCAGGGACTGTTACTTATACTGGTCAATACTTATACTGGTTAATAAAATATACTTTTCAGTGTTTCCCTCACAATTTGCTGTGTGTTTGCAACAGAGACATTTTAAATGGGGAATCTCTACCAAAGCGAAAACTGTGCTTGATCAGAGAAGACCAGAAAGATTTGAATACAGGGGAAACTCTCTAAGGTCAAATGCAACGAGAATTTTTTTAACAGAAGAATGATTAATTTCTGTTCCCTTTTCTTCAGGTGGCACATTGGCATTTTTTAAAACAACTCGGGGAAGGTGTGCTAGCTTTTGCAGGCCGCAGGAATACTATTAAGAGCGTGTCTGCAGTTTTTGCTTATTTGTCTTCCTTTTATTTCTCTATTTTATAGCTGTAGGTTTCTTTGGACAACTCCGCACACTATACTTTTCAGATTCCTTGGTCTCTAACAGCTAATAATAACCTATAATCTTTACAGAATTTTCCCCAGGTGCCAGGATGGTTTGTTGTTTATTTGTTTTTATATTCAGAATTCTGTCTGGGGAAAAAAAATCTCTAAAACATGAGAATTCCAAAGGGCAAGGGGCTTCCTATTAGCTTGGGAGCCGTTTCCCTCCTGTGGGCAGGAGGGGAGGGGGCGTTTGTCAAGAAGGCTGGAGTTTTCAGGTATACTAGTGGATCGTAACTGAACAAAATGTTGGTGTCTGTTTAGTACAGTTCAGATAGGAATAGTCTATGTGTATAAAAATGGCTGTCATTGGACATAAGGTCTCAGCAAGCAGATTTGACACGGGCCGTTAGTCAACTTACCAGTAGAGACTGAGAGTGCCAGGTTGAACGTAACACATTTTTTACACAAAATAGCTGAAAATTCGTCTGGATAGTGTGGAGGCGTAGCTTTGGACAAGTCAATGCACACATAAAATATTCATTCGAGCAAGCAGAAAACAGTACCCCATGATGTATTCCAAAGATAAGTTGCTAATGCCTAACAGGTTAGAAGATGGTTCGCTGTGAGCTCACGTAGTTTAGAGGTGTGTCAGCTTCTGCCATGATGGGCATCATAGGGAATAATTGAGAACTCAGACTTTTTCCACACAAAAAGTCTAACTTTTTTAAGGTTAAGCGTGCACACTCTGTCTACTCTGCCATAACTTGACCTGTGTTTGTGAGCTTGTCATTGCCTATTTTTTAACTCCATTTTCTTCATCTCTGAATTGGCATACCAGTTTACCAATGGAAATGTCAGCCCCGGGAGGACACGAGACTGTGTCCATACTTCTGAGAAACAGCATCGTAGGTAGAGTCACACTGACTTTTGATTCAAAGCTTCAAAGCCTATGTGTCCCTGACCAATTTGTTTAGCCTCTTTGAGCTTATAATGTTATTATAAAAGTACAGCTTAGTAATATGTAATTTACTAGGCTGAAAGAAGTAGAAGAAATAGTGTATGTGAAATCATGAAACAGGGGGTTTCGTGCTTTACAAATGCTTAGAATGTGCTTCTCTCCCTTTTACAAGTACCAAAACACTTGTGATAGAAAAATGTGTGGGGCATCGGCTTAGAACATTTCTCCTTTACAATTAATTATCTGCATGCCCTACCAATGAACCTACATGGGGGGTAAAGATGGGGTAAAAGAGATTAATTAGCTAATTGCTGTTTTTGTTAGCAGGAATCAGGAAATTGTGTCTACCGCAGTCATAGTTTTAGAGCACTAGTAACCAAACCTGATTCTATGTTGGAATCATCTGAGGAACTTGCTCATGAAAAATATATGTTTTAACTTCTGTTTCTCCCAGTATGTGCGATTGAGTACCCAAACAAAAACTCTCTGACTAAAAACTCTGGAGATGAACTAAGCGAAAATTAAAGCTGAAAGAAAGTAACATAGCCTCAAAGGCCAGAAATAATGTTTAAGCAGGAGCCCAGTGGAGTAGGTTAGGGCTAAAGTCAGCTTTCAACCCAAAGACAGACTGTGATGTCTTTAGACTTAGGTTCTCAGGACTTGACGTTGAAAATAGGAGCCGAATCCAAGGTTTTGCCCAAGATGAGTCCAGTAAAAGGAATTCATATAAAATTGGGACCCTAAAGTGCAGTACCCTCCATGTAAAGAAAAGTTGGAAAGGAATCTGTACTACGGAAGGGGACAGCAAAGAAACATGCCTGCCTAGACCTTGGCATTGGGTAGAAGGGAGCCACAGCTCTCTCCTGAGAATTCACAAGTACAAGTACAGCCTTCAAGCAAGTTTACCGCCTGTGTTCACACTATCTGAGGGTCTGAAAACCTTCAACCAAAGTCTTTTTTAACGTAGTTTTGAATTGTGGGTACCCATCCTTCCTTTTTACTCCATACCCAAAGCACCTGTGCCCTCCTTACCTTCCTTGCCTTTACTTCCAGTGACTACCTACCAGGAAAGCCCAAGACTGGGTCTTCTTTTGACCTTCAGTTACTAAAGTTTATAGCTAGCTGAAATATTCTTCATTAATATCAGTCTTACCATTCGCCTTTAGGTAAGCAGAGACCCACTATGGCATCCATAACCGTTGGTCTTGACCTACAGTATACAAGTGGGAAGGGGGGGAAGAGAAGAGAGAACTTTTTTATGCCCTAACTACATTAAAAGGCAATCCTAACCATAACAACCGTCCGCTCCAAAAACAATCCTAAAACAAGTCCTTTTTGGGCTTTAGGGATGGAGGTCAGGGGTGTGGTTTAAGAGTGTGGTGTTTTGGGCCGCAGGACTGTAAAGGGAACATCCAGGCAGGGTGAGCCAAAGGAGGAGGAAGTTGGTAGCTGGGCCCTTGGGTTCCCCACAGGGCCTGTCCCGCTAACTACCCTGGGAATGCAGGTTCAGCGGTGCTACTGCTTAGGTAAGATTGTGAAAAAGTAGACTCTGAGGTTGGTTGGCTTGAATTTGTGTCCCTGTTTCCATGGCTCTGTCCCAGCACATCTTTTAGTGCCTTCCTTGTGTGTGTGCTTCTTGGAGTCATCTTTATAATGCATTGCTAATCCCTCTGCTGGGTCAGCACTGAGGGCAAACAATTGATTTTCGAATCATCATGCCAGTCGGTGTAATACCAGAAGCAAGGTGGTGTGTGTTACATTACATGCTGAATTGACTTCTTGGCTGACACAACCTCTGCTCTTTTACTGTGTGCTTGTCGCAAGTTGCTTGTTTTACGTGCGTATTTTTGGCTAGGCGGGCGCAGGTACGCACCACCCCGCTCTTCCTTTCTCTAAGTCTGTATTCGCTGCTTGGTTGGCTGTGGGTTTTTCTAGCCAATGACAGTCTTTCTGTCTAAATTTAAAAATTTCACAAAGGACTTTTTGTTCACTTCTATACACCCAGCTCCTAGAATTATTTGGCAAATAGTAAATGCTCAGTAAATTTTTTGAATGAATTAGGTTATTTTGTACAGACTGCAGTTAACATCCAGAAGATGAAACTGAGAGTAGGTATTAGCTAAGAGGATATGAACTGGTGTTGTAAGCCAAGGTTGTGGAAGATTCAGCGATTGTGTTGTCCCTTTAGTTGGCAGTGAAGCAGGTGAGGAGCAGAGAGCCAACTAGTGTGTTGGGTCAGTCAGCAGGTTTAGCTGTAGCAAGGTAGTCGTGTGTAGCAACCAAAGTTCGAAGAGCCTGCAGACAGATGAGCTTCTGGCCAAGACTTGGGAGAGCCATTGTCAGCAGGTATAGAACCAAATTCCCTGGGTGGTCAGACCCAAATAAGTGCTCCTTACCTAGGATTGGCATGCACTCAGAGTATGACTAGAGTTGGACAGTTCCTGACACCCTGTTAACTTGCAAAAGAAATATTAGGAACTCCTGTTTGTTCGTATGTGTTAATAAAAGTGAGTTGCTAATCACAGTTTGCACTGGTGTCTTCGCTCCTAAATGTGTAAAATGTGCCTTTGAGGGAAATACAGTACACATCTCACTCTTGTTGATCTTCATAGTTGAATCAGTATCCACTTTCTGAACAACCTTTCCTAGCTGCTGTGCTCTTGACAATGAACAATACTAAGAGGAGAAGGCAGGACCAGAGATTGGATCTTTGCACTAAATTTCTTTCCCTCATTAGTCATCACTGAGGCTTCTGTATTCCTTTTTCAAGGATCGTCATTGGCCGTTGGCCTCTCACTAAGTCCAAGTGTCTCTGTTGAATGTGTTTGTACCTTATTACCCTCTACTAATGGAAGGCTAACAAGGTTAATTTGTTAGAGAAGTGAATGAAATATAATGTTATCCATAGATAATTAACCCTCTTCTTCACTCCTGTTGATAACAGCACTATATCGTTTCAGATGGGAGAGAGCACCACGAGCTCCCCATTTGTGACCACACTGTGCACACACTCAGTCAGTAAGAGGGTCAAGTGCCTATCAGTAGGCAGCTGGGAGTTTGCTGAAGCAATTAATCGTCCTCATCATCTATAAATAATAGTTTAAATAACTTCCTCTTTTTGCTTATTTGACTGAAACAGCCAATCAAATTCAAACAATAGAAAGCGTCATTGACCTTTCCAAAAATAGACCAAGACTACAAAGTTTGTCTCTTGTGATTAAAAACTCCAAGTTGTTTACATTGTTTACCACGTTTTGTGAGTTTTTTAAGGGGTGGGGAATAAATTTCAGGAATAACCAAGAAGCTATGTCTTATGTTCCATTAAAAAAAAAAAAACAGTATGCTACTCTGTATTAAAATGTCACCTTTTTTTTTTGTTTTGTTTTGTTTTGTTTTGTGTTTGAGGATTTAACTACAAGGAAAGAACTCCTAGTATATATCACGGTAGCAGAAATAAACAAGATGCCAGATTTCAGAGATGAATTTGAATTTCATATTCTTTGGTCCTAATATCAGATAATGATTGTTTTTACCCAAAAATACCATATGGCTAATGTGGACCCAATCTCCTCAACATTTGTTTGCTGCCTTACACACACATTTTCACATTTATTTCTTTTTTCTTTTTCTTTTTTTTTTTTTTAATGTATGGAGCTTTGAGTAAGATGCCAAGAGAGATGATACGTTTGAGGAAGCAGTGCCCACTCACAGTGGATGTGATGTTGGCCTAGGCGTTACATGGCACTCTCAGTCTCTCTGTGAATAAGGAGCAGCCTTTGATTTATGGCCGTAGTCATCACCAAGAGACTACTGCTAATTTTCCTTAAAAATTCTTGTGTTGTGGATTTTCAATATGAAGGAAAGGGAAAAAAAATCAAGGACAAGTGTGGCCAAACTTTTAAGATTTGGCTCTATCAGGAGTTTCATCTCCATTTTGTAGCCTCAACTAATCCTCTACAGTTTCTTGCCAGGGATTTCTTAAGTCTCGAGGCTTACGAAGATGCTGGCAAGCAACTGTAGTGCAGCAGCAGGAACAGGTTGCAAAATGAAGACAAAGCAAGCCTCTGGCAAGACGTGGAGGACTGATAGAGGCCAGGCCACAAAATGGAGCCGAAACCCCAAATAATGAAAGATTGCTGTGGTCACCATACAGATGCAGAGATGGGATGTTCCTTCATTTGGGGAGTCATGGAGGGTGAGCCACCATACCCAACTGGCCAGAGGAACGATTGGGAACAGCGGGCCAAAGGGCCTCCTTTGCCAGAGGATGTTAAAAGCTTTTAGAACTGAGAGTACTCAGAAGGCTCAGGACAGTCTCTGGACGCAGTTCCCACCTCCACTCTGATAAGGATTGTAGACCGGCTGGAAAAGCACTTCCGGGTCACAGGATGAAAATAAATCCTAGAGAAGATAACAGAGATTTGGTTAAGTATTCCTTTATGGAGTGTAGTTCGTGACCAGGGTGCTTTACCAGATTCCTAATACTGCCTTAGTTTGGCCTTGCTCTATTAGTCATCCTTGACTTTGACCCTCCTCTGCTCAGCTCCGCCTCCTTTCCCATACCCTGTCCCCTGCGTCCTGGTGCCTCCTCTCCCTCCTGCCTTCCCATCCCCTTTTGTGCCCCCTCCTCCCCTTTCTTCCCCCCTCCCCATGCCCTCTTCTCTGAAGAAGTACCTTATCTCTCAGTAACATTATCAGGTACTGCTCATATTCTTACAAGGTTAGGTATGGAGTTCCCCAGAGGACAGAAAATTCTACTTCAGTTCCAGCATCTGGTTGCTTCAAAAAACAGCAGGATGAATTGAATTTGTCAAAGCCAGACCTGGTAATGTTGCTCTAGTTTATGCGATAGGAACATTTTCGTTGGGGCTTTTGTTAATTTAATACATGCAGCTGGGGGAAGAGTAGGACATGGCATTGGTTACCTTGTCCATGATACTATCTTTCAATATCTCCCCCAACGTTGAACGTATGAATATGAATAATCAGAACTTTCGTCCTTTCTTAAGATGTGATGAAAGAGGGAGAAAGAGGGAGAAAAGCAAAGCAAAGAAAAGAAGAGAAAAGAAAAGAAAAAAAGACAACTATAATAAAAATCTTCAACAGGTATTAGAAGTCTATAAAACACACAACACAAATATATATGCCTGTAGTGGTTCAACATGGGAGAAAACTACTCCCATTTTTTATGGCAGTTGATTGTGGCAGAGTATCAGCCTGTATTTTGTACCTTCACTCACCTGTGTCCTTACACACCCCCTCAGAGAGAATACATTCTTATTGATGAGTCACTGTGAGACACTTTGTCTCTGTGTGTAGGGTAATGATGTGCCAAAATTAACACGTACCCAAATTAGGAAAGTCAGAGTGAAGTGTCAGAATGAGCCAAGGTGACAGGTAGTACTTTGACCTTTATAATGAATTCACTTAATTTTACTTCTTCTAAGTCTCTGCTACTATGTTCTGCTACAGCTGCCTTATATTTTAGGATCTGGGTTTCTCGCTTCAAAACATTTATCAATAAATTCTACGCAAGAAGGTCTCACTTCTAAAGGCTCCTGTGAAACAGTTTTGGCCTGCTCTGGCAGTTAAAAAATCAAGTACCAACTGCGGTATTTTTTATTTACCTCAAAGCCTTTTCTGTTTAGGTCCCCGTCACTCCATAGCCTCTTTTATTCCATTTGTCCACGTATGTCAGTTGGAAATTGAGGAAGAATTTTGTGGGTGAGTAACAACTAGTTCCTGCCAATGATTTTCTACCTTTTTGTGAGGGTGTGAGTATCTGTGGGACTTGTGGGGGAAGTCTCGAATTCATTATACTGGTAAGTTAATATAGCACATTAGCATTGCCACCAGTCATAACAAGGCCCTGCTTTTGCTTTTTTTTTTTAATTTTTTTCACCTCCCATCTCTGTTCTTGTCCCATTACCTTTAATAGTGTTCTTGATATGCCCTTAAAAATATGGAGTGTTGTTTTATGGACTTTGTATAAGTGAAGTTTGTCGTTTACATAGGCAATCTGCTAAGGTTCTCATTCTATTTCTCAGGTTTGCTAGTCTTTATGCATTTATTTATTTATTTATTTTAAAGTTTTATTTATTCATTTGACACAGAGAGAGAGAGATCACAAGTAGGCAGAGAGGCAGGCAGAGAGAAAGGGGGAAGTAGGCTCCCTGCTGAGCAGAGAGCCCGATGCGGGCCTCGATCCCAGGACCCTGAGATCATGACCTGAGCCGAAAGCAGAGGCTTTAACCCACTGAGCCACCCAGGCGCCCTCTTTAGGCATTTATGATCTTTCCTCTGGGGCACTTGGGTGGCTCAGTCAGTTAAGTGTCTGACTCTCAATCTCAGCTTAGGTCTTGATCTCAGGGTCGTGAGTTCAAGCCCCACACTGGGGCCTACTTAAAAAAAGAAAAAGGAAATTTCCTCTTAATTTTTATAGCTTTTTCAGCAAAAAATAATTCTGCATTTGCATTGAGCTAGAGATTGGCAGTAGATGGTATGAAAATTATAATGTTTAGGCCAATGTTTAGAGAACTCAACAACCAGCGTGAAGCAGTGTGCAGGCAGCGTGGTCATGGGGTTGGGGGGAAGCTCACAGTCACTGACAGTGTGGACCAGCACTTGAGTTGTCTGTGGGGATCATCCTGACGCTGGAATATCTTTCCTCAGCTTAGGAGCAGGGTCATTTCAGATGCCCACATCAGTGCAGAGAGATCACATTAAATTCCAACTCAGCCTGGATTTTCACTCTATAGGAGATTTTTGAATATAAATATCTTGTGTTAGTTGGGCCTGGACCAGGTAACGACTTCTTGTCAGTCACACATGAACAGAGTTGACAGTGCCTCTTTCAGGTTGTGTTGGGAAAAAGAAAAAAGCCAGTAACTCATTTTTTGGTCATTTAAAAAAACAAACAAACAAACCTCTTTTTTACCAGATTTTCCAGGCCCTCTTTTCTCCAGCCAACCTGAATCCTTGAGCATTGAATTGAAGACTGCTACCCAGGATAGTCACTTGCGTGTGGAGCCCACTTTCTATGAGCCGTGATAAGACACTAACATGTGGGGGATTATAATACGTGCGGCATTGCCTAACCTATCCGAACTAAACAAGTGTTGTACCAGTATTACCCCTCGAGCTGTAGGTGAAGAAGGCACAGGAGAGTAACATGTCCACGTTTCTCAAGTCCTAAGTCTGACTCCAAAGCTCAGCACCTTGGCTTCGGTGCAGTTCTTCCTGTGAAATTAACTTTGCTTATTTCAGTTTTTTAGACATTACCATCTGAGGCATGTATACATACCTGACTTACAGCTATAATGGACAAATATACATTTATTCCCCGTATGGGGCACTAGAGTAATTTGGCTACTTCTAGAGGAGTAAATTTTTTTGCCAACACTTCGGTTTCCAAAAATGATAAAAAAAAAATTATATTGCTGGCTTCTTTTTAAATTGGGCAGTTTGATCAGATTATCCCATGAAAGAAGAAGTTAGAACTTCAGGAAAGCTTTCAAATAGGACAGACATGGAAGGAAAGATGAAATTGTGAAGGCTGAAGGGGATTCCAGGTGAAAGGGTCTACAATAAGCAAATGCATTCATTTTCCAATATTTATTGAGCACTCATGTATCACTCTTCTTGGTACTTGGGAGACACAGCTGAGCAATACAGATAAAAATCTGTATCCTCCTGGTGCTAATATTCTGGCAAAGATAGGCAAGAAGTATTTGCAAAGCTTCCAGGTGGCAATAGAGAAAATGCAGCTCAGAGGTAGATAGGAACTGTAGAAAACTTTGAGTTCCAGCCTGAGGGATTTGTATGTAACTCAGCTGGAAGTAGAGAGCCAAGAGTCTCCTAGAAGGATAACCTGATGGGAGCGGTGGACCTAAAGATGGAATTCAGGAATATTAGAAAGAAAGGTCTAGAGTAACCAGACTCGTTGATGTCTCTTCTGAGTCTCCATTTTTCTTCTGGGTTCTTGATGGTGGTGATAGTGATGGTGATGCTGTTGCTAATGGCGACGAGGTGAGTGGGGCCTGAAACCCACCAGTGCTCTGCTTGCCCAGCTGCTCTTCCTGCCAGGCTAGTGCCCTTGGGCACGTTCCTCCATATAGAGGAAGGGGCATCTGTTTGTCATTCATCTTCAAGGGAGAGAAGGGGTCTGTCTTTGTGTAATTTGCATAAAGATTCCTTATGTGCCTGCAGAAGCCCGGAATAGAAGCAGCACTAGGATTTGACCCCAGCCCTACCTACTAACCCGGTGTGATTTTGCCACTATTTACTCTGATTACAACAGCTACCCCTGTGACCCTGACTACTACCCTATGACCCTGACTACTACGACGACTACTACAGCTCAAGGGAGGAGAGGAAGTGAATAGCATCTGACGTTCCTTGGGAGCTTGTTGGGTGCCAGGAACAGTACTCAGTGCCGTTCGTACATGACCATCTGATGGCCATCTTGTCCCTGTGGGGCGGGTACTGATACTAACTCCCTAAGTGCCAGAATGGGGGTTGAAGCCCATCTTTTGGACTCCAAATTTGAGGGCTTACCCACTATACGAGATCTCCCCGGAATACTTAAGGATGAAGTAACTCAGCAAACAAAATTGCTACACTGTTAGAAGTCAAATAAAACATCCACAACAGATTGTTAAAGCCACACACGAGCAGGGGCTAGTGTTAGTCCTGCACTCTGCCATGGCGGTGCTCAGCAAACGTTTCACATGGTTTGTACACACAGTCATCTTGAATGCTGGCACTCGAGTGTGGGGGAAAGGTTAAATTAGAGGATGTTGTAAAAGTAGATAAAAATTGTGAAAATTCTGATGGTGGTTTCTGGACACTCTCAAGAGAGCTTAAGGTTGGTGGGATAGGCTGACTGCTAATCAGATCTAATTTCACTGCCTTTTCTATACCATGAATACGTGTCTAGTTCACCACCTATTCCTGGTAGGCTTCTCCTCTACAATTTAGGTCCCTGATTTTTGCAGTTACTGTTTATATTTCTGTTTGGTTTTGTTTCTTTGCTTCACAAATGGAGCAAAGAAAGAGAATACATTTTTCCTGAGACAGTTTATCAAAAATTGTGAGAGGGGAAGGGAAGGTGTGAAAGGCGGTGCCCATACATACCGATGAGAATGGAATCACTCAGCAGCAGCAGACTTGACTGAGCTACATACGGTGGGACGACCCTTTTAGGCAGGTAGTTAGCTCCAGATACTGCTGCCTGGGGTTCATGGTAGTCCAGGAGAGCTTGGCTGTAGTCAGGACAGACTCCCCGTGGGGCGGGGAGCACAGCTCAAGATGTTATGTCCGTAGTGGGCCATTTACGTTTATGAAACATTTCCTAACTGGGTGTTGCTATTCAAACAAACAAACAAAATAAAAACTGACTTGTTGAGTTTGGTTTAGAAGTACTGTAGGACAATGATTTTGAGACCTTTAAGATATTTTAAGTTAGCAGAAATACCCCCTTTTCCATCCTCAGTTTGTACAACTTAGAATCAGAATCCAGCCTGATGGACTTCTGTTTACTTATTTACTCTTTCTGATGTCCAGAAGGGGCCCATGAACTCTGCCTTCTGGACAAATTCTTCTTTTATTGTATCTTTCCTACAATTTCAGTTTCTCTTTTCTTTTTTTTCCTAACATACCTGCTTGAGTGCTCACCCTTGTCTTCTCTTTTTCAGATCATTTTCTAAGTTCCTAAACAGTTATATCCAACTGACAGTTTTATTCTCTCAGTCCTTGCAAAGGATTTGGCAGACTTAACCCGGGTGAGCAGGGGCTCTGGAGCCCACAAGTGGGGTGGTGAGATAGCGACCTCCAACCACGATGAACTGAGTATATGTTTCACTCCGTATTTTTCTTTGTTTCTCGGTCCCCTTTCTTTGCTGGGAGACCAGAAATATGGAGTAGATGGTTCTAGTCATAATTGCTTTCACCAGCTGTGTTCACAGGAAAATCTTTTAATGTGTCTGGTCTCAGATTTCTGAAATGTACAGTGAGGCTAAATTAGGTCTGAGGATGCCTAATATGTTCTTTGCGATAATAAGTTTTGATAGTCAGAGCCAGCTGAGTTGGTCACAGTTGCAGTAACACCCCAGTCCCACAGCTCGGAGAGCCTTTTCTGGCCCACAGTGGGCAGCAGAGCAGGAGTCAGCATGTCTCTCCTGACTCTTCTCAGAGTGGAGGTGGAGTTGGGGTGATGGTTACTTTGTTTATCTCCAAGGCAGTGTTGTTTTCAGTCGTAGCTGCCTTGGGTGGAGAAGGTTCTGATTACCTATTAGCAATCTGCTAAGATTGGCATCCCACAAATTGGGGGTGGGGACTTTGCCAATAATAGAAACTTTGGACTTCAGCCTGATCTTCAGTTCAGATTCCTTATAGAAGGCGTGGCTTGGAGGAAAAGGATTACCTTGATAAGGAACAGTAAAAATTTTTAAGTTTCTAGAGACTGAACTATAAGCATTGCCAACCGCAGGAAAGGAGGGAAGGCCTGCCAGATGAGTAGAAGATGATGTATGTGCTCTAATTGTGTTATTGTTGTCACATCACTCATTCATTCGTTCAGCATGCGTTCACTGAACAGCTATGTGTCAGATACTTGTCTGGCCACTGTGGTTTCTTTATTCCTCAGGGTCACTCCTGAGGATTGTTTGTTTTTTCTTAGATGTTTGGCCTACAGTTAGGGTTTCCTGCCATTAGAAGGTAGTGATTTTTTTCTTTTTTGGATCATGCTACATAATCTAATCTTAGGGATTGAGACACAGACATGGTTTACTTGAGATAAAGATTACAATATGATTTTCTTTCATAGAAATAAAAATATTTCATAAAATAATTAACCTGTATTCTAAGGGGAAATATCTCTATTTTAAAGTCAATGATATAGGGCACCTGGGTGGCTCAGTGGGTTAAAGCCTCTGCGTTTGGCTCAGGTCATGATCTCAGCGTCCTGGGTTCGAGGCCCACATCGGGCTCCCTGCTCAGTAGGGAGCCTGCTTCCTCCTCTCTCTCTGCCTGCCTCTCTGCCTACTTGTGATCTCTCTCTCTCTCTCTCTCTGTCCTCAAATAAATAAATAAAATATCTTTAAAAAAAATAAAGTCGATATAGAGAAATCCAAAAGGAAGCAGAAGTCTTGGTATAATTTTAAGTACCTTATTCACATACCTTTAACTGTTCTAATTGTTAACCCTGTGGTTTCATTTCCATGGTGTCACCATTCTTTTCTTGTACTTCCTTCCTTAAATGTAGAAATCTCTGGGCTCATTCATGGCTCACTGGCTCTGCAGCTTCCATAATGTCCTTCCATCTCCTTAACACTGAAGTCTCTTAAAAAAGAAGAGCCTGCAGGGGGAGCTAGGGTAGGGGAAAGCCTCTTCTCTCTGGTTCTTCCTGCTTTCCTATTATTAATTTATAAGATATTCACTACCTATTACGTGCCTGGAATGGGGCCAAGTCCTGTAGCTACAAAGATAAATAAGAAAGATGTGTTTCCACCCTTGAGCTGCTCACGGTCTAGGGAGGGGGAACAGCAGAGAGACAGTAAATTATACTCTACTGTGGAAAGTGCTGTATTTGAGTTATGAACAAAGTACACTGGAGGAATAGAAGAGAGTGCTGGTAATTTCCTGAAAGGGTGTAGGAGTTTCACCAAGGTATGATGATGGCTGAACTAGATATTAAAGGAAGCCGTGGAGTTTGCCAGGTGGCAAAGGTGGTAGCAGGAGACAGCATTTCACCTTTATAGCTCAAGAAGAGAGAAAGACGCCAAAACCATGTATTACAGTGACTTTTTTTTTCAATGAGAAAAGGAATTCTTTTGTTTTTTTCCCCTTGAGAGAAAGAGAGAATGCAAGAGAAAGGGAAAGCAAGGCAAGCAAGACTCCACCTTCCTAACAGTTAGTATCAGTTGAAGGTCCTGGATGAGGTGTTCCATGAAACTCAAGTACAGTAGCAAAGCTTAGTCGTTAAATAATTTTGGCCAGTCCCTTTGAAATGAATCTCCAAAAGGAAAGAAAAAAAAAAACTTCCTCAGAGCAGATTTCTTGAAATAATTATATTTCTTCTAAACAAAACATTTTAAACATTTAAGCAGAACACTTAACAGAAATTTTGGAACAATGACATAGAGTGATTTCATCCCAGTGTTAACTCTTAATTTCTTATACAAATGTAGGACAGTAGTACAAGACAACTCAAATATTTTAAATCTGTTTTCAGAATACAGTTTATATAATTTCGAGCTCCAAGTTTACCATGATACTTCGGATCAATAATGAAATGAATTAGCATCTCCTCAGCAAATAGTAGCCAGAACCTTCAGAGGGTACCACAGAAATTCATTCTCATGTCTCCTGAATTTCCTGTTGGTCATCAGGTTGGAGAATAGGTTGGTTTTGGAAACTGCTGTCTTTATGTTGAGCTAGGTTGGGACTTAAGAATATTTTTTAAGGGTTGCCTGGGTGGCTGAATTGGTTGAGTGTCCCACTCTTGATTTCAGCTCAGGTCTTATCTCAGGGTTGTGAGTTCAAGCCTTGCATTGGGCTCCATGCTGGGTATAGAGCCTTCTTTAAAAAAAGAAAAAATAAGTATATATATGGTTCTCAAGCATACACAAAACCAGAAAACCTAGTATAATGGACTCTAGATAGCCATCCTTCATATTTAACAACATTTTGTTACACCCTGCATGCATCTATCCTCTCTTCAGCTTCTTTTTAACCTGTATTCATTTGTGTGCTTTTGTGCATGTGTGTGTGTAGCTCTTTGTAATTTTATCTTATGTAGTTTCATGTAACCACCACCACAGTCATGAGCCAGGGCTGTTGTATCACTGCAAAAGAACTTGTTTGTGATCTTTGTTTTTGCATTTTACCTAGGAAGGTAGGTAGGTGTTTATTTTGAGGGAGTGTTTATAAATGGTACCGTGCTTTTAATTTTGGTTTACATATGTTCATTGTTAGTATATAGTAATATGATTAATTTTTGTGTGGTGATCTGCTATCCTACAATCTTGCTAAATTTGTACATGGTTCTACTGGCTTTTTGTAGATGACTTTGGATTTTTCTACACAGACAATCATGACATCTACAAATAGGACAATTTTATTTTTCCTTTCTGATATGCATGCCTGTTATATTATTTTCTTGCCTTATTGCATTGGCTAGAACTTCCAGTACTATGTTGAGTAAGGATGGTAAGAGGCAGCATTCTTGCCTTGTGCCTGATCCAAGGTGGGAAGGCATTTTGGTCTTTTACTATTAAGTATGTTTGCTGTGGGATTTTTCTAAATGTTCTTTACCAAGTTGAGAAAGTTCTATTTTATTCCTATCATGAATGCTTGTTGGAATTGGTCATATGATTTTTTTCTGACCATGATTATGACTGTTTATGAAAACAATATGCTTATTTGGTTTGACAGTTGAACTCTATCTTGAATTATACCTGCTGCCTTTCCCCAATCACTCATTACAGGCCCCATGTTGCCAGTAGTTAAATAAAGTAATCTAAAGAAGAGGAAGATTCTAGAAGAAGCAATCTGAGATATGAATTCATGTTATTATTAATTCTGCATTGATGAATATCAAGAGGAATTAATTGGATATTTGTTGAGAATCTGGTCTTTGGAGGTCTTTCCTTTCTTAGCATTGCTGTGATATTTATTGAGGCAGGTATAGAGCAGAGAGGTTAAGAGCATACACTTTGGAATCTGACTCTGTTCTAATGTGGCCTTCATCATTTAACTAACTATGTGTGACCTTAAGCAGACCACTTACCTAAACTTCAGCTTCCTCATCTGTAAAATGGGGCTAATAACCTCATCTGTAAAATGGGGCTAATAACTATCTCATTTTGTTATGAAGATTAAACAAGATAATACATATAAAATGCTCAACACAGAATAGGCATGTAATAGTGTCAGCTGCTGCTGTCCTAGTTGTTGCAGCATTCATATACTTAACAATAATTTACTAAACTCTCTCACATCCAGAGCATTGTGCTGGGTATTTTGGATGACACAGGCCTATATGTAGTGCTGATTCAGTATTAGAAGAATGTGCCATTCGATTTTCAAACATCCTGTATGTTTGAATAAATGAATGGAAACTTTCTTCTCTTCCACCCAAGACCAGTCAGTCAGTCTTTGGTCCTTAGCTTCTCACCCCTGCTCCTTTGCACCTGTCCTGTCTTTCTCACTCTCCCCGTTTTCCTCTCTCCTCCACACCTTCCTGGTTTTTGGTAACAATCAAGCTGTCCTAGGTGAATCAGCTTCCACCCCTCTACTCTTGCTGACTCTTGGGGGATTTCCTCTTTCTTCCTCATTTTACTTTTTCAGGTTTTCATGGTTCCCCTAATTATGTTTTGGGCTGTCTTTCTCTTTAATCTCTTCTGTTTCCTTAGAGAATCTCGGGACAGCCTGAAAACCTCAGGGCAGCCCCTCTTCATGGTTTGTTCTCTTATTTCTGAGCCCCAAAACACCATGATTATGACTCAGCTCTGAGACACCTGAATCCAAAGTAATAATAATTTAAAAAATTAGTGACATTAACCTCTAAAAGCCTTGATGGTGCCCAGAATTCCTTAATAGAGTCTGCACTAAATTTTCCACTTCTCTCCTCATTTTCTTCTAATTAAACCTTCTTTTCCTCGGATAAGAGAACTAAAATAAAAGCGCTAACTTAATTTTTGTTTAATTGCCACATTTCAAAAGAACTCACTTCTATTATTTTCTCATTGCAAATTTACAGGATTTCTGCCACTCTGTGGATTTTTAAAAGCTTTAGTAGATTGGTCAATGAGTAGAACCTCCATTACAACATTATTTCTAAAGGAAAATGCCTTCCCTGACTTCACAAACAAGCCAACTTTGGGAACCCACTTTGTTGGTAAATGGGGCACTCCCTGTACTAAATGTTCCAACCTGTAGAGGATTGCAGTCCTTTCGGATATTTTAGAGAACCAAACCAGCCTGTAAGTGCAGTGTTTGGTTCATCCTCCTTGGAAAGAAAACCATCTAATTAGAGTTGCTATGACAACTCTGTTTTCCTGCAGTTTAACAGACCTATTGACCTGAAGTTTAAGGTTGATGGAGCACATGTACATGTTGGTGACAGAAGCCATCATCCAAGATCTTAGCGTATTGGCTCCATTTCCCTCCTGGCTTCTTTTCTAATTTATGCCCTTAGCAAGCATTTATTAAGCACCTATTGTGTGGAAAGCTTATATAAGCCCATAAATAGCTACATAAGAAGAAAGAAACAGTAAAAACAAAACAAAACAAAACAACCAAAACTCTGTCGTGGAGATAGAATTAAATCCAGACACCTTACATCACCTCCATAATCTAGCCCCTGCCAGCATATTTGTCCCTTGTCCTCCCACCTGCCCCTGGTGCTCTCTGCTTGGGCTGCATCAAACTCTTCCTGAACTACAACACTCCAGCTTCCTTGCCACCTCTGGGCTTTGCACGTGCTGTTCCTTCTACCACAAAGACTCTTCCACCAAATTTTTATTTGGCTCCACTTCATCATTTCGGTCTGTTTAAATTTATTTCCTCAGAGAGGCTTTTCCCGATTGCTATAAAGTTGTCTCCCATTACCTTCCACATCCCTAGTCATGCTCTTTGACATTGTATTTTGTTTCCTTCTTAGTGCTTTCTATTCTTTTCAGTTATTATCATTTTATCATTGCATTGTTTTGTTTTTGTTTTATTTATTTATTTATTTGACAGAGAGAGAAAGAGAGAGTGAGCACAAGCAAGCAGAGTGGCAGGCAGAGGGGGAGGGAGAAGCAGGCTCCCCGCTGTGTAGGGTGCCCGACATGGAGCTCGATCCCAGGATCCCGGGATCACGACCTGAGCCAAAGGCAGTCACTTATCCGACTGAGCCACCCAGGTGCCCCTATTATTGCCTGGTTTGTCTCTTACTAGAAATTCTGTGAGGGCAGGAGTGGTATTTGTCTTGTTCTCTGCCATGTCTATTAATATTTGTTGAGTGAATGAAGAGAAGAGTGATGGAACATCATGGTGTTCAAGAACGGCTCCACATCGCCTTTGATGCTCAGCAAGTGAAGTAGCATAGGGTTTTTTTTTTTTTCAATTATCCTTCTCTGTTTTTAATAGATCATCAGCAAATCACTTGCTTATTGTGCAATTCTCTAACAAGCCCCCCCCCAAAATAATGCATTACTGAAAAATACAAAAATAATAAAGTAATTAAAAAGGAGAAAGAAAAGAAAGGCTTTGTGGACTGGCGCTCATTTAAGTATTTTGGGTGATGGACGTGGTTGGACAGCCGTGATGGCCAGAAGGCATTAATTTGTGAGGAATTACCTATATCCTTAAGCGCTGGGTGGAAGTGGATAATCCTTCAGATCATCAATAAGAGCATCTCTGAGTGTCCAGCCGAACTGTAGTGAAGGCACCATGGGAGAGGAAACGGAAGGTAGCTGGGCCCGTGGAAGTCAGAATGCTAAGGTACCAGTTCAGTTCGGCCCGAGAGATAGGGGGGCCATCCTGCATTTGGGACAATAAGCAGTGCTCCTGAAGTAGGAAAAAAACTCAGAAAGTCCCCCATGCGGAAGCAGTTCTCTATTTGAAGAAACATGTCTAATGTTGGAGAGTCTTGGGGCTGGGGTGGTGGGTAGGAGGGAGGAGGGTCCCGTTAGACCAGTGACCTAGAAAGTTTAAAAAGAGCCTACGCCTGGGTGGCTCAGTGGGTTAAGCCTCTGCCTTCGGCTCAGGTCATGATCTCAGGGTCCTGGGATCGAGTCCCTTATCGGGCTCTCTGCTCAGCAGGGAACCTGCTTCCTCCTCTCTCTCTGCCTGCCTCTCTGCCTACTTGTGATCTCTCTTTCTGTGTCAAATAAATAAAATATTTATTTTTTTTAAAGATTTTATTTATTCATTTGACACAGAGAGAGAGATCACAAGTAGGCAGAGAGGCAGGCAGAGAGAGGAGAGAGGAGGAAGCAGGTTCCCTGCTGAGCAGAGAGCCTGATGTGGGCCTCGATCCCAGGACCCTGGGATCATGACCCGAGCCGAAGGCAGCGGCTTTAACCCACTGAGCCACCCAGGCGCCCTAAATAAAATCTTTAAAAAAATAAATAAAAAGAGCCCTCTAGCTATACTTTCCTCCAGGGAAAATTGGTTTTTTAAGTTCATGAAAAGTGTGACTTTTCAAGCATTTGGCAGTATTTTGTAGTTTGGTGTGATGTTGATTCTCTTTCTTGGAAGAGAAACGATGACGTACCTAAGTATTAGCACTCAGTGGTCATAAGAAGTAGCATTTGAAACTGTGTGTGAGCCACTTTCTAAATACCTTACATGATTCTTTAATTCACTTTTCATGGTAGCCCTGGGAGCTTTGTTATTATCCCCATTTCATAGATGAGCACTCTGAGGCTTAGGGAAGTTTCAAACAACTTGTCCTAAGGCCATTATTCTGAGTGGCCAAATTGGATGTCATATCCTCAAGACCCATCTGATTCCAGAACAAGAGCTCTTACCCACCTCATTTTTCTGGCTCATTCACACTTGAGGCTAATTTTTATTAAGTTTTCATTTTGTAGATGCTGACTTTCTTTTCTAAAACTGAATTGCTTGATGTTCAGTCCACAGATACTCGTTGCTTGCCTACTATATACAAGGTACTATATAGTGTATTAATGACATTAATTAAAAAATCAGCTAGGTAGTTACATATTGCATTCCATTAGAGAAAATTGAACTCATTGAACTCTTATTTTCTTCCCCTAAAATTCTCTTTGTGTGTCATAGAACAGCAGATATGAGCATAACAATTTAAAGGATAATTTATAAGGTTTTTGGGGTAACTTTCTACGTTGATACTTAAACTGAAGAAAAAAGTTACGAGAACAGAATGTGAGCTACCTTATATCTTTTCCCCAGTTTCATCAGTTATTTACAGTTTTCCCCATTTGCCTTATCATTCTGTGTATTTATATTTATATATCATGGTTATTTTTTAACTCAGCCAGTTAAGAGTAAGTTGGGCCCATGATGCCCTTTACCCTACCTGCTTCAGAAAGTATTTCCTAAGAACATGGACATTCTCTTACAGCTACAGTGCAGTTATCAAATCAGGAAATGGATCATTGACACAGCACTATTATCTGATCCACAATCTGTATTCTAATTTTGCCAATTGTTCCAATAATATCCCTGTTAGCTATTTCTTACCCTGGTCCAGGATCCAAGCCAGGATCACACATTGCCTTTAGTTGTCATGCCTCTTTATTTTTCTTTAGTCTGGAATGGTTTCTCAGTCTTTATCTTTCTTGACCTTGAACACTTTTGAAGAGCACAAGCCAATTATTTTGTTACTCAATTTGGGTGCATTTGATGCTTCCTCATGATTAGATTCAGGTTATGGATTTTTGGCAGCGGTGCACATACATGATGTGTGTCCTGAGTGCATAATACCAAGAGGCACCTGACACCAGTTTGCCCCAGGTTCATTGATATTAACTTTGATCGCCTGGTTAAGGTGGTGTCCACCAGGTTTTTTTTTAATGTTACTAATTTTCTCTTGGTAATTCATAAGAAATTTATGAGGAGCTATGTCGAGACCATGTAAATATCCTCAACAGACTTTCACCCACTAGTTTTAACAGCCATTGATGATTTTCTAGCGCCATCTTTCCTTCTACATTTATTAGTTGGCTTTCAGTTATAAAGAAGAGCTTTCCTCAGTTATTTATCCATTTATCTATTTGTATCAGAAAGACTTACTGATTCTGTTGTATTTCATGGGACATATGCCATTTCTATCACTATTTTGTTGCATAAAGAAAGGCAACCTCACTTCCAAAAAACAACCATATTTTGAGTGCTGTAGTAGATTTCTCTTGCTGCCATAACAGATCACCACAAATGCAGCAGCTTAAAACAACACAGATTTATTATCTTACAGCTCTGTTAGTCAGGAGTCCAGTACAGCGTTCACTGGGCTAGAAAGAAGGTGTTGGGAGCTCTGTTCCTTTCTGGAGGCTCTAGTGGAGAATCTGTTCCCTTGTTCCCTGCTGTTGTTGGAAGAATCCAGTTGCCTCCAGTCAGGGGACTGAGATCCATGTCCTTGCTGAGGGCCTTTCCTTCGTATCCTTCGGCTTGGGGCCATCTTCCTCCAGCTACAGAGCCCGCAACAGGTCCCTCTTGCTTCCCGTGTTTTCTGTCGCTTCTGCTCTCACATCTCTTATTTACTCTCCTGTTTTCCTCTTCTACTTTGAAGGGCTCATGTGATTAGATTGAGCCCCCCAGGTAATCCCGGGTAATTATGTCAAGGTGCTTAACCTTCTGTAAAGGCTTTTTTGCCGTGTCAGGTAACATATTCACAGATTCTGAAGATTGGGGCTCAGACATCTTTCAGAGCCATTACTCTGCATTGCAAATGCCTACCCTTGTTCCAGACTTATGCTAGAGGCTTGCTTCTCTTTAATCAGAGGAAACATCAGGCAGAGGATTATAAGCAAAGAAACTATTCAGTGAGAGATTTTTTCATATTTAGTTAAAAGGAATAGGCTTGTAGTCAAGAGTAGGGGCTGAGAAGAAAATGTAATATTCACAGGGTCTCAGCATAGTGCCTGAACGGTTGGGCAGGCTGCGAGGAGCCACGCAAGCATGTAGGGCTTAGTGTCCGAGCGTCCCTGTTGCAAAATGAAGCTGGGGTAGCACTGGCTGCAGGAACTTCCGGGCATGCGGGGCTGGTGGGAGAGATTGTACGTGGTGGCCAGGCATGGTTCAGTGTTCTGTTTCCAGAACGCAGCAGCTCCCTTTTCACAGCACCTAGCACTCCGCTTCTTAATCGTGTGCTTTCACTCTTCCTTAATTCTGTGCCAGGAGAGTTTATATACTAAGATTGGATCTCTCCGTTGTTACAGGATTTCTAGAACTTTCTTTAATAAGACAGGCTCCTAGGTGTCTGAATCCAGAAAACTACCTAACGCTACACTGGTGTGTTGGACCAGTGGACAATGATAGAACCAAAAAGGATTTGAGAGTTAGCTGGTCCCATCCTCACTCTGCGTATAGGAAAACAGTACCAGGAGAGCGAGGTAAGCACTAAAGCCCCCACTGCCAGATGGTCTGCGGTACGAGGCAGGGTATGGAGCAGTGGTGAATATGTGGCTTCGGGAATTGAATGTCTGGATTCCATCCAGGGTCTGTCATTTACTGGATGAGTTAACTGAGTCAGTTACTTAACCTGCCAAGCCTTACTGTCCATCTGTAAAACGCATCAGCCGTACAGGGGTCTGGTCAGGAGTAAATAAAGCTAACACATAGAGACTTTCCATACAATCCCTGGCTCATGGAAAATTCTCAGTGCTCTGTGTGTGGTAACTGTCTTCTAAACAGTAGTAGAACTCAGATCAATAATGTGGAATCCCTGCAGCCCTTGGCAATTTTAGGGTCCCAGTCCCAGAAGCAAACTGTGTACGTACTCTGCATACCACTGGGGGATTTCGTCCATTTGGGTGGTCGCTGCCCTTCCCATTACACCTTCACTCACCAAGTTCAGTACCTTCTATGCTTTGCATTCACTTCTTTTATACCTTGGTTGCTCTCTTTCTCTTTCTTTTTCTCTATATTACCAAGGTAATGTGTGCCAATTCTAGCCACTGGTGCCAATTCAGGTACCACCAAAGAACAAGGTTAAAGGTCCTCTTGGTCCTATAGCAACTTTCTCTTACCCTGGAGATTACTCGACAACATGATCTCCTCATCTCCAAGTGGGCAGTGGAATTAAAAACCCCTCTCCATTTGGGTTTCCCTCAGTTAATCTAGGACCTCTATCCTTTCATCACCACTGGTTCTTATTCTCACTCTCCTGCTTTCCCCTCTGAGGCCCAAGGAAGGTCTCTGAGATACCCAGTCAAATCCTGTTCTCCCTGACTCTGCCCCTTTCCGCCTCTGTGTCTTTCCATGCCGGTCTGAGGGCTGGGCTCCTCAGTGCTCTGTCCTCCCTTCTTCCTCAGGCGGGGGGTGTCTCTGACCTATGTGGCCACGCTCTTCCACGGGGCAGTGAGCCTAGAGGCTTCACCTCAGTGAAAAGGCAGAGGGGAAACGTGACTTACTGGAAAAATATACAACACGTAGATGTAATATTTTCACAGCGTTGTTCCTTTTAGCTCATTTGGGGGTTTTGTTGTTGTTATTTTCATTTAGCCATAAAAATGGCATGATACATATTGTTCTGCAACTTGCTTTTTCCTTTTTTTTTTCTTGAAGATTTTATTTATTTATTTGACAGAGAGAGAGTACAAGTAGGCAGAGGGGCAGGCAGAGAGAGAGGAGGAAGCAGGCTCCCCGCTGAGCAGGGAGCCCGATGCGGGACTCGATCCCAGGACCTGAGGATCATGACCTGTGCCGAAGGCAGCCGCTTAACCGACTGAGCCACCCAGGTGTCCCTGCTTTTAACTTTAACAATATATCATGGTCATTTTTCTCAACCATGACCTGTAGGCCACTCTCATTCTTCCCTTGTGGTTATGTGGTTCTCTACTGGAAGGTTCATTCATGTGTTCCGCTCCTTGATGGGCAGATGTTTCGTGCTGAAACTCGCTTACGTTTGTGATTTGGTTCTACCCGTGTGAACTTGTCGTACACTCTCTCGGAGCATTGGCTCAGTCCTCACCCTTCTGCGGAGGCTCCCATCTCCAAATATGCCTGATCCACATGTTGAGTCTAGAGGACAGTTGGAGTGGTTGCTGCTCAGCCATGCTCCAGGTACGCTCACCAAGTTCAGTACCTTCCATGCTTTGCATTCACTTATTTTGGCTGGAGCTTGGGTTTGAGGATGGGATGTGAGTAGGCTTCAGGGCTCCCCCTGCTCTAAAGTGACCCTGTGCCCCGGTTAGTTCCTAGCAAAATGAGAAAGCACCCACAAAAAGGAGTTGTCCTCAGTTCGGCGCAGCTCATTCTGAGAAGTGTTCTCTGTCTGATCAGGGAAGAGGGACGTGGGTCGTCTGAATGGTTGGAGGCTCTGCGGTGAACGGCTGAGGCCTGCAGGCTCTGATGCTCAGGGTTTGCCTGGTGGCCCAGCCTGGAAGTTGTAGGACCCCTCTGTGCCTTTCTCCTTGAAGACTGGGAAGTCTACAGAACTTCCATGGGGCTGTTAGTTTGGGAGACTACCAGGACTTCCGAGAGTGGACCTGCATCCTTACACCAAGAGGCCAGGTCAGCAGCTCCTTCTTCGTGTGGGTCTCGGTGAAATTCCTTCAGGCCCGTCGATGCCCCGAAGCAATTCTGAGACAGAGTCAGGATTGAGTGGCTCTGGTTGAGCCATGCAGCTTATTAAATAGGTCATGTTGTCATTCCCCTCTCTGCTGTTAATATTGCTCTGTTACTAAGTTTTAAGTCTTGTAGTTTGGAAAGCTTAAGAAAAATCAAAATTCTGAAGCAATCAAGAAAGTGAGTTTCAAACAAGCTATTAGGCCAAACCCAGTTATATTTGGCCAGTGAAATTGGTGTCATCCTTGTCTACATTTACCAGAACTCACTCCCTTCCTGACGAAGCCTCTCTCCTCCTGTTGCATCTGTGTCACTGGGTTAAGGAAGCAAACACATCTGCCTTGCGGGGTAATCAAGCTTCCCACAAGCCCAGATTCCCCTGAGCTGCCTGGAGCAGGGCATGCCCCCTGGGCCTCCTGCTGCTTCTCCTCAGGCCTGCCCCAAAGTCTTCATCTGGGCCTGTGCAGACCCTAGTTTCCTGTCGTGGCTGTTTTGAATCATCTATCGTAGAGAATTTGATAAAAAATAGTGTTTAAACCAACGGATATACATTTTTTTTTAAGTAAAGGACACAGGTAAATCAATTGTGATACTCAGAAACAGGCTCCTGGTTTGGCCCAGATGGATATTTATAGAACTGAACTCCCACTTTCTCCATTAGTAAGTAAACTATTTATTTAGTAAGATAAAATGTTCTTCAAATGATAGGCATCTACTGAATGCATGTTATTTCTGTTAGGATTCTGACCGTGGTCATAGCCTCCTCAATCCCTCTTCTCTGCAGATTCCCAGATGTCCCTCATCGTCACCTTTTTCCTCAGCTCCCTCTCCCCAGCACCCTCCAGAAAATGGCTTCCCCTGCCCTGCAGGTGACTTGGGAGCATACTGCCTGGAGATGGGGCGTGGTTCTGTGGAGGCAGCTGCACTTCCGTCCGCCCTCTGGGACACCTGCCCGCACATTTGCGGCCATTTCTTGGGGCAGTAGCTGGTGGCAGGGCCAGGCACCTCAGCCGCAGCAGAAGAAGGCCGAGGAGAGGGGGTGCTTCTAAGCAAGCACCTGCCCGCAGTTCCTGCTTCTCTTCATCATCCACTGTCTCAACTTTATCGCACTCTCGGTCATCTTGGGCAGCTGCGGTGTTGTGGTGGGGAGGAGGAGCTGGAGAGGGCACGAGAAGGCCCATGGGCCTCTGAGATGACCTGGGCGATTTGGCTCTTCAAGGCGGAGCTGGGGCCAGGCTGAACGCTGCCAAAACTGGAAGACCAGCAGTTTCACCTGTTAGCTGTGAAGGTCTTCAGCGCCTAAGGCTAGAAGACTCCTCCTTCTGTATGTTTGAGACAGTGATTCTCATGCTGGGTTGAGTGCATGTCAGAACCAACTACAAGATGTTTTGTTTTGTTTCAAATCACACATTTCTTCACCCTGAGATTGTAGTTTGTTACCCTGGAATGGGGAGGAGAGAAGAGATACTTCTTCTTCCCCTCCCCTTCTCCCCAGGATTGTCGCTGGAGGGATGCCACATTACTTGGATGTGCTGGGGCAGATGAAGGTGGAGAATCACTGCCTAGTGGCCCATCTGTTGACTGCTTGTAGATGCTATAGATGATGTTCAAGATAGGCTCATCGCCAACGTTAACTGAAGTGGCCTGTGACTATTCCATGTGAACCAAACCAAAATCACAACAGAAATCCTGACCTTCATGGGGATGCCTGGGTGGCTCAGGTGGTTAGGCATCTGTCTTCGGCTCAGGTCATGATCCTGGAGTCACAGAATGAGGTCCCACATTGGGCTCCTTGCTCGGGTAGGGGTCTGCTTCTGCCCCCCTCTCATGCTTTCTCTCTCCCTCTCACTCAAATAAATAAACAAAATCTTAAAAAAAAAGAGAGAGAGAGAGAGAGAGAGAGAGAAAAGAAATCCTGACCTTCATGTATGGGCAGTTTAGTTTACCAACTTAGTCACAAAAGATCAAACCACCACATGAAAACTATTCAACGTCTAACTGGTGTTTTCATTTACGATGAATATTATTAACCAGCTGTTGTTAAACATTAACTCTAACACATCCATCCTGAGGAAATGGAATAGTGACTTACAAAATTTTTGGAATTGTGGCACCTTATTATTGTACCTAAATGGTTTATGTGTTGGACACATGTTCTTAATTTAGAACAACAACAAAACAACATTTTAACTTTACACAAGCCCATTTGTGATAACTATAGACTTCACGGGTGTCACAGAGCCAGACCCAGGAATGGCTGCCACTAAGCTGAACATGTCATTCATTCATTCATTCATTCATTCATAATGAATATATTGTTACTTTGTATGGCTAAATTATCGTCCATTTTATTTACCCAGTCTGTTCTTCCCCTGAATGTGCTTTTTAAAATTTCTTCAGGTGGATTCAGTCTAAACTTTCTCTAGCTTACTAATATTTGAGATGTTTCATGCTTCAGTCAGTGTCCTTGGAGTGATTGTCCTTCTTGTGATGGCAGAAGCATGCCTAAGTAATGCCCAAGACACTGCCATAGGCTTCTGCCAACAGCTCTGGGCTCCTCACAAAATGCTGAAGGTTTGGCCTGCGTACCATCAAGAAGCCAACATCCCATCCTAAGTACAGGCCTGGCCTGACGTTAACAGTAAGACCAGCATTTTGTTGCTTCATTTTCCTATTAAGCTCTGGGATGCTGATTGAAGCAAAATTCCAACGTATTGACACACTACCGCATTGTTAACACGATAGGGAGGATTTGATTATGGGAGAACAAGTCCAAAAACGGTAAATTGACAAAAAAAAAAAATCCGGGCCTTGCTTCTCAAGGCAGCTTTTGTGGTTGCATTCCTTTATTTGATGTGGTTCCCTCCCTCTCCTGTGCCAAACGGTGCCGTGTGGAAAAATGATGAAGTTGCAGAAAAGGGCAAGGGAGGGGCCAGGAGGAGATAGGGAGTGAAGTGTTTAGTAACAAGAGAAAGAAAACAGAGCTCAGGGATCAAAGGCAAAAATACCTGCTTCTCGAAGCAGGAAAAAGAGAGAAACGCAGGATTCCTTTCCCGGTGCTTGGGTGCTTGGGTCCAGACCGAGCCGGCCGTCAGCTGGCGCCTCTCGGGCCCACCCAGAGCCGGAGACGGGGAGGCCCCAAGCTGCCTCTAGGCGAGAAGAGCAGCAGCTGGAGAAGGGCAGAGCTGAGTGCCCTGGGTTACCAAGAACAGCAGGGTTAGCCAGCGAGGGCCCCAGGGAAGAGGGCTGGAGAACAAAGGCCGCCTCCCATCATCAGATTATGGGACTGAACACGTTTTAACACCAGCCGATCTTGGAGGCTAGTCCCAAGACCAGCATCGGAATCTAAATGAGGAAAACTGTTTCCATGCAAGAGCAGGATTTTATTTATTTACAATTTTCGGGCCGGGCAGCTTTTCTGATTGTATGGTGTGTGACTACCCAAAGTGACATTTTCTGAGTTTTAAAATTATCTCTTTTGCACTGTGAAAAGAGCATATATGATTCATCTTAATATTTCTGAAGATCAGTCACCAACTAACAGCTAGTATTTTGGGTGGGAGGAAGGCTTTTGTAGGCAGCTTTTTCACCTAGCATAGAAGGAGAAAGCACCAGAAAAATGCCTCAAGCTTCATTTGAGATGCTATAAATAGGTCTCTTGCACAGCTCCAATCCAGTATCATTATGAGAACTCCCACAGTCCACGAGGTGCTCCGACGTGCCTACTGCTCAGCTCACCCTTGCCTGAAGAAGACGAGTGCTTGCAGCTGCCAGGCCGGTCGAATATAGTTTGTAAGGGGTTTGACCAAAGGGGCTGCTTTTCATTTTCGGCAGCCTGCTCCAGGTCTTTTTGCCTGTCTTTCTTCCTGGATACATCCCCATCCTCAGCATCCCTAGAATTGTCAGATGATCCTTTGATCCTAGATCAAGAACCTGCAAACTACAGCCCACTTTGTTTGGCTCACGAGCTAAGAGTGATGTTTCACATTTCTTAGATGGCTAGAAAAACACTTAAAGAGTAGTGTTTTGTGATTTGTAAAAACTGTATGAAATCCACATTTCAGCATCCGTAAATAATTTCATTGGCACCCGGTGCGTCACCCGTTTACGTATTGTCTGTGGCTGCTTTCATGCCACGGCGTCAGAGCTGGGCAGTTGCAACAGAGACACTGTGGCCACAGAGCCGACACCATTTACTGCCTGGCCCTTTACTGACAGAGTTTGCTGACCCCTGTGCTAGGCCCTTTCACAGTGACTGTTTCAGAAAAGATGTATACATGGACTAACTTCTGAAGTCCGTTTTGGAAATTTGACCCCCGAACCTTTCCCTACATTCATTTGACTTTAATGCCACAGCTGTTTATTGAGTCCCTACTATGAACTTGGCATTATTCCTGTTTCTGGTGTTACAGCAGTGACCAAAACAGACAGAGGTCTGCATCCTAGTGAAGGGTGCTGGGGGAGACAATAAACAAATACCACGTGTAGAGTGTCTTCTGGACACATTTGCCATAAAAAAGGTAAACCAGAGACGAGGGGTTACCTGGGATGGAGGTGGGTCGTAACAAGTAGCTGCTTCAGGAAGTCTTACTGAGAATACCCGAGGTGATACCCAAGGTGATACCTGAGGGAGACCTGGGGCTGGTGAGGCAGCAAGCCCCGTAGTGTGTGGCAGAGAAGAGCGTTCCAGGCCTCGAGGAGAGCAGAAGGACCCGGCCAGCGGTCTGAGGTGGGATAGTCCCGGCCTGACCGTGGAGGCAGGAATCCCAGTGAGAAGTTACAGGGGGCTGGACAGGCTGACTGAATGTGGCCTGTGAGAGGAGAACCAGGGATGACTGAGGAGGCCGGAGCCTGGGGCCCCGAGGGACGAGGGCAGGAGCAGGAGGTTTCGAAGGCCGCCTTTGCTGGTGAGCAGGTGAAGTGGGAAGCGCACTTTAGACATCCAGGTGGAGGCGGCCAGTAGGCAGTCGGCTCTCTGAGTCCCAAGTTGAGGGAAGGTCTGAGCTAGAGTATAAATTTGGAAGTTGTCAGTGTAAAGGAGATATGTTAAGCACTGAGACTGGCTGAGATTCAGTCTCCAACTTCAGACTGTTCCTTTTCTCCAGGACATCTCTCACTCTCTGACTAAACAGAACTTCTTATCTTTTTTTTTTTAAGATTTTATTTTTATTTATTTGTCAGAGAGAGAGAGAGAGCACAGGCAGGGGAAATGGCAGGCAGAGGAAGAGGGAGAAGCAGGCTCCCCGCCGAGCAAGAAGCCCAGTGCGGGGCTCCATCCCAGGACCCCAGGATCATGACCCCAGCCGAAGGCAGACGCTTAACCGACTGAGCCACCCTGGTGTCCACAGAACTCCTTTTCTAACTCAGATTTTCTTTCCCGCCCATGTCACCAGTGGCATGCATCAGGATCTACCATTACATCTTACTCCCTCCCCAGGCAGATGCCCTTTTACCCGTAGTTCTCCTGGGCAGGCTGAAGTGGGACCGATGCTTTTCTTATGGGGGCAGAAGCTGCTCACTGGCGTCCGGGAGCCACGGGCTGCTGCCCACAGAGTCCCTAGGCTTTCTTCCAGTGCCTTGCCTTTTGAAGTAGAATCTGTGGCTTCCTTACTTCAGTCCCCAGTCTTGATTTGACTACTCCCTCGCCTTGTCTTCTGGTTACCCTCATGTAACTACACAGCCTTTTGGCCACGAATAAACTCAGTGGTAATCACCTTTTTCCTAATTGTTTCCATAAGTGCCTTATACTCCCATACTAGACCTTAGTCCATAAGAACATGTCTGTGTTTTCTTCACCTTCTTGTCCACAGTGCCTTTCAAATTGTCAGTGACCTAATGCCCCAGGGATGGGAGGCAAATTTGCTTTTCCCACACCTGTCCCCCATTCCCAGTCCCAGGTGTGCTCCCTCAGCGTGAGGTGCAGAGCAATGGTGTGAGGACCATCTACACATGCATCCACTAGGGAACCTCTTAAAATGCAGATTCCAAGGTCCCATCTCAGACCTAATAAGTAGGCTTCTCTGGGATGGTGCCTGGGTATCTCGAGTTTTTAACACGCTCCCCAGGTTATTCTCACACAGTCATGAAAACTACTAGTGCAGAGAAAAGATCATAAGCCCAGTTTCACTGTTTCCAGCTGTCGGACCTTGGGCAAGTCATCCATCTCAAGCCTCAGTATTCTCGTCTCTACAATGGGTGTAGTAAGACTTGCTAACTACTTTGGAAGGATGTTGTAAAGAAAAAAAAAGCGCTTTGGAAACAAATTATAAAGTGTTATGTACCAGCACCCTGGCTAATCTCATCTTCTGGTATCTTTGCTTGTTTTTGTGCGAAAGCCCAGCTGCAGCTTCCTACAGATTAGCTCTTGGAGCACAGAGACCAGTAATGTGTGCATGAAGTTGCCTAATGCTGTTTGTGTGCCTGAGGCTCTAGTAAATAACTGTAAACAGGAATCAGGTGGATACCCATCTCTGCCCGAGACAGGCAGAGGTATTTTTTTTTTCTCATTCTCTGCATTTCCTTTGACCACTAAAACCAACGTGCAATGAAGAGGGAGGTATAAAAATGCTTGTGCATTTAGCTGAGGGTAACTACACTATACATTGATTTTTTTTCTTACTGGCTTTATTGAAGTATAACTGACAAATTTGTGAGATAGTCAAAACATACAATGTGACGATTTGATATATGTATGTATGGATTTTTCCCCCCAGTAAATATGTTATGAAAGTGCTTCATAGGAAAAATAACCTATACCTGGATAACAGCAGAGCCGTAAAGCCGGGGACCATTCAGTGGGGCTTCCGAGTTGTACATTTCTAATGAGCTCGTAGTAAACGTACTCAGTCCCGATGCCTGATATTTGAAAATAGTTCCATTTCTTAAAGAAATTGTGGTGGAATCAACTGCAGGTAATAGGCCAGGAATCAAAAGGCAACCAGAGGGGAGAAGCTCTTCTCTTGCTTCGCCTGTTCACGTCTAGCGTGGTGGCCAAGGCATCGTCGTAAGTAGTTCATCCCAAACCTTAATAGAATATCTGCTAAGTCCATTGTTGTTTCGGGGGATTTACTGTAAATGCTTTTCCACATGCTAACAGAATCCTAATGGTGGACATCTGTTAAGATTACCATCCCTTGAAGACTTTTTTAAGATGTTAACAAACATTTACGTACAGAAACTCGGTTAGTGTTCGTGTCGTGAGACATATTCTATTTGCAGTTACGATATTCCCATCACTTGTATTTTTTTTTATTTTTTTAAGATTTTATTTATTTATTTCACAGAGGGAGAGAGATCACAAGGAGGCAGAGAGGCAGGCAGAGAGAGAGGGGGAGCAGGCTCCCCGCTGAGCAGGGAGCCCGATGCGGGCCTCGATCTCAGGACCCTGAGATCATGACCTGAGCCGAAAGCAGAGGTTTTAACGCACTGAGCCACCCAGGCGCCCCATTTTTTTTTAAATGTCAGGTTTCCTTGCTTATGTGCCACCTCCTGTCTGCTGGAGTTGCTCATCAGGTCCTCTGGCCCTCAGAGTTCTTCTGGGTTTCTTGGGGTTCATTTGCCTAGAATAAAAAAGGCCTGAATTGCTTCAGTTCAGGTACCTAAATCAGTTTAATAAATGTTCCTGGAAACAGCCTCTGTGGCTCAGCCTGAACTACCCAAGCCACAAGGAGTCCATGAACCTGACACACGTGGAACCAGTTCTCAGGTCTGCAAATAGATTTTTGTGTCAAAAATCACAAAAGTGGTAGTGAAGACCTTGGGTGGGGAGGGGGGTAAGATTTAGATCAGAGACACCTGGATTTAGATGCCTCTCTGCCATTGACCACCTGTGTGACCTTGGAGAGATTCTGTAGCTTCTCTAAGCTCTAGCCTTCCCATCTGTAAAATGGGATAACGCCTCTGTCGCAGGTTGGTCTGGAGCAGAGGTGGTGTCATACAGGAGGGCACTTAGCAGGGTGCCTCCTACCTAGTGCTTCTTAAATGGAACTATTATTCCTGTCCCATCCTGTGGAAAAGTCACTCACTGTACCAACGAAATCCGTCACATTCTAAACTCTTCAAATATACTGTGCGTAAGCAAGGAACAGCTGATTCAAATGGTCCTTAGAGTATGTCTTCACATTTTTTTTAAAGATTTTATTTATTTATTTGACAGAAAGAGAGAGTACGAGTAGGCGAAGCTACAGGCAGAGGGAGAGGGAGAAGCAGGCTGTCCGCTGAGCAGGGAGCCCAACTCGGGGCTTGATCCCAGGACCCCAGGATCATGACCTGAGCCGAAGGCAGCCGCTTAACTGACTGAGCCATCCAGGTGCCCCTCTTTTCACATTTTTAAGTCACTCTATTTAATAATTCCATAATGTGCTAAGTAATTTAACTTAGGAATTTTGGCTGCTTTTTAGACTTTGCTCGAGAGGAACATTTCCCCAGTGTTTAATCATATTTATCATGGTCTGAGAACATTTCCATTTTCATACGTCCCTCTAAAAATGGGAAACACGAAGTGGGAGTCAGTACTGTAATAAAGACCTGCTGTAGACTGTGAAGCATGTTTAATGGAAATACTGAGTTAGTCACAGACGAAGTATGGCCAGGCCTCTGTTGGTTCTTAGTGAGCCCCTCATCCAGTTTGACTCCCCAGATTTTCTTCTACTTGTAAGCTTTACCTGTCACTGTGAGCTCTTATTTTCTTTCTCCTGTTATACTCATTGAGATCTTTCAATTTTGAATTAGACCCTGGTTTTGTTTAAATGAGGTATCAGGAGGCTCTTGAGATGGCTCAAGGTTGAATCTATGAAATGAGACAAGGACTTAAAACAGCTCTAGAAAATGCTTTACTAGCACAAAGAAAATCCAGTTGGGGGAAACAAATCAGATTCTCTCCTTAATGTGCTGTCTGTGCACTTCTGGGTGTTTGGAGGCTAGATAGGACTTTTTCCTTTATCCTACAAGTTAACTTGTTGTGACATATGATATCTTAAGACAAGGACAAATGAGGTGAGTTTTTTTTTTTTAAAGATTTTATTTATTTATTTCACAGAGGGAGAGAGATCACAAGGAGGCAGAGAGGCAGGCAGAGTGGGGGGGGGGGAAGCAGGCTCCCCGCTGAGCAGGGAGCCCAATGCGGGCCTCGATCCCAGGACCCTGAGATCATGAGCTGAGCCGAAAGCAGAGGCTTTAACCCATTGAGCCACCCAGGCGCCCTGAGATGAGTTTTATGGATCTAAGCTTTTCTGAGGATAATTTCAGCCACTTATGCCACTGTTTCAGGACATGGGGGAATAGAGCTTTAAATTTTTCACACTGTCTTTCTATGAAAGAATTTCTGACGAAAAAGGGTGTAGACCTTGGAACCAAGAAGACTGGGTTTCGAGCCCATCTCTGCAGCTTACTTGCTATGTGACCTTGGGAAGACACTCAGATCCTTAGAACCTCAGTGTCCCCTTCTGTAAACTGGACTACTTCAGTCTACTTGGCCGGGTTGTTATGAGTTTAGAGAGAATGAAATGCCTAGTAGAGTGCAAAATGCTACTCGCTAATAACTAATATAGCAGGTCTTTATTACAGTACTGACTCCCACTTCGTGTTTCCCATTTTTAGAGGGACATATGAAAATGGAAATGTTCTCAGACCATGATAAATACGATTAAACACCGGGGAAATGTTCCTCTCGAGCAAAGTCTAAAAAGCAGCCGAAATTCCTAAGTGAAATTACTTCGCACGTTATGGAATTATTAAATAGAGTGACTTAAATGCCTAGTGGAGGGCAAAAACAGATGCTCAGTAAATAGGCATGACTTGTGTTTTGCTGTAACGGCTCTCCTGGTACGCCGCCAGGAGACATACTCTGGCATTACAGAGCGCCCCAGATTCCCGAGGGCCCTGGCATTCCCCTACCTTGAAGGGAATTAGCAGTGGTGCCCTAGGACAGTGGTGCCCTTCCGAAACGGGAAACTAAAGTCCTTACACAGAGTTGGGCATACAGTTAGTGTTTGTTGAGCTGAATTGAGAGTTCACCTTTCCTTAGGATGTGTCGTAGCCTAGGGGCTCGTGGCAGCTTGAGTCCGTCAACCATCCTGGAAGTTCCCCCGTCAGTGCCTCACCCTCCAACACTGCCCTGAATTGTCCCTCGGAGGAGGCAACCCAGTCATCTTCCTCTCCCTTGGAACCGATTCCGAGGCAGAGCAGGATGGTAACGCTGATCCCAGTGTCTCCCAACAGGGCCTTGACACAACCCTTGACTGTAGCTTACACAAGCAGGAGACATTTTAGAATAAAGTCTCTCGTAGCGTCTTCATATGACTGTAATTCTAATTGTTGCTTTATCCCTTGAGAGAGAGGGGTCTTTTTGAGCGTAGTATTATCCCACGGCCCTGGTGAGAAAGTTGAGTAGACCCGAACAGAACGAACTTGGCGGAAGCAAGAATTATAATTGAAAAGCACTGGCCCTTCTGGTTGTCTCCAGTGCCAAGTCATGTTTTGCTCATTTTATTTGGCCAGTGAGGTAAAACCCCACATGGAGAGAAGGGAGTTACCGTTCCATAGTGGGTTAAAATCAAACCCCGTTGTCCCAAGTGAGGCCTTCAGACAGGCTGACTCCCTGCGTTTTTCCATGTCAGAATGCTCAAAAATATTTCCCTCATGCTGTTGCACCACAGCCAAGTCAAGTCTTCAATATTAGCAGTGCTCTGAATATTTGCAGACAGAGCCCAGTTCCCAAAGGGCTCTCTTAGCTGTATTTGCATGGAAAACAACCACATCAATACAGTGAACACAGACAATTCTTATACTTGACTTTGAGATCCAGTGAGACGGACCTGGAAGTGTTTTTCCGGCTACCTTTTGGTTTATTTAACTGCATCGTTGGGAAGGTTTCTCAGACTCTGGCCTTGTCCTTCTAATTTATATCCACAGATTCAGTTTCAGGTCTGAGAATTAGCGGCTAATTTCACATCTCATTTCAGTCCATGAAGAGACAGAAGGCTCTTTCTCATTGAAACAGCCCCTTCACGCTGTGTCTTCCCAATCTCAGCCCAAGACCTCGCCACTCTGGTTGATTTTTTTCTTTACGTTTCACCCTGCTTCCTCCCCTCACCCGTCGGGAGATCAGAAGAATCCCCAGCAGCAGCCCCTCCCACCCCCTGCTCTCCCTGGCCCTCCTCTCCCTGGCCCTACCC
>LNAC01000024.1:5625102-5761215 GCA_002007465.1 Ailurus styani | reverse complement strand
CTCCCCAGCCCTCCCCGCCCCTCCCGCCCCCTCGGAGCCAGTCAGTCCAGCCCTGCCTTCTCTCCAGCCAGCCGAGCATTCCCGGGAAGCATTCAGGGAGCTCCGCAGTATCTGCACAGGCCGAGCTTTTCCTTGTGGGTGCTCTACCCCATCGTTTTTCATTCGTGAATATTAAATAATTAGAGATCACCAGGCCAGCCCTCCGTCCTTTAAAACCATAATAGCTTTTTTATTTCATGGCACTTGACTTTGTTTGTTCAGCACGATCGGGGCAGCATTCAGGCCATAGCAGCTTGTTAAATATTTACCCACGAGGCGGATATTTATACAGGAATCAGCAGCGCTTATCAGGATAGGACGCCGGGCAGCCAGGTTCAGAACCCTCACAAGCCAAGGAACTACTGAGTTAAAGAAAGGGTGCAGTAAGTGTCCTTTTAAAAATAAACCCTCACTTAAAGCAATCCTTCGTAGTCTCTGAAGCGCTTCACACATTGAGGCTCACACTGCATAGCCAGCCGTCACTCACAATTAGCCGGGGCAGAGGGATCCAAGATCCAGCGGATGTGGTTGCTTGATGGCTGGGCTGGGAGAGACTGAGGTCCGAGCAAAATGGACAGGAATGTTTGCTCTGCTGCTGTGCGGGAAACTGTGAAGAGAGACGAGCATCCCAGCGCCTGCTTCAGCGGTGGTCTGGGTGCTTCTGGAAGCCCTGGGGCATCACTGCAGTCCCGAGACCCAGCTCACTGGGGGGCCACACCCTCTGTTTCTTCCATCCCTGGAGCCCTTTCTTTTTTTTTTTTTATTTTTAAATATTTTTATTTATTTATTTGACAGAGAAAGAGATCATAAGTAGGCAGAGAGGCAGGCAGAGAGAGAGGAGGAAGCAGGCTCCCCACTGAGCAAGGAGCCCGATGCGGGATTCGATCCCAGGACCCTGAGATCATGACCTGAGCCGAAGGCAGAGGCTTTAACCCACTGAGCCACCCAGGTGCTCCTAGCCATCCCTGGAGCCTTTCCAGGGTCAGATCCGCCTGCTCTCAGTGGGGCGCGGAATTCTGCAGTAACAGGGGGACTCTGGCAACAGGCAGACCCCAGTTCAGATCTTGGCTTTACCATCTCCTAATTGTGTGAACCCAAGGAAGTTTCTTCTGCTCTTGGAGCCTCAGTTTCATCACCTGTAAAATTACAGTGCTAATCCTCACCTCACTGAATTGTGGGGAGGATTAAATTAGGTAATGAGAAAGCACCTCGCAACAAGTGTCAGTTCCAGATAATCCCAGAAGCAGATGGCAGAGAGGTGGGCCTGGCGGCCAAGCAGCCGGTCTTTGGACTTCTCTACATCTTTACTTCTTTCCATCATTATAGGTAATTTTTGTTTAATGTCTGTGTGTCAGAGCAGAGGGAGTCTCAACTTTAGAGGATTACCCAAAGACTATTTTCATTTTTTTGTATTCAATTTAATGAATGATTAAGAACTTATCCTGTAATATTAAATACAGGTCAGAGCCCATTATAATCAATTCCAGGAAACTGTCCAAATTATTTTATTTTTTGGAATTTTATGATGCTGAAAATTGTTCTATGTACACTGTGAGAAGCCTGGATCTTGGTATTTCTGTGTTATACAGATATTTCCCCCCAGAAACGACAAGATACAAATATTGGATTTATTTCTCTTGTACTGTAGAATTTTCTTCTTAAGCAGTTTCCATCCTAATGGAACTATGAGAACCTTCCAGTTAGAAGTGTGCCCTCTGTGTACTTATGCATACAGAAGAGGGGACAAAAAGCCTTCTTCAGGTCACAAGAAGTCATAGGAATTTTCCTAGCTTCCTTCGGAGTTTAGGCTAAATCTCCTCCAACATCTACTCTGAGAGTAGCAAGCGGAAGTGATGTTCTTGCTGGTTCTGTGCAGTTGCAGACTGTAGATGATTCATTAATGTCAAACTTAGTCAAATGCTGTCTCATAATTTTCTCAGTTGTCAAAGTTGTTGTGCTTTTTGGGTCTCATCTGAATAGAAAAAGTCAACAGCAAATATTTCCACCCCATGTTGACTTCCTCACATCACCTGGAATTTTATTCATGTGCTGGGGCTTTTTCGTTCCATAAATAAATAAACATAATATCCATTACTACCAGAAAAATTAATTTCGGAAATCTGTGGTCAATAGGGTGACAGGCTGGGTCTGGGACCCTTTCAATACTTACATGTATTGTTCCGTGTATTGCAAACCCTAGGCTAAGTCTGTCTGCTCTAAACTATTTAGGAATGATCTCCTAGACTGTTATTGTGAGGCACTTTGCTTCCACTTACAGCCTTGTAACTGGGGATTGGGTTAATGAATAATCACGGTATTAAGGGGTCTTAGGGGGTCTCTTTATACCCCATGATATTACAGAGGTGGTTTAAGGGACTTTTGCAGTAAGAAACCTATACGTTAAAATAAAATTCAAGTAAGAAAGACAAATTAGGGCCCAAGGAAAGCGAGAGTAGGAAAGAAGATGAAATCAAGACTAAGGATGGAATATAAAATGTATACTGTGAGGTTCTGAACAGTTTCTTAATAATCGTATACTGGTTGATTTAAACTGAAAGGGAATCTCCACAAAAGTCCTGGAAACTATTTCTGGATCAGCGTTGTGTCTTAGTGCTTGGACCCATGATCTTTGACTGCACCTTCTTGTTTAGATGAATTGAATGTCAGCATTGACTTGGACTTGTTGCAGACGCTATCCATACTGACCCAGAGACACAGGACTGAACAGCACGGTGTTTCAGAAGACGTTTAGTTAGTTGCCACCATTTAAAACTTGAGACTTTAAGTCATCTGGATTTTTGGTTTCACTTGAAAAATAAGGGTCCCCGAAGACTAGGCTTGTATTTCCAACATAGCAGAGATCAGCTGGAGTTGAGCAGTGCAGTGCCCTTCCCACTGTGCAGAAACTCTCCCGTTCTCTGTGCCCCTTTATATCACCTGCCTGGGCCGGGTGGAGTCTGGAGTCTGCAGACCCTGTCCTAGACCATCAGCCCCACACTGAACGCGGGAGGCTAAAGCGCCAGGAGGCTTCCCCCAGGCAACAAAGCTGGTAAGGGCCAGAGCTAGTCCCTCTAGTGTGCTGTGGTGGTGCTGAAGGAATTCAGGTCAGTTCAATATAGGGGTTTAAGGAATGACTTCTCTTTGCCCAGCACATAATGGAAAGTGTGAAAACACGCGTCTCCATCAGAGGTCCAACCCATTAATATTGGCAAGACATTTACCCACGCCAATCAAAATGTGCTAATTTGTCCTACTTAGTATGATAAAATCATTAGTTATTAATCATTAGTTGGTAGTCATGGGTCATCTGAAGATGCTGATCTAACAAAACGGATAAAAATAAATGTAATCAGAAAGTGAAGCCCATGTTCCTATCGTGGTTAACTCAAGCGGTTGGTGGGCAGACGTTGATAAGACAAGGCGAGTCTGTTTGGGGGTATCACTTCCTACATTGCTGGAGCCCTAAGAGAAGTGTCCCTTGTACTCTTGTCCTTTCAGTGCACTTGGAGGCTCCTCAGCTCTTCATATCCCAGCTTTCCCAGGAGGAGGATGTCTCATTGATTATGTGCCTCAAGTATGCCACCTACTCACCAACAAGGTAAAAGCAAGTCTCCGGACCCTCCCCTCCTGAGGCTCCTCCCTCCAGCTTAGCCCCGCCCCAGCATTGTGGGCGTTGTCCTGCAGGCCCCTCCTCTGCACCCCATCTTAGCTTCAGCTGCCACCGGACCCTGGCCTTTCCTACTTGGAATTACAGTTCATCCGATTCTCCCCCTAGTTCTTTGTGCTCCTACTTTCTTTCCCAAGGATGCTGACCTCCTGTTCCAGTCTTATCTTCATCTTTTAAACTTCTGCCTCCTCCTTCCTTCATTTCTTTTATGTCCCAAGTGTTTGCTAGACCTTGCACCTTTGAACTCCTCCATTTCCCAGTTATCTGGTGCATGCATGCATGGATGTGTGTGTGTGTGTGTGTGTGTGAGAGAGAGAGAGAGAGAGTGTGTTTGCCGCTAGTGAGTATCAAGGTAATTCCCTAGAGCTTCCTTCACCCCTTTCTGCTTTTCTGTACCTCACTTTTTACTAGTCAGTGCTTGATGCTCCATGTCCTGTCTAGGAGCCGCTTGCCAGAGCCCCTGCTCCTAGGGTAGGGGCAGGATTTCCAGGTCAGCTGGTCCGGTAGGCAAGCCCATCAGGTTATCGAGAGCTTTCTCTTAGCTGCATGAATGAGTCAGTACATTGGCGAGTAGCTGAGTTTACATTAATGGCTATTGTCAGATATTTCAAAAAAGTGTACGTATATACTTGTTAATGTCCAGCCGGTGTAGTCAGCTAAAAACCAAGATGTTCGTCCACAAACAATACTGACTTTCTTCCTTCTCCCTCATCGACTGACTCTGTTCGCTCAGTTCTCAAAGTACTGTTTTCTCTGCTCCTACTGACTTATGCACATGGGCTTGGAAAAGAAATCTTTTGTTTGTCTCTTCCTTCCAAAAGATAGCTCATCTCTATATAGGAGATATTTTTGAAGTACAATATTATTTCAAAGGCTTCAGTATTATTTTTTAAATGTCAGAGAAACGAAGATCTGGCAAGTCTGCAGTCTGTGGGCTTGGCACGGATTCCAGGGCATCTAACTCTCGTGGAGTGGTTGCTTCTCATTGGACAAGATCCCCCAGCCTCTGCCCTCCTTCAGAACGGCTCGGAGGATAGAATTCTTATTTACATCGTGGGACTTTGCACTGCCTTCAAATCTGCGTCCCAGTATTATAGAGAAACACGCAAATTTGGTCTTCCAGAACTGAGAAGAAAAGCCTTTTTTTAAAGTCCTCCAATGGAGACTAATTTCTACTCATACATTTCCCTCAAAAAAATTTCTATTACCATTTTCTCAGAAATATAAGAATCAGTCTGTTTTTCTTATCTGGTTCCCTTTCATTAATCTTACTTGTCTTTTAAAATCGATGTTCTTACGCTTGCTTCAAGCGAGGACAGTATGGGCTGCTTTTAGAAACAATCTCTTCAAATGAATTTCCATAATTACATTGGAATCTATCTTTATAGCCAGTTTTGTTGTGGGTTTCTGTTAAAATGGTTTTCTGTTTTTAAAATCAAGTACACAGAACTGTTTTCATCCCCTTTTTAAACAAAGCCACTTAAGCAAACTTATCATCTGTTTTTCTTTTCCCAAAATAACATTTCTGATCCTGCATTAAGCCTGCAAAGTAAGCACTGTTTTTATAAATTGACATAAACCCCTATTATATAAATAGAATTGTTTTACTTTTAAAGGGTACAAAGTGGCTATCACTACCAATTGTGTCAAGGTTATTTCAAGCACTTTATCTCGAGCTTTTGTTAGCCATGGAAACTCACTGTGGCTACAGCCAATATAAACAGTTTGGGGGGCCTCTTTCTCCCCTGTCTTTGAGCCATTACGGGGACATTATAAGGAATGTATTCTTGTGCTGGTAGCTGATGGGTAAATGGCTAACTTTCAGATGTCCAGCTTAATAAGTTCACAATTTTTTTTAATAAAAACTGTCATTTGGTGATAATAAGGAAATATAAAAAAAAGGCAAAATAAAATCCCCTATTGTAACACTCCTTTCCTGGATATTAGGAACTTAAAAAGAAAGAATTCAACATTGTCCTGCCTGTTCAATAGGAGTTGAAGTTCAGGATAAAATAGCCCCCATTTGATGAGAGGAAGCTCTTTACAGAAAATTCTAGTTGATAAATGCGCAAGGAGAGAGAGAATTCAAAAAGTCACCGTTTTTCAGCTCCTAATGAAATAATTGATTCAGACAAGGATCTCCAGTAGATACTAAAACCGTGAGGTGAAAGGTTGAGAGGGGACTAGATCTTCACAGGCTTTGAGAAGTATGCCCACAACTCACTCCCGGCGGCAAAGGGAAAACCGCCCCTTACAGTGGGGTCATCCTGCTGTCGTCACCTGAACCAGTGATCAAGCCCACTATCACCTAGGAGGTTTTCTTGCCCCCAATTTTTAACGTGAGTCTAATCACACCTTCATTCTAACTTCCAATTTATAGGAAATACAGGGAGTAGAGGGAAAAGGAAGGAAATATCCACAGAGTCTAGAATGCAGAACATCCTACAAGACAACTAACCTAATCTCTCTGAGAAATCAGTATTACATATCACGTAGATGCATGTTCATACCCCAAAAGGTACTCTTATTCTCCATTAGAAGACTTTCTAGATTAAATGCCTGATCCTTGATTATACCCTCGATTGTACCCTGCCTTTCGAGAGAATATTTTGGGGACAACTGGGAAATCGTGACTGCACAGGATACTAGATGAAGTCAGAGAATGACTGCTAGATTTGTTGGGTATGATAATGACATCGTGGCTCTGTAGGAAAATGTCTTGTTTTTTGGAGATACACGCTCACGTATCTAGGGCAAACTATCATGGTGTCTCTAATTTCCCTTGAAGTGTTTCAGCAAGATGATTGACAGCTTGACAGGGAGGTGGATGGCTGGATGAAGCTAGACAAAATATTCACAGTTGTTGAATATAGGTGACGGGAATATGGTGTATTCACTTTACTGTTCCTTCTACTTCTCTGAGTCTTGGAAATGTTTTGTAAGGCAGCACTTGACAATTCCCTACTCCTCATCTTCGGGTTCCTGTTCCAGGTGCAGTATGTGATTCAAGGGTACCACAAAAGAAGGGAGTATATTGCTGCTTTCCTCAGTCACTTCGGCACGTAAGTTCCTCCTTGTTTAAACCACATGCCAACAACGCCCCCATGTCCTAACGATCCTAATGTGAGGGCTTGGTTAAGAAATTAGCCGCTCGTGCTTCTACATGCCAGCTTTTCAATGCCATTTTGATTCTTTGTGGTATGTTGCTGACACTAAAGCTCCCAGGAAGATAGTTTTTAGGATTCTTGGCTAAATCGTAGAAACAAATACCTTCCTTAGAGCAGCATCATACTCACCCCAAACCCAGCAGTGACAAGGGGAGCAGCACTTGCTTGTTCTAGAGCCCTTCACAGTTCACACAGCGCTTTCACCGCCATCTGCTCCCAGCGGTCATGAGTGAGCCAGGCGGGCAGTATTGGCACAATTGACTCGAGGAAGCCCTGAAACTTTGAGAAGCCTAGTGACCTGACAGAAGTCGCCCCCCTGGCAGAGCCAGAGCCAGGGTGGGAGCCCAGGTCCTCAGGACTCTGGTGTCCTGACGGGACTTCCGCTCACAGCTTGCCCCCAGATCTGAGGAGGAAATCCAACGTTAGACCCCAAAGCAGCGACTCCCACTTGGGATTGGAAGTTGGAAGAAGGCGCAGAGAGGGGAGGGGAGGCGTGTGACTGCAGGTATAGGGGGTGTCTCCTCCTGCTGCTGCCCAACCCCCCACCCCTGCCCCTCCTCCTCCCCACCTGGGTCCTCCCCTGAGGGTTGCCAGTGGCCCGGCTGCTCCACAGCTCTGTTTCCTTAGATGACGTCAGAGGCCTCCTCGAGCTTCTGCTCAGGGCTCAGCCCAGTGGCAGAGGGGACGTGCTTTCCCCTCAGTCTTCTTCAAAAGGTGGGGCCTTCTACCCATTCAGGGGGATTGAGCACTAAGGGTGTTAATGGTCTGCTTATAACCCACCTTATTCTGTAGGTTTATAAATATAGAGAGATATATAAGAACACAAAATTAAAATTTTAAATAAGGAAATGAATAAACTAGGACCAAGAAAGTGGGACTAAGGAGGAGCAGGTGAAGTAAAGAATAAGGTTGGCCATTCCCTGGGATATAATTTTATAGACTGTGGCATAATTATGACTCCTCAAAAACAATTTTAAGAAATTGAATTTTTTATGCCTCCAAAATAGAGCTGGTCAGTATCTAAACAGTGTGACTATCTCTCACATGAGTCTTTAATACTTATGATTTTTTTTCAGCTTTATTTATGAGCATTTTGAGAAAGTACTTTGGATACAAACAGTGGTTCATAAATGACACCATTGGTTTTCTCATTTTCGAAGAAGATTATCTTTAGTGTATATAATTAAAAATGAAGGAGCTAGCACAATAACCTCCCAAGTAGGGTGCACACACCTGAGGGGTGGGGTGTGTGTCCCCCCTCACCACACTGGCACACAAGAAAACTAGGAAAGCTGAGGCGCCTGGGTGGCTCAGTTGTTGAGCGGCTGACTTTGGCTCAGGTCATGATCCCAGGGTCCTAGGATCGAGCCCTGCATCAGGCTCCTTGCTCAGAGGGAAGCCTGCTTCTCTCTCCCCCACTCCCCCTGCTTGTGTTCCCTCTCTCACTGTGTCTCTCTCTGTCAAATTAAAAAAAAAAAACAAAACTTAAAAAAAAAAGAAAAATAGGAAAACTACATTTAATCTTTTTAGAAACCTCATTCTTGGACACCTGGGTGGCTCTGTTGGTTAAGTGTCTGCCTTCCGCTCAGGTCATGATCTCAGGGTCCTGGGATCGAGCTCTGCATCCTTGGGGTCCCTGCTTAGCAAAGAGCCTGCTTCTCCCTCTCCCTCTGCTCTTCCCCTCAGGTCATGCTCTCTCTCTCTCTTTCTCAAATAAATAAAATCTTAAAAAAAAAGAAACTTATTCTTTTTTAATATACATTTTGTATATGTTTTTATGCATATGATACAGTAATATAGTAGTACTTGCATACAACTACTAAATCATATATAATTGCTGTTACATTACTATAATGTATGCATAATGAAAAGGATTCTGTGCTTGTTTTTACTTACAGCATACAGGATCTGAATAGTTTAGATAGCAGTATTGTAATATACTGAGTTGATTACAAATTCATGAAAAGAAATATAAAGCAGTGAATAAAATTGTTGACCTAAGTCAGAAGATCTGAATGATATACCAACAGTCTTTGAGCAAATCACTCCAGCCTTGAGCTTCTTAGTTCCTTTACCTTTGCAATGAGTCCCTCCTTCCTACTTACACTGGGAGGCCTTCAGGATTGACAGTGTGATTGGCCTGACTCAGCCAGGGAGACGGCAAATGCCTCCTGGCGTGGATGGCAGAGACGAGTATGTCTGTCCTCAGTGTGGTTAGTATTGTCATGTTATGGTGACGTCTCCCAGGCGCTCAGCTTTTGTGGAAAATGGGGGAGGCGAGCCTGTCAGCATTCTGCCCACGTCCTTCAGAGGTCCAGGCCTGTTCTCCTTGACACATGACACGTGCCCTGTGTGTCTCCCGCCCGAGAACCAGCGCCCACCCAGCTAATGGGCTTTTGTCTTGAGCCCGGTGGGGAGGACAGGGACACAAGTGAAAGGATTCCAGGTGTTTCGGAAGAAAATAATATAGACTCCTAAACTTAGTAATGTTGCCCTGGCTTATTACTGCTTAGTACCTAAGTGAAAGTGAGACTTAACCATCACGCAGAAAGTAGTGTCATTGCTGACCTGATGGCTTCATTTGTCCTTTTACTCATAACTAGTAACCAGCATTTGCCTAGCATTTTATGGTTTATCTTATTTTTCACAATCCTGCAAGGAAGTTCGAAAATATTATTGTATCTGTTTTACAGATGAGGAAACTGAGGCCCCGGAGGTGAAGTGATTTGCCTGAAGTCATAACAATACATAGCAAAACTGTAACTTAAATTAGATGCTGTCATTCCAAACCCCATGTCCTTCCTATGGCAACACTCCCTTAACCTTAAATGCATCTCTTGTGCCTTATTTTGATGAGGGTTTTTTCTGTGTGTGTGTGTGTGTATGTTTTTATCACCTAGAGGCGTCGTGGAATATGATGCAGAAGGCTTTACCAAACTCACTCTGCTGCTGATGTGGAAAGATTTCTGTTTTCTTGTACACAGTGAGTATACTTTTGCTGTGAGCATGTCAGCATACATTTGCAAAGTCCTAAACCGTATGTAATAATGACTATGAAAAGCTTTACTCTCTTAAAGAGAAAATACTTCTAGACTAGTGGTTCTCAACCAGGTATAACTTGTGCCTCGGCGGGTGTTTGGCAGGGGTCTGAAGACATTTTTGGTTGTCATGATTGAGCAGGGCGGAAGTGGGGATTGTCGCTTCTGGCATTTAGTGGGTAGAGGGCAGGGATGTTGCACGACAGCCCCCCAACAGCAGCAGAATCGTCGGGTACAAACGTCAGTAGTGCTGAGTTGAAGAAACCCTGCTCTGTGTCCTAGGTTCCAGATTCGTTTCAAAGCGTCGTTCCAGCATGAGGTTCCAAAACTTTCAGGATTATTCAAAACATATTTGCTTTGGTCATGTGGTTATCATCCTTTTTAAGGGAAAAAACTACAGCTTTACATAATAATGTAATATTTGAAAGGTGAGACAAGTTCGAATGTATTCCCAGCATCACTTTTCAGTTTTATTCCACAGATAGGGATCTTTAAATGCTCGTTGTGTTATTAATCAGTCAGTCAAAAAACTTTGGCCCAGCTTTCTTTCTCTCTTTTTTAAATTAATTTATTTATTTTAAAGAAAGAGAGCAGGGGGGTGGGCAGAGAGAGAAAGAGCCCCAAGCAGACTCTGCATGGAGCATGGAGCCCGATGCGGGGCTCGATCTCAGGACCCTGAGATAAAAAATGACCTCGGTTGAAACCAAGAGTCCCCACTTAACCAACTGCACCCCCCAGGCGCCTCTGCCTTCTCTTAATGGATAATTTGTAGCCTCTTCTGTTCATTTCTTTGTTATGTAAGAACCATTGAACCTGGTGCCAGGTTCCAGTTGCAAGTCAACCAAGACCTTTATTCTTTAGTGATTTGATATGCACAATGCCCAGTCTTCAGGCCAAGACACAGAAATTCCAGCTCTTCCAAGTCAAGTTACAGAAAAGCAGTGGGCTGGGGTTGACTCCACTTAGTGGATAGAACTAACCCTTGGCCTTTAATAAACTATACCCCGAAGAGGAGCTTTGGCCCTATTCAGCCATGCCATCGGACAGTGTGAAGGCATTGGTTTGGGGGTTCTTGGCTGTGATTTGCTTAGGCTAAAACATGGTTCTGAAATTCACTTGTCTGACCCCATTTCACACCAACAGACAGTGGGGAAGAAAGCCTCTAATACTATGGTATAATCCGCACAGAGAGAACTGAGGTTGGCTGTATTTTTAAGGTGTTTCCCAGTGACAAACACCTTGCCCTGCAGTGCTTTCTACTGAGCTTCTACTCTAGAGTGAGTCATACGTGGGGACCATCTGAAGAATGCAGGCATGTTGCTGTGTATTAGTTATGTGCACAGATAAAAAGAAAATTGGAGAGGTAAGATTTCCTCCAACTAGTTACATGACATTGTTCACGTCACTAGGACAAGCTTCCCTCCACTTGAGTTTTCTCACGTGTACACTGGGGATCTGGTTGGTAAGTCCTGTGGAGACATTCACATATGGAGCTTAACCCAGAATACAGGGCCAGTTGGAAGAGGGAGCCTCACGGTCAAGGCCTCCTGGCACTCTCCTGTCTCCCTGCCATCTTATGTGGCTCTACTGGTACTTCCAGCCACCACTTTTGATTGTCACCTTATGTGTTGCTATTTTGTTTTTTCATTCTGAGACTCAATTCCTTTGTGAGATCTCATCACCTACTTGCCAACCTACTTGCCATATTCATTTCACGCACGGTCTTGACCCCAGTGATTCTGCCTCTACCCTGGTGACCCACCTCCAGATCCTGACTGAATCCTTGGTTTGTCTCTCATGACCCTGGACAGTTGCCTGGGTGATCTGGTTGGTGTGACTCCCCTAGCCCAGTCCAGCAGGAAGGGCCAGTGATGTGCCTTGAATGGTGGTGGTGACAGTCAGGAGCCTCCCGGTGTGGCTCTGAGAGAAGGACACAGAAGGAGGGACACACAGAAGGACAACTGCAAACGTTAAATTCGAGGAATGCTCAACCAAAGTGGCATGAAATGTCAGTTCTTTAAATGAAATTTACTTTGGTTTTCTAGCCATGATTCTGTTTTCAAAAATCTTGATGTCAGATCATATCAGATGGAAGAGAAAAAAGATACTCTTGGCATTGTTCACTGTCACCTGTGCTTGTCACATGCAGCCCAAGAGTCACTCTTCTGGTGGGGGCGAGCAAGAATGACGCCCAGGGATGGAAGAGCACTCACCTGTCAGCTCCTGCCCTCCCTTATCAGTCCATTTGGTGTTCTAGCGATTCTCACTTCTTTGGTCTATTCCCCAGAGAATATTTCCCCTGGTACCAGGCGTCCAGTATTTCTTACAGCTCCTTCTCTGCCTTTCTGTCTTAGCTTTTCCAAGTCAGACATGTAACATGCAATCCCAAAGTCATATTTTCACTTAGTTTTAGTACATTCTCCAGAAATGTAAAACCCATAGGCACTCTTTAGAACACCTATAAGGACTTTGGGATTTGTTTAATTCACTTTTTCCAGAGTGTTTCCTCAGGCTGTTATTCCCTTCCTCCCCAGGCTGCTTGCCCCCTGTCTCTTAGCATCACTGTCTACACTCATGGCTTTTGGGCAGTGATGACCTGGTCTGTGAATCAGGGGGCTCAGTGCTGTTTCCTGCTCCATCATTAACACACAGTTTGTCTTTAAAGAAATTATTCCCACCCTATTGCTTCTTCCATCGAAAACGTAGGCCTTGCTGCATCAGAGTGAAGCTTGGTTGGATAACGTGTCTTAGTCCATCATGCAGTTAAGCATCTGACACTTTCCTTTGGAAAGATCCGCTTGCATGGTTACAACACCCAAGGGACCACTTGTTCCCTTTCTTCTTTCCATGAGGATGGGGGAGTAAGTATGGGCTGGCAGAGTCTTAATGATAGCACATTGCAGCGAAGTACTCTGAGTTCTGAAGAACATGAAGAAGGAAGGACGTGCCTGGAGATGGAGCCAGGCTTCCGGGGCTGGCTCCACTGCTCCATGGGGAGTGGCCACCTGGCAGGACACCAGATAACAGCCCCACTCTCTTCCCTTTGTCCCCCTCTCCCAGGCCCGGAAAGAAAACAGTCACTAGGGCAGGTGCCGGTGGTAATTCTGAGCATTTTGGATGCTAGAGGAAAGAGGCACTTCTCTCTTGAGGAAGATGGCTCTGACCTCACATTTTGCTACAGTGTGCGGAAGCAAGAATGCCCGCGGGGAACACACTGTACATATTCTGGGATCTCTCACGAGATACCGCAACCTCCAATGTTCTGCTGGTTTCAGGAGTGGGGATCTGGCCATGATCATGGCCGTGGAGTTTTTTTCATCTGTTTATTCCTTCTTTCTTGCCTTCCCTCATCCTTGATCAACATAGGGCAAGACTTGGAACCACACAAGGGTCAGGGAGTGCTCCCATCCAAAAACTGTTTTCAGGATGGTTTCCTGGCCATCATCTAAGAATTGTTTGTAGTGGTTATGGAGGTAATTCCATATTTGCTAAGCTCTGAAGGTAGGTGCTGTCTTGAAGCCGGCACCTTTTCAGAATGCTGGGGGCCAAGAGCAAAGCACAGTAACACAGAACAGAAGCAGCCACCGGGGGGGACATGAGCTCTTCTTCCTGGTCCGAGTCAGCCGGACTGTGAGTAGGCCCGCGAGGAGGCGGTGGCCTGTGGTAGCAGGATTGCTGCTTCGAAGTGGAGGGCATTGTGATCTGTGACTCCCAAGGCAAGTGAGAGAGTGTGTGACTGTATGACAAGCTGGCTTTTCCCATCACCCGTACATCGTTGGTAAATGACCCTTCGAGTCATCCAGCCTGGACCAGAGGCCCTATCTCCCTGGAAAAATGCCTGATATTCTAAATCTGACCATTTGGGCTGTTCCATTTAATTTTTTGTTCTCTCTACCCCTAACCCAATCACTTTAACCCAATTTGACTGAGTTCTGGGTTTATTGAGAACCTCTATGTGCTTTGTACTCTGGAAGTTCCCAGGGGATGTAAGTAAGTCAGTCAGACTTGACCTTAAGACACTAGAATCTGGCATAAGAGTTGGCAAACTACACCCTGTGGGCCACATCCCACCCTCAGCCTGTTCTCATATGGCCCTCGAGCCGAAGGTGGTTTCTGTGTTTTGAAAAAGTTGTTGGGAGTTGGGGGTGGATAAGAATGGGCAACAGAGATGGTAAAACCTAAAATACTGACTCTTTGACCCTATACAAAAAAAGTTTGCAGTCCCGGATCTAGTTGATGGGAAAGGAGATCAGATAACAATGAATTACAGTGGTATGCATTTTTTAAAACAAATAGTTCGTGAGCTTGCCTACTATATGCCAGGCACAAAGAGACATAGGGCAGAGAGAACTTCATATGTTTTGTATGTAAGAGAGAGATGTAGAAAAGGAGAGAGACCCTCCCTAATGGAGTCTAATGAGAGAGACAGGCAATAAAGAAGTAAACTCTCAAATATATAAATTTCAACTGCAGACACATCCCATAACAGAACAAAGCAGGGGGCTACACAAGAGACCGAGGGGAGATGTTGTTGGGTCAGTCAGGGAAGACCAGTTCCCGAGCCAAGGGGAGTGGGCTCATCTCCTTGCCACAGAAACAACATCTTGTATTTACCAGCAACAACCAAGATGACTACTAGATAATTCAATAAAACCAAAATTGTGAGGATTTTCAAAACTTGCTGAGTTTTTGGATACGAATCACATTTTTATACAAATAAGTAGATTTGAAGAACAAATCAGATTAAAGTGATTAAAATCAGGAGCTACAATGTTATCTATTAGAATTCATTTCAAAGCAAATCTATAAGAAGTGTACTACTAGAATTCATATGATTACCTCAGATGATACATAAATAAAGATTTGTGGCTTAATTTTATCATATCTAGTAGAAATAATAGCTATCAAAGCAGCAGGAACCAAAACTGATTGTGAATAAAAAGTGAAACTAATCAGTTCTCTTTATTGTTCAAAGAGATAAAAGAATATGGAAAATATGAAAGAAAATCTACTTCCTAAAATGCCTTTTTGCTTTGATTATGAGAACTATTGGTCCTTTAGATACTTTAAGCATTTCAGTTAATTTTTATCCTGGACTTCCTTGAAAGTGGTCAGCTCTGCTTAGGTGAAGTGGTTTTCCTCTTCTGATTCCATACACAAGCACACCCTGTTCATGGTTTACAACCCGAATAGCTCTAGAACTTTAGCGACCACTGTCGCTGTTGTGATTCAAATTGAAACTCGGGTTTCATCTTCAGAGTCTCCTTCTAGAAAGTCTTTTTCTGCAGTTTCTGACACTGGTTTGAGAATTTATTTCATTAATCTTCATAATGTTCTTGGGAATATTCTTTTCATTCTAATACCTTGGATTTATGTGACACCTTTTAATGACCTTAGAGGCCTTCTTGTAAAGAAGGAGGTTGTAAATCAGATGCATGACACCGTGTGGTGATTTCTTGGCCTATACCCTCTCATGTATATTGTGTGATTCCTTTATTGTTGTAATTATTGGATCAAAGTAATTGCTGAAGTGAGCTCATCTGATCAAAGAAAGGACATTAAAATTCAGTGATTTTGACTTAAAAATGTATGCAGCTGCTTCGAAATGAACACAGTGTAACCCAGGAAGGCATCTAAATCGATGAAAGAAAGGAAGCTGTTTACAAAGAGTAACTTTTGTAGTATTGATCCAGTTCCATATAACCATTTCTTAGAATTAATTTTCAAGTATTATTGACATTGGTGAAACAGGGTCATTATTTTGGGGCAAACCTGCTGTTACTGAAGATAATAGTGATAGTAGCATTAGCTAACAGGTGTTGCGTGTGTCTATACCATGCTCTAGGCACGGCTCTCGGTTTTGCATATATAATATTGTGTGGTTCGATCCTCATAATATTCTTCTGAGGATAATTACTAGTATTATTGCATTTTACAAATCATACAAGTGTGGCACGGAACTGTGACAGAGCTAGAATCTAAAACCCAGGACCCGATTCCAGAGCCCATGTGCTAAACTGCATTGCTGTGCTGTTTCAGATAATTGGTTGTCAGTGTCCCCAAGTATGTGATGAATTTTGAAAGCCTTGGAGCTTCCCAGAGAACCCGTAAGCTCTAGGAACAGAAGTGTTCATCCCGGCACTGGAGATACATGTAGACCCTCTCATTTCTCGGGCACATAAATGGACATCTCACCAAAGGCTGTATCGATCTGAAGGCGGTGAGGCGCGAGGCTGGTGCTGCTCAGTTGTGAAGAAAGGCTGTCCAGCTGTAAACCCCTGCCTAGCAGCACAGACACACCAGCTTGAGTAGGGTTTCACTCTGTGGCTATAAAAAGACCAAACTAATGGATATTAACCAAAGCATGAACCACCTTCGATGATCAAAAACTAGATTTAACCTGTTTAGACACATCTAACATGGCCAGTTACAATGGCTCATTATACAAAGTCCTGCAAATGCAAAACCTACAAAGTTGGAGGCAAATAGAGCAGTGTCATTGTGAGATTGGCCAGGTTCTAAGACAGGAAGTTCTAAGCCAGGAAGGAGTGGCAAGAACTTTGGCAAGCTGCATGCTCCTTTACGAGATTTTGATTTTTTTTTTTCTAAAATGGAATATAATCCAAACGTTTCTGTGGCCTGGATTTATCCTAGTGGTCTATGAATCTCTTTTTAAAAAACACTTTTTAACAGTATGGAGGTTCCTCAAAAAATTAAAAATAGAATTACCCTATGACCCAGCAGTTGCAGTACTGGGCATTTATCCAAAGGATACAAATATAGTGATTCAAAGGGGCACCTGCACCCCAATGTTTATAGCAGCAATGTCCACAATAGCCCAGATATCCATCAACAGACGAATGGATAAAAAAGATGCAGTATAGGGGCTGGGTGGCTCAGTCAGTTAAGCATCTGCCTTCGGCTCAGATCATGATCCCAGGGCCCAGGGATTGAGCCCCGCATCGGGCTCCCTGCTCAGTGGGGACCCTGCTTCTCCCTCTCCCTCTGCCACTGCTCCCCCTGCTTATGCTCTCACTTGGCACTCTCTCTCACCCTCTCTTTGTCAAATAAATAAATAAAATCTTTTTTTAAAAAAAAGATGCAGTATATCTATTATAATGGAGTAAAACTCAGCCATCAAAAAGAATGAAATCTTGCCATTTGCAATAACATGGATGGAACTGGGGTATTATGCTAAGCAAACTAAGTCAGTCAGAGAAAGACAAATACCATATGATTTCATTCCTATGTGGAATTTAAGAAACAAAACAGATGAACATAGGGGAAGGGAAGGAAAAATAAAATAAGATAAAAAAAAAAAACAGAGGAAGGTCAACCATAAGAGACTCTTAACTCTGGGGAACAAACTGGGGGTTGCTGGAGGGGAGGTAGGTGGGGGATGGGGTAACTGGGGGATGGACACTTGGAGGGCACGTGATGTGATGAGCGCTGGGTGTCATATGCACCTGATGAATCACTAAATTCTACCTCTGAAACTAATAATACAGTATATATTAATTAAATTGAATTTCAATAAATTTTTAAAATTTGTAAACAGAAAAAGGAGAAAAATCACTTTTTATTATAAAAATATCAAACAAACACAAAAGTAGAGAGGAAAATATAATAAACCCCCCTGTGCCTATCTCCCATATTGCAGCTTTGTCTACCTTGTTTCATCAATCCCTTCCTCCTTTTCAAATTAATTTTTTAAATCTTCTGAAATATATTTTTTTAAAGATTTTATTTATTTATTTGAAAGAGAGAGTGAGAGAGAGCATGCGAGAGAAGGTCAGAGGGAGAAGCAGACTCCCCATGGAGCTGGGAGCCCAATGTGGGACTCGATCCCGGGACTCCGGGATCATGACCTGAGCTGAAGGCAGTTGCCCAACCAATTGAGCCACCCAGGTGCCCCCCTGAAATATTTTGAAGCAAATGTGAAATGTTTCACCTATAAATACCCAATGTGTATCTCTAATAGATTTTTTAAAGAAGATATATGCAAAACAATGCTATTAGAATATTACAATAACAAATGATATTATTTAATATCATATATTAACCAGTCTGTGTTCACCTTTCCCTATTTGTCTCAAACATGTACAATTGGATTGTTTAAATCAGAATCCAAGTAAGTCAGGACCCATGAATCTCAAGAACCTTTCCTTAGAAAAGAAGAGATGTGGACCCAAATAATGGATGTCACCACCCAATTTCTTTCCCCATAATTTAGTTAAGAAAATACAGAGTGAAATTATTAAAAACATCACTTCACCCGTGGGCCTATAGAAGACAAGGTCTGACATTTGTTTATCACTTTCATTTCAAAGTGCTTTTAATTACCGCACTTAAAATATGAGTCATTGAGTCTCTGTGTCAGTTCTGAATAGAATTCTTAGCCCTGGAATGAATGGTTGGGGATTATCTAGCCCAGGGACTTCTAATGTTCTTGTGCCAAAGACGCCTTTGGGAAACCCTGTGGATCCATTCTTTGAACAGTGTTTTAAAATGCATAAAGTAAAATATTTAGCACTACAAAGGAAGCCAATTCTATTAAAATACTATTATCTAGGGCGCCTGGGTGGCTCAGTGGGTTAAAGCCTCTGCTTTCGGCTCAGGTCATGATCTCAGGGTCCTGGGATCGAGGCCCGCGTCGGGCTCCCTGCTCGGCGGGGAGCCTGCTTCCCCCCCTCTCTCTGCCTGCCTCTCTGCCTCCTTGTGATCTCTCTCCCTCTGTGAAATAAATAAAATCTTTTAAAAAATACTATTATCTGATTTAAAAATGATTTAATCATATGATTAAAAACATATGACATGAGATATAGGCTTCTTTGATGATACCTTGAATAACAGTATCCAGTGGCAAATCTAATATAACCCTTGTATCTTTGAAATAGTGATGAGCTTTGTGCAGTGGCAGTATCGTAGCCAATGAGGTTTATCCGAGGCGCGATTATTGCTAATTGAAATAGTGATGAGCATAAAGAATATTTTAAGATATGAGCAGCACCTGCAGTGTGATATAGAAGCATCTGTAATTTCTTTTGAAAACAGAGTCAGGGTACTGCTAATACTCCTATAGATTGTTGTTTATGTTCGTAATTGGAGGAAATGCTAAATTTCAGTTAAAGGTAGTGAATGTAAAGATACACATTTTTCCTCTGCAAGTTCCCGGATGCCCAAGTTTGATCCAAGGACACTTGCAGAGTGGGAGGTGAAGGGAGGTATGTGGATCTCCATTTGAGAATCTCAGAAAACTCCCTGTATTACAGAGGTAGGATGTGGCTGAGTATCTAACCCCAAGCCATGCATAATGTTAGGGGAGACTAGGACTAGAGGCCAAGTTCCTGCAATCCAGTTAAGCATTTTTCCTAAGTTTGAATGTCCAGATTCTGAGATTACTAGATCATATGGTAATTTTGTTTTTAGTTTTCTGAGGAAACTCCATACTGTTTTCCACAGTGGCTGTACCAGTTTGCTTTCTTGCAGGCTATGCTTTTAGTGTCCTGCTTAAGATATTCTTGCCTAATCTAGTTCAAAAAGTATTTCTACATTGTTTTCTTCTGCAAAGTTCATAGTTTTAGCTCTTGGAATTTCCATCCCATTTCCAGTTAATTTTTGTGTATGGTGTGAGGTAAGGGACATGGTTTATATATTTTTTTCTATACTAATATCCATTTGCACCACTTGTTGAGAAGACTATATTTTCCTTTTGAATTACCTTGACACCTTTGTCAAAAATCAGTTGAATATATATATATATGTGTGTATATATATATATGTTTCTGTAACCCTGTATTCTATTCCATTGATCTACATGCCTGTGTTTCACTTTATCGTAAGTCTTGAAATCAGAGAGGGTAAGCTCTTTAATCTTATATGTCTTCCTTCAAAATTGTTCAGGCTGTTTAGATCCTTTGCCTTTCCATATACATTTTAGAATTTGCTTGTCAGTTTTTTCACTAAAAACTTGGTTGGGATTGCACTGACTTGATAGCTTAATTTGAGGGGAATTGCCGTCTTAGAAATAATGAGTCCTCCAGTCCATGAACATGTTATATGCGTCCATTTATTTAGATCTTTTTTAGTTTCCCATAGCAGTGTTTAATAGTTTTCAGTATACAGGTCTTGTACATGTCTTGTTAAAATTCCTAAGTATATTTTAAGCTATTGTGAATGGAGTTCTTTTTAAAATTTTTCATTTTCTGATTATTTATTGTTAATATGTAGAAGTACAGTTGATTTTTATATATTGACCTTTAGTGGATTTCTTAGAATTTTTATGTACGTGATCACATCATCTGCAAATAAAGGCAGTTTTACTTTTTTTTTTTAAGATTTTATTTATTTATTTGGCAGAGAGAGAGAGAGAGAGAGCACAAGTAGGCAGAGCGGCAGGCAGAGGGAGAGGGAGAAGCAGGCTTTCCTCTGAGCAGGGAGCCTGATGCAGGGCCCGATCCCACGACCCTGGGATCAGGGCCAGAGCCTAAGGCAGCCACTTAACTGACTGAGCCCCCAGGCACCTCGGCAGTTTTACTTCTTCCTTTCCAGCATGTATTTCTTTCCCTCTTCTTTCCTTCCTCCCTTCCTTCCTTCCCCTCTCCCTTCCCTCCCTTCCCTCCTTCCCTCCCTCCCTCCCTCCCTTCCTTCCTTCCTCCTCCCTCCTTCCCTCCCCTTGCTCCCTCCCTCCTTTCCTCCCTTCCTGCTTTCCAGTGGCCTCCAGACCTGACCTATGCAATAGTTTACCTGTTTGTTGATCTAGTCCTTCATGTACAGTGTGTTGAGCACCTGCTCTGGTTCAGGCACTGGCAAGACTCTAAGGGTACCAGGATGAATGCCACTGGCTCTGAAATGGAGAACATATGAAAACAACAGTGAAACATTTCAAGTAATGCTAGGCATCCACCAGATGTTTTGGGAACACAGAGAAGGGGCACCCAGATAGCACAGGAGGGCTGTAAGAGCATTTCAGGGAGAGAGGCTAGCATAAACAAAGGGGAAAAACAAGAGCAAGGAACCGTAAGTCTCTTAGGATTTCTCAAATGTATATTGGATCCTGGGGAGTTGTAAGAGATTGAGCTAGAGGCAGGCCGAGCCCAGAACTCAGAGAGCGTTGTATACCAGGCTGGTGAGCGTGGACTGTCTCCTGAGGGTAGCAAGGAGTGAGGGACGTTTGCTCATGAGGGACGTTTGCTCAGTAGAGAAGTGGTATATATTTGCTTTTCCAGAAAAGGGGACTGTTTGGGTATTATGTAGAAGATGATTTAGGCAAAAGATGATTAGACCTGAATGAGAAGAGTCATAACAGGGATGGAGGGAAAGGAACACTGTATTTACAAGTTTCTGTTTGGGAAGGTGAGAAAAGCTCAGGCGGTGGTCGGGGGTGATGGTTGCACAGCAGAGGGGATGCTCGTACAGCTTTGTACCACTCAACTGTATACTCAAAAATAGTTAAAATAGGAATTTTTATGTTAACGTATATTTTACCACAATAAAAAAATGGAAACATAAAAAAGACACAATTCATTAGTAGGCAGGTGTCTTATTGGCAAACTTTCTTCAGTCTCAGTCAACATGGTGTGTGTTTCTCTAATTCATTGTCAATCAGAGGTTACTGGTGACAAGAAGTGACCTCTAATGATAAGCAATGATGATAATAATGCCCTTGTGATATATAAATAATATTATTTGCTGAGTGCTCACTCTGTGCAAAGTCCTGGGTTAAGTACTTTACCTTCATGATTCCATCTAATTCTCTCGAGAGCCCTATAAGGCAGCTCCTTATCTCCATTTTACAGTAGAGGAAACGAGAGCACCTAGAAATAAAGTAACTCGCCAGATGTCCCATAGCTAGTAGTTGAAGGAAATAGCATTAGAACTAAGACCTTTGCATTGCAGAACTCCTACTCTTAACAGTTCACGGGTGCTGGGGCGCACCGCTGGGTTGAGAAGAGGTTTACAGTTGGGTTACCGGTCACTTTAGTTCTTGCGGGAGCTGGATCCCGTGTCGGCAGCTCCACTGGCCTCACACATTTTTCCCAGGGTGCCGTAAAATCACACCATTTTTCTGATGATGCCATGATTTGGGAGAAGCTGGGGAGCACAGTGTAACACTATGTTGTCTTTTCTAAAACAACGAGAAGACCCTAGATCTGTATACAATGAGGAGAATTCCAATCCCAGTCTATGTGATGGGTAAAGATCCTAATTCCTAGTTCCTTTCTGCAAACAGGGTCCCACAGGGTTCTCCAGTGTTACTTCTGATGTGCCCAGCTGTGAATCTGTCTCTTTGTACTCTGAGTCTTTTGAGCTCTCCAGAGTGTTGAAAAGGTGGATTAGGGTTCCTGGGTCTCCAGGGAAACCATAGTGCCTGCCAGTGATCAGCAAACTTTGCATACAGGTGAGCCTAGTGAAGATAATTGCAAAAAGGAATCCGTGAGTGTGATTGAGGCCAGGGAATTAACATTCACATTTTAAACAACCTCTGCAGTCTCTGACCTAGACCATTGTTCCCACTTGGTTTGTTTCCCTGTGTAGGGACAAATTTAGTTCCTTGCATTTTCCCAGTTAGTCTTTCAGGTTAGACACAGAGCCTTATTCAGCTTTATAGTCCTGAACATTTCTTGGACTGGGGTTTGCTTTTTTATGTACTCCCAGGTGACAGGTGCATTTAACTCCATGAACATTTAAGCATATTCTTTGTGCCAGATACCATACTGAATACTAAAGATCTAGGGATGAATGGGACATGTTCCTTTTCTAAAGAAACTCACAGTCTCATGGACTCAGATTCCGTGAGGCTTTTCCCAATGAAGATTGTCTTAAAAAAAAAAGAAAGAAAGAAAGAAAGAAAGAAAGAAAGAAAGAAAGAAAGAAAGAAAGAAAGAAAAAGATCTTTGGCTTTGCTAAAATTTCTTATTTTTCATTTGGCTGCAGTTTGGAAACCTCATATGTATTGTAAACTGTCTCCTGTGTCAGACAAATTAAAAAGAATTTGCAAAGTTTATCCTTAAGCTCTTGTTTGATCGAGACCTCAGAAACGAACTGTGGTCTGAACAAAGCATCTCCAAATGGTGCGTAGCCTTTGTTTTATGTTGGAAGAATGAAGTGGGCCCAAACCCTCAGTTCAGACTATCCCACCACAGTTAGTCAATGAGAAGGTAGAACCTATTTGATGGGACAGCGCTTGAACACTGTATTTACAAGAAGATGAAAACATGCTCAGTTGGCCTCTAACCAAGAGGACAGAATACTTCAAAAGACCCATTATTCTGGGAGATGAACAGCCCAAGATCGCAGACTCAGTGGACTCCACAGAGAATAAACAAAAAGGGACTGTCTGCTCTCATGTTCAAAGATGGTTTACTCCAACATCATACATTGTTTCCCTTATTCTAGAGATCGTGGGGGCTGCAGAAAACCAACACAGTCAGAAAGAATGGCTTCTTGATTTCGGCTTTCCAAATTTGATTCTTTTAACAACCAGAAAGTCCTTCGAAACAGCCCACATTTCATTTTGGTACCCTGAGAATGTTCGTTTTTTTTCAGCTACGTATGAACCAAGGAGTTACCGGTGAGTGGCTGTGGTGCTGAGTGGGAGTAAAGACCTCAGTGTCTATTTCTGGTCCCATTTTGTCCTGTCAAGTGAGTTAGGTCAGCTGAGTCTCCCCACATAAGGTAATAATGTAATTAAATCAGTTGTTGTTCTTCAAGTGAGCTAAGGCGCAGAAAACTGAAAAGCATCGGTAGTTACTGTGGTGATTCACCTTGCATGACTCCTGGGTATTTCCAGTTTGGGAGAACAGGAAGGAGGTAGGGCTTGGCCAAACTTTTCAGGCATGCGCAGGCTTGTTTTTGCATGTGTGCACTAATGTGTGAGTGCGCACGCGCGCACACACGCGCACACACACACACACACACCCCTCAAAGATGACACTCAGCTAACTTAAAACTCCTGGAACTAAGGGTTTGAGAAAAACAGACAGTAACTGTCCCCCCTTCCCCAAAAAATACAGGGACCCTCCCTAAGAATCTTCCTCTTTAAATTTTTTATTGTGTTGTTCGAATAGGCAGTATAGTCACCTAATTTAAAAAAAAAATACACACTATGACAAAAATCTCTCCATCACTCCTGCTCAGTCCATCCTGTTTCTCTTCTTGTCACTTTTTTTGGAAGCATAATTGACATATTTCAGGTGTACAATTTATTCGTGGCACTTTTACTAGTTTCTTTAAATTCAGTCTTGCGGAGTTTCTTCATGTGGATAAAATAAATATAAGAATGTATTCTTAATTTTCTCATCTCTTGCGTGAAAAGAAGCATATTACACACCCAATCTGTGCCTGGAACAAATACTTTTGATGTCTTGTTACCATGGATGTACAATTCCTAACCCCCCCTCGATCGTGGTTGCTGAGTTAACACAAAGGCTCAGAACCTGCTTCTTTCCAGCTCTTGTAAATTTAGGTGGGATTTATATAATACTTCTGTCACTCTCAAGTGGATATTAGAAATATCTCTTCAATATCCGGTATAAGACTTTACAATATTTCAAAGTACTTTCCCACTTATCATCTTATTTAATTCAAATCTCCCCAAACCCCATGGAGTTTGTAGGGCAGGTATTATCCTTGTTTTTAAGGTGAGGAAAGTAAGGGTCAAGGATGTCACACATCTGGGTCGAAGGGCCATTCTCTATACCCGATGCTACCTTTCCTGTTTTCCAATAAGAAGGAAGAAATTGCCTTCCTTAGTTTTGTTAATACTTTTCCATATCTACCACATAGTCTTTCGTGGTTTTTTTTAACTTTTTATTTTGAGATAATTGTATAGTCAGTCATACATAAGTGTAAGAAGTAGTCAGAGAGGTGCTGGGTACCCTCTACTCAGTTTCCCTCTGTGCTAACATCTTGAGTAAGTGCATTACAGTAGCAACAACCAGGATATTCACATTGACACTGTTACAGTGAGGGGCACCTCTATCCCCAGGAGGATCCCCAGAGCCCTTGGTCAGTTCCCGTTCCCCTGTAGTTTTTGTGAATTTCCTCTTCCGTTTCCTTTAAATCAGCCACCCTCATCCAGTGACTCCATCTTGTTCATACTGTTAGCGTGACTTGATGTCTGCTGCGGAGATGATTCCCTGTAGAGAGGTACTGCAAAGTCAGCGTGAGATCCTTCCCAATGAGAGGCAAGTTTTATGTATCTGAATTTACTAAATACTGTTCCTTTAAATGTATCTCATACCTACAAAGAAGTAGCCCGATCCACCATTTCAGCAAACCAGAGCCGAGGCTCGTGCTCTCCAGTTATCCCCACAGGTACATACTCCCCTTCCAGAGCAACCAAGTTACTTAATCAACATGCCACCCCTCCTTTATCTCCGAGTGAAAGACCTAAAGGAAGCACCAGTCATAGTTGCCAGCCAGGATCCATTCCTTATCTGGCTGCTGTCAAACTGTCTGTAAATAATCAATCCAGAACAGTCCTCTGGGGGTTGTTTTCTCTCCCACGTCTTCTCTTCTCCCCAAGATTTGGCCTTTGTAGTCTCCACCTTCTGGAGGGGATCCCATGCTCCGTGCACCTGGAAGGAGTCAGTGTGTGGATGCATACCTGCATTTCCAGGGAAATGGGCTGAGGTTATCAAAAACACGATCTGTCCAACCCTAGATCAAAATCAAGGTATTTGATAGCAATATAGCTACCCCGAGAGCCGGACACTGGAACATACGGGCCAGCTCCTTTGGGAAATACCTGGCTGGGGAGTGACGTGGGCCTCCTGTGCAAAATGTTCACTTCTCAGACAGCGAAGCCTCTGTAACAGGGAAACAGCCAGGCTGGGTGGTGACGAGATCAAGGCAGGCCACTCCTGTTGGAATGTTTGTCGTTTTGGTGGGGAGTTTGTTGAACAAGGTTTCTGCCTTATCTGTCTCCTTTTAGATTTATAGCTCCAGAGCCCACAGATGTGAACACAAGCTGTGGCAGGATGAAAAACAAAGCTAGGCCCTTCGATAAAAGACATCTTGAAAAATTTGGTTTTGTTCTTGTCGTTTTGTTACAGCGAAGAGCAGGTTAGAGGCTCTAACAGAGTCTTGACTAGTAGGACTTCGAGGTGCTTGGCCACCCACACAGATCACAGAATGCTAGAAGGAATAGCGCCTGGTGTTATTGATAGCAAGTGTGCTGTTTCCCATTACTCTGCCCTGGAAAATGGGCTTCCTACTATTTTAAGTCAATTAAACGATTGCACTAAACCAACTATTTTAATTCAGTTAAACTATTTATTGAACCCTTGTCTTAGACCAGCCCCTGTATCAGGGACATGACTAAGACATGGTCTGTCCCTCGTGGAACTTAAAATGAGAAAATCATCAATACATCTTACTCTTCTAGAAGTTATCTCTAAGAAAGGGCCAGATCGAGGAACAGGCCCCTTAAGGGGTGGTGTCTGCCACCTCCTTGGCGGCCTTTCCACTGTGGAGGAGGTTTGGGCCACGGCTGCTGTTGGTCACGTACTTAATTGTACCAAAACCAGATGCCACATTTGTCTTCTACTCCTGAACAGAGAGTGATCCTGCTCTTCACCCACATGGCTTCATTATTACTTCAATCTGTTGACACCTTCTGCTGTTTCTATGGAAGATAAAGTGTCTCGGCCCTCAACTCTAATCACACTAATCATTGTCATATATGGAACACTTGTTAAGGAGACAGCCACTTTGCTAGATAGTTTATGTGCCTTATCTCATGTCATCCTTATAGTCCTGGCAGATAAAAATTGTGATTGCCATTCTACAAATGAAAAGGTAGAAAGCAGAGAGGTGTAGTAACTTGCCTAAGATCCCACAGGTGATAAATGCAGAATGATTTAAATCGGGTCCCAAGTGTTTAAACCCTGAGCCCTCTCTGCTCTGCCTTGCTTTATCTTTCACAGCAATAGAATGCTCTTATCTCTTGATTCTTATCGTGATGTGATCTTGCCCTGTTTCCTGGGGATTTGGGAGTCAGTTATGCAGGGAGCACATGAGCACAGAGTTGACGTATACATATTATGTTCCAGAGCCTTGGGTGCAGAAAAGGATGTAGAGCATCTTATTTGGCTTTTCCAGTTAAAAAGATGGGAGGGACAGAAGATAACCATCGACGGCTAGATCTCAGTGGAGTGCCCAGCTTGTCTGATAGTGTTTGAGATGAAAGGAGGCTGCTTCACATGTATGGAATGCTTCAGCAGAACGCAGATCTAAGGGCTTAGAGTTTTCACCCATCATCTAACTGGAGGAGGTTTTTGTAAATCCAGGGTGGTTGCATGTGTTTGATTTGGTTGGGCCTCAAGCTGGACCAGAGCCACCACCTGCCACCAGGGCCACTTCCTGGTGCATCGGGGAGATTATTCCTTCAAGGGCTCACCCACCCAGGCAGTGACCCAACATGACCTCTTCTCCTCGTGACATGGGCCCCACAGGGATGGCTGTGCTTCCAACTGCAGTGATGTGACTTGCTCTTAGTCTTCAAATAGTTCCTGGTTTTCTTTTCCAGGAAGTTTTGAGAGGTCAGCCTATTGATACACTGTGAAGGAAGCAAGCCTCTTGGTTGTCTGTGCCCTTTATCCTGCTTGGTTGAGCTATAATTGAATATTTCAAGTTGTATGTACAGTTGACCCTTGAACAATGTGGAGTTAGCGGAGCTGACACCCCGCCCCCCGTCGTGCAATTAAAAATCCACGTATGACTTTTGACTCTTCCAGAACTTAACGTCGAATAGCCTACTGTTGACCAGAAGCCTTACCAATAATAAACAGTCAATTAACATCTTTAGTATGTTTTATGTATTATACACTGTATTCTTACAATATGTTAAGCTACAAGAAGAAAATATTATTAAGAAAATCATAAGGAGGAGAAAGTGCATATGCAGTATTTATTGAAAAAATCTGCATAGTTCAAATCCACACAGTTCAAACCCATGTTGTTCAAGGGTCAGCTGTATTTAAGGTGTACAACTTGATGTGTAGTTACACGTATGCACCGTGAAATGACCCCAGGCAAGCTGATTGGCCACATCCCCACTACCTCCCAGTTACCATTCTTTTCTGTGTGCGTATGGGTGGTGAGAACACAAGAGCCACCCTCTTAGTGAATTGCAAGTGTATAATATGCTATTGTTAACTATAATCCCCATGCTGTACATTAAATCTCCGGAACTTATTTACCTTGCATAACTGAAACTTTGTCCTTTTTCACCAGCATCTCCCCATTTTCCCCTCCCTACCCAGTCCCTGGCAACCACCATTCTACTCCCTGCCTCGGTGAGTTTGACAGTTTTAGATACCTCATATAAGTAAGAGCATGCAGTATTCGTCTTTCTGTATCTGGCTTATTTCCTGTAGTCTCATGTCCTCTGGGTGTATATGATTTTTTGCAAATGGCAAGATTCCCTTTTTGAAGGCTGAATAATATTCCATTGTGTTTATATACTAAATTTTCTCCATCCATTCATCTGTTGACAGATGTTTAGATTGTTTCCCTGTCTTGGCTTTTGTGAATAATGCTACAGTGAACATGGGGGTGCAAATATCTCTTCAAGATATCTCTTCATTTCCTTTGGATATATATCCAGAAGTGGGATTGCTCGATCATATGGTAGTTCTATTTAAAAGGTTTTAGTTTGATGCAATCTTACTTGTCTATTTTTTCTTTAGTTACCTGTGCTTTTGATGTCATATCTAAAAAAAAAAAAAAATCATTGCCCAGACCAATATCAAGAAGATTTTTCCTTATGTTTTCTTGTAGCAGTTTTACTGTTTCTGATCGTATGTTCAGGTCTTTGGTCTATTTTGAGTTGATTTTTGTATATGATTGGCTAAGGGTCCAAATTCATTCTTTTTTTTTTTTAAGACTTTATTTATTTGACAGAGAGAGACACAGCGAGAGAGGGAACACAAGCAGGGGGAGTGGGAGAGGGAGAAGCAGGTGTCCTGCTGAGCAGGGAGCCCCATGAGGGGCTCGACCCCAGGACTCCGGGATCATGACCTGAGCCGAAGGCAGACGCTTAATGACTGAGCCACCCAGGCGCCCCTCCAATTTCTTTCTGTATGTGGATAGTTTTCCCAGCACCATTTATTAAAAAGACTATCCTTTCCTCCCCTATATGTTGTTGGTAGTCTTGTCAAAGGCCAGTGGACTGTAAATGCATGGATTTATTTCTGGGCTTTCTCTTCTGTTCCATTTGTCCATGTATCTGTTTTTATGCCAGTACCATACTGTTCTGATTACTATAGCTTTGTAATATATTTTGAAATCAGGACGTGTGATGCCTCCAGATTTACTCTTCTTGCTCAAGATTGCTTTGACTATGTGGGGTCTTTTGTGATTTCATATACATTTTAGGATTTTTTTTCAAAAGATTTTATTTATTTGAGAGGGAGAGCGAGCACAAGCAGGGGAGGGGCAGAAGAAGAGGGAGAAGCAGGCTTCCCGCTGAGCAGGGAGCCTGATGCGGGGCTCAATCCCAGGACCCTGGGGTCATGACCTGAGCTGAAGGCAGACGCTTAACCAACTGAGCCACCCAGGTGCCCCTAAATTTTAGGATTTTTAAGAATTTCTGTAAAGAATGCCATTGGTATTTTGATAAGAATTGCATTGAATTTATAAAACACTTTGGGTTGTATGGTAAATGTCCATGCCCTTTACAGCAAGAGTTCCATTAACATATTGAAACAGAGGCAACCCTATGGTATTGGAAAAGATTTTAGATAAATACAAAAAGCATGTGTCACCCCAAGTCTTTCCTTTCTGGGGCCATTAGTGAATAAGGAAACAGCCAGCCACGCAGGTTAACAATACAGTGTAATACTGGCAGACTCTGCTTATCAGTTTGAAATGGCAAGTTTAAAATGGCTTTTCAAGTTTCACAGATGTGTGCTCAAGCTGGGTAATTGCTCATCGCTTATGACATTTATGCTAATCAGTAACATTTAATAATTTTAGATGATCGCTTATCCTGTTCTAGGAGCATGGTTGATGTTAGAGGTGATTTCTACTGGGAAGGGCATTAACTTTCCGTTGGCATGTGTGTTGACAGAGTACAGAAACCACAGATACAAACACATTTTAAGAGGAGAGGAGAAGGGAGAGTTGTGTTAGCCAGTTAGAGAATTGGGAGAATTCTTTTGGAAAAACATATAAGGGCTTTTAAGGTTTCCCAGTGAAGGAAGCATGTGGTGTGATGAACAGGAGACCAAGAGATCCTTTCTAGTGGTTAGTCCCGTTTTCTCTTCACAGAAGCAGCAGTGGAGGTCTGTGACCAGACTATGTTCAGAGCTGTCATCAATAAGCTTAATAGAAATCAAACACTTTTCCCTGATAAAGTTGTACGAGCTGAATGAAATAGCAGGTTTTTTTGGTTTAGAATTGTGGCAGCTTGGTTTGGTAATGTGGCTATCTCCTGAGAATATGGTCATTAAGGCAAACTCTTTTAAAACTTGTAGCTTTGGGGAAGGAGGTAGAGGAGAGGGTGAACCCCATATGATAAAGGGGCAACCTACTACTTCGGCAAAGGCAAGTGGAAGGCTAACTGGGCTCAACTCAAGGATTCGGCCCTCAGTGTAAGTCGGAATAGTCATATAAAGGTGTGGTTTGAAAGGTGTGGTTACTTTTATTCCAGAGGGTGGTTGAGGGTGTAGCAAAAAGCTGAGAACTGGACAGAGCTTTATTCAGTTTGGTTCAGCCCCAGTGGCCACCACACAGGATAAGTGGGAGACCACCCAGCAGCACCCATGCCCGCTCCAAGCCGGGAGAGTGATGGCCCCCAGCGCAGGGGACTGCTCTCAACACATCTTCTGGAATGCCGTAGAACTTCTTTTACTCTGGCTGGCAAAGATAAAAGATAAGAGCTGATACAACATCTCGATATAGGAGATAGTTTTTAACCACAGTCCCTGGATTGAACGTCCGCTTCCCCTGGCTTTTAATGACAGGACCAGACTCCTGAACTGAGCCTCCATGGTGTGATGTATAATTTCTCCTCCTCTTTTACCCCCGTTGTCCGTCGGGGCCCCACGTGCTACAGCCCGGTATAGCATGTGGGTCCAGCCCTGACTCGATGTCAGAAACCCCCAGAACTTTGAAAAGGCCTGCCGCCTCCACACCCCCCTGCCTTTCTCCTATCCCATCACCTTCTCCATTACTGAGTCAGAATTAGAGGTGGGGGGGGGCGGTGGCTGGACTTGTGTATTTTAAAAACAGCTTCCTAGGTAAGTGTCTAGTCATTCTCTAGTACCAAGCTAGTCTTGCTTGACAACTGCACGGACAGTGGAAGGAACGTGCCTCGTGGCGCGAAAACCTGGCTGGCCTTTCCATACTGACCACATACGGGCCCCCAGACTGCTCCGCATCTGTGAAATGGGATTGGTGCTTATCTGGCCCACTTCACAGGGGTTTGGTGAGGAGTAAATCACATGGAAGCAAATTAGACATCATCACTGCTGTAAAAATGGAAGGTGTTATTTATCCCTCTGTTTGCCACTCCCATGCCCCCACCCTGGAGGATACAACCTGTCCCTTCACTCTAGGACCAGTTCCCGGGCCAGCTGGTTTGTCTCTTGCCCCTGCACCTGCCACCAAGTTATCGTCTTGAAACACCATTTCCATTTTGTGTCTTCTCTGCTCAGAAGCGCCCGCTGGCCCCTCTCAGTAGACAGGCTCACCTCGTCTTTCAGACTTTCTCTCTCACTCGGCCTTGGCCTCTTCCTTGTCCCTTTTTTGCGGTCTCTCCTTGACCTCCATATCTTTCTTGCACCATTTCTTAAAACCTGTCCCCAGCCTTTTCTCTAATCTGATCACCCCCATCTTGATCCAAATAACATAATTCTGAGACTTCAACATATATTTTCTGGGGTGATTTTTTAATTGTCATGAGTATTTGCTTCATTATTCTAGTTCATTTGCTTGCCAAGGTCCAAGGCGACATCTAAGTGATGTGTTACGTTGCGATGTGATTTTGTGTAGTGCCCCGCGTGGGATTAGGCATGTGGCAGGGGCCCCACAGGCCCTGTGCTGGGCCTGGGCTGGGGGCGGGGGAGCCGGGCAGTCAGAGGGCACTTGCAGCCTGTGACACACTTTCACTTCCACGATTGCTTTTGATCATCACTACACTGGAAGGCAGTGGTTTTTCGCCCCATTTCACGTGAGAGAAGAGAGGCTTAGGTGAAGTAACATCAGTCTTGGGGGGGTGGAAGGGAGACAAGGGGACCCCATGTCCTCCAGGGGAGCCAGGGTATGTGTGGCAGAGCCCACAGGTGGGTGTGGAAGCAAAGGGGAGCTCCTGTGGGTCATGGCCTGGTGTTGTTGGCCAGGCCGGGGATGAGGCCGAATGAGTGAAGACCCAGCAGGAGAGAGCAGGCCAGACGAACTGCGGTGTTCGCCGGGCTGGCTGCTCACCAGAAGGAAGAACAGGGTCCAGGTGACTCCGGCTGGCCTCCTCAGGACAGGGCAAGTGAACGGGAGTCAGGAAGGATTTAGGTGACGCAGCCTCTGTCTGGTGGTAGCCAGACAGTGGGCTTGACAGGCCATTTCCTGGGGAATTTTCAAATGGACCAGTGATTTCATCTTTGTCTTCTAAGGCACCTCGTTCCCTGGGAGCTGTTGTTTATGGGGCCCTCGGACTGAGGCCGCATGTCTGATCTCTTAAAGGAGAAGACGAAATAGCACCGGGAACTTCCTAGGCCTAGAGGTAGCAGTAAGTCCATTCCTGCCCGGCACTGATAAGAAACCCTTCCAGTTTTCTCTGGCTTCAGCCAGAGTGCAGATCACCAGAGCTTTGACATTTTAGTATTGCTGCCTAATTCATGAAAGCATAAGCCCCATGTAGGTAACCTGCTCCTGCCGCTGGTTGAAGTCATCGTGCTTGTTGCCTAACTGGGACAGGCCTGGGATGGGGCTGATGAGGGCTGGCAGCACCAGGCCCAGAAAGGCTAAGACCAGGAGGCAGCCCTGAGGGTTGGACAGCTACCCAGCAAGTGGGTGCAGACCAACGCTGAGTTAGAGAGCTAGAGCATCCAGGGTGCGATGAGGGAAATCAGCCACTGGGACAGTAAAGACTCATGTTGAATACATATGCATTTATTGGCATGGCTGGTTCCTTTGTCAGAAACATCATAAATTCCCAGTTCAGGATTTTAAAGTAAATAAGATCACTGATAGTTCTCTTTCAATAGTCTGTAACCACCTCCTCACTAAAAGAAGAGTACAGAGTCTTTCGATTCATCTTTAACCTGAAATATTAAGATTGGTTTTTTTTTTTAATTTTTATTTTTTAGTATTTTTTGAGAGCGCGTGAGCACGGGGAAGGGCAGAGGGAGAGGGATAGAATCGACCGGGGCTCGATCTCATGACCCTGAGCTGAAATCAAGAGTTGGATGCTTAACCGACTGAGCCACATCGGCACCCCTAAAATTTTTGTTTATATAACCTGTTAGAAATGGCCTTCAAAGGATCCCCCCCACACACATGCACCTCAAACCCCTGCCCATGTCAGAGGTTAAGAGCAAACCATATTTTCATGAAAACATTTGATGAAACCCTCCTCCTTTCCCTAAGTCTACCAAATTTTGATCTAAAAAATAAAAATAAAATAAGAAGGAAAAATGGGTCTAATATGACAAAGATTTGTCCCTTCACAAGTAAATATTACGATTTAGCTGGGTAACTTGTGGAAGCTTGTCAGGTCGAAGTGACTCACTTGCATAGATGAAGTTATTTTTAGAGATGTAATTTGTACTGTTTAGAAAAGAATAAAGAGATGGTAAAAGGCTAGATCGCTCATTATAGTTTACAGAGCTCATGAACCCAGCATCCATGCAAAAGATGACTAAGCAACGGGTCGGTTGGTACTTTCTCTCAGAATTTTACAGACGTGAGTCACCCACTTTATACTGCAGACACAGCATCGAGGTACCTGTGACTCAGCTCCCATTTAGAAAGAGCACTAGAATTCAGTTCTGGTACGCTTTTATAGTTAAGTACCAAGGAAATTACATACCGCAGCAAAATATGTCTCTGTACCACGCAGCCATCGGATGTTTTTAGCAAGGACTGATGTATCTTCGTCTCTGGCCTCTGAAAGAATCTCTCTGTGATCCACACTGGCTAATATGCCCCTTCAATCTGTTGCCGTGCACAATCTGTTGCCAAGGAGGGTTACATCCTTGGTGTCTGGGTCCCTGACTCTGACACACGACTGTCCTCAGTAGAAATCTCAGCTTTACCCTTCCTGCACTGGGATGTCCAGCATTCAGACCCACTTTCTTTAACTGGATGTGTGTGTGTGTGTGTGCGCGCGCGTGCGCGCGCAGATAAGTGTGCATGCCTGTGTGTGTGTGTGTGTGTGTGCGTGAAAATCTTTAACCCACTGTATTAAAATTCTGGTTTTTATGAACTGGCAGAAAGAGCGTTCAAAGGCTTGCTCCCATGCCCATGTCAGGGAATTAGAAGTAACAAAATCACATCTTCTTAAAGTATATTCTTAGCTTAAAAAAAATTCATACACACATTGATCAGCGTGATCTCTGTAAGTAGGCAAACTTGTCAAAGCAAATGCGTTCTCTCTGCAGGGCCGCTGTGGGCTCCACGGGCCAGTGACCCTGCAGGTGGCCCCTCACCCTGGGCTCGCCCCTGGTCATTGGCACACGCTGATGGTGCAGCCTGATTGGAGTTGAGCTCTCCGAACACGACCTGTCCGTTCAAATGTACACAAAATGCAGTTTGCGGTTCGTAGACATAGCAATAGATTATTCATACCCAACAAAGAATTGTACAGTTGTTATTTTTATCGAAGGAACATGACCGTGGTTACAAAAGCTAAAACTCCAGAAAGGCGAACAACAAAAAGCAAAAGTGCTCTGCCCCGTGTCCGCTCAACAGCGGTCACTTCTACCTCCTTCCCACAGTGGACCCCCAGCTCCGTAACTGTTCCATTCCTCACCTGCTGTGTATGTAGCACCATCACTAAGGACACCAGGTTAAAAATGAGGTTCTTTTGTCAGAGAGAAAAAGCCTTGCGTGCACTCAAGTCAGCTCAGCAAACACTTGAGCATCTATGATGGACTGGCCCCTGCGTGAGGCCCTGCAGTCGCCTGAATGGTGGGGGAGGGATGGTGCCGTGGAGTTTGCAGTCGGGTCGGGGAGGCAGGTAGGGTACCCCCCTTGTGTGGGGTTCTACAGAAACGTCCCACGTCTAGGTCTTCAAGTGCTACTAGAAATTTGCTCCAGAGATAACAAAGAAGGATTGTCCCAGACTGAGAACAGTGTGCTCCTGGACAGATGGGGTGCATTCAGAATGCAGGGAATAATTCACAGAATTGCATTTTTAGGGTGCACGAATTAAGGCAGTAGCAGAAGATGAGGCGGGAAGAAAGGAGCCTCTCGAGGATTTAAGCATGCGGTGTCATCTCAGTGAAGCTGTGGGTCGGCTGGCAGAGACAGGAGAAACTCGAGTGGGAGAAAGCCGGGAGTTGGAAAACCCTTTGGGGTGACTAGTGCAGGCAGGAGTATGTGAGTTTCTGAGACAGCGGGAGGCAGGAGGGCGAGGAGAGGCCGGGTCCTAGAACTGCTTCACAGGTAACATCCGCAGGCCTCCATGAACCCACAGACTCGGGGAGGGATTGCGGAACCCCGTGTCAGTTCCCGGCGAGGCTAGCTGAGTGGCGAGCAGGAACTTAGGAAGAGGACCGGACCGTGGTGGAGAGACCATGAGTTTGAGGTGTTTATGGGATAAGCAGGTGGAGCTAGCCAGTAAGCAGCCGAAAATGAGAGGCTTAGGTGGGAAGAGCCGTCCGGGCGGATGCGGACGCGTGGGCCGCTGGCCTGGGAGTGGCCGCCACGGGCGCGTGTGTGATGAGCGAGGGCCGGCGGGGGGGGGACACCGGGAAGGCAGGGCTGCAGGTGGGCTGAGGCCGAAAGGCTCTGGCCATCACGTCCTGGTGCACAGTGTTAGAGCCGTGAGGAAGCAGGCTCCCAGCAGCGTAGGCGGCAGTGGGTTGGGGGTTAATGGACAATGAAGAAGTCGAGCCAGTCCTCTTCCAGAGTTTGGAAAAATAGAGAAGAGCAAACGGGAAGTAGTTGGCAGGGGTGGTGGTCAGGGGGGTTCTCGGGGGGATAAGGGATTCTCCGGCATGATGAGAAGGAACCAGTGGAGGAGGCTGCAATTTAGAGAAGAGAGTTGCAAGAGTGGAATCCTAGAGGTGGCCCAGAAGCATGGAGCCTGGGACACAGGGCATAAGCTTTGCGGAAGAAGGAGCTCACCTCTTCTGACATGGCTGGAAAGGGTGCAGACAGATACGGCTAAGTAAGCGGAGTGGGGAGCAGGGAGGGCCAGAAGTGGACATATTTGCCCCTGAGGGTCCCTTTCCTCTAAGCGGTTGGAAGCAGGACTGTCTCCGTGAAGATGTCAGGGGCGAGATGAGGGTTTTTGAGGAGACTGTTCTGCGATAGTCACGAGAGCCGGCACAGCAAACCGATTGGTGTTCCCCTCATCTCCAGACACCTGACAGTGCCTGGTGTATAAGCCGCATGCACAACTGCCTCTGAATCCATGACTTTTTAAATGGGGTCAGAGACAAGGATTTCAGAAGTTACTGTTTGGGGACTGGAGCACGAGTAGATGAGAAGGTTCGGGGTTTGGCTGCAGGCACCTGGGTGCTGGGTAGGTTGTCCTCGTATATGATGCAGCGACTCTGGGTGACTGCAGAGACCCGAGCAGAGAGGAGGCTCGATGCAGGTGTAGAGGTATAGTTAGTATCTAACCAGGAGCCTGCGTAGGTGACAGCAAAGAGGTTGGACAGAGGTGATGTAGGCCAGATGGTAGGAGCTTCCAGTGGGAGATGAGGCTTGAGTGTGTAGGCAGGTCTGGGAAAACGAGGAGCGTCTACTCAGGGTGGTCACGGGAGAAAGCCAGATTTCACTTGAGATGGGAGGTAGCAGGAGAATTCTGAGAGGAAGTGAGAGGGACTCCTGGAGCAGAAGCAGAGGTACCCAGAGTGTGGTACAGACTGGGTGTTTGTCCTGAGAGGTGACACGGGCCGTTAGGAAGAGTTGGAAGGACAGTTTTGTTTTCTGACTAGCGGTGAGCCTCACTGAAAGTGAGGGACTGGCCAGCTAGCAGGGAGGGAGAGGAGAGGAGAGGAACATAAGGATCCACACAGGGCCCGCCTGGGCCGCATGGAGGTGTGAGGACAGCTTGTCACTGTTCAGGCAGGCCCTCGAGGAGGGTCCCGCGGCCAGGTTGCCCAGCGGGCAGTGGCACACGTGGGGGTGTAACAGGAGGCCTGCCTGGAGGCTGCAGGTGCGGCTGCACACCCGTGTCGGGCCTGACTGAGGGACAGAGACATTGAGAGCGAGCATTCAGAGACGTGTACAGCACCCTGACACCGCTGCCACATCTAAACACATCCCGGTTTTCTCAGTCACTCAGCTTTATCCGTGACAGCCTGGAAATTAAAACAAAATTGGTCCTTCACCTCAGTGAATTGCAGAAGCCCAGCTCTCCAGCATCCCTGCCTCAGCCTGAGCCCTGGAGCAGAAACTGCCCCCTCCTCTGATGAGGCCCAGGGGCCTGTCGCCTGGTCCTGCAGTCCTGGTGACCAGCACAGCCTGGCTAAACATCATAGTTCTTGGCCTCTGGGTTTGGCCCCTCACGAGCAAAACAGAGACAAGAGTAAAACACGCAGCTGGGTGGCCCAACTGTCCTGCCTGTGCGGCCCCTCGGAGCCACTGTGGAGACAAGATAGAGCTGTCCCTGGACCTGCAGCTTAGCCAGCCAGAGACCTCAAGACAGTTCAGCAGAGAGGCACAGCAGCAGAGCAAGGCCCTTGATCTCACTATCTGCTTTGTATGATCTGCTAAGGAAAACTGGCGCATTAGGAGACAAGAAGAAAACAAAGCTTAAGTAGTAAGTAGTCAGTCTCTCTTCATCTGAACCCCAGACTGTGTAACGCAGCCTCCTACTCTGACTTCTCACACTATACCATGAACCTTGGGTTTGCTGACCTTTCCCAGTGATGAACTTTTTAGGGCAGAGTTCATTTTTCCTTCCTCTTGAAATCCCCTTCCCTTGGTACAGGGGTCAGGCAGGGCAACTCAGAGTCTCGATAAATCAATGTACAAACTCACAAACCCTTTTCTTATTTGACCGCTAGTCATGTATTTGGTCCTATTCTCATACTAAGTCATAACTGAGTTTTAATCATTAAAATACCATGGGTCGTACTAACGGTAAAAGATGCCTTAACTCTCATGGGCCAGGACCAGTCCCACGGTCAGGAACGCTCAGTCACCGTCTCTCTCTCCTCTCCTCTTTTTGCGTAAGTCTTAAACTGCCCTGTTGCTCACATACACATATGCCCACATGTATAAATTTAGATAGGGTGTGTGTGTGTTTGTGTGTGCACGCCCATGCACGCACACCTGGTAAAGCCTTCCTCCAGACCTGAGATTCCCACACCCCTCCTCCTCTGTTCTCTTTCCACTTATTGGTGCCTGCTCATGCACTCCATTGCAGATTTCTGTTAACTCTTCCATGAGCTAAGTTTGAGTGATGACTTAATAAGTTGAACATTTAAAAAATCCAACCTGTTTTCCCATGAAACCAATTAATGATATACGTCAAGTGAACCATTTGGCTTCTGGAAACAAGGAGTTTCCCATCATACAGAGTATTGGTAAGGGGTCATGAATGAGATGAGGCAGGTAAGAAGAGCTGTCACATCGTAAGGGCAGCAGGCAGGCTGAATGAGAAGGTTAACTGTCGAGTCCACATCAGGCTCCGCTGAGGTGTGACCCGTTTGAGGTACTTTATATGAAAGCTCTTTGGAACCTCCCTCTCTTTTTTATTCCTATCTGATTCTTTTCCTTGTCCTTAAGTGTTCTGTGTATATGAACTTCAACTTTCGTGTTCGAGTCTTAGTCTTTTAACCAGAGCCTGATGGCGGTAGCGCACCTTCTTTAGAAGGAGAAGCTAGATATAGGCCTCATCTGAGCTGCCCCCACTAGAACGCAGAAAGTGTCTTTTTATCCAGGAGACCCTGGTTAGTCCATACAGGCTAGAACAGGGGGTACAGTTTTAAGGCAATTAAGCTGGCATGAGGCTGGAGGATAGGTAGAAAAGCAATTCCTGGAGGCAGAGGAAGCATATTGAGTTACTTCAGGTGTGAATGAGTAGTATTTGCCTCAGACCGAAAATGGTGGGCATGGGAGGCTTAAGACAAAATGGATTCGGCTGTGTACAGGAGGGTTGCTGTTTTTTAAAATAAACATCCCACTTCTGTTTCTCCACCGTGGGAGTAGACCCGGCCCCCGGCCCCCGCCGGCCCCCTCCTAATAGGACAGTGCCTGTAGGATGAGCCTGTCCAGAGACGGAAACAGAAGGAAGAGGGTGGGGTGACAGAATATTGGCAGAACGTGAGACCCAACCTGGATGGGCATGAACGAGGAGCAAGCAGTGGCTTTTCTTTCAGACGTGCAGTGTGATTCCTGCCCCATCGATAGCAGAACATTCTAATGGCACCAGAGCCACTGGGTTCAGAATCTGAAGACCTGAATTTGAGGTGTGGCGCTGTTCTATAACCGTAATTCTCAACAGACTGCTTTCTGTCTCTGAGCGTCCACGTTCTGACCTGTAAATGGGGTAATAGGCCTCGCTTGAAAAGTACACATGAGATAGTATACGGGAAGGCATAGTCAAGCCATAAAACTTATGTCCTGGCATTCACCAGGCGTCTGGCATTATGAGACCGAAGGGCAGGCGAGCAGTCAGGGAAGGATACGGAGATTTTGAAGTCGTCAGAGGGTATTGATGGATGGGACTTTCTGGGACTTTCTAAAGGAGGAAAGCTGAGGGCCAAGCCTTCAGGGTTAACAAGTCCCTCAATTGAGCTTTGGGAACGAGGGGCTGTTAAACAGATGGAGAAAAGACAGTAAGCATTTTAAAAGGAAAGGAAGTAGCAGATCAATAGTGTTATGGAAACCATGGGAGAAGAACAGAAATGAGGAACAGTGTCAAATGCCATTAAAACCCCATAGATACGAACATAAAATACTTTCCCAGTCAAAAGGAAGAAAATTGAAACATCAAAAATAAAAAGTCTTAAAAGTCTGAGATCATCGTACCCTGGAGCAGAACTTACAGGGTTTGAAAGACAAACGCCTCCCCGTCCTCCGGTTCTGTTGTGACTGCACGCCGGCCCCTCTTTGCCCTCTCTTGTTTGCTTGCTTCCTCAACGGCCAGAGAACCTGCTTGCCCACCGCAACCCCTGGTTGAGATGCTAGATGAGCCGAAATGCCCCTGAGGAGAAACTCCTTCCGGAATGTCAGAAACAAGCAGTAAACATAATTGGTAGCCCTTGCAGTGTGAAGAACGTAGGTTCCAGACCCAGACGGGCTGGGAGTAGCCCCGTCCCCTTCATGGCTGCAAGTTAAGCTCTCGGGCTTGCCCCCGAGACAGCCCTGCTCCCTACTGACAAGGGGCAGAAAGTACCCACTATGTCATAGGTATCTGATAAATGTTGATTTCCTTCCTGTTTCTGAGCATTAAAAATATACATATTTATTGGAATGAAACACAAAACCAAAAACTACCACAAAAACAAAGAACTGCCTACGCTTAACTGTTGTCCGTGTCAAGAGATATTTCAGAGTTGGGCACCGAAGACCCCAGAGTCTTTCTATAAAAGCAGCTGGGTAGCTGCAGCCCCTCAGCTCCTGCCGGGAGGTGGGCCAGGTTACAAGCGGCCTGTGTAGTTCGCTGGACATGGGGTCAGGGCCCCTGGAGTCCTCGGGGTGGCCGCTCAGGCGGCTCGCCCCTCCGTAGTGCACGCTACTCAGTTCCCAAATACACAGATGATTTCCACGGCCCCTTTCTCTGCTGTTGTTTCACGAGTGTGGCCGCTGACAAGACATGGAGATTTTAAAGTAAATACCTCACCTATCTGCAGCTCAGCTCTGCCCTGTGAGCATACCTGTCAAAACACAGCCGAGAGGAAGGGAGTTGGCTAAAGAGGGGTCACAAAGTCTATGTATCTTACTTGCAGGGAGTCCTCCAGGCCTGGCTCTCATCCTTTCTAATAGGCCGCCACGCTAGTTCCCAAGCCTCCAGCAGCTTAAGTGCCCACAGTCGGTCCGTAGCATGTCAGTGTCCAGACCAAATAGCCCCAGGGGACCCCAGGAGGGGTGGAGGGAACCAAGAGACTACGGACAGCAGGCGTCAGACAATTCGTGTAAGGGCTGGCTTGCTCCTGCCTGGTGTCGTGACCATGTGGCCCACTCTGAGAGTCAATATTTATAATGGTCACTTTGAGCCATTTAGAAAGGGATGTGAGAGAAGTAAATGTGAAGTCTACTTTAGGATGTCTATCAAAATCAGTAAAAAAGAGAAGAGTTTTGGAGCTTCCAAGAATAAAGCCTCAGTTATTGAATGTGAATGTGCTTTTCTCGGGTCACTCGGATCCAGCCTTTGGATCCAGCCTTTGCTTGAAAATGCTCTTCCTCCTTCACGTTTGAATGTACAGGCCACGCTGCTCAGTCAGCTCAAGGGCTTGCCTCCACGGGATCACCTCGGCTTACGCAGTTTTTCTCTTTTGAGTTAGTGAGATAGGAGAATAGGACCATTTAAAAACCTCGTTTCCGACAGCAATCATACTATCCTCTCAAACGACATTTCTGATGAGAATTGCTGTCCAGGAAGAACATGAATTCATTCCCATTCCCCTACTGCATCCCCCACCCGTTCTCACAGAAGAAATAATGACCAAGGAGCTGGCCCCAAAATGGTAGCCGCTGAACAAAAACATGGAAATTTGCAGACCAAACAGTAATCTTTAAATATATGAAGACTGATTGTATTTCTGGTCTTTTTTTTTTTTTCCCCAAAGAGCAAAGCCACTTTTGAATAAATAGCCAAAAAAGAAAAAGCCTTTAACTTACATGACACGTCTACGTGAATGGGGAGAGTGGCTCGGTATCCAAGAATGAAAAGGAACCATCTGGCCATGTGTTCACCAGGCTTCCTCTGCTCCAGGGTCAACTTTTGTTGCAAAACCCCATTTGACCTTAGATTCTCCAGATTTTTTTTTTTATTTGAAGGAAGAAGATTGTAGAATTCCAAGTGAGGAGTCCCAAAGGACTCCTGAATTTGCCTCAAATAGAAATATGGGCAGACCTAAGTTGGAAGCTTAATTGAAAGAATTTGGCTACTTTTAATCTACGGGTTGTATTTTCTTGGCTGGAAGTCAGGTTGGAAAAAGAAATTATATAGACTCAGGTTTGTTTGTTTGTTGTAATTGCTTCTAAGAGAAAGTAAGTAATCATAGGTCTCATTTATGGATATCTGCTGTGTGCCAAGTGTTCTGCATATATTCATTATATCATGTAAAGCACTCAACAGCCTTGCAAGGTAGGTATTATCCCATTTTAAAGATTAGAAAACCTGGAGTCAGGGAGTTTAGTAAATTGCCTGAGGTCACCCACGTGGTAACTGGAGAGTAGGAATCAAGCCCAGTTCGGTCAAATTCCAAAGATCATATTCTTCCCAGTATACCATCCTGGTCTTGATTCCTTTTAGGTTCCAGATACTGTACCACATGCTTTATTTCCAACCCAGAGGTTAGAGATTTTCTTGTTTGATGGATGAGGAGAGAGGCTCAGAGGAACCAGTTAATATGCCAAAGTTGTACACCTATTAGGTGGAGCCTAGTTCGCCGTGTACAGAGCACATGCCTTCTTGACCTGAACATTCAAGTTCACCTAGATAAGCTATTTCCTGCCCATCTCACCAGATGGAACTGAACCTAAAGCCACAAAGAATGCATTGGCTTCTCTTGGAACATTTCTAGGGAAGATACCCAATACCACCTAATCTAGCGGGTCAGACATTTTCCGATAATTTTAACATCCGAGCACAATATAAATCTGGAATGGAGAATGCTTGGAAAGTGCAATGCACAAATAAAAAATAGGCTAATGGAGGTTTCTGTAGAGCAGAATGACGTGGAGACCCAGGATTCTAACCCCGTCTTATGAGGAAGCACAGACTTACTCTTGAGGGGCATGGTTTCCAAGCATTGCCAGATACTTGACTTAAACTATGTCCCATCCCAATCTTAAATCCAGTCCCAAATCTCAGGCCCTGGTATGGATTGCCCACAGAGGAAGTCCGAGTTGTTTGAGAGAAAGTGGCGGACTCCTGTAAATAGCCAACAGCCCATTATCATCAGGCTTCTTCCTCAGAGCCTCCCATGACTATAAGGGATGCACAAGTATTAAGAGATGTTTTATAAAGAGGAATCAATCCCCATACTGAGGAGTGCACAACTGCTCTCCTCTAATAATAAATAAAAGTGATTCTTGGTTTGTGCATTCTACTCTCCGTTCCGAAGGATTTATACTATGCTGGGGGTATTTAAGTTATAGGAAAACTTCTGACCCTCTGCAATGAGTGGGATGGGATATTTCCTCTAGGAACATTCCAGGCTAACACTGCTCATAGAAAAGTGTCCGTATTTCTTTGCTTTGTGTTCACATTTCTGCCTAGTGTGACATACTCTTCTCTCTTGTGGCTGACCAGTACGGTTCCCTCTGCTTGGAATCCCCTCACCTTCTCCCTCTCCTTCCAGTCACAATCCTCCTGTCGCACCTACCTGTCAGAACCCCACTTGTCTTCCAAGGTCCTGCCCATCTAATAAGGCTTCTGGAAGCTGTTTCATTTTGTTTTGTTTTAATTTTTTAGAAAGAGAGAGGGAAAGGGAGAGAGAGAATCTCAGGCAGGCTCCACCCCCAGTGCAGAGCCCAGTGTGGGGCTCAATCTCACAACCCTGACATCATGACCCGAGGTGGATATCCAGAGCTGGACGCTTAACCGACTGAGCTACCCAGGCGCCCCGAGGCTTCTGGAAGATCTTAGACAGATTCTCTTTCCACCCCAAACCCTGTGGTGGTTACTACCTCAACTATAAGCCTCACCGCTGTCTCCCTTCCCAAGGTCAGTGAGAGTCAAGTGCAAGCTGTCACTGTCCAGAGGGGGACCCAGCTTTGGTCACATGGCCTCCCCTGGAGCCAACTCCTAGTCAGTGTTCCAGGAATGCTTGTCGCAGTGGATACTTATTGCTGTTTTCTCTAGAATATAAAGCTCATCACTAGATCCTTTAATAAAATAAGATTAGTTTCAGACTTTTTTTTGTTTCTTCATAAGGCTATGTTAGTCATCCTTTACTCTGGAGTAGTCACAGCGTTTGTAAATCTGTACCTGGCAGGATGTTCCAGTTTTTCAAGACTGGAATTTTAAACTGACCAGTGTCAATCCCCCTACTTCAACTATTTTAAATGTGTCCTTTTCCTTCTGATCATCTGCATCTGGTACATTGTCCATGAATTTTTTTTTAACTAAACGCTTACGGCGCTTTAAAGACTGCCTAGTTTTTAAGTGCCAACGCCTTTGCATTTGAATATATTTTCACGTATTTAAGGATTCTTCTCATCAGATTCTTTCCTAATTTAGCCAGATTTGTTTTTTAATCCTCTCAGGCCAGGAGTTTATTTATTGTGACCAAGTTCTTTTTTTTTTTTATGACTAAGTTCTTTTAAAGATAGACGTTAAAACAGTATTAAATGCTATTTATGGTGTTCTCTGTTGCTTGATTTCTTTCTGCATCTCATAAAAACATGTTTCCTTTTTTACATGTCTAGTGCAATCAACGTTTCCTCACTTTTATGATCTAGGCCAATCACTGGTTATATATCAACTAAATACTGCGTGTCCAGCCCAGGGTTACACATGTGGAGGATATAAAGTATCAGGTACACTGGACTGTTAGCAGTCCAGCCACGACTGGATTATGTGGCCATGGAGGATGGAGAAATCACTGAGTGACAGAGCAGGCCAGGAGGGCTTCCTGTGAGAAGGTGGGACCTGGACTATGTCATAGAAGCAAGAGCCGGTTGAGAGATTGAACAAGGAGCTAGGCCTGAGGAAATGCTTTTCTGAATTGAATACATAATACTGTAGATTTTATCTACACTGAAGAATATACCACAGTGTATTGATCCAATCGCATGTAGCTAGACACTTGAGATGTTTCCAATTTTTGTTACCACAAATAGTGTGTTAGCAAACTTTCTCCTGTGTGTCCTCTTACGTACATGTGATAGTATTTTAGGGGTGGAATCGCTGAGTTATGAAGTAGGGACATCTTTACTTCGGTTGTACGAGAGGTTATAGAAATTTGCATCAGTGAATGAGAATTCCCACTGCCTTGACAACACTTGAGCGTTGTTGGGTTTTGAACATGTTGTCAGTCCAGTGGGTACAAAGTGGGATGGTCTTGAGGTTTTAATTTGCAGTTCCCTTACATGCTCCTTTCCTTCAGTTCACTAAGCATTTATTAAGAGTCTCTCCTATGTCATGAAAACTAGAAATACTACAATAACTAATCCCTGACCCTCACCCTTAGAAGCTCACAGTCTGAGTGATTCCGACCTGGGAGAAATACCAGAATCACTTAAGGTGCCTTTTCAAAAACCAGAGGTCTGAGGTAGGGCCCGGCAGCTGCACTGTTGATTCCGTGGTGACGCTGATGCTTCCTTCCAGCTGAGAACCTGTGATCTCGTGGGAGGAGAAGCTTGCTCTAGTCAGTCCAGGCTCGTCTCTGTGGGCAGGTGAGAGAGCCTCATGCTTCACTGGCCGGCACTACGGCATCCCTTTTATCTTGAGGTTCTTCTTACAGTTTTATGTGAATGTCTCATTGGGTGTTGGGATGATTCATTTGTATCTATAAAGTACCTCAAAAGCAAATGCTAAACAAAATATAAGCAGAGACCAGATTTCCCGTAACTCCAACTATCTGGGACAACCGTCAACCTGGAAGGAAACAAACAGAAACGCGAGGAGGAGGAGGAGGAGGAGACCATCACTGAGCAGGGCTGGAGGAAGGCACCCCAGGGCTCACACCGCCTCACCTCCCATCCGTGCAGCACCTGCCCAGCACTGCGTTCTGGTCTCGGGAAGGACAGTCGGCGGCACCCGACTCTGCAGAAGCTGAGACACATGTGGAATGAAGTAGACAAAGAGAAGAGGGAAGAAAGAGAGATGACACTGAGAGATGGCCTTGATGAGAAGTGCCAAAGCACAAAGGCGCTGGCTGGAAAAAGGGAAACAAATGAAGTAGAGAAAGTTTGGTATCAGGGGACAGACAGCAAGTCACCCTACTAAGCCCTGGGGACCTCTGTGTGCTGCGCTGAGGGCAGGTCACCTCTTACCCGTGCACAGTGTAGGAGGTCTGGCCCTTAGGTAGGAGGCACTGGGACAGAGCAGGCTGAGTCTTCCTTAACACTCGAGGCCATCGTGTATAAATGATTTCTTTCACGCGCTTCCTGTCATCAAGAAAAGGCTAAGCTATTTCCAGCATGCTGTATATGCTGAGATGGGAAGGTCTGTCCAAAGTTTAGAAAGTGCCATCAAAATAACTAAAACTTACGTGCTGTGAGTGTTTATGCTGTAGTTAGAAATTTCATATATATGGAACAGAGCATGAAGCCAGACTGAAAACCAAACAAACAGAGAAGGAAGGAGAGAAGGGGAAGGGAATGCCTATTTATTTATGACCTGCTCTGCTTTTGTCCAGTCTTGTCAGCACTGCCGAGAAGAGAATTATCCTCATTTTGTAGATGAGAACATCAGGATTGAGAGATGAAATATTTTGCCTATGGCCTCACCACTAATAAATGGTGGGGCTAGGAATTAAACCCATTTTTATCTGACTCCAAAGGCTGTGCTTTTTTCCACCATACCACACTGTCTCCGCCCGTATTAGGATGTTTGGAATTTACAGCAGAATTCAAGGATGGGGCTTTAGTTTGGTAATCCTAAAACCCCACAGGTAACCTTGTCTACGTGATCAAATCTCACAAAAGGTAATGAAACTATGAAGCCGGTTCAACAAAATCTGGTTAATATTTAGTCTCCCCTGTCACTTAAATGTGAGACAGGGATGGTAAAAGACATCATTCGATTTTCAATGCCTTGGGTAGGGATACTTCTAAATTGGAAAACTGTTATATTTCTTGTAGGAGAGTGCTTTGGATGTGTGGTGTTTCCCTTTCTAGTTGTTAGAATCCGTGTGTCACCAAGGTTTCGCGTGCAGTTAGTAAGGTGGTGTGAGTAAGGGGCGGTCAGTTAATAAATGGCAGACTCTGGTGGGTGTGTGTTCCCGCTGCGGGGTATCCTGGGAGGTGTGAGCAAACTGCTTTCAGGGAGAGTTGACCTCAGATGAAGTCATCGTCGGAGGGGCGTTAACAGCAAGTCAATATGGGGTTAAAACTCTGTGCTGATGAGGCTTCGAGGAACTGGAGAGTCTACAGAGGACTGAAAATGGAAACACTGCCGTAACCACCACAAAGTGAAGGCATGAGTATCTCCCCCACTGACCCAAGAACACAGCAGTATAGCGTTTGGAAGGTTTGCAGAAATGAAATAACGGCTGACTTGTGAATAAGGATGAAAATATCTGATGATGTGACTCCCAGGGAAGCAATTATGGTTAACCCCTCATTTGTTTGGCATTTTCAAGTATTGAACTGTCCCACAGAACTGCATTTTCCTGACAACTCAGACTTTCCTATTTATGTGCCTTGAATATTTTCAACCATGCTTGGTGGAAATACTTCTGAAATTGGTTATTCAATTATCCTGCCTTCTTGAACAGAAGCTGCAAGAAATAACATTTCTTCAGATGCCTTAGACTGTAAGTCTGAGAAAACCTGATTCAAAGAGGTTTAAGTAGTTAGGACTTGCAGTGGTCTCACATAACGAGGAACCCAGAGCTGATGAATCCAGTCGCTCAGTGATGTCAGGCTGACTTTCCCCTCATGGTCACAAGGTGGGTGCACAGCTCCAAGCCTCAAGATCCCACATGACCAGATCTAGGCAAGAATGAAGTGGGGGCTTCTCCTTACACTTATCTTTACTCAGAGAGGAAAATATTTCTCAGAAGACCCCTAGCCAACTTCCCCTTGGGTCTTATTGGTAGGACTGAGTCACGTTTCTATCCCTTGGTCTTATGGAAGGCTGAGAGAGTGAACACCCAGCACTTGGGACTCTGAAGTGGGAGGAGGGCTCTATCCATAAAAAAGAGGGATGGAGGGGCGTCTGGGTGGCTCAGTTGGTTAAGTGTCTGACTCTAGATTTCGGCTCTGGTCATGATCTCAGGGTCGTGAGATCAAGCCCCGAGTTGAGTTCTGCACTGGAGGTGGAGCCTGCTTAAGATTTTCCCTCTCTCCCTCTCCCTCTGTCCCTCCTCCCTTCTCTCTGTTAAAAAAAGAAAAAAAGGATGGAGAATGGATGCCTCTTGGTAGGGAACCAAGAGTATCTGCCAGGGTACCAAGGTAGGGCGTGAACTTCACTTACAGTAAGGTAATAGCTTGAGGGATGCTTGGGCTTTTCATTCTAGCTGAATGGCCCCAGACTGGGATTATTTTTGATGTCCTAAGTCCGCTTTTATTTATTGTTCTCTCTCCTTCCTCTGTGCCAGAGTGCTGGTTATCATTACTTACTGTTCATGTACCTTGTCCTAATCTTAATTAGGGCATAATTAGATTTTTTTTCTTCTGGAAAGATCCTGTGACCAAACGTGTGAGAACTCTGCCTGAAGTGCTCTGAGTATCTGACAGTGTCCTGTGCATCACCTACGTGGTGTGGCATTCCTTTTGGCTGCTCAGGGCCATTTTTCCATCATGAGGTCTTTGGAGAAATGACTGGGATTTAGATACAACTCTAATGAGGTCGTCTTATGGTGAAAGGGTGAGCATTTGCAGACAGTGAAGCTTGTTTACTAGAGAAAGCAAAGCTGCCTCTGTCTGTCCGAATCCCAGCGTGGTGTAGGGGGAGGCAGCAAAGTTTATCGGCCCATATTCGGCTCCCTCTCAAAGCCTAGAGAACAACCACGAGCTCTGGGACCACGACCCGTGGGACTCGTCCCTGCAGCGACTGTCCAGCACGGGATAGGCCGGAGCAGAGCTTCACGACGCCCGCCCTCCGCCGGGGCAGCAGGGCCCTGCGAGGGAACCTTGTGCAGTGCCCAGGTCGCACCGAAGTGCAAGTGTTGGGCAGGGACTCGTTTCAACAAGTTCTTGAAGAAAGTCATACTCTGGCAGTAGGTATTGAAATTATACTGAACAAGTGAGCACCGTCCCTTCCGTGGATGGGGAGCTGACCAAAATTCAGTCTCTGTATCCAGGAAGAAGGAAATAGGAAGCAGTTGTCAAAATAGTACTGGTGATGAGTAACTGAACCAAATGGAATGATTCTCCTCTGGGAGCGGGTAGGTGGGCTGTGTTCAAAGGAATCCAATGGTTAAAACGTTCCGTTTTAATCCAGCTGAAGCTATGAGCCCAGACAGCTTCGAACCCCGGGAGTACGTTCAGGCCGAGTTAGCTGTTTGAAGGCCTAGGGTCATTATTTCACTGTGTGTCAGAAAATCCCGAGTGAGGGGCGCCGGCCTGGCTCGGTCAGCAGAGCCTGCAGTTCTTGATCTCAGGGTGGGGTTTGATCCCCACGGTGGGTGTGGAGATGACTTAAAAATAAAACCTTAAAAAAAAAATCACGAGTTAGCTTTATAGGCAAACGTTAAGTGGCAGAAACATTTGGGAATAAGGAAAAACAAGCTTTGTATTTTTTTAAACTTCTGACTAATTTGTACCATTCAAATCATTCCTACAAGAAAAATGCAAAGTGTTTCTCATAAACATTTTAGTTATTAACTCTCTTGTATACAGAACGTTTTTTCAAGAATCTATCCTTATATTGACTGCTGACATACAGATAGGATACAGTTTAGTTAAGTTGAATAAGATATTTATATTTTTGGAATTTTATTTTCTCATATGTAGATTATGGATTTTATTTCTCAAGTACTCTGACCATTCCTGCTTTGCTGATCATCCAGCTACTGTGTTCAGATTTTAATATCGGCTTCAAAGATATTTTTTTAGAAAAGGCTCCATGGAGAAAGAATCATGCAATCAATGTTTTTCTGGGACCACGGTACATATCAGCATGTAGCTGGCTGGCAGTTTTTTCCCCTTTAATCAGAACAGTTCACTTGCCTGGGTAAATAAATCTACATTCACATTTTGAATTGTTTCCGATCTTAATTGGGCAATTAGGGGGTCAAAGTGGATGGTTCAGAACGAGGTGGGAAAATCCGTTTTCAGCATGTCAAAATACCAGCAACTCATTTTCTACAAAACAAAATAACAGGAACAAAAAAATATAATCTATTCCAAAACCCAGAAAAAGCTGGTAGCTTGACAATCATGAAGACTGTGGTATTCCCTGTGTTACTTTGATACTGAATACTTACTTTAAATTGATTAATTACTGCCATTGAATTCTATTATTCAGAGTGACTGCATTTTTGAAGGAAGCTTACATGTTAAATACTTTTCCCCGGTGCCGTTGATGACCGCTATGGGGGTTAATGTGAATCTTGTTTTATATTTGGAAACTTACCATGTAATGTAAACAATTGAAGTCAAATTAAACTGTATGCGAATGGGCATTTTTTTTCTAAAGTTAGAGGAGATGCAGTGAGTAACCAGAAATGATATAAACTTAATTTTAGAAAGCAATATTTATTCAAAATGACTGAAGATCTTACAAATCATGCTTTGTAATATAAAGGGACTCAAAAGGGTTTTCTGATTGGAATCCATCTGTTTTTCATATTTTGTATTGTTCCTGCATGTTACTACATCTCTGCTTTGGCACAGATAGGCATGTGCTGAAACTGCACTGAGGCACGTGGAAAATGTGACTTACGAGTGGACATTCACAGTCTTGCCACTTTTTTGGGGTTGTGCTGATTCATACGCAGAAACCCCCTGCAGCACTGAGTCAGAGTCAGAGACACTCAGGAGCCCATGAGGGCCTGCCACCAGCCAGTTTTTCTGTTTCTTGTTTTTTGGGTTTTTTTTTTAAAGTTTGCTGCAAACCTGACTTTTCCTTCATGAAGTCATTTTGGATGCTTGGAGGGCCTAGCCCAAGTCGAATGTCACCCTGCACTGGCACGGTGACAACACACAGCTAGCTAGCGTGTGTTTTCATGTATTTGCCTCATGTAGCCAAAAAGATGAATCTTGTACATTCTTCACAGTAGAGATATTCGCTTCCTAAACTGTAATGGTAACACAGTGGATGTGTTCTGAACAGGTTGTACTAGTATCATGAAGAGCAGGAGGCAATGGGCCCCAATAGAAGGAGCTCAGGGTTTACACCATGGGTCTAGATTTGAACCCTGCCTCCACCTCGCTAGAACCCGGGCAAGTCAATCAACCTCTTGGAGTCTCGAGTTTGTTTGTCTGTTAAATGCACGTGGTAAAAATAATGTCTGCTTCATGGAATTACAAGTCTCAAATTAGATAAAATATATAAAAGTACTCTGTAAAGCTAGGAAATTCTATACACGTTCTTTTCTCATTATTATATTTTCCCAAGTTCATGTGTCTGTTCTTTGCCCTGGAAGTGATAACATCCACACAAATATACATGATATGCCTTGAAGAATGTGCTATTGAAACAGCCTGTGTTTCTATGTCGGTTTGCCTCAAACTAAAAAGAAGGAGTCATTTTATTTTTAAAAATTGAGTGAAAGGACCCCAAAATGAACAGATACGAGCACATAATACCTGTTAGGAACCGACACTGGAATCAGGCTGCACTCTCGCAGTAGACATAATGCAGCGTTCAGATGAGTCCCTGTTCTGTCCCATTAAGGAGCCCCCACTGGTTTAGGAACTATATGTGGAAACACATCTGGAGAAGCTTCAAAGTGCTGAGTATCAGAATTCACTGCTTGATTGGAAGTAAAGTGGTAACTTTATTTTTGCTGGTGGTCCAGTGGCTATATCCTATAAAGTCGAGAGATTATCACCTGCTCTCTTGCCCCCGATCCAAATACCTTCTTTAAGGACAGCCTCCACCCCACCCCCTCCATCCAATGCTGGATGAGGAAGGTACTGGCCAACCTTTGAAGAGTTTATGACTTAATAGAGACTTCAAACAGATGATCAGCTAACTTCTCCACGGAATCCTGGACAAGGTCGGTGCCGTGGGAGGAGTTCACATGGCTGGGGGTGCCCAACTTCTGTGAATGCTGCGTGGCGTCCCTCAGCACCCACACGTCATGTCTCATATTGGTTAATTTACTTATGTGTGATTTTCAGGTATGTACCTAGATTGTAAACTCCTTGAAGGCAGGGAAGGCACCTTGGTATTTCTTGTTCCCTCTCTCCATACCTTTTACCTAAGCCTCAAACAGTTTCTGTGGTTCAGATAGAGTCTGTACTCAACATTCAGGTTTAACCTATACCTTGAAGCCCTGACTTGTTTTCTTTTCTTTTGTCTTTGCAGTTGACCTGCCCCTGTTTTTTCCTCGAGACCAGCCGACTCTCACATTCCAGTCCGTCTATCACTTTACCAACAGTGGACAGCTTTATTCCCAGGCCCAAAAAAACTATCCATACAGCCCCAGATGGGATGGAAATGAGATGGCCAAAAGAGCAAAGTAAGTGAATCCACTGCTGTGCCTACAAATAGCATTTCCTTTATCTAGTCCAGGGCTTGGCAAGCTACTGCCTAAAGGCTAAGTCCTGTCCTGTGCCTGTTTCTGTTAATAAAGTTTTATTGAAACACAGCCACACCCATTTCTTTACTCAATTTTGTATGGCTGCTTTCATGCTACCGTGGCAGAGTGAGAAATTGCAACAGATCACACGTGGCCTGCAGAGACAGAAATATTTGCTTTTTGGCCCTTTACAGAAAAAGTTTGCCAACCCCTTCTCTAGACTCATCAGGTAGATAGTTTGTTGTGTTTTTTTTTTTAAAAATGGGTTACAGGGTTTATCTGAAATCTACCGTGTCTATTTAGATTACAGAGAAGTACTAGAGGAATTAGAGTTGTGGATAAATGGTGTTGATGATGAAAATGTTGGAAGCTACTTTCATATTTGTTTTTTTTTTTAAAGGAGTTCAGGTATTTTTTTTAAAGATTTTATTCATTTATTTGACACACAGAGAGATCAGATCACAAGTAGGCAGAGAGGCAGGCAGAGAGAGAGAGGAGGAAGCAGGCTCCCCGCCAAGCAGGGAGCCCGATGCGGGCCTCGATCCCAGGACCCTGAGATCATGACCTGAGCCGAAAGCAGAGGCTTTAACCCACTGAGCCACCCAGGCGCCCATCATATTTGTTTTTTTTAAAAAAAATGGAAAATTTCAGCTGACAGTAAACAAATAGAATTTCTGCTTAGTGGTCAATACATGGGTCCAGTACCGAATTTTTCATGTGGAACTATAATGTCTCTGAAGGAAAAAGCATTATATGTACCTCATTGCATCTCTACTGCCATTGCCCAAAATTATTGCTCGTCTGAATAAATGGCCACGCAAATAGCTCGGAACTGTTGGAATCCCTATGGAAGTAAGCTGGGAATTTGATAGAGGTTGAAGTTAGCTGGAGTTTGGAGCTTAGAGATTTAAGTACTGCCCAAGAACCTATCTGTGGAAAGTGTTCACAAGTCCTATAGGATAAGTAAATGTACGAGTATGTTGGTATTTTATGTGTAAGACTTTGTATCTGGAACACCAGTCTTCATGAACTGTGGCCTCCCAGATTGAAGCTGCAGTGGATCAAAATCTCATAGTTTCCAAAAATAAGTCATGGTTAGGATGGCAGATGGTTATTACTTTATCACTCTGAACAGCCAGCCCGTCACCCCTGTGATCCCAGCTGAAGGATGATGAGATCCACAGAATCATGTGGATACGAAGGATATTTGAAGGATATTTATGAAGGATATTTATGGTATGAAGGATATTTATTAAACATCCTCTTCATTCAGTCATTCACTGTTTGTTGAGCATCTACCATGGTCCAGGCAATGAGCTCCATGCTGGGGATACAGTGATAAACACATTGGAAGTTGTCCATGTCTTCATGGAATTTATAGCCCAGCAGGAGAGATCAAAGCCTTTATCCTACCAGACTTCTGACGGTTTTAAGTGCTAACAAAACCTGGCCTGCCAGACCTAGAGTGCTCTAGATTAGTAGGACCTCTTGCTCTTGCCTCCCCCTCCCTGAGACTTCTTTCCCTTCCAGGGGGCCTCCTGGCATCTCCTGTACTTTCTGTAGGTACAAAACCTTCACTTACTCAGGACCGAGGCTCTGTTCAATAATGACAAGGCTGCTTTCTGTAGAAATGCAGACCTTCCCACATTCATATGTGGAATCCAGAAGTGTTATCTGAGACTTCAGTGTGCCCTTTCTCCCTGCATTTCCCCTTTTTATCCCTGAGGTCCAAGTCTGAAATTCTATTTAAGGAAAACAACAGACGTATGCAAATGTACCTAGTAACAATGATTAAGACTTAGATATCTTGAAACAGGCTTGAAAAAAGGGGATTCAAAAATAAGTTTTATGTTTGGGGTATTGCAATTGTTTAATTTTCTGGGCTTTCCCTGTGTATATACAAGATCTGCCCTTAGAAGTTGGGCTGTTATTTGCGGTATGTGCTATGGAGTCTGAACCAGACGTGTCCTTGTGGTTTCCATGGCAAAACTCTGTGTGTGTGTGTGTGTGTGTGTGTGTGTGTTTCTCAACTAGACATTTTAGCATGTATGAATTGAGTCTTCAAGGAGTTGCAGACCACAAGCCTATGATTTCAGTATAGGAATATCGTAAGTGAAGCCTGTTTATCTTAACAGATTGGTTCAGAGTTGCAAGAGACATTTGCTTTATGTTAACACCAGTCTAAAGAAAACATCTGAAGTAACGTTAAAAAAATCTGCTTTCTACTGTAGTGAAGATGGATTCATTTTAAATGTAATAAAAGAGAAAGCCAGCCGCTCCTACTAGGAAGAAGAAATAGTTTAAAAGCTCTCTTCTTCAGTTGAACCGAGTAACTTCCCTGGGCTGTGTCAGAAAGCCAGGTAATGGATAAACACAATCCGGGAACTGTCCCGCAGGACAGACTTGAGATTGGTGGAGAGGATGGGAGAGAAAGGACAGAAAGAGAGAAAGGTCAACTGCAGCATTCCTTACACGCCCTGTTTCTTTGTCCTGTGAAAATATTGTATGTGCACAGTGCGTGAAAGGCTATAATTCACTGGGAGAGCTCTGCCCATGACATAAACACTCTCACGGTTTATGAACAGCAGTAGAGCCCTTTGAGTGGAGTCAGCTGTTTATCCCTTCCTCCAGAGCAAAATTCTAAACATGTGAACTCAGGAAGGACACTTTCTGGCACTGACCCGAGCTTTTCCTATGGCATGTGCTTCTTGCTCATGGCTGTCCAGTGAATTCTGTCCTCACAAGTGAAATGCCCTCTGCTGGGTGAGCACAGGCTTTGGGGTCACGCATGCCCATGCCCAGCTACTGTCACAGGTTCTAATCAAATAAGCTCTGTGACCTTGGGCAGGGCTATTAACCTTTCTGAACTTGATCCTGTAAAACAAGACTGTACTCCTCCCTATTGGATGGGCTTGATGTGAAGGGTCAGTGAATGGACATATGAAAAACTCTTGTGTTTAGCTTCTGTTTCATCCCACAGTGCCTTTTCTCACTCCTTCCCACCCTCTTTCTGCTCCTTCAGACCCGTCAGCATTCTTCCCTACCGTTTTCTCTATCCATGCTAATGTGCAGGCAGCTTCTTCCCATCTTTCTAGTCTCGGTTGACTGTTGGTCACATACAGATCTTCCCTAGCTTACGAAAGGGTTATGTACCTATAAAACCATCATAAATTGAAAATATAGTTTATAAGCTGAAAATGCATTTATTACACTTAACCTACACAACATCATAGGTTAGAGTATCACTACCTTAAATGTGCACAGGACACTTAACTTTAGCCACGGTTGGGCAAAATCATCAAACAGAAAGCTTATTTCATAATACAGTGTTGAGTAGTTCACATAACTTACTGAATAGTGTACTGAGAGTGAAAGCGAGCATGGTTGCACGAGGACAGAATGGTTGTAAGCGTATCGGTTGTTCACCATCATGATCGCGCGGCGGCCTGGGAGCTGCAGCTCACTGCCGCTGCCCAGCAGCTCGAGAATCCTGCCACGTATCACTAGCCCGGGAAGAAATCAAAATTTTAAATTTGAAAGTATAGTTTCTGCTGAGCGCATGTCACTTTTGCGTCATCGTGAAGTCAACAAATTAAGTGGAACCGTTGTAAGTCAAGGGCCCAGGGTGCTGCTTTGAAATCTCTTTTTTATTATTCTTTTTCACATCTTTATGTTGTTTCATTTTGTTAATCATACTGTGAGTTCTTTGAAGGCGGGGGCTTTGCATATCTATGTTTTTAAAGATATTTATTGCAGTGTATCCACATACGATAAAGTGGACGAATTTCAGTATATCTTTTGATGAAGTTTTGACAAAGTTACCTTCTCCCCTTTCCAGTTAGTCTCCTCAACCCCAGGACAGACACTGTCACACCTCTTAGTTTGTTTTTGTTTTTGTTTTTAAAGATTTTATTTATTTATTTGACAGAGAGAGACACAGCAAGAGAGGGAACACAAGCAGGGGGAGTGGGAGAGGGAGAAGCAGACTCCCTGCCGAGCAGGGAGCCTGATGTGGGACTCGATCTGAGGACCCTGGGATCATGACCTGACCTGAAAGCAGATGCTTAGGACTGAGTCACCCAGGCACCAAGTGTTTTAGGCGCCTTTTCTAGATACTTCTTCTAAGTGGAATAATACAGATTGTACGCCTTTGTGTCTTTTGCCGTCAGCATAATTATTTCAGATTTATCTGCTGTGGTATTCCTTTTTTGCTGCTGAGGGATTTCCATTATAGGAATATACCATAATTTATTAATGCATTCATCTGCTTATATATATTTAGGTTGTTTCCATTTTGGGGACTTTATGAAATGAGCTGCTAAAAACGTTCTTATATAAGCCTTTTTATAGACATACAGTTTCAATTCTGTAAGTAAATAACTGGGAAGGGGAGTATGTCTATGATTAACTTTATAAGAAACTGACAAATTCTTTCTGAAGTCTTTAGACCAGCCTACACTCCCACTGGCAATAGACCGGGTTCCATTTGTTCCATATCCTCTCTGCCACTTGGTATCGTCAGTCTTTTAATTTTAGCTGTTTCAGAGGGGATGAAATGAGATCTCATTGTGTTTTTTAATCTTAACTTCTTGATGATTAATGATGTTGATCATCTTTTCATGTGCTTATTGGTATATCTTCTTTTTAAAAGTGCCTGTTCAAATTTTGCCTATTTTTAATTAGGCTGTTGGTTTTTTATGAGTGAGTTTTAAGAGTTAATTATATGTTTGTCAGATTTATGCATTACAAGTATTTTCTCCCGATCTGTGGCTTGCCTTTTCATCTCCTTAACAGTGCCTTTTGGTGAGCAGAAAATTTTTATTTTTAATGAAATTGATTTTATTAGTGTTTTCTTTTTATGTAAATGCTTTTTGTAGCCTCATACTTAGTTGCCCACCACAAGGCCATGAAGAGATTCTTCTATGTTTGTTTGTTTATTTTACAAGCTTTCGTTTTGGTTTGCTGTATAGGTCTCTGATCCATCTCTAATTAATTTTTGTATATGGTATGAGATGGACGCTGAAGTTAATTATTTCATATATCCAGATATTCCAGCAACATGTGTTGAAAAAGTTTTTCTTTCTCTGTTGAATTACCTTCATGCTTTTGTCAAAATAAATTGACTATATATGAGTGGGTCCATTTCTGGATACTCTGTTCTGTTTCATTGGTCTATTTTTCTGTTGTTATATGAATACCAATATTTCTTAAAATCAAGAAATGTCAACTCCTCAACTTTGTTCTTTTTGAAGATTGTTTTGGCTATTCTGGGTCCTTTGCATTTCTGTGTAAATTTTAGAATTAGTTTGCCAATTCCAACTCCAACTTCCCCTCAAAAAAAAAAAAAAAAAAAAACCCCACACCCCCCCAAAAAAAAAAAAAAAAAAAAAAAAGCCCACAGAGTTTGGTGGGGATGGCATTAAAGCTATAGATCAACAAGAGGGAAAAAGAGAAAATTGATATTTTAACAATATTGAATCTTCAAATCAATGAACAGAGTTTTTATTTTGGTCTTTAATTTCTCTGAGAAGTGTTTTGAGATTTCAGTGTAGAAGTCTTACATTTTTTTAAGTGGCTTTATTATAAATGATAGTTTCTTAGATTTTATTTTCGACTTGTTGTTAGTGTATAGTAATATAAACGATTTTTCTGTATTGACCTGGTATCCCGTAACATTGCTCATCATGATTACTCTAAATTCTAGTAGCTTTTTTCTAGTTTTCTTAGCTTTTTTACATAAACAATCATATCATCTGTTAACAGCTTTACTTTTTTATCTCCATCTTTAGTATTTTTGTGGTTTTAAATTTCTTTTTCTTACCTACTTGCACTGGCTTGGACCTCCAGTACAATGTTGTGCACAGTGGTAAGAGCAGACATCTGGCCTTATGTGTTCACATTAAGGTTGAGGTTAGCAGTAGGTTTTACATAGATGTCTCTATCACATTGAAGAAGTTCTCTTACATTCCTACTTCGCTAAGAGTTTTTATCATGAATGAATGTTGAATTCTGTAGAATGCTTTTTCTGTATCTTTTGCCCTGATCCTATGGTTTTGCTTTATTCTATTAAAGTGGTAAATTATGTTATTAATTTTTGAATATTGGACCAACCTTGCATTCCAGGGCCAAGTAAACCTTCTCAGTGATGATGTCTATCCTTTTTTATATTATTAGATTTGATTTGCTAATGTTGTGTTAAGATGTTTGTAGTTTCACACTCATTTTAATGAGTGATGTTGGTCTGAAATTTCTTGTGTTATCCTGTCAGATTTTGATAAACGCACCATGCTGGCTTCATAAAATAAACTGGAAATTTTCCTTCCTCCTCTGTTTTCTGAAAGAGTTTATGTAGATTCAGCACTAGTTTTGTTTTTTTTTTAATGTTCAATAAAGTTTTATTTATGGAAAGAAATTCAAAGAAATCTTTACTAAATATAGAGATGTTCATCATTTTTTCTTGTGTTAGTTTTAGCAAGTTGTCTTTTTTAAGCAAGTTATCCAGTCTAAGTTGTTGAATTGAGTGGTGTGAGATTGTTTTAATATTCCCTCATTTTCCTTTTAATATCTGTGGGCTATAGTGATAGAACTTCTTTCATTCCTTATAATGAAAGTTTCTGTGTGTTTTTTTTTTTCTCTCCCCTCTTCTTAAAACAGTCTAGCTAGGAGTATATCAATTTTACTTACCTTTCCAAAGAAACTTATTTATTTTATTAATTTATGCTTTTATCTTTATTATTTCCTTCCTTCTATTTTTCAGTTTAATTTGTTCTTTTTCAGGCTTCTTAGAATGGAAGCTTACATCATTGATTTTAATCCCTTCTTCTTGTTTAAGTCTTTAAACTATAAATTCCTCTCTTAAGTTTTGCATTAACTGCATCCCACAAGTTTTGATACATTTTTTGTTACTTTGTTAGAAATATTTTCTGATTTCTCTTGTGAATTCTTTTTGAACCATGCATTGTTTATAATTGTGCTCCTTGAATTTCAAGTGTTTGGGGATTTTTCTAGATATCTTACTGATTTCTAATTTAAATGTTTTTTGGTTGGAAATCATAATCTGTATGATTTTAAGCCTTTGAAATCTATTGAGATTTGTATTCTGGCCCAATATATGGTCTATCTTCGTAGATAGTCCATGTGAACTTGAAAAGAATGTGTGTCCTGCATTTTCGAGGTATGGTATTATATGTACAGTATTAAGTCAAACTACTTCTTACTCTTATTCAAAACTTCTATATCCTTACTGTTATTTTTTTGTGTTTATTATTATATCAGTTTTTGAAAGAAGGTGTTAAACTTTCCACCTGTGGTTTATTTCTCCTTTTAGTTCTGTCCATACTCACTTTTTGAATTTGGAGGTTTTTTACTTAGGTGCATATATATTCAGAATTATTATATCTTGATAAGTGAGCCCTTTGATCATTATAAAATGACCCTCTCTATTTTTGGTAACTTGCCTTGACTTGAAGTCTGCTTTGTCTGATGTTAATAGGGTTATACCAGCTTTCGTATACTTATTTTTTGCCTGGGTTTATCTTTGTTCATCCTTTTTCTTTCATCCTATGTGTGTCTTCACATTTCAAGGAAATTTTTTGTAGGTTAGTTTTCTTTAAATCTAGTCTGCTAATCTCTGCCTTTTAATTAGAGTATTTGGCTTATTTACATTTTATGTAAGTAATAAACTGATGGAGTTGAAGTCTACCATCTTACTGTTTATTATTTAATTTCATTTATATGTTTCTGTATTTTGTATTCCTTTTGTTCTCCCCTTGCAAATCTTCACTTTGATTTACTTGAGTATTTTTTAGTATAACATTCTTTCTCCTCTTGTCCTTTTAGCTACAGCTCTTTGTGTCATATTTGAGTTATTAATACACTAAAACACATCCTTAATTTATCATTGTCTACCATGAATTAATATCATAACACTTCAAATACAAAGTAAAAACTTAAAACACTTCTAATTCTTTTTATACTTTCTACTGTCCTTTGTACCATTATGCTCAAATGTTTCACTTCTACATATTTTGTGAATCCCATAATACATTGTTATTACTTTGGCTTTTAACAGTGAGCTGACTTTTAAAGAATTTAAGAAAAGAAAGAAAAATCACATCCCACCTTATTCTGTAATTCCCAAATAAAGGACAAAACCCCACTAATTTTTAAATGTCTTCCTTGGAACAAGCCATAAGAAAACCATATCACCCTGTATTGTAGAAGACATTGAGACTTGAAGTCATCAAGAAAAGAAAGCTATACGTGCATGATACCGGGCACCTTTGTCTGCCCTGTGGACTTGACCATTTGCAGTGCACTCCCACACACCTTCATGGGATCATCACTGCAGCCCTTTGTGGGTAAAGTGTAGAAATCCTCACTGTCCTTCATGCAGATACAGAAACTGAAGCTCGGAGTGATGAAGGGACTTTCCTAAGGGCACCCAGCTAGCTCCTAGTAGTTAGGGCACAACACAGGGCCTCTGACTTTCTGTACATCTGTCCCCAGGCAGACAGATATACGGTTCCCTGTTCTCTTGACCACTTGTCCGAGCCTCCCTCCTCAGAGGCCTGGCACTTGGATAACATGAATACAGAGAGGACATGCATGTGGCAATTAAGAGCACTGACCCTAAAGTCAAGACAGCTGAGTTGAAACCTGTTTCTTCCACTCACCAGCTATGTGACCTTGGGCAAATTCATAATCTCCCTGAGTCTGTCCCCCTCTCTGTTAAATAGTGAAGCTAGTTTTAAAGGTTATTACGAGTATCAAATGGTGTGTGAGATTTTCTATTGTTACTTTTTTAAAGATTTTTTTGAGAGAGAGGGCATGTGCACTTGCGTGAGTGGGAGTAGGGGCAGAGGGAGAGGGAGAAGCAGACTCCCCACTGAGCAGGGAGCCCGACATGGGGCTCAATCCCAGGACCCCTGGATCATGACCTGAGCCTAAGGCAAAAACTTAACCAGCTGAGCCACCCAGGTGCCCCAGTTTTCTATTGTTAATTAACAGATTACCACACACTTAACAGCTTAAAACAGCACAGATTATTATCTTAGTTTCTGTGGCTTGGGAGTCCAATACAGCCTTCCTGGGTCTCTGTTCAGGGTCCCATACAACTAAAGATGATGACTGGGGCTCCTCTCTCGTCTGAGGCCCAGGGCGTCTTCCAGGCTCTTTCAGGTTGTTGGCAGAGTTCATTCTTTGTGGTTGTAGGACTGAGGTACTGGTTTCCTTCCTGGCTGTCAGCTGGAGGCTGTTTCCTGCTACGTGCTATCTGCTTCCTGCTAGCCAGCAGTGGTGCATCAAATCCTCCTGTTTCTAAGCTCTGACTTTGGTGTCTCTGACTTCTAGACTGTCAAGACTTCTAGACTTGATTAGGTCAGGCCTACCATTAATGTCCCTTTGTTAAAGTCATCTGTTACATGTAACCTAACAGTCCCAATTACAGAAATATAATCCATTTTCACGGTCCTGGGGATTGGGTGAGGAATCTCAGGGGCCATCTTGGAATTGTGCGTACCACACAGGGTAATGTAGGCGAATTGTCCAGCAGAGGGTCTGGCATGTTGTGAGCATTCAGTCATTCTTCACCATCAACGTCACTATCCCTGGAGGGGAAAAAGAGTTTCAGTTAAAGGATAGCAGAGTCAGCATTGCATCCAACTAAACAGTCCCCTAACCTCAGTGAGTTGGCCAGAGATTCTTAGATTCTGGGCTGCCCCATCCATGCCAGTATCACCTATGGTTGTGTCTTCTTGGTGCCAGCCCAACCAGTTTAGAAAGTCGGAAAAATCCATCCTTCAATTGTTTAATCTACATAAAGCCAACTATCACTTTGAAAAAAATCTGAACTTACTAGTTACCTACCTTGGCATCTTGTATAGGTTTAGGTTTGTCTAGATGAATCAATCAGATGATTTTTTGTAATCCTTTCTCGTCTGATAAATCTGTGAATAGATGGAGGGAGTTTTCCTTGAGTTTCATTGTGTAAAACATCAGCTTGATCCTAGAGGCCTCAGTAGTTTCTTAGAATAGGATTTAACCCCAAACCACCCACTGCAATGGTTTGTCACAAATTAAATCCATTATATAAATGGAATCACTTGAAGAGTATTTCAGAAAATAGCTTCTCAGTCAACACATGGGAGTAATTCATGAACCTCCTAAAACCATTTGTTGTTTCCCTTCTTGCCTCAAGGTCAGAGAGAGATGTTATTTTCTTATTTAGAAACCTATCCAAATGCTCCAAAGCAGTCCATAATTCCCCATATGTTCATCGCACTGCATACTTACATTATTAGTCATCCAGTTGTCTTTGCAGAATAATTTTCCCTTTCAATATTTCTTTACAAATCATCTGTATTCTGGACTATTTTAATTATCTTTCATTGTTAATACCTTAGTATTCCCAAAGACACAGCTTTCTCCAAATTTGTCATTAGCTGCTAAATGCTTCAATCCAGTCTTATGTATTAGCCCTCTAAATAAACCAGATAAAAATACATCTCCTCTCCTTGATTCCACAGAAGGGGGTTAGATGTCCCCACCTGGTTTGCTCCCCATCCCCGCCCTTATTGTGGCTCTGAGGCCCCTCCGGGTCCCTCCAATGCCGAGGAGCACAGCGTGGAAGCCCCAATTTGAAAAGGGTAGTTCACAGTGTGGTCCCAGGAGCCCTGAGGCCTGAGAATTCTTTGGGACTAGAGGATGGCTGTGGGAGGGGTGTCGATGAAGCGTAAGTACTTACAACATGAGCCTGTGTATGCGATTGTGCCTCCAGAACTCGGTCACTTCCTTGCTGCCTTGTTGGCAGCTCCTTAATGCAGCTTAAACTATGCTCTGTTCCCTTTGAGATTTCCTTGCAGAGTCAGGCCTCCCTCTGTGGTCCCTGTGCTTGGTCAGCTGGCCAGAGGGACACTCTGACATGTGGGACACCCATCAGTGTCACAGAACACCCTGACAGGGACTTTGCCACCCTGTCTCTCTCCCTGAGCCACTACCTCTCTTTCTCCCCGCTGCCTCCCTGATTCCCATCCCTCCTCCCGTTTATAGCTATATTTCTGGAACTCTCATCTGCACCCAAGGGTAGGGGGATGGCCAGGAAGGTAAGAATTGTGGCCAGCTATGATTGCTCAGGCCCACATGCCCCCCTGCAAGGGGGGGGGGCAGCCACAGAACTAAGCATGCCACCGTGGGCCAGAAGAGTCATTGGCAGAAGGGAAGAGAGTGAGCGAGGCAAAGCCATCAGGTTTGGGCTCCCAGGAAGCTGTGCCCCAGTGATAGAACCTACAGTTCCAATGCTGCTGTGATTCGTGGGTTTTCTTTATTATTTTATTTTTCCATAAGTTCCTAGGAAGAATTCCCTTTAAAAAAAAAAAAAATCCCAGACTCATATTAGCTGTTCTCCCTTCTGGAGAGAAGAGGGAATTTTCTGGCCCGGCCAGCACAGCTTGGGCAGTCAGGGTGCCCCGGGAGGACAGGAACAGAGCCAGGATGGAACGGGGGAAGGCCAGGGTCACCTAAGCCTTCCCCTCACCCGCAGCCCCGGGGTTCCTGCGTGGGCGAGCACGCCTGTCCCTCCGGGGTTTAGACCTATAGAAGCTGTGAAGAGGAAAGTAAAGCAAATAAATAACACGGAGCGATTGGGTCCTTGAACTCTGCAAGAGAATCATTTTGAAAAGTATCTTCAAGGGATTTGGTTTGTTTTTCCTTTCAGAACAGAGAGCAAGCGAGATGGGGAGGAATCCAGTGCTGCCTGCCGTCCAGGCATCCTCTCCAAATTGCGTAGGTCAGAGAGAACATGTTATTTATTAGAACCTGACGTCTGTTGCTGTGAAACGATAAGCTTCCTTAAAAAGCCTGGCCGTCCATTACTGCTAATGCAGCCGTCATCCCGGGAGAGCCACGCACCGCCCTTCCAGCCGGCACCGGCCAGGCCGTACCAGGCACAGAGCGTTTGCAGCCCTGCTCAGCCTCCTCAGCCCCCTTGGGCAGGACCCCCCAGGCCCTCTTTTACAGGCCCTGCCGCCGCCATGTCCCTGGCTTCTTTTGATTCCACTCTTTGGGCTTTCCGAGGTCCACTTTAAGGACTGACACCACCACCACCACCCCCAATCCGCCCTGCCCTCCTGCTTTCTCAGTGGTAAACAGGGGGAGGGTTTCCTTTCTGGTCTCAATCATGTAAGCCAGAAGAAACCACACATGAAAGGAGTATCTGGGAAATCACGACATCTTTGTCGTGGAAATGAACCGAGTTGTACCATCGTAAAGCTACCAAGTGCTCAGGGGAGGGTTCTGATGATCCCTCCCAGCCCCTGTGACAATGTGGCCATAACCAAATACAGCTTCTTCCTCGCTTGTGAGTTACGGTCATTTATTCTCTTTCTTGGAAAAATAGGCAGCTGTCTTACAGAGCCGAAAGGCTAGGGGAATTGGTTTGGGATTTTTTTATAGCACACCAAAGTAGAAACATACATTTATCAATGGAATCAGAGTTGCCTTTGAACTGTTGGAAGAAATGTAACAGTAAGTAAACACAATGCAAAGAATACTGGCCTGGGAGTTGGGAGACCTCGGTCTCATCTGGGCACGATTATTAATTGCACGTGTGATCTTGGGAAGGAAACTTCACCTCGGGCCTAGTGCCCTCATCTAAAAGCATTGGGCTAGTAGCTGATGATCACTAAGTTCCTGTATATTGGGGGGATTTTAAGTGAAAATTGTATGTAAGGTACCTTAGCACTGCTTTTTTATCCATGTTGAGAAAATTCCATCTCGGTTGCCAGAGGTCAGACGCAAATTGAAAACATTACTAAATGGAATTAAGTACGCTCTGTACGTGATGCTTTTTTGTACAACCCATATCTGGTATTTATAGAACACTTCGGTTGCAGAACGTGCACACATATGCCCTGAACACACACCCAGTAAAATACTTCTAGATGTAATACATGTTCAGATGTCAAGTTAAAACAGCTTCTTGGGAATTAGGTTTGACTGTTCCGATGTGCGTGTTGGTTTCTGACAGGTGCCGCCAGGGCTCCTCGGGGCTGTCATGTGTGATGTGGAGTCCAGCCAAGGCAGGAGGGCCAAGCTGCTTGTTTCGATCACTTCTCATTAAGGCATGAGTTGTAGAAAAAAGGGAAGCAGCAAAGAACAGTCAGGCCCGTCCATTCTGTGCACATCATGAACGACAAGCAGAGGCCTCATTTCTTCGGAAATGGGATTCTGTCTTGTGTGTTGTCAGATCGTGAAGCGTGGGGGGTACCTGTGAAAATGAGCCAGATTCGTGACTTGTTGAAGTGCAGCTTTGTAGAGGTGAGCAGAGACAAGGAGCAGATATTGGGGCAGTTATCTCTGCTCAGAGAGCGGCAAAGTAGCTCAGAGAGGAGCGGAGATGGGTGGCCGAGTGGACAGCGGGGACCAGTCTCGAGACATGGAGCTGGGAAGGAGCCTTAGAAACCATCTAGTATAGCCAAGATCGAGTATGGTAAGCATTAGCCATTCTGGTGGGAATTAAATGAAATAATTGGCAGAAGACCCTTAGCACAGCAGTTGGCATAGACTTGACATCATTTTCATTTCCTGGAAAAATGCGTTCAAGCCATACATACCATGATTAGAACACTATGCTCATGCTCACTGGTCCAGAGTCCAACTCAAGCCACCTCTGACCTCCTGCCTCTACTCTGCCTCTTGCCCACTCCCTTGCTCCCAGGAGCGGTACAGGGAAATCACTGCCCGCAAGCTCACACCCATCCACCCACCCAGTGTGTGGCCTGCTGTCCTCCCGGTGGCTCGCCTGGGAGGCTGGGAGCTACTGTGGCCATGGGGGAGAGCGCGGGGTACTATCGAGCAGAAATAGCTCGTCTGGGAGACCCGGCACAGAGTACCTTTAAGGGAAAGTAAACATTCCTGTGGCCAAACTTAGCACTAGAATCAGTGGGCAAAGAAAGAAAGTGGGGTGTTGTAATAGAGCGGGCCAAAGGATAGATGCCCCAAACTAGCGGGAAGGCTGCACGTGGAGAAGGGGATGAAAAATTCCAGTGACTCTTATGTTCCCAGACAGACAGAACCCCTGGCACTTAGTCATATGTGGTGGAAAATGGAAGCCAGGAAAGCAGAAGTGAGACTGGAGTGCTCTAGGGTCGTCCTTAATCCCAAGTCACTTCTGAAGAGAACAAGTGTTTTCCCTCCTGGCCGATCCGGGCTGAGTTGCCAGGTGGAGAGGCTGTGGCCTGAGTCAGGAGAACAGGCTTCAGGGCAGCCATGATTGTAAGGACCAAGTGTAACAGTGGCTGCTGCAGTTAGGTTGTTGCTAGTAATTCATTCAGCAAACATTTCAGGGTGATATATACGATATACAGAGTAGGCGCAAAGCTCTGGGGACCACCACACACCCAGTCTGAAGACCCCCACCTACAAAGCCTGCTGATGGATGTGGGGGGCAGTCCCTCTCTGGTTGACATTCCGTTCTGACGATAAGCCATCCATGCTTTAACGACTTAGTACGCTGGGTATGAGTCAGAATTACAAAGTGGGGCGCCTTTCGCTCTTCTAAAAATCAGAATCAAATTTTAGAAAACCAAAATTTCCCATTATTGGTCATTTTAGGGATCAGATCTTTAAATTGTCATTATTCCAGTTGTCCAGAAAAGTGAAATTTTCAGGAGCGTATCTGTAAGGGCGTCATGTCAACAGAAATGACAATGGATGCTCCAGTCTCTCTTGATCATCTGACAGATGAGGATAATGATGGTAAATGTGTGCCGAGTGCTTGCAGTGTTATGAGCACAGCTCCAAATGCTTCGTAGATTTTCAGTTCCTATAATTCTCATAACAACCTTATGAGATCAATACTGCCATTATACCTGTTTTGCAGATTATGAAGCTGAGGCCCTGCAAAGCAAAATGACTCATCCAAGGTCACAGGGTAACACGGCACAGGAACTGAGAATATACATCAGTTTTCCTGACTTTTCGACCACATTCTGCTCTTATACTACTACACCTCTCTTCCCCCTTGGTTGCCTGAGTTCTTCCAGCTCAGCCAGGCAACTGAGCCCAGCATTCTGTTTAGAACTGCAAAGCCTCCAGGCTCTCGACCTTGGTGGACACCATGGTTTGGAGTGTCCCAGGGTGGCCATGCAGACATTTTGATTAGGCTCTCCCCAGACGACCAGCATCCAGCCAGCCAGCCAGCAGATGTTTACTGTATTCAGAGCAGGTATCAGGCACCATGATAAGTGGTGTGTGGGACCCCATCCCTGCCTCCACCAAACCAGAGATAGGGTGGAAATGCTACATAAATGGCTGTCTTCTAAGGCAGTGACGTGTGCCATGTGCAGTAGGAGAGAAAGGAAGTCTGCTTCCTGAGGTCAAGGAGGCTGACATTGGAGTGTGAGTAAGATGTGATCAAGGGAGGACGTATCTGCCATAGGGAAGAGACTGCCCAGAGGCCAGGAACCGGGGCATTCTGGGTAGCCAGGACACACTAAAGAGGGCAGCAGAAGTTGAGGCAGGAGAGGAAGAAAAGAGGCAGATAGCAGCCTGCAGGTTGGAGGGAGCATGTGCCCTGAAATCAGACCAACCAGAAGTCAAATCCTGGTTCTCCCACTCTGCGGCGGTATTTGGTTACCCCTGTAGACATTGGTTTCCTCATCTGCACGTGAGGGAACAGTCCTCTTTCACGGAGGATTCTGAATGTTCATTGGGAAGCGGGTTATAAAATGCGGGCGTATTGTTGGTGTTGGGCTAATAACCGTGGTTACTAACTGCCATGCTAGGACATGTGGCCTTTTCTTCTGTGGGCAGTGAGGGTTTTCTTAGATTCATGAAGTGCATATCAATCCAGTGTTCTGCCCAGGAGTAGGTGTGTAAATTCCAGTAGATCCTCCTTAGCCTGGAAACTAGTCACAAAGGCAGTAGAAACTAAGTTCTGTGGTCACATCGGCGGAACGCTATTCGGGAATGTTTGCCCCCGCCCCTCCTTTGCCACTTCAGTGCCCAGGGCTTTCAGAGACCAAATAATTTAGTATCAGTAGATCCCGTGCAATATTTAGGACACATTTATACTAAAAAGTTACTCGTTCACCTGAAATTTAAATTTCACTGGGCTTCCTATACGAAGGGACAGCCCAAGAATCAGTCAGAACGATCTGTGTGGCTTTCTGGGGAAAGGGAACTCAGTGGTCTTCCAGACTTCTCTCTCGGGGACTATGAGCTCCTCACAGCTGGCCTTAGGCAGCGCCTTCAAGTCACGTCCTGAGCAGAGATGTGAAATACTGGGGGGTGCCCCTGTGTATGTTTGGGGTTGGGAGTAGGGGTGGTGGGGGTCGTCTTGTACCAATCTTCCCATATCCCCACCCTCTTCCTTCAGAAAAGAAACCCATTCCTGCAGACAATTGGCAGAACAAAGACAGCCTTCGTGAACTGATAACTTGTCTCATGGAATACGTGCAAGCCCCCTTTCACAGAGTTTTTCTTCCAGGAGCAGTGCTAAAAGTGGGAACTTCAGCTGTCCCTTGTGGTGTGACTAGAGATGTCTGTAGCAGGCATGACAGTAACTGATCGAATGCTCCCTGCTCTGGTGAGTCTGAGGACCAGGGCATTGGAGCTGGAAGGTCAATCTGGCCGCCTTGCTTTGGGAGCGAGACAAAGGAGACCCAAGAAAGGAAGCCCAAGGTCATACAACCATTCAGAACTTGAGTCTTAGTTGAAGTCTGGGTCTGTGACCCTAGGCTCTTCAATGTCAATTTAGCGGATCTGGAAACTCCCGCCACACTTGTCTAGTTGATTTCTGAATATTTTCCCTGGGTTACTTGGTGACAGTAGTCTCCAGACCCCCTACTGGCTGCGTGGCCTTTGATGCTGCCATAGCCAGCTCTATGCCTGACTCATCCCTGCCTTGAGGCCAAGTTTGTTAAGCCCCTAAGAGCGAGATCACTCCTGGTAGGGAGTGAATGCACTTTCTAAGACCAGCTTGATCTTGGCCCTCGCCTTTGATGCCTCCTTGCTGATCTCTTGGCCCCACCCGCCCCAAGTGCTCTGCGGTTGAGATGGAAAAATCCACCTTAGAGCAGATGGCTTTGAACCTCAGTTTCAGAGGCATAATTTGTCCATGTAACATGAGGTGAAAATTAAAACAACACAGGGCGTAGTTTTGAGCTGCACAGCGCCCTTGGGCTTAAGAGTGACTTTGACCTATTACTCCCAGACCAAAATGATTATCCAGCTGCCAGTGAGTTCTTAGAGGAATCACTTGATTAAATGGTGTCACCAGTGAGGTGGTGTTAGCCCTAAGACCGGCTTTATCTGCACACTCTGCAAGCAGGCCTGACCGTGCAGGCCAGGTTGGCCCGCGTGGAGACCGGGAGCCGCGCATGGAACCTTCCCCTCTTTTCATTTTCTTCTTCTTGCCACAACCTGTCACGAGACCAAGAAAACTTGTTTTGAAAATGCCTGACAGCCGAAACAACCTGTTCTCAAGCCCCAGACGAGAGGGTTTGTCCTCTCTGACCATTTATGCACTGTTAGATGTTTGACTAGCTGCTGACTGGAAAAAATGAATTTGCTGTTTTCTTCTCCTATGGTTCACAGACAAATGCCAGTGGCTTCACAGGACCTTGTTTCCCTTTTCTCTCCAGCCCTTCACCAGAGACATTTTAAGACTGGGCCGGAGTCTCACTGATGAATGAACCTTAGCAACATATACTTAGAGGATATAACCAATGGTTACATCTGTGCCAGCCGAGCTTGCTCTGTGGGTTGTCTTTCCCAGTCCTATTAGACTTTAACCTGTGATTTTCCACTTGCATTTTGGGCCTCTCTGAAGTTAAATGTGGGAGTCAGACTCTCCGGTTACCCGAGGGGCTGCTTTGGCCTCTGCATTGGTGGCTCTAGGGCTGGCAGCTGTTCCTCCCCCCGAGCCATGCAGGTCTCCATGCTGGGTGGTCTTGGGTCGGGCCTGTGACTGTGAAGGAGTCACTTCCCTCCTCTGAAAATACTGGGGTTGGACTAGAACAAGAATTGGCGAACAACAGCCCGCTGCCTGTTTTTTATAAATAAAGCTTTATTAGAACCCAGCGACACCTATTCATTTACGTATCATCCGGGGCTGCTCTCACAAGGGCAGAGTCAAACTGTAGAGGTAGGCATACGGCCCACAGAACAGAAACTAATTACCATCTGGCCCTTTCCAGAAAAAATTCACTGATCCCTGGATTAGATGATCTTTAGGGTTTTCGGATCCATTTTATCTGACTTTTGAACTTGCAGTAGGCAGTTTTTGTATAGCAAGAGTTCCTGAAGTAACTAATAAGGGGCTTGACTCTCTCTCCCCAGTAGTAGTAATGACACAAAGCATGCTTTGAGATTGGTGGAGGACAGAGGATGGGAACTTATTCTGCTCTTTTCTGGTTTATTTTGCTACATGTCTGTGTTTATTGGTCTGCTGGCTCTGGCATCCATGTGTTCACTGGTCTTGGAAAAAAGACACCCCAGCTTTGCGGGTCTGACTGAATTCAGTGGCATGGTTCAAGGCGGGCTACCATTTGTACCCCCATGCGAGAGAACACCGAGTCGTTGGCTTGACCACCGTGGCAGTGAACTGGAGCAGGTGCTGCCTGCAGGCCCCGCCCCTCCTGTTCTGTCTGTTTGTCCCTGAGTCTGAGCTGTAGGAGGGCCAGGAACAGCCCAGAGTGCTAGGGTAGGTTGGTGGCTGTGGTCAGAAAAACAGAAATGTGTCCTTAAAATGCCTTAAAAAAATTCAGAGACTAGGCAAGAACTAATCTCTTTCCTCTTCTTCCCCCGTTAGCAATCCAAACAAGATTCTAATTTATAAACTTGGCGCCCTAGTGACAGGCATCCCCCGTGCGTGTCCCAGATGCATAATAGAGAATCCAAAGTACAGAAGTGAATGGTCCTCTTCTCAGGGCCACTCTGGTCTATAAAGAACTTCTGTGCTAACTGGAAAAGGTGCCCCCTTTGGGTCGTGCAGAGCAGAGTTCAACTAATAGCTTTGGGTATGAAAAAAAAAAAAAGGAAAGAAAGAAAGAAAGAAACCTGTCTGTTTCTGTGGGCACATAGCGCTGGGAAGACACACAGCTTAGCCAGGAGAGCAGGGGCAAACTTTGGGGCTCACTTGCTCCCTTGCCAGACGCCTTTGTGCAGAGTAGAAGCTGCCTTCCCAGATGTAGCAGCATCTTAGAAGTCTGTGGGGTCTTCTCCCAGGGGCCTCACTGGCCAGCAGCAGGTTAACCCAGCCTGGCCTCAGTTTCTGAGCTGCAGCCGCCTGGGCTGGCCCCCGGCATGCCCGTTTTTACCTGTCCCCACCAGCTGGCAGGGGTGGCTCAGCATCTCGGGGCAAGAAGAGGGGTGCCCCACGGCCAGAAGCACGAAGAGTCAGTCCCCTCCCAGCAGACACGATAGACCGTGATCTCCTTTAGGGGCTTATTGTGGAGAGCCCACGTCCTGACTCCTCTCTGCCCACTTCTGACCTGAATCTGGCTGTCCGCTTCAGGGATGCCCGTGATTTTCCAGAGTTCTACCCCAGAGGTCAGATGCGAGCAGCACGAAGAAATGCGTTACGGGTCCAGAATAGACGCGCTCACAGTGGTGGGAGCTGAAGTCACTCCCGCGGCAGTGGGTTCCACGTGGCGCGGGGTGTGCAGTGACGCCGCGCAGGGACAGCCCTCCTCCATCGGGCGTGCTGTCAGAGTGGTTTTCGGGAGGTGGTTATGAATCTCCACGGGTTAGATGGCTTGTGGGCAGATCCGATTTCTAGCTCGCAGCTCCCGCTGGGAATTGTGTTTGGGCCAGCTGTGTGGGCAGATTCTGAAAGATTCCTAACCTACCCTTTTCATTCCGCATCTAGCCATGGTTCCCAGCAGCTGGGGGGCTAGACGATTGAGAAGAAAGAGAAGCCGGGAGCCCACAGTAGCCCAGGACTTAAAAGTCTACTTCCTGTCCCCTTTCTTGGTTCTCAAAGCCTACCGGGAACAAGAGGAAATGTAGTTTGTCATTGTTTTGAGCGCCTAAAATGTGCAGAGCACCATGCTAAGGAACAGAGTCCTGCGTCCAAGAGCACTTCTCTCTGTGCCCTAGAAAGACGCCGTCGGGAGGAAGAGGGTGGGCTGTGGGCATCCGTGCTGCCGCACCCTGGGGGGAAGGTAATGCAGCCCAGGCAGCTGGCATGGGGCAATAACCCTGTAGCCCTGCAGCTCAGGCCCAGAGGCCCAGGGTCTGAGAGAAAGAAAGCTTACACTTAGCAAATGTTTCTGGTTTTTAAAACTTCTACTTCAAGTTACCAGGCTCATGATGCCCCTCACTTTGAGCTGCAGATGCTAAGGGCAGATGTGTGGTGGGGAGCTGCGCTGAGCAGGGCCCTCCCAGTGCACCAGGGGTAGGTACCGAAAGCTCGGTAGTGGAACGCGTGTGCCCCAGAGTCCTGCCCTTCCTGCGCCAAGCCTGTGGCCACAGAAGGCACAGAAGACCTTCCCGGGCGGGCACTGTGCTGCCACAAGGCACTAGCCTCTACCCAGGTCCCCCTCTGCCTTTACCGCACAGCCGAGCTCGGGCAGGCTCCCTGCTCTGTCCACGTCTGTCTCTTCATGAAGTGTCCAGGGAGGGGGTAGAGCAACAGTACCTATTGCATACACTTGATTGTTGCCGGGCTTAAAACGGGCTTATTTTAAAAGAGCATATTATAAACTATAAAATACTAAGTATCGAATTAGTTCATTTCCTTATTCAGCAAATATTAAATGCCTCCTGAATGCCGGCCCCATTTAGGCAGTGCTCCCGGGTATTCCAGACCCTCTGGTAGACAGGAGCGATTCCGTCCATGTTTGTTGCATTAAAGGCAGGAATCAGCCGCTCAGAGTGTTCCTGCAGCCGTGTGTTGGGAGTGGAGGGCGGGAGGAGAGGAAGCCAACATGGTTTGAGTCCTTACCACGTACCTGGCATGGGTTCCTCATCACAACCACACGAGCTGAGTCCTACGGGAAATACACGGAAATTCGGGGTGGCCAAGCCTGTGTCACAGGCTTCCCCAGGGACACACAGGAAATAAGTGACCGATCCGTATTTGAATTCAGCTCTCTCCGACTCCCAGATCCGCAGGTAGGGGTGGTTGCCGGGGGCTCCCCTTGCCACCGAATGACCCTAGCAGGTTCTCTCTCTGCACCCTCGGATTTTTCTTCTCCCAAACATCCCCCAGCTCGATGACTCAGGCCGAACCCTAGCCAAAAACGATCCCTCCTGATTGTAGGCCAGAAAATGGAAATCATGTGAAAGGAAAGCAGGACCACGCTGTATCACCACAAGCCAAACGTCATGTTCACAAGGGGGCAGGCTTTAGGGAAGCAACAGCCTTTGCTGCCTGCTCACAACTCCTTCCATGGTGAGGCCCTGTGAGAAGAGTCTCACCCAGACAATGTACTCTGGCGAAGGGAGGGTGAGGGTCTTTTACCATCAAGGACCCAGAAATCTCCCAAGAGAGTTGTTGATTTCCCCACAACAGCTAGCGTTTGGAAATAAACATAGTGAAAGATTTCGTTTGCCCTCATCCTGAGGCCTTGCCTCTGACTCCCTGGAGAGGACAGGGGGTCATGGAACTCTTGTCCTTGTGCCGGTTCCCAGCTCAGCAACGGCGCCTCCTTAAGTTTAGCGCAGGTATTTATTCTGATAAAGAAGGGTTTTAAAAAGACCAAACAAGGTTATCAACTGGCTTGGTCTCCAAAAAAGTCCCTGCCTGGACTTACTAGATTCAGGAATAGTTACGCCTGGGCTGATTAGATTCAGGAAAAAAAGGATGTTCATTCATTGTTTGTCAATCACGGGACAGAACGGGAGAGTATGTCTGGTCACTGAGGTTCAGTCCCCCAAAATGAACCCAGAGGCCTCCAGTGTCTACACCAGGGGGGGTGGGGGATCTGAAGAGCTGGGTTCGAAGCTGGGCAGACCCAGGGCTCCAGAGTCAGCAACACCAGGGAGCTCCTGCCCACAGCGCTTAGGAAGGCAGCCTGGCCTTGGGGTGCACAGTGCATGGTGGAGGCTCAGCCACCCCAACCATCCTGTTCACAAGCCCCCCCTAATCCTCAGCTGAGCGTGAGCCACCTTGCTCCGCCCGAGGGTCATCACAGAAGCACACAACGTGTATATGAGAGTCATCAACTTGCAACCCCAAGCAACTGAGGTAGGATGTTTTGTTCCAGAAGACCCAAGTAGGACCCAGGGGCAGGGGTTCCCAGGAGACAGATTTCAGTATAGACTGAGGCAAAACATGATAACTAGTAGACGTGCCTTGAAATAATGAGCTCTCCCTTGTGAAAGGTGTTCAGGCCAGGGCTAGAGGATCACCCCTCAGAGGTACTGTTAGGGCAAGTCCTGCCTTGTGCAGGATCCTGAGACCTCCTCCACCGTGTCTCTGGTTGGCCCCAAATGAGTGGCTCCACGGTTGGCCCTCTAGAACTCACAGGCAGGACAGATGTCGCGGCTTGGGGGGATCGCCACAGGCCTTGTGGAGGGCCTGATGCCAGGCCTTGAGGTGGGTCAGTTCGGGTAGGAAGGGAGGCCCCCAACATGGTACATGGCCCAGGAAGGCTCCCTTTACCTGCAAAGCAAACAAGCGCTTACTTAACTGGCTCCCAGCATTGCAAAGGGGGAATTAATTACTGTTTGTGATACACTTGAAGATTCCCCGATGAAAGACCTTGTATAAATGCAAATTATTATTATTGTCATTAAAGATGCTAGACGTCTGGCCTGCTGGATAATGCCCTGGTTTAGCTCTGAGCAGAAAAGAAAGCCAGCTCCAGGCAGAAACTTTGCTCTGGTTGATCTGGGCATCGCAGTGAGAAAGAGCAGGTCTGGGAGGGCTTGGCCCATGACTGTGAGAGTGAAGCCACCCAGCTCCTGACCAGATTAGCATGCCGCTCTGTCGTCCAAGAGTCAAGTGTCTGCGTGCCTCCGAGGGCCAGGGCCCTGCTCAGGTGCAGGGATCAAGATTCCTTGATCCCTGCAGGACCCGGCACTGAGAACTGAGCAGGGGCTAGCCATGAATGAATGTTCGGTTGTGTGCCGGGCTGAGGGATGGAAGGAATGCATGCTGGCCACACAATCATGGGGTCCTACGTCAGATCTGGAGACAAAGGAGGGAGCTCTAGAAACCTCAGATATGTGTGATGTCTCTGATGATGCTTATTAAGGCTTTGAGAGAACCCCTCTAGCAAAGCACAGGGAGAGCTTGTTTATTAATTACTATTTCCATTTAAGACACCGTCTCTGGCTTAAGTGGTTGGATTGCTACCAAAGCAATAATAATAGTAACAATAATGGATAATAGTGTATTAGACCTGGACATGAACTCAGAAGCCATCCCTGCTCTTGACAGAGGAGGCATCTGGGGGCTCAGAGAGGTGAGGTGGCCCATCCCCGGCACATAGCAAGTTAGTGGCAGAGCCGGGATCACGCTTCAGGCCTCCCCATTCCTAGTCTACAGCTCAATTATTTCAAGATAATAATACCTCCCGTTTTATAGCACTTTACAGACGTAGTACTTCTCAACAACCCTGGAGAGGTTTAAGATGCCAGACGACCTTAATATTAAAGGACCTTCTGCCCTTTGCTCCTTTGGGGCTCATTATTTAGAGAACATTCGCGATGCCTGGCTCGTGCAGCTGGGTAGATGGCAGACGTCCTTCTTGCACTGTCTTTGCCTTCTTGCGGACATTCAGAGTAGGCCTCACTCTTCATGTGGCGCCTGAGTCCTTCCAGGAACTAGAGGGACAAGTGAGAGGGAGGCCAAGTTCATCCTTTTGTCCCTTATTACTGCAAAGCCACCCAGTGCAGGTCCCCAGAGGACGACTGAAGAGACCGGTCAACACCCCTGGAGACATAAACCTGGAAGAGAGAGGGCCGTTGAGGGGGGTTTGCACGAACAGATGTGGGTGTAATGGGCGCTGGTAGTAAGTCTCCCTCTGAATTCATTACCGGGCTGTGGGCAATTCTAGTTTTCATGGAGGAGGTTGAAATATAGCTGCGTTGCTGTTTGGGAGGGGAGGATCCATGCGTCAAAGCACGGAGTGGTCCCCAGGTGCACCCCCTCACCGGAGACAAGAGTCCCGGTGACTCAGCGTCCTGCGGCTGCCCCGAGGTGGAGCCCGGACCCCCCCCCCCATAGCTCCGCAGCTCTTGTTCCTCTGGAAACTGTGGCCGTGGGGAAGGAATGTGTACTTCGGAGTTAAGCAGCTCTGGATATATAGATAGTGTTGCCACCAGTTACCTGTGTGATCTTAGAAAAGTTACTTGGCGTCTCTGACTTGTAGATTTCTCATTGGCAAGGACAGGTAATAAGGCCTCCCCAGTAGTAGGCCCAGGAGAAGGAGTCAACGTAAAATAGTACAGATGGAAGCAAATAGCACGCTGTCTAGCAGGTGGTAGGCAGCTCCTCCCCTCCGAGGTTCCTGCCGTCCACAGGAACACATTTATTTTATATCCTCACCCAGTATTTATGACTCAAACAAAAGTTTCCTGAAAAACTGTTTCCCCTTGCCCCATATGACACACCCTGATTTCATTTTGTTTCATGTTCATGCCAGTCGGGACCCAGTAAATGGATTTTACAACCCGCTCCAACCATTATACCGACCACCGGAACCCGCCCGTTTGATACCCTGTGTGGGTCTCATTTACCCCCATTGTATGTACGTGTGTCCTTTCCTTCCAGTCCTTCCTTCCTGCCCTTCCTGTCTGTAACTGGCACGGGGGCCAGAGCTGGCCGGGGACGGCGTGGCAGGGCGCCGGGCACAGTGCAGAGGGGAGCCCTGCCGAGCAGGTGAGCTCCTCTGGCAGTGCTCCTCCTGGCCCTCTGCGGTGCCTCAGTGCGACCGAGAGGACCCGTAAGGCCCTCCGCCTGCCAGACTTCTGTCCCCTGCCAGCCTGCTGGAGAACTTGGCTGTTCTCCCAGCCCAGCAGAGCCCACCTGAAGTTTCTACGAAGGCCACTGCAGCCCAGCAGGGAGGGTAGGCCTTGGGCGTCCTCTCCCATTGAATAATTTCTTCCTTTGGAATTGCTGCTCTTCCTTCTGTGACCCCCAAGAGCCAGATGTCTGGGGATAGCCTTTCAGCGGCCAGGTGGGGGGATGAGAATGGAAATAAGAGGGCCGATGGCCATCCTTGCCGCCCCTCCCCCAGCTGTGCAGGGGGCAGCTGTCTGTGAACACCCAGCTGTGGGGGTGAGGCGCGAACACCCAGAGAGCAGGCAGGGGCCCAGGCAGCCAGGGAAGACATGACCTCCAGCCAGCTGCTGAGAGTCTAAGTGGGAGACCCCGAATGTAGGCAGACACCACCTTATAGCCCCAGGGAGATTCTCCAGGGAGGATGGGATTGTTTTAATGCCCCAAAGTGTTGATTTCCTAAGCATTTCCCAGTCCTTTGGGGGTCTGGCCCTCTTCTGGGGAGGCTGATGCCTGGGGGTGCTGAGCAGGAGCCTTGGGCCGTGCCCGCTGCAGTGTGACTCGGGGACGACCTGCTCTCGGCAGGGCCAGCTCAGCCAGGACCCTGAGCGCTTCCTCTTTGAGGTCTAGCCTTTGGTTTTTCCCCCTTCGCTGACAAAGAGGGGAGGGTAATCTGTGACCTTGGCAGTGACTCATGGCCATCGGACAGGCGGTCCGCTTCTCCCCAGTGCAGGTGAGCTCAGGAAAAGCCCTTGCCCTGGCCGGGCCGCAGAAAGAGCTTGGCTCCCTCCATAGGCATCCGCACAGCCATCTGCCGGAGCCAGGACTCGGCTCCCGTTCATGCAGCCCGGGGCAGAGCAAGCAGAAGATTGGTGCCTGCAGCCGAGGCACCTGCTGCCCGAGGCACGGTGGGCAGGTGCAGATTGGGAGACAAGATGAGCGCAGGGCTGTGGCTCTGCTCTGGGGTCCCAGGCAGCGCCACACTCCTTAGCCCTCAACACCCACTGTCTGGCTTCCGTCTAGCCAGGAACACCCCATCATCTCAGCACACCCCACTACGCGGGGGCCCAGCCTTTCCCAGGGGCCACACGGGTACCCTCTCCTCCCAGCCTCTCATCAGGTGGGATCAGGATGGAGACAGCGTAAGGCTGAGAGATATGAGATAGGGAGGACTGGCCCAGACTCTTCCCCTAGCTCCAGGGCCTCTGGTCAGCCTTGGGGCCGGCCTTCCTTCCTTCCTTCTGGCCTGCCTTCCTTCCTTCTTTCCTTCCTTCCTTCCTTCCTTCCTTCCTTCCTTCCTGCACCAAGTTGGCATTTGCTTGCTGTGAGGCCCAAAGGAAGTTGAACACCACTGGAGACTAAGGATGAACCATCCTGAAATTCTGCCCTTGACTTACAGAGAAGGTTTATGCTAACAGCCATAATTATTATACACTGTGTTAGAGGAACCACTAACTTCTCTGGCCCTCAGAGAAGGCCTGTAACGTTTAAACTGTAACGATTGAACTATCTGACTTCTGAGATTTCCTTTTGTTCCAAAAGTTTATAATTTTAAATTATTCCTTTGAGCCAAATGTCTACATTTGTTTGAGAAATCTTTATTAAGTCGCTATGTGTTGAGCCCTAGACATGAGGCTGGGATGCAGAGATGGACGAATATGACCACTGCCATCAAGGAGTGTAAGATGGCTGCGGGAGGGACGGCTGGGGTCTGACAAAAGTGGAGCCCCATGGAGGACGGGGGCCCTGTGGCTGGGGGAGGCTCAGGAGCCCGTAAGGACTCCCCGTCCCTCCCTGTCATTTGGCTAGCTGACCTCTCCTGTCTCCCCCGCCTTCTCATTACACTGCCCCCAGGGATGCCAAGGGGACAGAGACACCAGGCCCTGGGAGCAAGGCCTCACCCCTGCAGTTGCAGAAGCTGGCTGCAAGCTAGCATAGCCCAGAGGGACTGGCCAGGCTCCAGAGGGCCTCCTTGGAGAGCCTCAGAAGGAGAGAGAACCACTAGGTAATTTTGATCATTTTAGTAAGCATTTAAGAACAACCTGTGATTTAGAAGGAGCCAGATTTCATCCCAATACTTTGATGTCTAGAAATGGTTCCTGGTTGGTTGGTTGTTGAAGTCCTCCTAAAACAGCACTTGATTTAATTCAACACATACTGGGACGACAGTCCTAGCCGTCGGCAGTCTCACAGGCGAGGAGCCCGAGCTGTACAAGACATTGTCTAGACGCCAATCTAAACATTCCAGACTCAAGGCAGACCACGGCTGGGCCTGAGGTCGGAGGCCCAGAGAGCTGCGGAATCCAGCAGAGGGGCGATGGGTTCGAGCTGAGGGTGACGGCCGCTTCGTGAGCCTATGCGCATGGGCCCGTGTGCCCAGTCAGCTGTCAAGCCTTTGCATCTCAGGCGTGTTGGTTTTCTTGTTTGGCAAGTCCGGACCCCCTAAAACTGAACCAGGAGTGCTCAGAGGTTGGCACATTACGGGCGACTATGGGAACCAGTTGGAACCATTTGTTTGTTCCAAAAGCCCACACCAGAGAGCCAGGCTGACGTCGCCTGGGGCACAGCCAGAAAATTAGCTTCCATTGTGCCAGTCATTTGCCCACCAAGGCACCCCGAGTGGGATGGGCGGTCTTCACAGGGGCCTTTGCAGGGTTTGGGGTGAAGGGCATTGGAGTAGAACCAGGCCTCTTTGTGGAGATCCTATTTTGGGGATGACCCCTATGACACGAGTAACCCCAGATGAGTCCGTATTTACAGCGGCCGCCGGGGACAACGAGGACAAGGCAAGACCCCGAGAAATGATTAGCAGGACTTGCCTCACACTATTTACGGGACGGCTTTGATTTTTCAGACCACAATCGGTTTTCATAGGACTGATTAAAAACATGTGCCAGTGGAAGTCACAGCTGCAGAAGAAAAGTGGAAAAAGAAATGAGCCTTAGATGTTTTGGAACTTGCCTCTATTTGCAAAAATGAATCCTGACTTGATTTATATTTCCTTGATTTACTGACAATGAGGGTCGTGTCCCCGAACCGCTTCTCCCTCGCCGCCCCCACTCCACCACCGCCTTGGCCTGACTCCGGCAAACAGCACAAAGCTCATCTCATGATTGCCCAGAGAAGAAAGTATTTTTGAATTCCAGAAAGAGATGACTGCGTTCTGCTTCGGAAGAACTTGATTGTTTAGGCTTTTGTAAAATAAAAAGTCCCAAGGAAGAGAGGCTAAAAAGGCAGCAAGGCCGCAGGGTCTCCTGCACGGCCTCCGCCGTGGCCGTGGGGTGGGAAGACACACTCTGGTGGCACCGAGGTCGGGGTTCCACGGGGCTGGGCCCTTCCCTGAACTCAAAAATCTTTTGCTTTCTTGCCTGCGAACGGAGAGCAGGGCCTCCTGCCACACTCGGCGTGCTGGGAGCGCCAGCCACGCTTCACCTGCTTCGTGTCGCTCCTTCCCTTTCTCCAGAGTCCCCAGTCTCTTTGGGCTTTATTTTCGGTGTTGGCTTTTATTTTCTTAAAGCTGTATCGGTCCCGATGTTCAGATGTTGATCTCGTGGATTTCTCTTCTTTCGAAAAGATCCGTTGAATAAATACAGAACTACAGTTTCAGGAGGGAAAACCCCTGTGGATGAGCCTTTTTGGGCCAAGTTCCTAACTGCCTTCTCCTGAAGTTCTGAGGATTTCCCTGATGGTCCCTGTCAACTCCAGGGGTTCCAGAGCCCCTTCCGCAGAACCCACTGATTATTAGCAACAACGTGTGATGGCACCTCCCCTTGCGGGACAGAGGGACGGCTGCGGAACCAGCCTTCCGTCCCTCTCTCGAGCTGCCTGTGGTGCCCCGAAGCATCTTCTCGGAACCTGCAGGATTCGTCGCTGACCCTGTCTTGTTGGTGAAAGACCTTTGCGGCTAGTCACAGCCGCCATCCTGCCTCGCCACCCTGCTGCCATCTGTGACACACTGGGCCCTGGGCTTGGCCAGGGCCCTTGCTTAATTGATGAAGAACCAAGACACAGAGCAGTTAAGTGACTTGCTCAAGGTCGCATGGATATCTTAGAACCACAAGTGGGTGGCACCAAGAGGTCATCAAGTACAAATGTTCCTGTTACAGGTGAGGAAACGGAGTCCCGGTTCCAGAGGACGCACCAAGCCAAAGCCTGGACTAGAGCCCACGTCTTCTGTTCATGCTTCAGTACTCTTTCCCCTTGAGCCACGGACTCCCCCTTACGATAGCTACTGCCCTGAACAGAGCCGTTGGGGGACCTAGCCCACTTTGACAGCCCCCATCATGGGCAACCGGAGCCCCGGGATTCTTAAACATCCCTCCAGTTCCCAGCTGCCGCCCCCTCCCCGCCCAGGCCTTTGCCCGGAGCCTGGCACAGGAGCACAGCCAGCAGGCTTGGGCAGAAGACTGCAGAGCCTGCCTGTGCCTCTTAGCGAGTAGCTCACCCGGAGTCCGGCTGTGCCACCAGCAGCTCTGGACTGGGTTTCAGGAGATGCACGGTGTCCTGACAAGTTTGAAGTTCGCCAGGCAGCCACGGCGGAAAGGATGAGCTGAGGGCAGGGCCCAGGGCCCTCTTCTTCCACACAGGGGCTCCTTCTTCCGCAGCCACGCGTGCCCCGGCTGTTCCCACAGACTCACGGCCTCTGCCCTCAGACCCAGCTTGGACCCCATGGGAGCAGTTGACATCTGCCAATCATCTATTCAGTCAGGCACCGGGCCACTGTTGACGTGGACCATCTCATTTAATCCTCATGAGGATTACCCTTCAAGGCAATTTAAGGTTATTTTCCCCCTTTTATAGTTAAAGAAACTAAAGCTGAAGAGGTGAGTCGCTTGCCCAAGCGATACAGGCAGGAGCAGTGCCGGGCCTGGAGCCCAGGTGGGGCTGGTTCAGAGCGCACGCGACACTCACTACCTTGTCCTTCACGGCCCACAGCCGACAGGGCCTTGGAGAGCACCGGCTCCCTGCTTGGTACGTGAGGACTCTGATGCCTGGAGAGGGGAGAGAGTTCCCAGCGAGCACCCTGTTCCCTGACTTCTGGTTGGAGGGGTCTGTCTGCCTCGCTCCCTGCCGGGCCTGGGAGCCGAGGCCTGGCCGAGAGCCACTTATGCTCGGAAATCATGGAGAACCTACCCAGCTTCGCTTTGGCCTGGGGTCACTTCTTGAAGTTTTATTCTTCTCACCTGAGACTCTGGGATTGGCCTGAGCTGGGCTTTTATAACACCCGGAGCAAAGGGACTGCCACCAGTGAAGAGGGTCAGAGCCTTACTTTGTCCTGAGGCATATTTAGCTTGAATTTGGTCTAAAAATAAATTCCCTTCCAGCGTGAATGGATAAAATGATGAGTTTGACTGACTCAGGGCCTCTCTCCCCATGGCTCCTCTTGGCCGTGAGCGTGAGCGTGAGCGTGAGCAGGAGGTGAGGAGACCTGCCCTCCCCCACCCGCAGCCCACCACGCTTTAAAGCTCACCATACATTTTGTCTTTGGGTCAAAGAGTTTTTTAAAAGGTGGCAGATAAATAGTGCCTTTGGCAAGCTATACCCTGGGCAGGTCTCCGTTTTCTCTGATAAAGAGTGAAATAAATGAAAACAGCACTTAAAAACAAAAAAAAAATCTATAAATGGCTGGGAGCCCATTGTCATTTCCCCCTTCCTCCTCCTCCCTCTCCCTGAAGTGACTTCGTGAGGAGCCCAGTGGAGCAGGACTCACTGACAGCAGCTGGTAGCCTCATGGCTCTCAGCAGCCCTTCTCCACACTGCTTCCCCTTGGCGTCACGCAGCTTGCCCTGGCAGGGAAAGCCCAGGACAGAACAGGAAACTTCAGAACTTTCTGAAGAAGGAAAGAGCTTGCTCTAAAGCAGGCTCCCTCTTGCCAAGACCTTTTGGTCTGGGGAGCTGGTACTGTGGCAGCCCCGACCCCAGAAGTTTCCGAGGAAAAACTGAGCAGATCAGATTTGCTTCAGGAGCCATGTGACCCTGGGCCTGCAGCGAGGGAGAGGGAGGGGAGTGCTCCCTGCCCCAGTGCCCAGGGCCCCCCTCTTCCCCCGGCAGCAGCCAGCCCCGTTCACACTCCTCCTCAGGTGCCTGTTGGGGGGCCAACCTGTACCCTGGGGTGGGGACGCCACCGTGCTCAGGGGTGCAGGGGTCGCTCACACTCCACGGGGTAATTCAAGCAGCCATGCTAAGGCAGTGGACGTTGGCAGCGGCCTGTCGCTGACCCTTGAGGATAGGCCACCAGGCTTCCCTCCGGCGAACACATGCATGTCACTGGGCGGACAGCAGCAGATGGAACAGGGGGAGGAAGGAGTGGCCCGCACTTGTGGGTGGTGGCAGAGAGCCAGCAGGGTCCCTTCCCACATGGTCCCGTGTAGGCGTCACATTAGGATGGGGTCATCACCCCTGCTCACTGGGGGAACATGGCTCAGGGCTTCCCTTGGCTGCCCAGCCTCGCTCTGGGGCTGTGGGTCTTTGGGCCTCATCACGGTCACTCCTGGCCATAAGGACGAGTGTACCCATGCAGGGGGCAGAAAAAGGCTTTGAGCTCAGAGATGGCGACCATTGGGCTGGCTCGGGACCACGTCAAGCAGGATGTGGATGGAAGAGGGTGCTTTATCCTTCTTTCTCACTAACTGTTGGCATAATTTGAAGTTTGAGAATGGACTGCATTTTCTTCTTCTGTACCTAAACATCACATTTGTCCGCTCTCTGAGGCTACTCTCACCCTAAGCAGCATGTCATGGACTTGCCTTAACTCTTTTTTACAAACCGGCAGCCATCAGTAGGTACGTTAATGATAGCCACTAAGGTCGCGCTGAGTGCTGTCCATGGGCTAGCCTGTGGGGTCCCTGCTTCCTAGGGCCCACCTGCAGCCTGGCAAGTACCACATATGCGTGTGTGACAAACAGTCTGGGAGAAGCACAGAGATAGTCTGTAGGCAGGGAGAGAACCTCTTGGTCACCAGGGAAGACTTGCTAGGAGCCAGCACATTTGGCCTGAGCGTGAGGTGGAAAGTGGCACGTGTGAAGAAAGCGGGTAGCCTGATTGGAGTGGGGGCTTTCATCCTGGACCATGCATGAGCTCCGGGGGGTCTGTGACATCCTCCCAATTCCCCCAGTTGCAGTGGGGGGCACTTTCCTGCAGTTTTTCGGGGAGAGAATCCTTAACTTTCTTAGCTTTTCAAGAGAGGGGTGCAGAGCCAACATGTAACAGAAGGGCAAAAACAATTTTTTTGACATGTTGGAGCCAGATAGTGAAAATCATTGAGTGCCAGGCTGCACATCTGGGGAACACGCAGGGTCTTGGTTGGGGTAGTGACAGAGACCCACACTCGAAGAAAATGTATTCAGTTGCAAGAGAATGGCGAGGTCGGCCTGTGCCCGGGGCAGAAACAGCCTTCCGCTGCAGTTTTGTTAAAGAGCAACAAGACCAGGAGCCAGGGGGTGTCATGAAGGTTAGAGGGACACTCTGGAGGAAGAGGAAGAACCCTCAGGATAAATTCACCACAGGGCTTTAGGGAGAGGTGGAAATAGGGTTCTGGTACAGAAATACAAATGGGCCAAAGCACATTCAAAGACAGAATATTGAGGAGCCCTTCATTTGGAGCACACTGGTTTAAACTGCAGAGACATCCAGGTCGCAGAGTCCCACAGGTGGCTGGAATGCAGGACCGGAAGTTCAGGGGAGAAGCCTGGCTTTCTTTCCAGTAGACCAGACTGCACATATGTTCGGGAATAAATGGAGACCATGGAACACTTAGAAATCCATTTTGTTAGACCCTCTGTGTATGAAATCAAAGATCCAACTGAGTGAAGAGTACAACTCTTTTTGTATTTCAGATCACAGAAATGACAAGGTGGCTGGCTTGGCCACTCTCTGCCTTGTCGTGGGGATGGGGCCCTTGTCCTTGGCCTGGGAGAGGCAGAGGGAGCCCAGACCCAGCAGCCTGGAAGGTCCGCATACAGGCCCTTGAGAGACCACGATAGCACAGAAGTGAACTGCTTGTACCCCCCTTGGAAAAATCCAGAGGGTTTTGCATCAGCAGGGAAGGGAAATCCAACCCAAGATGCATGAACAATAAATAACAACTGTTCTGAGTTAGGTTGAAAGCTCTGAGTTGCACTTTTTTTTCAAGTTGTTTGTGCTAACCGCAATTTTTTTTCTCTCCCCCTCTTTCCCACCAGGGCTTATTTCAAAACCTTTGTCCCTCAGTTCCAGGAGGCAGCGTTTGCCAATGGAAAGCTCTAGGAAACACCAGTCTTGAGAGATGGCCAGCCAGACTGCTCTGTCCACATGTGTGTCAGCACATATGGCCGCTTCCTGGAAGCCGCTTGGAATGCCTTCATGGTAGCGTTTTGCTCACACAGCAGCTTTGCACGCCCCGCCCGGAACGCAGACCGAAGCCGGCTGGCGCTAACCTGGATCCTCGGGCCCCCACCTCTGGCCGCTCCCTCTTTGTTTCCTTCGGTATACTTCATAGTTGGAAGAAATAAAATCTCAGATTCTGACATGGTATTTTTCCAGGGAAAGTAAGACATCACGAATGCACACACCCTTATTCCAGGAAAGCCTTTGTCTCTGAGACCTCATTTAAGTTTTAAGATGAAACCCCTTTTGCTTTTATTTTTCCCTGAAACCGTGTGTGTGTGTGTGTGTGTGTGTGTGTGTGTGTGTGTGTGTGTGTGTGTTACTTCCCAACATCTCCTATTTGGGGCGGCTCTCCATCGGGAAAGGTGCTGCCCGAATGACTCACCTTGCATGGTTTCAGCCACCAGCCAGCTGGGCCCCCGGCCGGTGCTCAGGAGCACGTGGGACCCAGCATCACCCGCCCTCGCCCCCCAGCTCCCTGTGTGCATGCCGTGTGCACAGAGGCGGTCATTAAAATTTGCTGAAAGGGCCGGTGACTCTGTCCTGCCCTCGCATGTCGCTCAGCCCTCCCTAGGCTGATGGGAGAGCTCTTTGGGCTTCTGCAGCCCTGTGCACATCACACCTAGAAAACAGAGGTTGGGTCTTGCGGGCTGTCACTGGCGTATCTGGGGCAACCGGGTTCAGGCCTCTCAGCCGCCATCCAGGAACAGAGCAGGGGCAGATGCCCTGAGAAAGTTCCGCTTGTCCCATATATACGGATTGTCACAGCCTGACGGGGTCTCAGAACGCCCCTTGTTTTCACCCCAGCCCTCTCCCCTGCTGCTCCCTTACGTGTGCAGAGAGAAGTGAGGCCCAAGAGCTACACAAACTCTCCAGGCAAATGGGGAGCAAACCTGGAGGTGGGGGCCAGGCCTCTCCGTTACCATCACAGGACTCCCCTTAGCTTACTCACAGGCTGAGGACCGCCAAGCTGACCCCTTGACAGTTCACAGTTTCCCTTAGTGCTGTCGCGTCCCGAAGGCTTTCCACATAGGGAAGTAGGACGTGCGCGCAGAGGTGAGAGGAACGAGCAGCTGGCCTGCATGGCCTGCGCACTTCCTTAGCCCACCTGCCTTCCCAGGCGGGGGTGAAGCCCCGGCCCACCTGTCGGGTTCAACGGGCCTCTCACTGTTCGCTTGGCTCCCCTTGTGGTTCTTGGAACCCAGGTTTCCCTGTGAGCCTGAAAGGGAACCAGCTCGGGGCCCTTGTGGGGACCACAGAGGGCTCCCTCTCCTTCCTGGCTCCTCCGGCACCCAGGAATATTCCCAGGAGGCAGAGCAGCTCAAACAGACCCCCACCCCCGCCCGCTGGCTACCAGCTGGACGACTGCCCGGCTCTGGGTTCCTACGCAGTGTGGGTACTTTGCCCCCTGCCCCGGAACCTGGGGAACTCCCGTGACAGAGAAGAGTCCAGTGCCCTGGGTCCACACCCCAGCTCTGCCCTTAGCCGGCTGTGCGACCCAGAGTGAGCTCCTTCTCTGTGCCCTGCAAGGACTCGGCTCCTCAGGAACACCCCACCCCCAGCCCCCTCCAGAGATCTGTCTCGAATGCTGCTGCTCGGGCCACCCCTGTGGTTCTGCCAGAGCAGTTCTTCACCAGTCAGGGCGGGGACGTCGGGACTTCGATCACACTCCCCGGGGGATTCCTGTGAGCCCTGAGCCGGCTGACCACCCTGCACTCTCTCCTGCCCCTGGCCAGCCGACTGCCCACTGGGCCTCAGCGCAGCTGTGTGCCGGGCGTCCCCCGCTCTGCCCCGTGACACTGTCACTCGGGACTGCTGTGGCGTCTCCCCCCATGGAGGGGCATGGCTGGGGCTCACGGCCCACAGAGCCGCGAGTCGACTGCGTCCGGTGTGTTTCAGGCCCAGTAGTGGAGTCAGCGCCAGTTCCAGCAGCGGGAGGCTGGCAGATGTGGGGATGGGGTGAGGTCACGTGGCCTGGACCCTTGGCCTTTCAACAGCCAGGCAGTCGTGACGGCAGCTATAGTGGGCAGTGCGATCTGGGGTGGGGGGCGCACACATGCCCGGGCAGGCCGGGCCGTCGGTGACATGCCCGCACATCTGCAAAGCGGGCACCCTCACCAGGATGGGCTGTCTGTCACCCGCTTTGCCTCAGAGCCTCTCACAGCGGACCTGTGAAGTAAGCAAGCGGGCGGGGTGGCCCCCGTTCCACTGATGAGGAAACGAGATCAGAGAGGTGAAGCGAGTCACCCGCAGCCACCAGCCAGTCAGTGCCAGAGCTGCTATGGACCCAGGGCTGCTGTTCGGGTCCATCCACATCCCTGTCATAAAATTTCTCCATTTTCTTTCCCAGCGAAGGATGTTGTGCTATGTAGAGGTTTGTGAGTTTGAGGATTATACGAATTTTAAACACACTTCCATCCCCCTTACCACAGGAGGAGGGCGGGGGCTGATTTTCTTAGGAGGAAACCCAACAGGGGTGACAATGGCCTCCTCGTGTTCCCAATGCCATGGATTCTAAACCACTTGTGAGGTTTAACTGCAGCCACAGAAGCCCGTGGTGCTTACAAATGGGTGACAGTCCCCTGCGTGTTTTGAAGCACTTCTCGGTAGTTCAGCCCATGGTCGAGCATCGTACCTGCACACAGAGTACAGCCCAGGACTAATTAGTAAATGACTATAAAATGCTTTGAAGAAGAAAAGTGCCGTTTAGGAGAGCACATTATTATTACCTCATAAATCCTGTCGCCAGCTTAGTCAGCCCTTGTGATTTCAGGTGAATCTTCAGCTTGGCACAGACAAGGAGAAGGGCTCCGACGTGTTGACTGCTAAGACCCGGGTATACCCTGGGGGACCCTAGGCAGCTGGCATTGAGCCCCCTCCCTGCCACTCGGCTCCCTGAGGACCCGGCGCCAACGGCCCCATGGGGCTCCTCGAGAGAGGGCCGCTTTGCTCCTGGGAATGAACTGGAAAGAGCGTGAACTTGAGGGGACAGACTTATATTTGAATCCTGGCCCTGCCCACTTAGTGGCTGGTGAATATTTAACAAGCAGTTCTTCAGCGGTTTTAAAAAGGACCAGAAAAACAGGAGGGGCCCGATTTGTACTGTTGGCCAGTCTGCACGGTGTAAATACTCCCACTGTGTCCGATTTCCAGTCGCCAGCTGGTCACTGGGTGCAGCCCTGAGAAGAGCGGGGAGGGGGTCGTGGGAGCCCCTGCTGGGGTGAGCACACTCTGGGGTGGGTCTTCACTTCCTCTCTGTCGGTTTTGTTTTCCTCATCTGTAAAATGGCCTTAAATACCTATCTGCCTCCTAGGGTTGTGAGAATAAAATCAGAATTGTACGTAAAGCGCCACATAGGGTGCTTGGCACATGGCAAAGTTTGATCGATTGTGGCTATTACTATTGCGGATCAGAAAAATGATTTTTCCAATGTTGACTTCGGCCTTTTTCTGAAAAGTCAGAATGCCCCTGTTAAGAAGTCCTGCCAATGAATGTGGCCTTTGGAAGCGTGACCCTTTCTGGATGACTAGGAAGACAAAATGATGAATCACCTGGATTTTAGCAAATGAGAGATGAGACATCTCTGTGGGAGTTCCCGCTGCCACCACCCCCACCCCCCACCCTGGGGTGGTGGGACCTCAGGCTCTGGGGAGCGTTGGAGAGCAAACACCCCAGTGACCTGCTTATTCACCCTGGCACCTGCTCTCCTAGGAAAATCAGAGCGGCACAGGTCACTTTTACTTCTGACTCAGTTTCGGTTCCTGAAGACCACAGACTCTTGTTTCGGACGCCCAGCCTTGGTAGAGAAATAGCCACACTTGGTTTGCCTCCTGCTTGGGCCTATAAATAGTGTTGGCCCCAGAACCTGCCCTAGTTCCTGGGGACGGGCCCATCCCATGGTTCTCCTTAGCGCTGATGTTAGAAACATCATCTCGTGATCAGACGGCATCTAATGCTGTTCACGGCATCATAATCAATTCATCGGTGCTTTTTAAGATGAAAATGAGAAGAAACCTCACCTTTCTGTTTATACATCTAGAGTGCTTATGTGCAGCTCCGTAGACTGAAAGGGGAGTAGACCAGATACCAAACAGAAATGGCTGCTGGGGGGCTGGCGGGAGCTACCCCTTACCAAGCTATAAATGACATCCCATGCTCACTACTTTTTATACATCGTCTTTTTCAATCCTCGAAAAGACCAAACGAGGTAGCTTATTATCCCCATTTTATAGATAAAGAAACTGAGCCTCGAAGAGGCTAAATAACTTACATAAGGCCAGGAAGCTGGTATATTTACCTATGCAATCATTCCTGCTGCTTTCCCTCCCTCCCTCCCTCCTTCCCTCCTTCCTTCCCTTCCTCCTCTTCTCCTGTCCATCCCTCTTCCTTACGACACAAAGGCAATGAGCCCAGGACTCTCTGTTTCTTTCCACTTCTCTTATCCAGCTTCTCCAAATGGAGGGAGATTTGTTGAGCATCTACTGCATACAAGACATTCATATCCTGGTGTTTGCGACTTTCTGCAGGAGGAGAGGGGCTTGGGGTGGTTGGGCGGGGCCGAAATCAGATGGAAGCAGGAGTCAGGCCTAGGTCTGCTGGTTCCAAGGCTAGACTTTACCACAGAGGGTTCTTCATGTCTCTGTGTGCTGGACTAAAGGATGCTCTGAAGCAGTCTTTGGGCAGATAGGCCTATATCTATATACATAAATACCCACTGGTTTTCAGATGATTGAGCCACGGCCAGCCCCACTGTTGGAAAAACTCTGACTTTGCGTCATATTCTCAGGTTAAAGTCCAAAACACACTTGGTTGGAATAATGGCCTCATATCTGGGGAAAACGAGATGAAAATGGTCGTGGCAATCATTAAGGAAGATCACCGGGGTATTTCCAAAGGCACAGGATCTGTAAACTGATTCCAGAGCAAATACGAAAGAACTCCGAAGGTTATTTCCTAAAATAACTCATGTTCTCCTTCTTCAGGGTGCACCACCTTGCTCCTCCATTCATCTCTGACCCCTTTGGAAGAGCCGCACTTTACAAGTCTGAGAGGTCGTGCTTGGGGTCATGATGAATGATGACTCATGGTAGCAATAAAAGCGGCCCCACAGGGCAACACAGGAATGACCAGAATGAGTCTCACTGCTCTGGGCCAGCTGCCTTTGCGACTCTTTGGGCCCAGCATGCGGAAGGTGCGACAAATACTCCTTCCTCCAGAACAAAGCCCCCAACCTGCTGCTTCCGTGCCACCAAGGAGCAGTCAGTCTCTCTGCAGAAGTCTCTTCATTCCAGAGATTCTCTTTGGAACGTGCCCTTTGAGCCCACTTAGGGGCTACTCAAAAAAATCCATCCATTCACCCCATGATCATACTTCTGCTGCCAAATGGGACTCCTCAGCTCCCGATGACCTCTGGCTGTCTGGGCAGGTGCCAAGAGAGACGAAGCCAGGAAGGCAACAGGACCCTCTAGAAATAAGGTAGTGGGTGGGGGTTAATAGGGACAAACGCCCTCTTGAGCACCGCGCATGAGATCCCAGGCCCTGTTCTGGTCCTGGGCAACCACCACCTTCTTGGTCCTCCAGCCCTTCCAGAGAGCTGATAGGCCACCGCTGCAGGGAGCCAAAGGCAGGTGGCATCCCTGAGGACAGTTCCTGCATAGGCCAAAACTCATTTGAGTAGAACCTGCAGAATAAGAGGGCCACCTCTCCGGGGAACAACTTTGGAGTCATTTGGGTGTGTAAGTGCAAGTAGGTTTACGGAGGGCTTTTACCGTGGCCTGGCGGGGGGCTGGTGTCATGAGGTCTGGGGCAGGGGCCGGCCTCCTGTGGCCACATGGTCCCTGGGGAAAACTCCTCGGGGCTTTTTCCTTCACTCACACACACCGCCCTGGCTTCAGATGACTCTGAGGCCCCTTATCCTGCCTCAGTGCCCACTCCTGACACTCAAGCGCAGGCCCGGGGGGTGAGTCGGCCTGCGTGGGCTGGCAGCTTGCACAACCCCGACAGCCGCCTCCACCTGTCTCCACCACCTTCCCGCCTGCATGGCACCGACACCGCAGGCTTGCCTCCTGGGGCGCCTCCTCTGCTCTGCCTGTTGTCACTCCAGCCCCCCAGAACCAGCAGCCCCCCAACCTTGCCTGCTCCAATTGCCAGCAGTCAGCCCCCGGCAGCCACAGAGCGATCGCAGAACTATCCAGACTGGAACCTGCTTCGGTGAAACCCAGCCCTTGGCTAATTGGCTTGTTGTGGGAGATGAGGCCCGTGGGCCCTGGAGCCAGCCGGTCTGAGTCACATGCTGCCTCTGCCACTTACTAGAGGCCTGAACTTGAGCAAGCCACTTGACCTCAGTTTCTTTCTCTGCAAAATGGACCTCCTGTCTATGTCACGGGCCTGGCAGAAGGGCTCCGGGATTTGAGACACGTGAAATGCTTAGACCAGCACCAGCATGTAGTGAGCGCCCAGAAAAGTCTGTCTTAAGTCTGTCTGTCATGTTGTTTAGATTTTGCCCAGGTTAAGCCTGGCCTCTTCTTTGCCCTTTCAGATCCCAGCTCTTAAGCTTCAACTGACCACAGAAAATATCCTTTCCTGCCCCTGCCTGACAGGCATGTAGACAGCACTCCCTCCTCCGTGTCTGCGGCACTCCTGCTGCCAGCTGTCACGCCTCTGCCCACGTCCCCGGGGCCCGCGCCCCTCCTCCCCTCCCCTGGCCCCTCCGTGAGTCTGTGCCAAGCAGCTTAGCCTGCCCCCTCCCCTGCCAACTCTTCAATTCCATCAAGACCCCTACTTTCCAAAGGTTTTGTTTATTAAACGGCAGTTATTAAGTAATATTTCCCCTCTTTTAACCAATGACATATACTTGCTTGCTAGGGATTCCAAAGAGCGCTAGGGACTGGAAATTACCTCACTGAATGGGCATGTTTCCAGACAAAACCAGAACATTTTATTAGCCAGGGGTTCCTTCTCTCTGGGAAACATGCAATAAACATTAGCCTTCCTTAAAAATCTTGACTGTCGGTCATGGACCCCCTTTCATGCCTTCTAGGCCTCTGGTTGGAAAGCCTGAGCTGAGGGCCACGGAGTGTTCATGGTTTATCTGGAGAAGCATGATGAACACCGGTGTTAACCAACCACAGCTGTGGAGAGATGCGGAGCTCCCATCCAGTGCCCCTCTCTCCCACGTGCTGCTGTGTGCGGCGCTACCCCCTCTTGACAGGCAGCCCAGAGAGTGAAAAGCAGGTTTCCAGGCCTGCAGAGGCTGTAGGAAGAGACATCGGAGCCATCCTAAGCCCGAAGGCCTGGACTGAGATGGGCCCAGAGGAAAACAGGACACAGGTGAGCCCACGAGACAGGACTCAGACAGGTTAGGACAGACCAAACAGGTGTAAAAGTGTGTGCCTGGAGATAGGAGCTGCTTCCAGGGAGAAGCAGGGATCGAATCCCATTTATGCATCAACAGACATCTGTTGAGCACCCCTCTGTTCCTGGCACTGGGACTGTACAGATAATAAGACCAACCCTTCCCCCCAAGTGCTAAAAACATAAGGCAAGTACACACTCCCACTGCTCGTGGGGGTGCGGGTGGGGGCAGTGATAAGCCGTGTGGGAGAGCAGCAGATCTACACTGCTTACTTCCAGCCCAGGTAAATCAGGGAGTTCTTCCTAGAGGAGGAGTCAGCTGGGCACAGGTTCAGCTTCTTGGCTCCCTAAGTATTTTACCCCTTTGCCTCATGCCAGTAGTTGGGCCACCTGGTGGGCTCTCCATCTGGGCTGAGGAGATCATGATGCCTAGTTTGCCTGCCTTCAGTTACCTTTTTATTTTTATTTTTTTTTTTAAAGATTTATTTATTTATTTCACAGAGGGAGAGAGATCACAAGGAGGCAGAGAGGCAGGCAGAGAGAGAGAGAGAGGGGGAAGCAGGCTCCCCGCTGAGCAGGGAGCCCGATGCGGGCCTCGATCCCAGGACCCTGAGATCATGACCTGAGCCGAAAGCAGAGGCTTTAACCCACTGAGCCACCCAGGCGCCCCAGTTACCTTTTTAAAAAAGATTTTTTTGAGAGAGAGCACGAGCAAAGGGGAGGGGTAAAGTGAGAGGGAGAAGCGGACTCTCCGCTGAGGGGGGAACCCCAGAATCATGACCTGAGCCGAAGGCAGACACTTAACTGACTGAGCCTCCCAGGCGCCCGCATGCCTTATTTATTGAACATCTACTTGGTGCCGGGTGCTGTTCTAGGCCCTGGAGATAACAGCAGTGAATAAAGCATCAGGACGCTTGCCTGTGCAGAGCTTCCATTCCCAGCGGGGAGACAGAGCTTGAACGAGACACACAGGTCGCTGTAGAGCGTAAGGTCCGGTGAGGGTAAAGCAGAGAGGGCTGGGTGCCCTTTCACTGGGGCGCTCAGGGGAGAGCTGAAGGAGGCAAGTGAAAGTGGCAAGGCACCGGCCCCCAGGATGGGCTTGCCTCGGGCCCCCCGGGGACCCCACCCCATGGAGTGGGTCCCTGACTCCCGAGCACCCAGACGTGGCGGGCAAAGAGCAGTGAGGCAGGAAGGCAGGGCTGAGTCCTGGCCGGCCGGCCCCGGATCATGCGGGCCGCCAACTCTCCCTCCTCTGAAGCCAGAGTGAGCGCTCTGCCCGGCTGGTGATGAGGATAAGGCAGAGAGGGCTTGGGGTGCTCTGGGAATGGCACCGTGTCACCGCTACAGGAGCAATTTATCACTGCCACCATTGACTGCAGAGTCCTGTCCCTGCCAGGCAGGGCCCCGGGGGAGGTGCCCTGGGGACGTGGTGGAAATACCAGGAACTGCACAGGAAATGGGTGCTGATGACTGTCCTGCTTACGCTCCTCAGCCCTCCGCCCGCCCCCGGAGCCGCCCTGGCCTGACCTGCGAGCCCGAGGGGAGAACGGCGCTGGCCACCTTCTCCCATGTAGTGCTGCGGGACCCACGGTGGGCAAACGGGGTTCCCTGTGGTGCCTGAGAAGAGCCCCTGGCGAGTCCTGCCCGAGAGCTCTGCTTTTGGATCCTGGATCCTCCCAAGGTGGGCATGACCTGCACAGGGGCCGTAGCCAGCAACGAGCTTCCAGTCCCCCCTGTCATTCTCTTCGAAACTGCGGGGACTGATACCCGTTTCCCACCAAGAAAGGAACAAAGAACAGAACTCACCCACAGCCCGTCCTCCAAATGCAACCACTTTAATGTTTGTTTAAAGGTGGGCAGCAAGGGGCGCCTGGGTGGCTCAGTGGGTTAAAGCCTCTGCCTTCGGCTCAGGTCATGATCTCAGGGTCCTGGGATCAAGCCCCACATCGGGCTCTCTGCTCGGCGGGGAGTCTGCTTCCTCCTCTCTCTCTGCCTGCCTCTCTGCCTACTTGTGATCTCTCTCTCTGTCAAATAAATAAATAAAATCTTTTTTAAAAAAAAAAGGTGGGCAACAAATATTTTGTACCTACTCTGTGATGGGAAATGATATCCCAGCTCTTCATTTTTAATGTGTTCAAAAACATTACAAAACAATTTTGTATCCTGTTTGGCTTTTTAACATTATTTTCTTTTTCTTTTTTTTAATTTATTTATTTGACAGAGAGAGAGAGAGATCACAAGTAGGCAGAGAGGCAGGCAGAGAGAGAGAGGAGGAAGCAGGCTCCCCACTAAGCAGGGAGCCCAATGTGGGGCTCGATCCCAGGACCCTGAGATCATGACCTGAGCCGAAGGCAGAGGCTTTAACCCACTGAGCCACCCAGGCGCCCCTTTAACATTATTTTCTAAATAGTTGCTGTCTCACTACAGTCTTCACAACCATCTTTGGAGTATCTCCCTCATATTCCTCCATAGTTCACACAGTTCACCGCTTCCCTTCTTTTTGGCCATTTCAACTTTTTCATGAGTTTCCCTTCTGTAAATATATTCCATGAATAATTACTTAAACCTACTCTAGGAAAGGCACTTGGACAAGCCGAACGCAGAGCACTCAGTTAGAGGGCAATGGGGGAAAATGAGTATGGTGATTAGCCGGTTTATGCCTCCAAAACTTCAGAGCAGTGGAGAATGGGAGGATGTTCTAGAATAATCTGGCAGGGGAGGAGGAAGCACTGAGGTAGGTGGCTTTGGTAAGACAACAAGGAGGGGGTTGGGCGTCCAGGCTGAGCTGAGAGGGGGCGTGAGGAGATGTGAGGGGGTCATAGAAATGGTGAGCTCAGGGAGGCCGAGGTGTCTAGCTGCTGCAGGAAGAAGGGGGAGCCCTCGCAGGCTTGTGAGCGGGGGGAGGGATAGCATCAAAGAGGTATTTCAGGAAGGTTCATCAGTGTGGTGGCTGGAGGTCAAAGGGTAGAAGCAGCCCAAGCTGGAACTTGTGAAGGATCCTTAGCTCCAGGTGTGGTGGGGGAGGGCCATGGAGAAGGAGGCGGTTCTGGGAAGTTGGGAGCCGGAAGAGATGGAAAGTGGGAAAACCTCTGATGACAGCCCTCAAGCTCTGCCACCAGCGGGCACAGAGCGGGAGAAGCCAGGCTGCTGAGGCCCAGGCCGCAGCAGGGAGCTGTCTTCACCATCTGGCTTCCAGCCCTGGGAATGGAAGCAGCCTGGGCAGGTGGCATTGGGGCAGGCCTGGGTGGGGGCCCCACGGAGAGCCCTGGAACCCGCGTCTGTCCAGACGTGTGGGTGCAGAGGTAGGAGGAGTTCCGAGACCAAAGGGAAGGTGTCAGGGCCTCAGAGGATGGGGGCGATGGCCTCCTCTGCCAGCCAGACGAGCCAGGGCCGACGGGAGACCCGGAGGCTTGGCCTGAACAGAGTCCAGAACTCTCCATGTTGGGGTTATGAGCCCATGTCTGGAGCCAAAAATAAAAATCCTCACTAAGCTACACTCTGGCTACCTGACCTTCACCTCCGTGAACCTCGGTTTCTTTGTCTGTAAAATGGGATGATAATAGCACCTACTTAACAGGCTGGTGTTCTGATTGGACGAGTAATGGACATAACATGCCTGTGATATAATGAGCAGCCGCGACGGGAGCTGCTCTTGCCATTATTACTGTCATTAAGGAGACCTCAGCCCACCCCACGTCTAGCCCAGCCGCACCTGGCCAGCGTGGGCGGCAGCGAGGACGGCAGCGGCGGGAGACCTCGGTGCCGGCCAGCTCACTCACCGCCGGGCACCAGCCACAGGCCCAGGCCCTCGGCCAGGACTCCCTGAGCTTCCCCTGGGAAGGGCTCGGCCACGGGCCGCAGGGTTGGGGCCTCTCTTCTAGAACACCTCCTGTGTGCCAGGCTCTGTGCTGGGCCCTGAGAAATCAATCTCCTCCGAGAGACCCCCCCCCCTTCCTGCCTGTCTCCAACGTCCGCACAGAGAAGCAATCTGTTCCAAGGATGTTCAGAAAGACAGTGTCTATGGTGGAGGGAAGAGAGCCTCTTGAGACAGATCCAGCTAGGACATCAGCGGAGGTCGCTGGGGAGACGTGGCACAGGTCTGCCCCATGGCTTCTGCCTGGGGGGAGCCAGGGAAGAGCATCCCAGGTGGAGAGAACCGCATGGAGTCCGCTGCGGACCGGCACCTGGCCCAGCAGCGGGCCACGATGCTGACTCCCAGCTGGAGAGCCTTCTCCTCCGTGCCAGCCCCGGGCTCGGGCGCCTGCCCACAGCACCCTGTGCCCTCACATCGACCCTAAGAGGTAAAAGTTTGTATCCCTATTTCACAGACAAGAAAATGGAAGCCCCAAAGAGTGACCCCCAGGTTCCTCATTACTAGTCCGCAGGCACTACTGGGACTAGAACTCGCGTCTGCGGCCCCCGAAACGCAGGATGCTGGGCTGCCTCTCCCAGGCCACAGGTGAGGCTGCGGGAGGGGGCCGCATCCAGGGCTGTCGTCCGCTTTGGGTGGGGTCCTGGCGTCCCCCAGCCCGAGCCCGCTCTGAGGCGTCTCCCGGTGACACAGGAGACCCAGGCAGTGGGGCTGGCCTACAGCCCAGCCTTCCCCGCACTCCCCGCACTTGTCCCCCTTCCTCCCCCTCCCCTGGCCAGTGCTCGGACCGGGGCCTCTGCTCCCGCCCCGCTATGGGAAAGGCAGGGGGCAGACAGCTGTACCCGGGGCCATGGGCAACCTTTACTCTCGCACTTGTCAACGGGTCACCCAATGTCCGAGCTTCTAAGAGCCACCAAGACCATGTGGTGCAAGGCTAACACAGGTGGGGAAACTGAGGCCCAGAGAGGGAAAGGGATCCAGGATGAGGTTAAAACCCGATCTGATTCCCCAATTCCCAAGTCAGTGTTTATTTCACCGGGCTCCGACTCAGCCACAGTGGGGACCAAGCAGTAGCACCCATCACCATCCAGGGTGGGGGCGAGGTGGGAATGAAAACCTCGGAGGCCCCATGACAGTGGAAGGGGCCCAGATCTGCAGGAGACCCTCCAGGTCAGGATCGCCCTGTACAGTAAGGAAGGGGGGGATGGGGTTAAAGCGTCCCTCTAGCCCCCATCTTCTGGGCAAGCCTATGCCTGGAGCTCCAGCTGTCCGGATGGGGGCACCTTTCTACAATTTGCTCACAGGCCCTGTAGGGACTACCTGCAACCCTGAGGCATGTCCCCTGCCCCGGTTCTGGAAAGGATCACTGGTCAGCTGGGGTCGTGGCTGCTGCTCAGACTGCTGGAGAGCCCCTCTGCCGGGGGTAGGGGCAGGAGGGGACTTGGGCACCTGGGGCTCTGGCCCTGCTCTGGGCTGACTTCCTCTTTCTTTCCTCCTGCCCAGCCTGGGAGCTGAGATTCTGCTTTTGTTTCCAGAGGCTGGGCTGGCCCCCGGGAGTGTTTCCTCATGTCATGCTCATTCCCAAGAGGGCCCCTGGCACCTGCTTTGGGCTCCTGCCTCTTCCCACCTGGCCCTTGCCCTGGCCCCCACAGCGCCCCCCACTGGGGCTGCCCCTCCCTGTGTGTGGGATTGCCACTCCCGGTGAGCCACCATGGGCCAGGGCTCCGGTCCGGCTCTGCGCCCCCGTGGACGTGCTACCCTCCCCATCATGCTGTTTGTACATCACATCCCAGCTCCCGTCCCAGCTCGTGGGGCCTGGCTGGCCTCCCTCTGCTTTTCTGGCTGTGCGACCTTGAGCAAGACCATTCACTTGTGCTGGCATCCACCCCTCTTCCTTGAGGATGCCATGAGCTGTGGACATGACCGGTGATGGTCTTCGGTCCGGTACGCCCGGACACCCCCTCCATCTCCTCCTCCTCCTCCTTTCTCGCTTCTCCTCTCACCCTTCCCCTCCCTCCTCCCTCCTCCACGGTGAGGCTCAGAGCTGCCCTCACTGCCTGACAGTGACCAGGGACCGAAGGCTGGGGAATGAAGCTCTGTGTTTGGTGTTTCCTTTCTTCCAGGGGCTCAAAGCACTTTCATAAGCACTAATCTCCTTTATCCACCCCGGCTGTTGTCTTGTTTGCTCTTTATATTTTATTATTAGCTGAGGTATCGTGTTTAACCCTCGGGCACCCGAGGAGGGGGAGTTCCCCAGCAGAGGTGGAGCAGACAGAGGAGACCTCCCCGCCAGCGTGGCTAGGACCTGGGGGCTGGGTCCCACCCAGGCTGGGGCCTAGCTCTTCGCCGGCACCTGCCCTTGGCCGGGAATTTGCCCCCAGCGCCCATGACAGCCAGCCGGGGAGGTGTCCTTGGAAGGCGTCCTTGGAAGGCCACTGACAGCTGTGCGGTGGGGACCCAGAGGCAGTCAGGTGTGGCCTGGAGAACACTAAGCACAGAGGCAGGAAATCTGGGCTCGGCCCACTGCTGCCATGTGACCTTGGGCCAGTCACTTCGCCTCTGAGCCTGGATTTATTGAAACATGAGATGGGGAATGAGAGGCCCATACATATCAGATCTGGGTCTAGGGCAGGGGTCTGGAAGTGCAGAAACTCTGTGCAAATGTCCAGGGCAGTGCTCCCACCTGTAGGACAGGATGGGGCTCCAGCCTGTCCCTCTTGGCCCAAGTGGCCAAAACTAGGGGAGGGGAGGGGCGGATGGGTCCGAAAATCAGCCTCCTGTGCCTCCAGATAGATGGCCTGACCTGAAGGGGTTCCTTCTACTGCTCTTATGTCACCCATGAGCTCACAGGCCCAGGCAGGCCTTCAGAGCCCATCCAGATGGGCTCAGGGGGCTGTCGGCCCCACTGCAGCCCATCAGCTGCAGGGACCCACGGCCAGCCTGGTGCTTTGCTGGTGTGGTGCTCCCTGCCCAGAGGAAGAGATGCCTTTTCTGCACACAAAGTTGCTCTCCCCTTGCCAAGCCTTATGTCTGGGTGCTGAGCCTGCAAGGAGGCATGTCTTACTCGAATTGGTGCAAAGGTGCCAAATGGCTAGTGCAGGCCCTGCCTGCCTGGGATGTTCCCAGGGCAGGCGATGATGGGCGGCCCAGCTGGGCAGGAGATGCCCACCCCCTCTCCCCCCAGTGGGCTTACCTTGGCATCAGAGCCACTCCAGAACAAGGGGACACATTCCTACACTTCCTCCTCAACAAATCATTGTCAACACAGAGCAGGTCCCCCAATTCCTTGTCCAGGATTCCAAACTCCCCGAAGTTCTAACCTCCCCCCACCCCAGTTTTTTAAATAACTTATTTGGCAGCAAAACCTGGCCCCATCAAACCTCAGGCTGCCTGTAGTCTTTCTTTTTCCCACTTAAGGTGAATTTCATAGTTGTTAATGAGGAAATACTCACGTGTTTGATCACAGGGTACTGCCAGGACCTCCCTGGATTAGATGTGATACTGGAATATGCATGATACTACCTTTCTGAGCATTCAGAAACATATAAACGTAATCTCTGAAACAGAAACGGCCAAAGGTTTCAGAAAAGAAATCATGGCTGTGTAGTAACCAGTGCTTAGACTAGTCTTCACCACATCCCAGACGAGGCCCTGAGTACTTCACCGGCATTGACTTCGGTCATCCCAACAACTCAGCTTATTTCCATTTTATAGATGAAGAAACCAAGGCCTGGGAGGTTCAGTGTCATTGCCAATGTCCCGCGGTTCACCACGGCTGCTGTGAGGATTCACAGGCAGACGGTCTGGCTGTCTGATGGTAATTCTGCTTTGCCTAGATGAAGACATTCAGGCCCAGAAGGAGAAAGGAACCGGCACAGGGTCTCCAGCGAGTGTGAGGTGGGGCAGGGCCTAAATCCTGGAGCCCCCTCGCAAGGCCTGCTCCTGCTGATGGGGCCGGCTAATAGCTCAGAAGCTCACAGCTTGCTCTGGGTTAGTCTGTCCAGCCCATCCGGGAGCACTTCAAAATAGAAGAAGTTCCCGTGGAAATGTTTAAGATTTCACTGGATTGGAACCAATGACCCTGTGCAAACAGACCCCACCGGCAGGCGCAGGGTCTGGGCAAGTGCTGAGCTACCCGGGCCTGTTCCCAGCCTGCCCTGGGGAGGGAGACGGCCCCAGGGGTTCAGAGACCAAGCGACACAGGACGCTGGACAGCACAGGCCTCACTGATGGGAAGGGGCGGGAGATCTCTTCTCTACTGGGAGTGAGGTGACCCTAACACTCCTTGTCTCCAACCGTTTTCCAGTTTCTGAAGGTGGTTGGAGAGCTCTGGTAGAGTACCCCTCATTCCCACATGTTCCCAGGGGCTCCTCTGTTCTTCCGCTGTCTCGTTCTCCTTCAAATTCCCTCCTTCACTTGCGCGCCTGGGTCATGCAGCAAACATGTGGAACGTCTAATGTGGAGGGCTGGCTGTGTACGAAACACTAGAGACACAGTCTTGCCCTTTGGAAAACCCCAGACACACTGAACGGTCATCTCAGCAGGAATGGGGATTTATGCTGGAACACAGGAGCGACCCCAGCCTCGTTGCAGAAGAGGCAACGAGCAGGAGGAGCCCGGAGGGAGGGAGAAAAGGGAGCATTCTGGGCCCAGGGACAGGCTCGGTCCCTCCGGCAGGCTGGTGCACAGGGCACTTAGAGAGGGCACGTGGTGAGGAAGGGGCCTAAGGGTGGGCGTGGGCCCTGTGAAAGGGCCTCCAAGCCCCATGAGTTGATCCCGAGGGTGCTGGGAGACAGGAGAGGATTTTATGTCTTCCTGGATCCAGCCTGGTCTGGGAAGACTCCTGGCAGGGGCCGCGTCAGGCTCCTCGGGGGCAGGGACTGGGCTCTGTCCCCGATGTCGCCCCGCCCCTCACACAAGGCTGAGAGCTTCGGGAAGAGACTGCTGAGCCAAGCTGACCTGGAGGCTGCGATGTGACCTGTGTTGACCATCTCCCCTGTCCTAGCGATCAGTGTGTGGCTCCTCCAAGGACGAGACCACTAGAGAAATCTAAGCCCGCGCTGGTTTTATGTCATGTGAGGAAATCATTACCGGTATCAACGATGGCTGAGAGTCGCATTGTGGTTATGTAAAACACAAGTACAGTCTGTTGGAGATAAAAACTGAAGTATTTATGGGCAAGATTATCTGATGTCTGGTATTGTTTTAAAATACAAAAAAAAGGGGGGGGATGGAAATTAGGAAAGATTAGAACATGCTGCTGAGTGTCGAGGCTGAGTGATGAGCTCATGGGGGGTCGTGACGCTCTTGTGTTAGCCCTTTCGGGTGTTTGGATTTTTTTCGTGATTTTCATTCCAAGCAGAGGAAGTGTGAGTTTCTAGAACTCCAGCCCTGCAGAGTGATCAGACCTGGCGAACGTGGCCTCACTCCTCCGGCCTTGGAAATGGACGGGGTCAGGGAATCCGCTGCGGCCGGGAGGTGAGAGCGCAGGCCCCCGCTGAGGGCACCCCTAAGTGGCCCGAGAGGCAGCTCCACACTGTCTCTCGTCCCCACATCCCCACCAGTCACGGGTCCGACTTATTCCCCTTTCCAAATCTTCCTCCTGGCCCCATCCTCGCTGCCACCCCCACTCCTGCCCCCTGCCAGGCCCGGCAGCCCCTGGCGCTGCCCACTCCACCCTCACCCACCCCAGGCCCGCACCGAGCAAAGGCAGCACACGGACGCCGAGCCTGGCTGTGGGCTCAGTACTTCGGAGGCTGATGCGGTAAACGGACAAGGCCCCACCTCCAGGGCCCCGGCTGAGAGCTGGGACAGGGAAGCAGAGAGCAGTGCCCAGGGATGGGGCTGCACGTGAGCATTGTGCTCTCGGAGAGCAGGCCACAGGCAATAGTCTGGCCAGGATGCAGGGTGCTGGGATTTGGATGGCTTTCGGAACGGTCAAGGGGCTGGTCACAGGTGGCCCTCCTGGCCACCTAGGGGCGTCGCGACAGCTACAGCAGCCACGGCGCACAGGGCTGCCCTCACCTCTGGCTCGTGTGTTCCCTGTGAGCTGGCCCAGAGTGGGGACAGCAACGATGTCCTGGGGTTCTTGCTCATCCCCAGGTTCCAGAAGCCAGGGGCAGTGGCTGGACAGGTGGATGGCAGGGCAGGATGGAAAACTTTTGCCGCTCACCCCCCTGAGTAGTCCCAACCAATTAGCACACCCGGAGGAAGAGCAGGGAGCATTCTAAAGGACTGAGGGAGGCAATCCGGCTTCCCTTGGGGCCGGGCCACCAGCCTGAGTCTGGATAATTGGAAAAGCATTCCTGCTGATTCCTGCAACCTCCACCCAGATGCTTAATGAAGAAAATGGCTTTCCCGTGCCTCCTGAGCCGCCACACACAGCCTGGGCAGGCCCCACAGGGCCACGAAGTCCTGACAACTTGGTTTTCCCAGGCCTCTCCCACCCAGAGCAGGGCCCAGGAGGCAGTTTCTCAGTCACGAATCAGCCTGTGAGGCCGGCTCTGAGCCTGGGCCTCCTGCCAGGAGCGTGAGCAAGGGGGAGCTGGGCTCAGAAGCCATCCCCAGCGCCTTTGCTCAAGGCTTGCTGCCCTCGGCCCGGTCCCTTCTCCACCTCTGAGCCACCATCGGGCCTGGCAGTCCAGCTCCGGGTCCTGCCTGCCTCCACTCTGGGCGCCCAGAGAGTCACTGTGCCGAGGCCCACATCATGAGGGTGAGGAGCAGAAGACAGGCTGATGAGGGAAGAGGGGAGGCAAGGCCAGAGGCAGAGGGGAGCTACCAGAGCTCTGGCGGTGGAGAGACACCCAGGGGTATAGGGAAGTTCTCTCCACCCCCACAGGGCGCACAGGTAGAATGGAACCTCAGACAGCTGTGCCCACCGAGGAATGGCTTATGATGGCCAGCAATGGCTTTAGGGACAGGGTCTGGGGGCTCTGGGGTCTCTGCCGCCAGCTCCGCCAAGGGACTGAGCTCCAGAAGCCCAGGCCAGGGACAGTGCAGACCCTGGTGGCTCCTTCTGGGACTTGGAGGGAGACCACCCACCCGGGCTCTATCAGATCATATTACTCTCCAGGTCTCAGGATCTGCCCATAAACCCAAAGGTCTCTGAGCCACTCAGGCCTTCCTCTCTGAAAGGCTTGGTGCCAACAGCTGACTGGGGGAGGCGTCTGGAGCACAGGGAGGGACGCCAGGTGGAGGGAGAGCAGAGGAGGGTGACACAGGGCTGGAGAAGCTCCCGCCTGCCCTGGCCTTTGACCTCAAGGACACAGACTTCTGAGAGGACCCCAAGCTTGAACTAGGGTACTGCTATACCCAGCACCCCATTGGCCCTGCTCTGGCCTTGGTCTCTGTCTCCAAAGCACCCCCTTCTCAAAGCCCTGGGCTCTGTCCCAAAGGAACAGTTTGCTGCTCCTCATGAGTCTACATGCACCATGAGCCCCACGCCAAAAGTGCTGTTGTCTCGTACCTGCTGGGCTCAATCCTGCCTGCCTTTCACAGGGCCCTGGCTCGGCTGCATCCCTTTCTCGGCACACCCAGCCACTCAGCACATTGTTTTGGAATGTGGGTCCTGCTGCTTTGGGTCTGAGTTATTAGTGTTCTGTGGGCAGGACCACGGTCCTGTCATCTGACAGTCCCAGATTCGAATCCCAGCTCAGCCACTTCCTACCTCATTACCTTGGGCAAGAGACCAAAGCTCAGTTGCCTCATCTATAAAATGAGCATAATGGCCACTTTACAGGTTGTTTTGAACAGGCATTAAATGAGACATGTATGTGACAGGCTTGGTACATAGGAATGCACCACAGGGCAAACACAGAGATTAAGAACACTGTGGGGGTGGCGGTGGTGGCCACTGTTTCTGTCATCATTCCTGAAAAGAGTGTAAGTTCCCTGAGGACAGGAACCCTGTCTTTTTGTCTCTGTTTCCTCTCCCCTTTGGCCAGCCTCTGTGTTCCCCAAACAGCCCTGCACAGTGAGCATGATTAGAGGCCCAATAAGAATTTGGATTGAGTAGAAGGAAACAGGGTCCCACTGGCTCCATTCCCCAGGAGCAGAGGGATCTGAATTGCACAGCTCTGTGTGGCTCTGGCTGTCCGTCCACAGCTGCAGCCTGATGGCCAAGTTCTTGAGGAGGCCCTGGCTCAGTCAGGGCCCCTTCACTGTGGAGGCCAGCGCATTTGGAAGGGAAATGGTCTTGTCCTATGTGCCCCAGAGACATCTGCTTCTCTGAGAAAAGGTAGTATCTTGGCTCCTTTCTATGTAGCACACATTCCTGAACACCAACGGCATGCCAGACCCATTGCTAAATGGGGCCTCCGGCAAATCCCAAATGTCTCTGAGCCTTGGGTCTGTCATCAGTCAACTGAGCACTCCATGCATTACCTACTTCAAAGACTTGTTGGAACATTACATGAGATAATAAAATCACAGAGCCTGGGACAAGGCAGATATTCAACAGACCTAAGCGGCCCCTTCCCCATCCTCCAGCCCTGGCATACCTCACCCCTTGTCTGGTCGGCAGCAGAAGAAATCGGGGAGGGGGCATTGCTCTGCTCTGAGGAAAGGGGACTGTCTCCTCAGGCTCAGGCTGCTAGTGTCCTCCTGCCCTGTGGGGATGGTGGCTCAGAGTCGGGTGCTCTGTCATGTGGGGCCCGTGAGGTCCAGCTCCTGACCTGTGCCCCATTCCCTCATTTAGAGAACGCTGCCTGAGCCTATGCCAAGCAAAGACCTACTAGAGGTGCCAGAAGACCCCCCTTCGGCCATCAGAGGTCACCCTGCCACTGGGCCAGGCCTGTGGATGCCTTCCCTGGTGGAGCTACGGCCCAGCTGCTCTCTGTGAACCCTCGGACGAGGAGTCGAGGCAGGCCCCATTTCCCCCGGGACCAGAGACACTTGGAGCAGTGAAGTCTCTTCTGGTTTATCTGGAGGAAGGAAGATGACGTCATGAGGTAAACCGCACAGCCTGAAACCACGAGGCTGGGTGCCCCAGTGATGTTTGCTTTTCAGCAAAAGTCACTCTTGTGCACAGAGAGGGGCAGGGAGCCTGGGCCTTTCTGGTCAGAGAGTGGCTGGGAAGACGGAGGGAGATTTTCAAACACGGAACCACAAGAAAGGAGAGGGCTCCCAGGGAGGACGCACGTCAGAGCCCAGGCAGGGCGGCTTCCTGGGTACGGGGGAAGGAAGGTCACCTGCTGGCAGCAGGCGGTGGGGGGGGCACTCTGCTGGCCTCTCATGAGGTCCCGGGCTGGGCACCTGAGGTTCTGAGGATCGTGTTTACTGTGGTTGTTGTAATAAGTGACAACAGTGACAGCCATACTGATGAGAGGTACCATTCATGTGGGTCCATGAGCTTCTCGACAGCACCTCATGAGATCAGACCCAAGGAGGATGCGTGGTCCCCACGTACAGACAAGGCGGAGGGGGCTGGGGGGCCACCGCTCTAGCCTTTCAACCTTGAAACTACAAAACTTATTTGCCAACAGGCTGGGTGTTTGCCCTGAGGCCCTGGCTTAGGCCCCAACCCCGCTTCTGTGACCAGGTTCAGGAAGCTTGGCCTCTGCAAGTCTCTGTTTCTTCAGCCACCCAAGGTCCTGACTCCCAGGTAAGGGGTTTGCTAAGGCGAAGCCCATTCTTCTGACTCATGCCATTATTGTGTCCATGTTTGAGCAGTTTTCTCTGAAGACACTGGCTCCAGAGAAGGCCCAGGCCCGGGTTCAGGCGGCTGCCGGGCGGGGCTGGAGAGAGTGTCCCCGGCTTAGCAGGGGCCGGCGGCCGGCTGTCTGGAGAGACAGGAGGAGCTTTGCTTCTCTCAGGAATCAAGGGCTGCCTGAGTGGGGTGCCTGAAGGAAGTTCTCTGTGAGTCTGGGTGGGAGTGTAAATCCAGGCGTGATGGGGTGGGCGCGGTCCTTGATCCTACAGCGAGGCCGTCCATGTGCACTGGCCTGGCCCTGGCCCTGGCCCAGTCCCCTCAGCTCAGCGCGGGGCCGCCCCTCAGGCTCGGGCCTGCACGGAGGGCCTGAAGAGGCTGCCACTCAGGCAGCGGGCCCAAGTCCTCCCCCTACAGTGCTCCCGATACTGACCCTGACCTTTCTTCACTGGCGCCACAACTGTTTGGGTTAAGGCTCACCCTTTTTAGTTCTTCTCTTTACAATGCAAGTACCCCATAGGAGCTAATCCTCTCAGGGTGCAGAGAAACCCAGGTTCACGCAGCATAAGCCTCTCATCGTACAGAGCAGAACACGGAGACCGGAGAGGGGAAAGGACTTGTCGAGGGCCACACAGCTAGCTGACGGCCGTGCCGGAGCAAGAGGCCAAGTCGCCCTCTCTCTGCTCTGGGGTTTCCTCTCCCCGGCCCTGCTGTCACCATCCTACCATGAATTTCCCAGCAAATGCTCTCCCAGATGCCACCAGCAGCAAGCAAAGGGCGAGCTTGGGCTGCAGAGCACTGGTGTGTGGTTTTGGGGTTCAGGGAGTATCCCGGGGGGGAGCCAGGGGCTCCAAAGAGCCTTGGCCTCTTTCGCCACTTTCCCAGAGCCGACTCGGCACCTTGTGTGTGAGGATGAGTCATAGCAATTGCTTGACCCCAGAAGTCGTAGTTCACTGGGTTGGTATCACAATGAGGCTTTTCTGACTCATGGCCTGGGATGACACAAAGCCCTCAGGCACCAGGTAGAGATCCTTCAGCCTCCACCAGATGCTCTGGGGTCTCTCTTGCCTCTAGGGAGGGAGAACGGCAGGCAGTGAGAAGGGCCGGCGGAGAGGCAAGCAGGTGGCCGGGGTCCAGCCTTGCCTATGCCCTGGGCTTCTCGCCCCTTGCCAGCATCGATCAGTTACTTTGTCCATGAGATGGAAAGTCTGATCAGATGATCTCTGAGTTTCTTCTCAGCTGGGTTTGGCCTCTTGGGGAGGGCAGGTGGGTTGGACCGGGCCTCTACCCCACTCCTAGCCCCACAGACTGCCAGAGCTTGGAGGCTTCCCACGCTGACTTCCCCTGCTCTCTGAGGCTCGCTGGGGCCAGGCTGCCTGACCTGCCGAGCTTACTCTCCTCTTTGTGCTCCATCAGCAACAGACTTGGGATTCTCCCAAATCCCAGAATCCCGCTGACTGGTTCCCAAATGAGCAGAGCAAGGCCACGAGAGGGCAAGGAATTGTCCCGGGCCACAAGCAAGCCAACGACGAGGACCTTCTCCTCGCACCAGGTGCCTCAGTTAGCGCCTGAAGCAACCCTCTTGCAGGGGAGCTGGAAGCAGTCAGGTGAGGGAGGGCTCCTCAACGCCCCCCTCCCCAGCACCCCCGCTCCCATGGGCACCAGCATCGGCTCTGACCCTCCAGCACCAGCCCCACCAGCTGGCATCCTTCCTTTTCCCTGTGCCTGTGGGCTTTTCTCACTCACTCATTCCCAGAGGCGGCCGGCAGGGAGGATGCTGGAGGCCATCAGCCTGCGTGACCGTGACCGTGACCGTGACCGTGACGGTGACCAGGGCTAAGCTTTTATTCTTGCTGTGCTTTCATCCCCTGGCAGTAACAATGGGATGCTAATAAATCTCCCTAAGTTGTTGGGGGCTTCGATATGTCCTTGATACTCCAAAGTGCTGGGAACAGGGCCTGACACATGAGTACTCCCTAAATGCTATCCTCCGTTCATCTACTCATTCATTCACTTACTCTATCCTGTCTCTAAAAAGATTTGAGATGACTCACAATGGCAAAGACAGATATAATAGGCCTTTAAAGTAGGGTTTTAAAAACAGAAGCCTAGTTTCGAGGAGGAGAGAGTTGTCCTAGAACCCTGGGCTGAGGGTGCTAGTCCATCTGACTGTGACTTACCGGCAGTCTGGGCCACAAGGTAATGCGTTGGGATCAAGCTCTCCTTTTCTGATCAGAGGGAGCCCATCAGCTTTTCAGGAGAATAGGTTCTTCTGATTCAAACTTTATAAGCATATGAAACATGCTTTGGTCATAGTTTCTCCCTCCCACCTCCATGTTCTTGAATGAACCCCTGAGGAACTCAGGATCTCCTCTTCATCAATTCCATTCCCACCTCAAGACCCCGAGGAGCCGGGGAACGGGGGAAGCAGAGCCTCTGCACCAAAGCTAAGCCCCCAGCTGTCCCAGCAGAAAGGGGGCTGGAGATGGCAGTTTCTGGCACCAGTGGGAGCTCTGGGAAAAAGTCAGGTCACTGAGACATGAAGGGCCTTCCCTCTGATGCAAGAGAGCCTCCTCCCAGGGGCCACTTCCCAGCAGCCAGAGCACTAAGTGCCCCGGGGAGGGGGGTCTGGGAGTGGTAACTGAGAAACCCCGGGGCTGCCCACGCACTTCCCCTTCTCTCAAATGCCAGGAGGATTCCTCCCGAGGGCCAGGGGAAAGGTGAGCAAGGTTCACCCCATACTGAGTCACTGGAAAGATTAGGGGGCCCAGTGGAGAAGGGTTTCCTTCCATCTCCTCCAGAACCCCTGAGGGGAAACATATTTCCAGGCATGGACTGAGACCATCTCCTCAGACTTAGCACCAGAGAATGGAGCCTCGAAGTCTCCCCCTCGCCTGCCTCCCGAGCCCGCACAGGGTGCATGCAAGGGCACTGCTCCTTGCTTCCCAGACAGGGAAGCTCTCCTTCCTGTCCTGTCCTGTCAGGCTCTGCCTCACTGGCGAAACACCTGGGGAGCCCCAACTCTCACCCACCTCTTCGTCCTGGGATTCCACCTAAGGGACCCCCGCATGTCCCTTCCCAGTCCAGGCCCCTGGGGTGTTTTCCCAGCAGCCTGTGGGCTTCTATCCCTAGCTGCGGGCCTTTGTGCCGTGAGAGGAATCTCCCTGCTTACGTTCCTCACTGCAGAGAGCTGGCCAAGGAGCTCACTGCAAAGTGCACCCCTCCTGGGACCACCATCCCCTGGAGCTCTGGGGTGCGGCTGTCCCCAGCCCCCCAGCCCTGTTCCCCAAGTCGGATGGAGGAGGCGGAGAAGCTGGCCCCTTGCTGGCCTGGTGGCTCTCCCTCTTTGGTGACAGGATAGTAACCAGCCAGGACATATGATTCGCCTGTGAGGAGGTCTGCCCATACACTAGTCATGAAACAGTTTGCACAGAGGGGTTTTTGAAGGCAGAGGCCAGACATGAGTGTGAGGGGAGTCCCAGCTGGTCCTTGGACCCAACTTTTAAAGCTGGTATCATCAGGAAGAGTGATAATGGGGTAGGGACGGGGTCCAGGTTGGGACAGGGTTGGATTTGGGCTTGGGGCTAGTTGGGGGGTGGAGTTACCAATCCCTCTTCTCTAGCGCTAGTTGGTCCTCATCACCTCTCACCTGGACTGTGGCTATAGCCATGCCCTAAGAGAACCTTGTGCTTCAACCAAAGAGAGAATATAGCCTCTTTGGGTGCCAGGCCTCACCTTCCCCTGGACAGCGCTCACATCCCTCTCTTCAAGGCACAGCCCAAGTCCTGCCTCCTCCATGAGGCACTGCCTGACCATCCCATTGCCATAGAGAACACTCTCTGAACTCTTGACATTCAAGAGCTCAATTTTAGAGCCATAAAAGCTGGGGTTAGAGTGCCAGATCGGTACTAATCTCATTAACTAGCTTCGAGTCACGGAACTTTCCTGAACTTCCATCCTCCGCTCAGTAAATGGTAATGAAGTCCGCCCTGCAGGACACCCGGGAGTACACAAGGTGGAAGACCATCTGTGATTGTGGCCTTCTCAGTGTCCATTCCTCTTTGGGTGATATTGTTTGCATTTGCTGTTGGATGTGTGGTCCAGATAGGGCTGGCCTTACTTTCTGGTTCCACTGTGAGCACATGACCTGGCCCTGGCCACTGAGAATATTCCATTCCCTTGGCCACAGAAACAGGTTCCTAGGAATGGACATGTGACTCAAACAGACCAGTGGGAAACATACTTGGGATTTTAGCTAGAGTTACTAAGACTTTCTTTCCATCAGAGTTACTAGCTAGAGCCTTTAGCCACTATGTGATTTGAGTGGTGTCCTCCATAAAGCTATGTTCAAGTGCTGCCTCCCTTAAAATGGCATCTTATTTGGAAATAGGGTCTTTGCTGATGTCAGCAAGTTAAGACAAAGCCATACTACCTTAGGGTGGATCCTAGTCCAATGACCGGTGTCTTTATAAAAAGAGGGAAATCTGGACACAGAGACCCACATGACAAAGACGACCTATGACAACAGAGGCAAAGGCCATATGACAACAGAGGTGGAGGTGAGAATGACGTATCCACAAGACGAGCAAACCCAGGATTGCCAGTCACCGCCGGAAGCCAGGAGAGAAGCATGGGGCCATTTCTCCCTCAGAGCCTCCAGAAGGAAGCGACCCTGCCAACACCGTGATTTCAGACTTCTGCCCTCCACAGCTGTGGAGAGTAACTTTCTGCGCATTCAGCCTCCCAAGTTTGTGGTCGTTTGTTTCAGCAGCCCCAGGAAACGAAGACAGCCAGCAAACGGAGAGACTGTCCCTGAGGTGGGAGCCAGCACTGGGGACCTGAGGGCCAGGGACCCAGCCTCTCGGCACTGGGACAACACTTGGATCCGGCGGCGGCTGAAGCAAGAGGTCTCCGTGAAGTGATATATTCTCAATTTTACTTGGGCCATTTTGGCTGAGAGTCTGTCTGGTTCAACAGACAGAGGCCTGGCTCAGACGGAGGTAAGGAACATAGAAGGCTCAGTATGGTGCCTGACTGATAGGAAGCTCTGTGTAGTGATTATAGCTGTTGTTTCCATCCCCACCTGGAGCGAACACTCTCCCGAGCAAGGCCTGCTTTCTCGTCTGTGTCTCAGGCTGGGCTCCCTGGAGGCAGACCCAGAGACAGAAGCTGGTGCTCAGGTGTTTCTCAGGACGTAGCCTTGGGATCAAGCGCTGTGGACAAGGGGACAAAGAATCAGGACCGGGCAGAGGGAAGCTGAACAGGGATGCCCAACGGCAGCTGCAGCCAGCATCATGGGAGTTCTGGAACTAGACGGGCCCTCAGAGTCATCGACTTGGGCCTTCAAGCTCTTGGGTCCACGCTGCCCTGAATCCGAGCTGCCCTGGGAAAGAGCGAGCCCGTGGGAGAGGCCATCCCTGGAGGGGCAGATGGCTAACCAGCACTGCCAGCGCCCTTCACCACAGGGACCTGGGCGGCCATCATGGTGCCGCCACACTATTTGTCGTTGAAAACATTCCTTCACTCACTCACTCACTGATTCATTCATTCACTCAACACCCAAGCTTGATGTGGAGCATTCAGGTGACCTGGTGGTCTGAGTTGATGGAGTCCTTCAGGAGGAGGGTCCTGGTGGTAGCTGGGGGTGGGCCTGGAGCATGCTGGAAACACCACAGTGGTGCCGGGAGGGGGGCGGCTGCAGTTGGGCTGGGCACGATCGGAGAGGTGCCTGGCAGTGAGGAAGGAACGAGTGGCTAATTAGGGTGCTGTGGGCAACCATTTCAATAGCTTGTCTTAAGCACTTTAAGCTCCTGAGGCCATAAAATTTTTTCTTCTGTTGATTTCTTTGTGTGTAGGGCGGAGTCCGGAGGCTGGCTAAGCCTTTAAAAAGAAACCTTCTTTCTGGACTCTCCTGCCTCCCCGGCCAGCTTTCTGACAGCTGTGGTGTTCCCCCCCACTCCATGTCCCAGCCCCAAATCAGGTCCCCGCACGGGCTCCCCAGACCCTGGGCCCAGTGATCTGTGTGGCCTGGAAGCCCGACTGGGCCCCCAGCCCAGCCCCACCTGAGAAGTCAGGCCCTCCTGCTTCGAAGATAGCAGCCTGCCTGGCTGACTTGGGTGTACAGAGAAACCAAGACTCAGAGAGAGGAAGCTCATTGTTCAGAGTAACAGTCAGTGGTTGAGCCAGGAAGCGGGACCCACTTCTCTCTCTCCTCGGCCTTCCTCATGCTCAGGGTAAACCGCAGCTCCAAGCATGCTCCTCCCTGTCAGGGGCATCCAGCCCCTCCGTCCGTAGCCGCCTCATGCACACGGCTGCCCCCTCGGCCCAGGTTCCTGAGAGCGGGGGGAAGCAGGTACCCCAGAGCCCAGTGCAGTCACCACTCCTGGGGCTTCTCCAGGAAGCGAGGAGCAGCCAGAGGGCCTTCAGAGGCCACTGGGCCTGGCCCGCCTCTTCCCCTCTCAAAGGTGAGCGGTAAGAGGAGGCCACACAGTGAGTTGCCCGTGGGGTGGAGCCCAGTGGTTGTCCCAGGTTCCCTAAATTGCTCCCCTCCCTGAGTCTACCTAAAGCCCTTAACTATATTTTATTTTATCTTATTTCCAAATGGAATTAAGCTCCAAACAAAGAACAACACAAGGATTGGTTTTATTACACCATTGACCATAAATGTCTTCAGGGCGGGTTGCCAGCCAGGAAGGGTGCTGGCTACGGGAAAGGCAATCACTTCACCTGCCCCCCACCCCCACCTTTTAAAATAACCCAGACTGCTGTTTAAGAAGGTGGTTCCATTAGAAGACGGGCATTTTGTCCTATGAGTGCCTGGCTGACTTGGGTGTACAGAGAAGGTTCTAGAAGTCAGGCAGGAGGAGATGGGGAAACTGAGTGGACTGCCTAACAGTAGAAAACTGGAGAGGGAGAAGACCCAGGGAGCGGGGATGGGCGAGGGCACACAGGGAAGGGGAAGGGAGGGGGAGCCTGGTGAAGCTGAGGCCTGGGACTCTGGGGCCAGCAGAGCGGAGGGCAGGTGCAAGTCTCCCCACAGTGAAATGACTGGAAGGGCATCTGAAGAACCTCAGGGCGCTCCCTACAGGTCGCAGCTGTTTGCTCCTGTTTCCTCCCGGCCACTCTGGCACCGCTGCCTCCAGACCTCTGGGAATGGGAGAGGGATGTGGACGCCAAGAGGGGACGGGGCAGGTGCCAGGCCTAGGTTAGCACAGGGTGGTGCGGAGACAGAAAGGCGGGCAGGAACAGATGCTGGAGGGCCCCGTCTTACTTCACTGCTCCGGGAGGTCTGCAGATTTCCCAGGGAGGGCCCTCTATTCCTCAGAGCCTGAGCTTTCGCCCTCGTCCTGCTTCGACCTGGGGTGCGGGGGTGGGGGGGCTGCAGGACCCAGCAGACTCTGGGTCACGTCTGCGTTTTCTGGTTTGCTCTCTTTTTTCATATCTCCCTATTATCCCCATGTGCCCCCAGCAGCACCCAGGGCCTGGAGAAGTTAAGTCACTCACATCAGACCCCAAAGAGTGTGTGGTCCACCTGGGATGGGGTCCGGTCTGTTCCCTTCCGGAGTCTGGCCTCTGCACTCAGCTGCTTGACATCACCCCCGGCTGAGCACCGGGCTCACCTCAGCTGCTCACTATATATGGCCCCTGTATGTAGGGCACCAAAGGACACGCACTGCGGCGCCAGAGGTGTGGGTTCAAATCCGGCTCTGACCCTGACCAACACTGTTCCTTTCGGTAAGTCAAACTCCCTGGGCTTATTTACTCATCTGTAAAATGGGGCTTGGGTACAAGGACATGCTAGGTGCTGAAGGAGTATTAATATCATCCCTGTCACTCGCCAGTCAGAGCCCATGAGAGAGGCTCCTCAAGTCCCACACTTCCTGCCCCTGTTCCTGCCTCTCTCCCCCGGCTCCGTGATAAGGTGCTTTCAGAACAAGGCTCCAAGTTCACCCTGGCTTTCCCTGCATGCCCAGTCCCTTGAGGAGTGAGGGTCCTTCCCCAGGGGAGAGGCCATGCTGGCAGGGACCCTGGGAAGAACCTGTGACCACATGAGCCTCCAGGAGGGGCCTTTGGGAGGAGGACCACGGCCAGAAATGGGCCGGATGACGGTCTGTGGTAGTGGCTGGTTGCTTGGTTCCCAACTTAAATGGGGAACTGCAGAGACCACCCACCTAACCACAGGCTCAAGACCTTTGCCTTTCCATGTTCTTCTGCCACAAAGGTCCCAGTGTCTGGATAGAGTTTCTGGATCTTGAATGACGGATTATCGTCCATACGGACTGAAAATCCAGCTCTCCACTCTCTTTTCCTTCCTGCCCCTCTGTCTGGGCTGTCGGAATCCAGGTCCGGACTGAGGAACCCTTGCTCTTCCCCTTTCTGCCCTGGGATCTGCTCAGCCTCCGAGCAGCCACCAGTGCTGCTGGGCAGTCCTGGGCGGAGCGCGCCGGCCCTGTTCCGACAGCCTGTGGTTTCGGCATCGATGCCCTTCCCAGCTCTCGGAGGTGTGGCTGCCCATTTTCCAGACACGTTTGCCCAAGCCCCTGCATCCTGACAGTGGCCGCTGGGCTCCATGCCTGGGCACTGCCTGAAGGATCTGGAAATGAGGAAGGGAGAGGGAGGAAGGGGGAAAACATACGGTTCTGCCTGTAAGCAGAAAACGTGTCAATCACGTTTCTTGGGCAGTGTCTGCAAATGCCTTTTAGCATCCCTTGAAGAACATTTAATTACTCGGTACAAATAACAACAGCGGTGCTTCTCTTGGGCTTACTTTGTGCCAGGCATAGCGAGTAACTCGTGGAACTGAATTGGTCCTAGTGTTGGGATTAGAAAAGCTGTCCCTCTCGTCCCTCTGGTAGCAGTCTTGACCATCCCAAACCCCTGCATGCCACACCAGCCTCCAGGCCATGACCCCAGTGGCCTTGACACTGACTCCTTGCCCACTTCTTGGCCTCCGCCTGGCGATAGTTCAACACCCAGTGGGCAGTCCATCTAGATCCTTGCCTTATACTTTCTTAAATTCTCCAACTCCCTGAACTTTCAGCTTTTCTTCAGTAAGCCAACCCCGGCCGAAATGTGAGACTTGACCTTACCCGAAAGGGCTCCATTCTTCAAGATCCCCCCTTCAAACGGCAACGTGCTGCACCTCTCCCTCTTCCCTGTGCCTCACGGGCGCCCCCCACCTCCTTGTCTCCCACTTCTCCTCCTTTCTCCCCTGGAGCTCCAGGACCCCACACTTCTGCCACACACTCCCTTGCATTCTGTTTCTAGCCCACGGACTCCATCAGCATCCAACCAAGATAGTAACAAAGGGGGAACGCCAGGCTCTTCTCCCTTAGGTATATTGATGCATAATTTCTAAATAAAATATTAGCACAGTGAATCAAGCACTATGTGATAAAAAGTACACCCTGGCCAAATAAAATTTATTCAGGGAGAGTGATATGGTTTTACACTGTTAAATTTTGTACTGTAACTCATATCAATATATCAAAAGAGGAAAAACAACTTGGCTGTTTAGACGGATGCCAACAAATGTTTTTTACAGAATTCAATATCCATACCTGCTTAGAAAAAAAAATAAATTTAGCAAACTTGAAATAGAACAATCTTTCCTTAATACGGTTTTAAAGTATCTATGTCAAATCAATAACCAGACCACATGTGATACAGAAAGCCTAGGGATATTGCTATTACAGTAGGCACAGGAAGAGGAGGCCAGGCTTTGCTTTTAGCATTACTGTGGAACTGACAATCAGTGCTATGGGCTAGAGGCAATTCCCTCCAGGCAATGATACCCCAGTAGCCATAAGGCATCAAGAGCCCAGAGCTTTGTTTTAAAATACCTGCTTTTGAAAATGCATGACCAGGACCATAACATAACTGAAATTTTCCTAGATTTCTATATTCTGTCTAAAATACCATTCTCCACTCAAAGGAACCAGAGAAATGGCTGATCCCAGGGCTAGAACAGGGAAAATATAAGGTGAGATTGAAACAACTTTTTTGTGCCAAAGAATAATGGGGACAAATCAAAAAACACAGGAGTCTGCCTGAGGGGCTGGATCTAGGATAACGTGAGGGTCAAAATAAATAACTATGGTAACAGATCATAACCCTTTGATGAAAATAGGAATCCATGAGTCCATACTGATATGAGTGAATGAGTGACAGAGAAAGGAAAACTCTTCTTTACAGTAGAATGCCAACTAATAAATGGAGGATGAGTGACAGAAGTAGAGAGTCACCATTTGGCAACCATCGCAGTTGTGGTTGAATAAGGCTGGAGTCATCAGAGGATGCTAAGGCTGATGGCGGAGATTTGACGAGGAACAGGATATTGGTGTAGTCTTGGGATGTCTCCCCACCACATACGTATCTAAGACAAAGGAAAAGATGGTGAGTTCATGGTGCAGAAACCTGACAGGCACCAATCTGACCTGGTCATCAGGGTTAGCATCCCTGTTGGTAGGACGGGTCGGGAACGCGTGTCCAGATGATTCGCCCTGAGAAGAGCACCGCTTCGTTTCTGGTGCGTTCTTGCCAGGCACCCACAGCCTGAAGCAGACACGAGGAAGCAGTGGAGAGACCCAGGGTGGGGGACATCCTGCAGCGTGAATGGCCTGTGCTCTTTAAGGCGGTCAAGGTCGTGAAAGACAGGGAAAGATTGAGGGCTTGTTCCAGACTGAAGGAAACCAATGAGGCGTGACAACTAATGCAACTCAGGATCCTGACTTGGATCCTGGACCAGAAAGGCACATGGGGCATTGTTGGGACAATTGGGGAAGTTGGATGGGCTCCATCGATTGAATGATGGCATTACACCCATTTTGATTTCTTAATTTGGAGGGTTGAATGATAGTAATGACAAGAGGGCGTTGTTTGGGGAGAAGACAAACTGGCATATTTTGGGTCTATGGGGCCTCCTAGCTCTACAACTTGTTCTCAGAGCGTTCAGGGGGAAAATTATCTATATATAAACATAGCGAGACACACAGAGAGATGGCGTAAATGTGCTAAAATATTAACAGAGAATCTGGGTGAACGGGATATAGAAGTTCTTTGTAATTGTTCTCGAAATGTTTCTGTAAGTTTGAAGTTATTCAAAATAAATGATCTGTGAATAAGCCTAACACCCTGGGTTACCCTGCCGATGGCTGTCACACAGCTCTGCCAACAGGTGGCTGGCAAGTGTGCCGACCCTGTGCTCAGGTGTTCTTGCCTTCTGGTTCACGGACCCTTTCATTCCGGAGACAGAAATGCCAAACTTTCACCACCGTCTTAAGCCTCCAGCTGTCTGTTCCCCCTTTCCTCTTGTCAGAGCTCATAGGCCATCCTGAAGGGTCACTTCAACTCCCCTAACACTTCTCTTCACCACTCACCCGTTTGTTTGTTTTAAAGATTTTTATTTATTTATTTGAGACAGAGGGGGAGAGGGCGGGGTAGGAGCAGAGGGAGAGAGAGAAGCGGACTCCCCACTGAGCAAGGAGCCCGCTGTGGGGCTTGATCCCAGGACCTCGAGATCATGCCCTGAGCTGAAGGCAGATGCTTAACCTACTGAGCCACCCAGGCACCTACCACTCACCTATTTATATGCCTGGTTTCCTAGATCCCTCCTTTCCCCCTTGTTTTGGGGAAAGTACATTATATAACAGCTTCCAGCGAAAGGATTGCCTGGAGGTCATCTTTTCTGAGATCTGGCGTATCTAAGGTTCTGTATATATTTTTCTACCCTCACACTTCATTGTTAGTTTGCCTGAATATAGGCTGGAGATCATATTCCTTCATAATTTTAAAAACATAGCTCCATTGTGCAGCAGCTTTCAGCATTCCTGTTGAGAAGTTGGATTTCATTCTAATTCCTGATCCTTGGCACGGGCCTGTTTTCTTTCCACTCGGGAAGTTTTTAGGTTTCTTCCTTTGTCTCCACTCGGGAAAGTCAGTCACGCGCTCTGGTGCGGGCTGCTAGGCACTCGGTAGGGGGCTGGATGGGTGGCGGGGGTGCGTCCCTTCATACTGGTCACCTGCCTCATTAGTCCTGGGAAATTTTCCGTATATTGTTTATTTCTTCAATTACCCCTCCCCTACACTTGCTCCATTGTCTTTTTCTGAAGTTATTTAGAGGCAGATGTTGGAAATTTGGGATTCACTAATTTTTTAATCTTTTGATTTTTCCTCTTTTCTAACTTTTTGCCTTTTCATTCAGTTTTCTGGGAAGGTTTCTCAAATTTACCTTCTGACTTTTCTACTGGATTTTTAAAGCTTTTCCAGCACGTTCGTTTGGAAGAGCTCTTTGCTATTTTCCAATGGCACCTTTCGGTACCCTCTTATTCTTATTTTGCAGGTGCAATAAACTGTCAGTTTTCTGAGTACGATTGGTCATTTGACCGAGTTTTCTCACGCTCCCTTCATAGTTTGGGTTTTTTTTCTCCCGTTAGTCTGAGCCAGGGACAGGCTCGGAATGCCAGGCTTCAAGCCAGAGCCTCTGTCCCAAGGCCTCTTGCTTTGACAGTTCCCAGTAACCCCGTAACTTCCCCTTCCCTTCATCAAAACCTGCCTGGCTTATGCCCGTTTCCATAGCAACCTGCTGCCACCTCTCCAGGAAACCTCTAGGGAAAGACCCCTACAAATCCAGTTCTTGGGACAGGGACCTGGGCCCTCTTTCCTTCCGTCCATGTCAGGGTTCTATTGTGCCCAAGGGTTTCCTAGGAATTTCTGGTGACTGAGAAAAACCAATGAAGGAAGTACTTGGGGCCAGAGGGACCTCCCCGCTCCCTCCCTGTGGTAGCAGATACCCCTCTCCCCTTGGAGAAACAGGTCTCCGAGGAGAGCAATGTGCAGGAGCTGGCTTGAACCCGCTGGAGAGAGCCACCTGTGTCAGAGCTTCAAGAATTCGATGCCACACGGGCAGCTCGAAGTCAACCATGGTAAGGATTTCCACTACGGAAGCTGGCAAATGCTACCTGCCAGGTGTTTTTGGCTTTGTTTCGTTATTTTGAGAGCTTGGTATTAAGCGTACCAGCACACCACTGAATATCAGTGTCCCTCATCCTAGGGTCCTAGGGTGCGGGACTGTGAAGCAGGATGAATGTCTGGCCGCCTTGCTGGCCAGATTCAGGCTAGGAGACTGGGTTTGCTATTGAACACCTCGTTACATAATGCATTGATTTTACTTTATGTACTGGAAATCAGCGCTTATTATGCAAACAATTGCAACCTATCTTCAAATTACTAGCTCTGGGGCACTTAAAAAAAATAAGCACAGTACCCACATAGCAGAGCACCTGGGAGCCAACCACAAGGACCGGGGGCTCCTGATTGTCCCCAGAGAGCATAATGGACCTCCTCCAGAAAAGGCTGACTGTGGGCTCTCTTGTCCGTGGATCCCTCAATGGGTCTGACCGTCTGGCACCAGCCACCTCGTCAGTCCTGGAGCCTTGTGCTTCGTCCCCTGCTTGACTGCCCCTGTAGGGAGAGCTCGGAAGGCTGGGTTGAGCTCGGGTACCCAAGCCTGAATGTGATCCTGCCTCCAAGGAGGCAAGAGGAGTATGGGAAGCTTAGGGGGAAAGGGAGAGTCTGTGCCCAGCACCCTGCAGCAGGGAGCTGCTCTGGCTCTTGACTTGTCCTGTCCCTTCATGCCCTCTGCTTTCATCTCTCCCTGTTGCCCTCCTCCCAGCCCTCCCTGCCCGCAGGGCCAGCTTCTGGCGATGGGCTGCCCAGAGCATGCACGCTCCCCAGGGCACAGCGCAACGGGGAGGGAAGAATCAGGAAAACTCACCAGCCCCTGTGGCCCCTGGCTGACTGGTTCCCAGGAAGATGCCCGAGTGTACCCTGGAGGGCAGGGCTACAAGGGCCGTGGTGGCAACAGATTCTAGGAATAGTGAGGTCATTCTTACCCCTTCTGCCCTGCTCTGACTTAACTTCTGTGTCTTGGTTTTCCCATATGTGAAATGGGACTAATCACCCTCAAAACACCCCTGCAAGGTACTAATTACTGTCTGTAAGAGACTTTGAGATCTTTGGATGGAATATAACAGTACTAATAATGGATAATAACACTCTGTCCCTCTCCAGTGCCTTTCATCCCTGGATCTCAAAGCCTTTTACAAACCTTAATTAATTCTCACAACACCCCAGTGCAAGAAGCTGGTGGTCATTAGCCCTATTTTACTGGTGGGGAAACTGAGAGAAGCCGGGAGATTGGCTGGAGGCCACACAATAAGTTGGCAGCCCCACAAGGGCTGGAACTCACAGCCCCCGGCCCCTGGGAGCAGCTCACTCAACACGGGCTTCCACCCTGTCTGGTGGGGCAGCGGTAGAACCTTCCCATCTCCCGAGGGAAGTCTGGGCCACTGAGCTCTGGAGAGACTTGGGAAAATACAAGGAGGACCAGAGGCATGGTTTTGCTGGCTTGGCCTAGAGACTGGGGAAGAGAGGCAATATTTCTAGGGCCCCCCATGTAGGCGGAGACCCTGTAGAAGACCCTTTCATCGTTTAGTCTCCTTCTACCTGTGAGGGAGGCCATATTGTTCCCATTTCACAGGTGAGCAAACTGGCTGGTTGAGGAAGCCACCATTTCTTCTCACCCACTGTGGACCAAATGACATACTTTTGCCTTCTTTGTCCCTAATTATGCCACGAGCCATCCAGGTAACATTACCGGCCACCATTTCGCAACTGAGGAAGCTGAGGTACATGGAGGAAAACTGACTTGCTCAAGGGTGTGACCTTGGACAAGTCATGTTCTTCAACAACTTCACCCTTCCCCCCCCCCCGCCCAAATCCATAGGCTCCCGGCAGCCCTGACTCCCTCCCAAACCCCCATGGGCAGGCTGAGGTTGAATGAGATCATGTCAGGAAGGGCTTTGAAGTGCTGGAGGCAGCAGCCCAGGGGAAGATGAAAAGCTTCCTGTCCTGGGCTCTGTGTCATCCCATCGAGAAGTTCTCAGAAGCCTGGAAACTGCAGGGTCACCTCGGATGACTGGGTATCATCTGGGGACAGTGGCCCCGTGGGCTTCCCTCTGGGCTCTGGGGCAGCCTCCCATGTCCCGCCTGGGGGGCCTCTCTGGAAAGGACCATGCTTCCTGGGACAGAAGACTGAGCGGTGAACCTCCCTGCCGGTGACGGGCGGGAAGAGTGAGGCCAGGTCGTGGCACTGGGCAGATACTGCCCCTCCGCCAGGCCCAGTTCCCCAAGGGAGTTACCTTGAAGACTTCTTTTTTTTTTTTTCCTTTTTAAAGATTTTATTTATTTATTTGTCAGACACAGACAGAGAGCAAAAGGAGGGGGAGTGACAGCTAAAAGCGCCATTGGTGGTTTTGCTCACCGCCTGCTTAACCTTGACAGAAACACTATCTAAGATGCGTGTAACCTTTTACCTGAGGTAGTGAAAAGCTTTCGCTCCCACGTGGCCTCTTTCAACCCCCGCCACAACTGTGAGAGAGGTATAGCACTCCCAATTTACAGATGAGGACACGGAGGCTTGGGGAGAGGAATGAAATCATCTGCTGGGTAGGAAGGGGCAGACCCAGGCCTCCAGCCCAGGTATCTGTCTGAGACATGCTGCTCTAGAAAGTTCTGCACCACAGAGGCCCTCCTCCAATCAACGCAAGGCAGGCCCACCCTCAGGGTTGAGGGCCCAGATCCCAGGGCCCACCTGCTGGACCTCCTCCTCCTGCCAAGGCTCCTTGGGGTGGGGGCCTGGCCTCTTGGGAGGGATCTCAGATGGTGAGTCCAGGGTGCGGCCAGCAGTGGGCAGAAGGTGCTGGAGGCTGCTGCTGGCAGGGCAGGGCAGGGCGGGCACCGGGAACAGCGTGACCTGGACAGTGTGACCTGTGATAATTGAGCGGCAAGCTGTGGCGGTGGCGGCAGGGAGGCCCCTCTGTGCCGGCAGGTGGCCTCCCCAAGGCTGGGGACCTCCGTGCCTCCCGCTCTGCTGGCTCCCCTTTGGCCGCTGCTCTGCAGCTTCCAGGAGGCGATGTTCTTTCTCCCTCCCAGCAGATCTTCACCCAAGAGCCTGCTCAGACCTGCCCTCCTCGCAAAAGCACGGTAGCAACTCCCTGGGGCAGAAAATGTCTCTTCTGAAAGCAAGACAAGAGTTTAATTAAGCCCTAAATGTGCACAGTTGAGCCTGAAATTAGGGTGGTGAAGGGCGGGGGGCGGGAGAGGGCAAAGGCAATTGAGGACAGGGGGCTTCAGCCCAACCCTGCCCAGCTGAGCAAAACAATCCTGCGAGCAAACATTTACAGAGCCCGAGGGCTTGGTTACAAAACATTTCTGACCTAGAAAGGGGAGAACGCCATGTTCCCTTGGCCCTGAACTTGGATATTGGGGTCTGGAGAATTTGGAAAGTGGAGAACAGGAACCAGGATGTAATGAAGGGCCACCTCCGAGACTGTGCAGGGTCTTGGGGCAGGGGACCCGGGCGGGGGTCTTGCGGGGCTGCTGTTGTGACCAGAGCTGGGCCGCAGGGAAAGCTTCCTGCCCCTGAGGGCCAGCTGGGCTCTGGGTGGGCCAGTCAGACCACACACGCAGGTGTGCCAGGGTTGGGGCTCCCGCTCAGGACCCCGCTGGCTCGCCCAGGTGAGCACAGCTCACTGTGCTTCCCAAGAAGGACGGTGGCCGCCCTGATGTGCCCAGCGGGCTGAGCTCTTGGCTTCGAGGACAAAGCAGCTGAGACTTGCTTTATGAAGGACCACGGGCATTTGGGCAGTCGACGGCTTTGAGGGGGCCCTGGCTTCAGCCCCTCTTTCTCCTGTCCTCAGGTCTCTGGCTTGCTGCTGAGACAGCTGAACTCAGCCTCCTCCTCTTGCCTGCAACTTGGGCTTGGCCTCGCTCTGCCAGGGACAGGAGGCAAGATGAGACGGGCAGACGGGCGTGTTCTCGCTTGTCCCTGGGCACCGACCGTTGCGACAGAGCCCCTGCGTGCATGGAAAAGTGCATGCGTGTAGCACGGCGAGGGGGCAGGCTGTTATATGGGGCTGCATGCCTGGCCCTTCTTTCCCGCGTGTGTGTGCGGGGAGGGGGGAGGCGCAACAGGTTGAGTTCTGTCATTGAGGCAGGGGACCCAAGGACGGAGGGCGCACCCAGCTTGGTGACACATGGTCCTCCTTGTTAGGCCATCTGCTCACTCAGTGGAGATGGTCCGACCCACCAGGGTTTGGACGCAGCTCACAGTTCCTTGACATTAAGGGACACTCTGCTTCGGAGGCCAAGGCAGGTGCCTTCGCTGGTGGCCACGGGAAGTACCAGCCAGGGTTCGGCCACTAAGCTGCCTCTGTTTGCTGTTCCTAACCTGGGTCTTCTGCCCTGAGGGCCGCCCCACCCCCAGGACAGATGGGAAAGCCTGGCACACGCTTCCCAGCACAGAATCCCAGGTGTCATGAGGGGTGATGACCGGTGGGCAGAGGGTCAGGACAGACCCTGAGGATCATTCTGGGCAGCGGCCTTAGCCACCTGTGCTCATCTCCCCTTGACAACATCCCTATCTCCATCAGTCTCCTGTGGCTGCTGTGACAAATCACCACACACAGGCTGGTCTTAACAGCAGTTTATTGTCTCGTGGTTCTGCAGATTGAAGTCCAAAATCACGATGTCGGCACAGACTCTTCCAGCTTCGGGTGGCTTGGGCATTCCTTAGCTTTGGTGGCTTCACGCCATCGCCTTCTTCCCCCACGCGCGTATGTCCCCTCCCCCTGCCTCCCTCTTATGAGGACACTCATCCCCCCCGAGATACCTCAGGATGACTTTCTTATCTTGAGACACTAAGCTTCATTACACCTGTAGGGACACTTTTTCCAAATAAGACCACATTCCCATGTTCCTAGGATTCAGTGGTGGACATTTCCTTTGGGTGCAGGGGGGTGTGGGGGGAGGAGCCATTCAACCCTCTGCAGGGATGGCTTGAACACTTCTAGTGGTGGGAAGCTCACTACCTCATAAGTTGGCTCAATTCACGTCCAGACAGGTCTAATTATTTTAAAGTTCTTACTGGCTGGAGCTAAAATTCTACTCAGTAGGAACCTTACCCATTGGCCCTAGTTCTGACCTTCAGAGCACATAAAATACATCTAAATAAATATGCTATTCCTACCTTCCCCTGCCCCCAATCACAACTTAAAATAAAAAATCAGACAAAGCATAAGCCAGCTTAGTCTTGATGCTGGGACAGTGTACAGACTCTGGGGTCAGGAGACCTGGACTCACTGGTGGCTCCGTCCCTAGGACCTCGTGCCTCAGTTTCCTCTCCATAACACCAGAGAGCCGGCTGAATCACTATTTCCATGGGACACTTTTGGGAAATGCATCCTGGGTAGTCAGAACTCGCCCTGGCATATTAAAGACTCTAAGAAGCCCTGAGTGGAAACACCCCTTTGAGCCAGTAGTTTCCAAACTAATTTGAAAATAGAGTCCCTTTATCAACTACCATCTTTTATCACCGTGCAGAACTTCCGGGCTGCTTTGCGGTCTCTGCGATGCCTGGGGGTCTTTTCCAGCTTTCTCAAAGGAAGGTAAACCAAATTGTTGTGTTCAAGTTCATGGTCTTTGGTTCCCATCCCCTGAATTGTTGCTAAGCATTTTGTGGGAGGTAACAAACAATCCATTACAGGATGAGAGGTGTGAATCTGGAACATGAGAGGCCCCTCCCTCAAGCCGCAGACAGCTGGCCAAGGCTGTGGGTCACGGCTTCCTCCCAGAGGCCCCAGGGCTCGCTGGCCCCCGCCTGGCACCGCCGAGACGGGAGGAAGCCAGGGGAGGAAGAAGCATCTCTGTTGCTCCGCCCTGAAGGACCTGCCCACCCCCAGCATTCAGGTCTCACCCGGACCTCAGACCCCACCTGCTCATCCCTCCCTGCCTGTTTAGGTAACACTATCTCTGAATAAGCTCTTCCATGGAAGCTTCTGTTGACCGTCCCCACTAAATCCCTCCTAACTCTGCTGGGGGGGGGGCAGCGACGAAAACCTCAAAGAAGTTGGATCTTATGAAATGGGAGCAACAAGTCACCCTGGGCCTCCCCAGGGATGGGCGCTCCTGCTCAGGGAGGAGAAGAGCCTGACGGAGGTGTCCCAAAGGCAAGAAGAGAGCCCGAGGAAGGGATGGGTGGGGTGGGGAGCTCCAAGTCCAGGCCCAAGAGAAAGACAGAAATGTTGAAGTGAAAGGCGAAGGAGGAGAATACGGTAGACTGGAAAGCCTACCAGGTTTCTTCCCCTGCCTCCAGGTGACGCACACCTGGGCCTCTACCTGCTCCTGTTTTTAACACCCCCAGAAGGGCAACCTGGCTTGAATCCACCTTGTGCAGACCCCATCTGCTGACAGGTGGCTGTGCTCTCAGACACGGCTTTGGGACTATTAAGTGCCCGTCTGTTAGCCACTAGGCTCGCTGCTCTCACATGTCTATGACTTAATCTTCACAACCTCTAAAATTTTACAGGTGTAAATACTGGGGCCCAGGGAGGTTTCGTGTGTTGCTGAAAGTCAAGGGGCATTGGGCGCCTGGGTGGCTCAGTGGGTTAAAGCCTCTGCTTTCGGCTCAGGTCATGATCTCAGCGTCCTGGGATCGAGGCCTGCATCAGGCTCTCTGCTCAGCAGGGAGCCTGCTTCCTCCTCTCCCTGTCTCTCTGCCTGCCTCTCTGCCTACTTGTGATCTCTCTCTCTCTCTGTGTCAAATAAATAAAAAATCTTAAAAAAAAAAAAAAGAAAGTCAAGGGGCAAAGTGAGGAACAGGACCAGCTCCGTGTGGTTTCGAGTCCCACCCCACGGTGTTTGAGGTTATTTTATAAGCCACCCTCTGGATCCTGATGGTGTGGCCAGTTCCCCCTTTAGTCTGACCTGTGTCTCTCCTACTGTCACCTGAGTTGGATCTGAAGGAAGGACCGTGTAAGTAGGTTGGATAGGCTCCCAGCCCAGCCTGGAGAGATATCCTCTGTCCTCTGGTACAGGTACTAGCCTTCCAGTTACTGGGGTGGGGAATGTTTGCCTTCTGTTAATGAAAAGAAATAGATGTGATAATAAATAAATGCCCAACCCAGTGTGGTAATCAGTGTCCCTAACAATAAGTCTCTGTGTTTGCTCTCGGCTATAGGTTAGGTTCATTGGCTAGAGCTAGTTCTCGGGAGCCTGTGCACGTCAGCCAGGGTGGGGTCCCAGGCACACTTACCCGAAGGGGGGAGCAAGGCTTCCTGACTGAAGCTCCTAGAATTCACCCTGGGAAGTGAGGCTCCGGTAGACTGGCCTCAGGGGGCAGACTGGAGTGAGGAAAATGCACCAGGCTCCAGAGTTCAGGGGCAGTGGACAGGATGCCTTGCCCTTGGCATCAGAAGACAAGTCTGGTCCCACCTCTCGAGTGGCCTGAAGCAAGCCTGTTTCCCTCTCTGAGCCTTAGTGTCTACATCTGTTTAATGCTGGTGGGGAGGGGGGGGCGCACACGATCTCTCACGTTCCTTCCGGCTCTGACACTCCAGGACCCCGTAGCCATGAAATTGCTTTATGCTTTAAGCGTATGTGCCCCTAGCGGGTGGGTGTGCAAGACCTCTGGGCACTGAGAACTCAAGTTCTTCCTCCGTGTGGTGGCTAGGGGGACATCTCTGCCTCGGTTTCCCAAACCCTTCCCTTTTTTCCCACTTTCTCTAGCTCCCACCTGTATGGAAATTCCCAGTCTGTGAGACATTTTCAGAAATATTATCCCATCCGAGCCTCACCACAGCTCTGCAAAGGAAGGAATGCTGTGCTCTGGCATCAGCCACGTGCCGGGCCCTTCCCCTGTTGTTCACGGACCCCCCCCCCCGAGCTTCAGAAACCCTTTTGGGAGTAAGGCAGAGTGTAAATAATTAGATGGTGGATGGGTCTTTATATAAAGGCATACACATATAACCCTCCCCATGGCCCTGAGGTTATTACCGCCACCACAACACGAGGGAGGAAAGTGAGGCTCCAAGGGGTTCAGTAACTGCCAGGGGTCCCTTGGCTCTCAGAAGAAGCAGGATTCGAACCCAGCTTTCTTTGATCAAAGCCCATGGCCCTTTCTGTCACCTTGAGCTATGCAGTCTTCACCCCACTTTGCAGAGGAGTAAATGAGGTGTCTAGAGATAAAGAGACTTTGTCGAGGTTTGGCGACTCTGCATAGCAGAGCCCGGAATCAAAACTTGTCTTTTGTCTACACACCTAGGGCTGTTTCTGGAAACATCACAGCTGTCTCAAAACAAAAACCTCAAAACAAAAAAGTGGAGTCCCCTCCCTCTCTCCTTTCCTCTCTCCCTTCCTTCCCTTTCTTCCTCCCTCCCTCCTCCCTCCCTTCCTTTCTACCTTCCTTCCTCCCTCTCTCCTGCCCTCCCTTACTTCCTTCTTTCCAGGAACATGGCCTACCCTCTCAAGTGCTTTCATGTCCCAGGCAGGAAATTGCATGATGTGCTCACTTGTGCAGATAACAGAGCCTCCACTCTGTAGGCTCTGTGGGTCTTTAGAGGCACAGGTCCCACAAGGCAGCTCATGTGCTCAGTGACCCGCAGCAGCTGATCCATAGGGAGCCAAGGGAGCCAGGGGAGTGCGCAACAGGGGTCTGGGAGCACTCGGCCTGTTCTGTGTGTGTTGTACTTGGGGTGTGTGGCTGAATCTGTGTAGGTCTGCCCTCTGCATCCGTGCATACCCTGGACAGCATACCCTGGAGTGGGGGGCACCACTCAGTGGGAAGCATTGAACTTGGACTCTGCCTTCCCATGCCCTGGCCTGCTGGGGTCCCTCCCTAGCTCTCTCCACTTCGTTGTCACCCTGGGTCCTTCCTGCCCCCTTCCATCCTCTCCCCTGCCACCAAGGTGATCAGGTTCTTTACATTTTTCAAGTTCAGGGCTGCAGCCCGTGATGTGTTACCCTTGATTCATGGGGGGGTGGGGGGTGGGAAGGGAGAGCTACCCTAAATGTAGCATTCAAAATTGTTTGGAAACTGCATGCTTCAGGCATACTTTAGATCATCTCTCTGTTCTCGTCTCAAGAAACTGCCAACAGAGGAGTCATGGGTATTCCAGATTATTCTCTATCTCATATATATCGCAACTCAATCTCTTTTCCTCTCATACGTGTGTGTGTGGGGGGTGGCATTTGGGAGCAAATTTATTGAAATAGAAAACATACGTCCATTCAAGTGCACAAATGGTAAACACAACTCACTGAGTTTTTGCAAAGTGGACACACATTGGTCAGTCGGCTCCAGCCAAGAGACAGGGGCCCTCATGCCCCTCTAGTTTGCCTGACCCTGTGAGGGCAACCTCTGTCTTGACTTCTCACATCATAGACTCATTCTGCCTGTATAAAAAATTTATATAATGGAACCATCCAGTAAGGATCATTTTTGTCTCTGGTTTCTTTTGATCAACATTACACTTGTTGACTAGGTATATGTGTGCAGGACACATATACACACACGCGTATTTATGTGTGTGAAAACCTGTGTAATTCCCCTTTCCTTCCTGAAATCTTTAGGAGCTCTTTTTAAACTGAAGTACGGTTGACATGCAAGGTTATGTTAGTTTCAGGTGCATACCATAGTGAGTGATTTGACAACTTTATACATGATAATATACTCACCACTAGTGTCTTGCTGAAATATTTTAAGTCAGAACCCAAACATTGTCATTCATCCTTATGTTCTTTAACAGGTATCTAAAAAGTATGGATGTTATCTTTCAGGACAATGAATGGCATTATCCAAGCTAAAAATATTGTACAAGAATCCCAGGCCTCCCCTACTACGCATCTACTACTTTAAATTGTGTATTTATAAAGGAAATTCACAGGTACAGGTGAAGCTCTGACCCCATCCCTGCTCCTGCCTCCTTTCCTCTCTCACAAGTTGGTGTGTATCAGCATTGCCTTTGGAATGAAATCCAAACCCCTACCCCAAACTTCCCGTGATATTTTCAGGCAGGGCTGCCTCCTGAGGCTGAGGGCAGCTCTGCCTCCCCCAGCACCAGCCCTTAGCCCTGGCCTCATCCTTTGGGGCCACGGGGCAGAGCAATGAGCCCAGCTCTTTTTTCACAGGGAATCCCTGCATGTATTCCAAACACCCGCCCAGGCTATAAGCTTTAGGCCATTCCCCTGGTCTCAGTTATTCCCATCAATTTCTTCATGCTCTGGCATGCACAAACTTTCCTGAACCTGGACCCTTCTAATGCTGCCTGCTCGGCACCCTCCCTGACCTTCACCTTGGCAGCATCCCATCAGACACCTGTGGGTAGTGTCAATGCCAACCACCTTCACGAGGCCTTTTTGGATGTGTTCCATCCGATACAGTCTCACCCTTTGCATTAACTAGAGAACTTCGGGAGCTCCCTTGGGGTGGTCACTGTGTTATGACTTGTAAAGCTATTTGAGAATCTTTCTCATCCCTCACCATTTTCCAAATTCTTAGAGGACAGCCACTTCCTTGTCGGTCTTTCTTTTTCTTGAAATGTCTGGCAAACAGTAAGTGCTAACAGTAGGTGCTCTTTACGTGCTCCCAGGTACGTGAGGCAACTCTCTTAGTTGCAGGTTACAGATCATCGCCAACTCATTTGCTCTGGAACAAGCAACTGGGTCTCCTGTTCCTGGCTTTCCTCTGGGCTCCGCTTATACCCCGTGTGGGCCCAGTATGTGGAGGAGAAAATCGGGAAGCCTGGCCCATGGGAGTCAGGAGATCTGGGTACCCCCCTGCTCCGCATGCAAGGTTAGTGTGACCTTGAACCCATGACTCACCTTACCTGAACCTCACTTTCTTTATCTGGAAGAGAGGACCGGGGATGTGGGCCCTGTCTGCTGCACAGACTGTTGAGAAGATCAGATAAAACCCTAGCGGGTGACATGTCCATGTGTGTAGAGGTGGCTTGTGATGGCCCAGTGCCATGCTAATGGGAAGGTTCATTAACATCTTCTGTGCGAAGAGTCTGGGGCCCGGATGCACACGTTCAAGTCCCAGCTCTGTTTCTGTTTTCCTCTGAAATTTTGGGTGAGTTTACCTCTCTTGACTTCTTCAGTTTTCCTCATTTGTTGACAAGGCATCATAATTGTAACTACCTCGTAGAGTACTTGTGAATATTAACCGAGTTAATATATATGACTCAATTAAAACACTGATGCAAGGTAAGCCCTATAAAAGGTTTTTATAGGTGTCACCATTGTGACTGCTTCGGGCCCCCACTAGTGTGGGTGTTTCTCCTGATTCTTCTTGCTAGATTGGGAGCTGCCTGAGGGCTGGGCCCATCCTGGCTTCAGGCTTCTCTTAGGCTCTCCTTTTCCCAGCATGTACTCAGGCCTGTGACAGATTGGAAGTGGGTGGGACTTGCCTGGAGCCTCGGATCCTGGGAAGGGCACGGGGGCGGGTTGCGATGCTCATGCTGGGGCCCAAAAGCCCCTTTGTTCTGGACTTCTGGATCCTTAGAATAGGAGGGTGGAAAGATACGCTCCCAAGCAGACCCTGAAGCTGCCCAGCAGGAGACTTATTCTGGACAGAGGCGTGGCAGGGAAAGAGGTTCCCCCTTTAGGACTTCACTACCTCCCTTTGCCCTAAGACAGACCCTATGTTGGTCCAATTTCTGGGCAGCAGAGGAAGAAACAGAAGTCTGGAGATATCCCTGGGGCAAATAATAATAATAATAATAATAATAATAAAAGAAAACTCACACACACACAAAAAAGTCTGGAGATGTCAAGAGACTTATTCCAGGTCACCCAGGCCGCCATAGCAGTGTCATCCTTGGATCTCATTTCCCAACTGGGATCCCTACCCAAGAAGCTCTGAGACCTGGAATGAGAAGCGAGGGAAGTTTTCCTGTTCTTCCTCGGCAGACCCCACAAGCAGAAGCTTCTGTTCTAACTCCTAAAGATAATTTCTGAATAATAGCACTGGGTGCTTTATCTCTGGAATGTACCCTGCTTTAAAAAAAAATATGGACAACTGGGAAGTACCCTCTTTCTGTCCATGTCTTTCTGGGGCATTGACTGCTCAGAGTCTCCTGGGACCATAAGCAGGTGGCTTTGCATATGCTTTCCGAAAAGTCTTGCACAAACTTCAGTGTAACTCCACATGTGGTCTAAGGCAACAAAAAAGGTTTTGTTGTTGTTTGCTTTTGTGTGTTACCGAAGGTAAAAATACAGTAAAGTGTCCTAGTCTTAGGGTAGAGCTTGATGAATTTTTAAGTTGGCACCATCAGCCCGATGCAGCACCCTGCAGCTTTCATATTACTATTATTATGGCCTCTGGAGTGAGGGTTTCTGGACGTCCTTGTTTTCATTTCTTCTCATTGGTGTATGTCCTGTACGCGAAATGCGAATCAGGGTGGGCGGAGGAACGTGCCTCCTCTCAGAACACTTAAGCTGGGAGGGTCCTCCTTGGAATTTAAAGGAGGCCACGGGGGAGGGAGCCAGAATTACTTATTCCCTCGGCTCTTTCCCCCAGATGCTGATATCTTTTGATCTGTGGTTCCCAACTTGTCTTCTGCCCCCACACCTGAGGGAGAGGACACATTCCCTTAGGATTAGTGGCTCAGTGTATCAGTAAAGTTTAAACGGAGGGGAGGTGTTTGAAAAAGCTGTGCGGGTTATTCCAACGCTCATCCCCACTCAGGCTGAGGTGTGGGACCCACTGATTGCCTTGCGTTCCCCGCCCCTCACCATCCTGAAGTGCCATCCATGAGAAGATACACCTGGCTTTAAGGGCATCTTAATACTGGTTACTCCCCAATTTGCTGTGTGTGCCTCCCTCTTCCCTGCCCCCACCAGACCCACAGTTTACCCTTCTTTACCCTTCTTTATGTCCTGGGGGGGTGACCTCAGTGGACTGCGTTTGGCTAGAGAGGGGGGTGAGGGGAGGAGAGAGAGGGGCCTGGCCTCCCTCCCTAGCCCCGCCCCATCCAGCCCTCTCTGTCCTGCTCGATGGCCCTCTTTCTGGGCACCAGTGCACAGCAGGCTCTAAGGCTGTTCCCGCCCCTTCTCGGTCCTAGGGATGGTCACAGTTTCTAGCTGTTCCTGGCCTCTGGGTGCCAAGGTCCAGTGTTCCCTTAGCCCTGCCTCCATCTCTATTCAGAGAGTCACCGTAAAAGCCTCTTCCTTTGAGCCAGCTGGGCTGAAGTCTGTTTCCTGAGAGACTCCTGACTGATCCAGAGATCTTTGGACAAACTTCCATATTAAACAGTCATTGATTAGAAGACGCAGTGGCTTTCAGAAATGTTCAAAGATCATCAAAATGGACAGCTTACTCCTGAGAAATCATGGCAGATTTGCTTAGGCAGGATGCATGGAGAACCATTTATCGTTAAGACAGGGAGCTTGCTTCCGGTCCGTTGAGGCTGGGAGCATAGGTGACGGGCAAAGCACTGCGTGTAAAGTTAGAGGGGATGGCTCTGAGCTCAGGCTCTGACACCCTCAGGCTGGGACATCTTGATGTCCCAGAATGCCTTGCCATTCTGTGGCTTGGCCTCCTCTTTGACAATCCAGAGTCAACCCCACTGCTGTCACGTCCCTGGCAGGGATGCTGTATGAGAACAAGTGAGGCCATGCATGTGAAAGGTTTTATGAACTGTCCAGCGCTCAAATGCGTGGGCCCTGTGCAGCCCAGAGCGGATAGCCACTCTAGGATTCAAATCAGGGACCAAACATTGGGCTGGAGGAACAAAGGAGACGCAATGGCCATGCCTGGCAGGGAGGTCCCAGAGACCCAGAGAGACAATGAAAAGACAGCCCCCAGCAATCCTCTTCTCCCTCTCCCTTTTCTCTCTCCTCTGCTTCTTGAAGCCGGCATGACCTTTCCCTAAGCTGGGCCGGGAGGTTAGGCTGTTTATTTATTCAGCTGAGAATTAAGGAGCACCTGAAAGTGTAGGACAAAGTCATGTGCCAAGTGAAGTCTATGCTTTCCGGAGACCAGTAAGAGAGAAACAAAGACATGCCAGTAGGAGGCAGGTCACGCAGCGTCCTGGGTAAGAGGAAGACCCTGGTGTCATAGAGGCCCAGCTGCATTTCCACCTGGATCACTAACCCACTAACCAAATCTCTAGGACAAGTTACTTAGTCTCACTTTCTTGATCTGCAACCAGGGAACAATACCCACCTCAAACGTTTGTTAGGAGGACTGCATGAGTCCTGTAATCAGCCTGGAGCCTGACTCTTGGTAAGGGCTCAGGAAGCACGATGGCCTCTGTTCTTAGTTTGTTCTTCCAGGGAGCCCGAGGCCCCTTCCTAACCGGCTTATCAGAAATGATTCCCCGAGGAGGCAATAAACTGGGCTGGGAGGTTGAATTCTTGGTTTAGCATTCATCGTTTGTCCGGACCATACGGCCTGTCCGCGCAGCACCGGGGCGCAGCTCCGCGTGTCTGGCGCTCCGGGAACGAAAGGTGAGGGCAGGCCGCAGAACGCAGGCCTCCCGGCGGGCAGAGGCAGCCAGCCCGAGTTCTGGAGCTGGGGAAGACCGGGATCAAAGCGCTCCGAGGCAGGCCGGGCGCCCCAAAGGGAGGCTAGCGACTTGCATCAGCACAGATTCCGTGATGCTCTGCAGACGTGTCGGTGCTGCTGGGCTTTACGGGAACCCACAAGAAAGGAAAGGGCCGGGGAGCAGGCAGGGCGGGGGCGGGCGAGGGCGCGAGGGTGCGCTCGCCCGCCCGCGCGCTCCCGGCGGCGCCGGCCGGGGCCTGGGCGCGCCTGGGACGGCGGAGGCCGCGGAGGAAGCTCCCGCTCCCTCTCCCCCTCCTCCTTTCCCCCCCGCATTACTGGAAGGACTGAGTGGGAGAGACCCAGAAGCACCCGGATTTTCGAGCGCGGGGTGGGGGAGGGCCGGGCAGCCGCTGGCGCTCAAAGGAAAACCAAAAGTGCGTGTTCGCTCCGCTTCAGCACGCGGCTGCCCCCGGGAGGGTCCCGGCAGCGCCTCGCTTTGCAGCACCCGCCCCCCAAGATCTCGCGAAGGCACCTTGCGAGGTGTGGCGGGGGGAGGGCGTGTGCGCAGGAGAGGACGGAGAGGCGAGTGAGAAAGTGTCACGATTTCTTTTCCTGCGCTCTCCCCGACACCGTCCCCACCCCCAGTTTTCTGGTTTTGCCACTGCCGCTGGGGAAAGGGCTGATCGGTTTTGCGTCAAAGAACTGCATTTACTCAGTCCTGCTGGGAGAGGCGCGTAAACACCCAGGCAGGCAGGACTCAGGGATGAAACACTAGCAACAAACAAAACACCCCCCACCCCGAGTCCCCGCGGCCGGTGTGCACATCCGCCGGCCGCACACCTCTGCCGGCCCGCGGGGCTGGGGACTCTGCCTGGAGGGCGCCGGGCGGAGGTGTGAGCGGCCTGGCCAGCCTCGCCTCGCGCGTCCTTGGGGATGGAGCTCAGGACAGAATGTGTTTTATAGCTGTAAACAATGACCCCGAGTATTGTTTGGGATTACCGTATCTTGGGGCCATTGGGGCGGCCAGATGCCGCCAGCCGTCCCGGAAACGCCAGCGCTTTATATAGAGCCCCGGGAAAGCTTTGAGTTCCCGGCTCTATTTTTCTTTCCTAGCAACTCCCCCACTTTACAGATAAGGAAACTGAGGACCGGATCTGTGACGCGGTACAACGCCCAGCGCTTCACCAGGGTTCACGGTCTTCGTCGGGTCCTCGCAAGGACCCCGTGGGGTACAGATCCACGCCACTTAAGAGCCGGGTAAACCGAGACTAGAGCAGTGCCGGGACCAGAACCCAAGTTCCTTGACTCCTAGTGCAGCCCCCCCCCCCGTCGTCTCTGCAGATGAATTGAAGTGCCAGAGCTGGCAAGGGCCCTAGAGGGTCATCTTTCCCCACCCCTTCATTTTATAGGAAGAAACTGAAGCCTAGAATGGTTAAGGGACTCGCCCAAAGTCTCACAGCTCATAAATAGCAGAGTCTGGCGTTCGTACTCCGAGGTCTGTGCTCTTTAACCCGCACCTCGCCCCGCCCCAGCAGGCGAGGCGGGAAGACCCGGGAGTCCAGACTCCCTTGCTCCCTGAACTTCCCTCCCAAACAGCCGGAGACAACGTTGGGGCACACCCTCTCCCGGGCCTGCCTCCCTCCCTCTTTTATTTATTTATTTTTTAATTCTTAACAGTCGAGTTTGCTTCTAACGCCCGATTACTATTAGATGCGTCCTAATGGTCCCGCACACAGGGAGGCCGGAATGTCTGGGCTGGTTCATTTCTTCTTCGGGGCTACTCCTCACAAATTCATTGTAGGGCCGGGAAAAAAAAAAAAAGTGCGTGTGTTTGGGGTGGGGGGCGGGGAGGGAGCAGTGGGCAGCCAGCCGCGCGGGGGAAAATAGGCCGGTCGGCCCCGCCCGGCGGCGCCGCTCCCCGCCCAGGGCCGGTCGCGGCCCGGCGAGGGTCCCCTGCGCGCCCGGGGCGCCCGTT
>LNAC01000024.1:5575550-5624517 GCA_002007465.1 Ailurus styani | reverse complement strand
GAGCCGCTCCGAAACTCCGGCGGCGAGTCGGCCACAGGAAGTTTATTCTCGGCTCCTTTTCTAAAAGGAGGAAATAGAAGTTTCTCCCGGCGGGCAGCCTTTCTTTTCGCTTTTTTCGTTTGTTTGTTTTTGTTTTTGTTGTTGTTTTTTTTGCCCTGTCTGAAATCGGCGCCCCCCACCCCCGGACCTGGCAGGCGTGCTCCGCCGGGCTCCGGTTCTTTTTTTCCTTTCCAGTGTGGGCTCGGGCCGGCCGTCCCGGCTGGGCTCCGGCTGCGCGCGGGAGCGGGAGGGCGCGCGCAGGGGAGGGACCGAGGGACGCGCGGACTTTTAGAGGGAGGGACTGGGTGGCCCGCCGGTCCCGCGGCGCTCGAAGGCAGCAAAGCAGCGCGGCGCTCGGGAGGCACGGTTCCCGGGCTGTCGCCGCCGCCCGTCCGCGCCCGCCACCGTCGGGGAGTAAGCCCGGGAGCGAAGACCGGAGCCCGAGGCGCGGCCGGCAGGGAGCGAGCCCGCAGCAGCCGGTGCGCGGCCGCGGCGAGGGCGGGGGCAGAAAAACACCCTGTTTCCTCTCGGGCCCCCACCGCGGATCATGTACCAGGATTATCCCGGGAACTTTGACACCTCGTCCCGGGGCAGCAGCGGCTCTCCTGCGCACGCCGAGTCCTACACCAGCGGCGGCGGCCAGCAGGTAGGTGCGGGCCCCGGGTGCACCTGGCGGCGCGGGCGGACCCCCGCCCTCCTCTCGCCGCCACTGCCTCTTTTGCTTTCTTTTCCCATTTTTGGCTTGGCGAGAAAATTCCTACGGGGTCACCACTGCGAGTTTTGGATTTTCGTGTTGTCCTGCCCACCCTTCTCCCCCCACTTTTTTTTTTTTTAATTGGAGCGGGGAGTGGGCTTGAAGAGCCGGCAAACCCTTTCCCTCACACTACATCTCACCCACACCGGATCCTGGAATTGTAGCTCCCCTTCCCAGGAGCCTGTTAACTCCTCTCCCCAGAAATCCCTCCTTCTCCCCCCCCCCCCAGTTCTCCGTGGTGGACAAGAAAAAAAAACAAAAAAAACCCTTTGCACCCACTGGCCCCTCCCGACATCCAACGACCCCGTTCCCGTGCGAGAGCCCCCTCCCTCTTTCCCCCTGCTCTCCATCAGTCTCAATTTCTGAAAGAGCTTAGGGATTCGGAAACATGGTTGGGCTCCTTCAAGTAATCCAGAGTGAGGGTGAGGGTTATCGCTCTGGGAATAGGGTGCGAAGGTCAGGAAGGAGGAGGTCAGCCTTGATAGGCTCGGGGCCTGCGCCTTTGTGCCCCTGCGCCCATCCATCTCCTGTTAGGGTCAGAGAAGGAGCCTGTACTGCCACCAGAGGGGCGCCTGGAGGGTCCGGGGAGGGGTACCCAGGGCAAGGACGCCTGCAGAGAGAAGTGGGGGGGAATGGGGGGGGAGAGCTTGCTTGGGCTCCTGGGTGGTTCTGGAAGCGGAAAAACAACTTGTTTCTAAAGCAGCCGGACTGGTTTGCACTGGAAGGATTGTGCCTGCGATCTGGGTCTATAAATACCAGAAGGTGCTGGTGGGGTGGGGGTGCTGGTGGGGTGCCTGCCCTCTGCAGCAGCTGCCCTCCACCCCCCAGGCTCCAGAGGGGGCTGGCTTAACAAACAAGGCCACTACAACCTGAAGCCCATCTGGGTCAGGATCTGCGGAGTCTCTGGGCAAGTTGGCTACAGCAAGAGTTGCCCTGGTAAGGCAGTGGCCTTGGCCTCTAGGAGCCAGCCAGCCAGGAGGGGCTGGAGTGGGCTTCCCCTGGAGGGGTGGATCCTGCCAGAAAATAAAATGGAAAAACGGCTCTGTTTGGGATTGGAAGAGGGATACCTTGTTCCAAAGTGATTCTCCATATTTGGTGAGTCCCCAGAATGGCTTTTCTCTGTCTCCCCTGGTGCCCCCATAAGCACCCACTGTAGAGAACCTAGTCAGTGCATTGAGGGAGCATTCGGGACACCCTTAACAATGAGCACCAAGGTGATGAGTTTTAAATCTTATTTAAAAAGTGCTTTTGTTCGCCTTCCAGTCCCGTTGGTGGTTTTAATTGAATCCAAATATCATTAGGCAACGGGTTGGAGTCATTTATACCCATTCCCTTACTCTCCAATTCAACAAGCTGCCAAAACGTCCCTCTCCTCCTCCCCGAATCTGAAAGAGATTTTTTGATATCTCGTCTGTCCCTTTTGGTGCTGTTTTCCTGGCACTTATCACTGTAATATGACAATCTTGCTGCCTGGCTTTGCTCAGACCGTGGGGCCCGAATGGGAAGTCAGACCGGACATCAGTGCCCCGATTGAATAATCTGTGTCACTAGGGCTTTGAGCCCAGGATGTGAGCGGAGGCAATTCCCTGTTTTGGAAGAAAATCAGACAGGAAACCAGTGCTAGGAAGAAGGAAGAGAACTCAGTCCAGCAGGGTGTAATGGGGCCTCATTACCGAAGCAAAAAGCAGCTGTGGGCTAATTCCTAGCATGCTGTAACACACAAGGATTTTGCAATTAGTAATAACTAGTGCACGGGCTTCTCACATAGACGCCTGCCTGTTTGGCCCAGCAGCTTCAGTGAGGTGCCTTTCAAACCAGCGGGGTTGGCAAGGTAATGCAGCTTTGGACAAGTTTCTTAGCCTGTCCACTCCTAGGGAAGGAGGTGGGAGGAGGCAGGTGGGGGTGGAGGGGGGAAGGTTTTTCCATCATCTCTCCCAACTTGGAGCAAAGCTGTTCTGTGGTCCTCGGGACTGACTTGAGAGGCTTTTGTTATTTCCCAAGTCTGCGCCTGGACCCCACCCCATCTCGGGCTCAAGGTAACTTTGCTACATACCAGATACAACTTGTAATCACTTTATTTCTCCCAGCTTCCTTTATGGGGAGGCTTTCCTGGCATTTAGTGCTGGGCCTTCCACCTTTGCGGCGTCTCCGTGGACCGGTTGGTGTAAGAAAAGAGGGTGCTCTGGTTTTCCCTTGGGCGGGTGAATATTATTTTTCCCCCATCTGTTTGTTTGTGGGGTCTGATAGTCCCGATAAGTTTGTTGCTGTTTACTCAACCCAGAACTTTCTTCTCTCTAGCTTAATAAAGCTTGATTTTAACGCATGGCCATGAGTTCCAGGGACTTTGGAGGGGTCGGGAGCAGATAACTCTTTGTTCAAACCACTCTTCTTATATATGGCAGGAACTCCAAGCATGAAAAATATTTCCTGTTCCAGTTATAGTTTTAATCTCAAAGGTTGGTCATTGGTGATTTTGTTTCGTCAATAATCGTTGCGCACACCTCCCCCTCCTGGCCTTTTCTGTTGATTGTTGTTGTTTTCTCTCTCTTCTAAGTTTCCTAGGAAAACACCTCCCAGATATATGCCCTGCCTGGCTGCCCAACTATTACGGTTTCAGGGCCTGAGCATTACGCAATCAGCCAGTTACACAAACACAGGTCATTTCATAACTTGTTTTCATCAGCTGGGCCCCCTTTTAATGAAAAAAACAAAACAAAAACAAGACCCAGAGCTTTTCCAAGGCTGCCATTTGTCGGTTCCTCAGATAACTTGTGAAAATAAACCAAGAGAGACAGTTCCTCTCTGGAATCAAGGAACACCAAACTAGCTCTCTTCTTCGGCAGCCGCCCTTTCCCAAGAGACAGACAGACAGACACACATACACACACACACACACACACACACACAAAATTCCCCGGAGTGAACTTTTGCCAACTGTACCAGGCTGGGACATTCCTCACATCAAAGAACTTTTACCAGAAATGACTGTGATTCCCAAGTCAGTCCCAATCACACCTCTCTAGTGCCCCCTACGGGACATTCTTAGAACAACTGTCTGGGGAAGGTATTTTTCCAGCCCCAGACAGTGTTACCTTGGTGAGTTTTCGGAATTCTTAGGATTTTTTTCTTTTTAATTCGGGACAAATAAATGCCATATATTTAACAGCGGTTAACTAGGAACTGCCTGACTTTGAAATGGAGTTTTTTTTTTAATCTGTTCTAAATAAAACCTGCTTCAAAAAGGAGTGCTTCTTTTCTTTCCCTATTTTGATGTTTGTCTTTTCTTTAGGGTGCCAGGAATTCAAATTCCCAAGGCTTGTTTTCTCGAGGCGCTTGTATTAGGACACTGAGGATTGTTTGGGGAGGGGGGGCTTCAGAATTGGTGGGAAGGTGGGAAGTGTATATTAAGGTCTTGATGCCCCCTCCCCCTGGGTTTTTTGTCTTTGATCTTGTAGATTAGGATCAAACGAAATGTTATCCCAGGAATTTGTCTGTTCTACTGATTCTTGATGGTGGAAGTCAGTGTCACTTTTTCATCAAAGTGAACGGGGTGAAGTAGCAGTCATGTATGGTCTGAACGGAGGTTGAATTTTCCTCTCGAAACCCGAGTGCATTTCCATTGCTTTATTTCTGCCTCCCTTATTGTTCAAGGTGAGAGTCGAGTTAGGAGCCTCGGTTTTTTTGTTTTTTGTTTTTTGTTTCCATCTTAAAAAAAAATTTATTTGAGAGAGAGAACAGGAGCGGTGGGGAAGGGGCTGAAGGACAGGGAGAAGCAGGCTCCCCATTGGGCAGGGAGCCCTACTTGGGGCTCTATCCCAGAATCCTGGGATCATGACCTGTGCGCCTAACCACTTAACTGACCAAGCCACCCAGGCGCCCTTTTTGTTCCTATCATAATGAAAACACACCAGAACTTACGCATCCAATTCACTGTGGTGCCCTTTGTAATTATTCCTGGAGGAGACTAACTTTGACTGCTGTGGCTCTTGGTCAGACTCAAACGTTTGACAACACTCATCTTTTGGAATCACCTTCAGCAGATTCTTTCAAAAACACTCCTGCTCACAGATCTTTGTCCCTTGAGGCTGGATTTTGATATTTGGAAGTTATTGAAAGATGTGACCTATAAGGACGCGAGTCTGACATAGAAGGTCTGGGTGATCCAGCTGGGTTCAAAGTCCAGTGTGACCTTGAGTCGTCTTGGTCTCCACCTCAGTCTGCCCGGGAGAGTGGTCACCAAGAGCAGGCACCTACCCCAAAGTAGGCACTTTTGCCATCCATACTTTAGATGTTTCTTTTCCTCTCTGAAACAGGAAGAAAGGTGCTGGTTTAGAGAATGCAGGAAGCTAACTTTGTGCTCTATTTGTTGAGGGAAAAAAACCAGCATCATTACTTTGTGGACCTGTGTCATCCGTGTTCATGTGGTATCTTTTGACGGCCACAGCATTTCAACATGACGGCAGCTGCCTTGACTGAAGCAGATAGATCTGTTCCAAACCCCAGTTGGTAACTCTATCGCTCTCCAGCTCCCTGGGCCAGAGAGGGAAGCTAGGCGTTCTCTTGCCTAGCACCGTCTCCCTGGCAGGGACTTGGCCATGCTCACCCTGCTGTGGTTAAAGGGAAGATCAGATGCCATGCCCTTCCACTGACGGCAAAAGGGGCGCACAGAACAGTGGCAATTCCGCCCCCACCCCTGCCATGCTTTGGAGTGGGGTTTCTGGCCGGAAGGGCCCTGGGAGGAAAGAAACTGGGGAAACTGGCTGGTAACTCCATACCGGCCACTTTCTTCTGTCCCTTGTTTTCCTTTCCTTCCTTGCTTTGCTTCACCCTGGCGGTTAGGATGAGGAGGAGAGAGTGGTTCTTTCAGGTAAACCTGGGAAAGAGAGGAAGCTGACAGGAGGCCGGTCACCTGAGAGGGTGTTTGTGCGCTGTAAAATTGGGGGGATCCTGAGTTATTAGCAACCATTTCCATTGTGACACATGTGGCTTTCTTCAGATAGGAAAGGTCAAAGTGCTGTCCAGTGCAGACTCTGTGAAGACGGGTTGAATTCCATATAGAAGACTTTGGAGTCTTCTCCAAAGAGGAAATAGAAGTAGAGAACATTGGAGTCAGGCTGGATCTCAATCGGGGTGTTCTGGGGTGTTTGAAGCCGGAGTCGTCCCTTCTCCTCTTCCCCTGAGCCAGTCTGTAGAAATTCTGGAACTTTTCCCATGCTGTGAATTTTTTAAAATGGGGTTTTGGGGGTGCCTGGGTGGCTCAGTCAGTGAAGTGTCTGCCTTCAGTTCAGGTCGGATGGAGCCCCATATTGGGCTCCCTGCTCACAGGGGAGCCTGCTTCTCCCTCTGCCTCTGCCTGCCGCTCCCTCTGCTTGTGCTCTCTCTCTCTCAAATAAATAAAATATTAAAAAAAAAGGGGGGGGGATTTCTAAAAAGTTAGAAGCCAGCCCCTTTACAAACGTGCATAGTCATACCTGCCTGCCTGCTGAGACGGGTCACAGGTATTCGTGGGGTTCATAGCTTGAGTGCTCGGGAGCCCAGTCCAGAATCAGTGTGATGGACAGATGCCTGGTTGAGCGGATGGGCTCACAACACTGATCCTCCATGCATCTCAAGTGCCATTTCTGCCCAGCTCAGGAATTCCTGGGCCATGCCCTGCTCCATCTATGTAGGAAAAGGGAACCCAAACCCTACGTCCTAAACCCTTCTGCAGAAGACTATGGTTGTGACCCTCATTTCTGAATCCAAGGCCCAGCTTTCAAGTTCAGGAAGGTCATTTTTGCAAATCAGAAAGTGCTGAGCTGCAGGGACCTCTCTGACCTGACGAAGCCGGGTGACTCTAGGGCGCTGTATTCTGAGCTGTCTTCCTTGCAGACTCTGGGAGCAGGACTGAACAGCCCCACGGCACCCTTAAATATGGGTGCTTCAGGATAAAGAGGGGTCTTTATGAGGCCCACAAACCCACATCAAAGCTTGTAAGGGCTTCAACTTCAGCTTCTTGGTCTGGAGATTCAAGCTGGTGAGTGAGATTCCCTGAGTTAAAGGAAGACTTCTCTTTGTCTATCCTTCTCTCTCTCTCTTTCTCTCTCTCTTTTATGTTTCCTCTCTTAATTCTTTGCCTCCAACCTGAGCATTAGGAGAGGGAATGGTCCTCTGGGGGGGGGGTCACCAAAGCACAACCCCAGTATTTTTGTAAATAAGGTTTCATGGAACACAGGCACACCTGTTTGTTTACACACTGTCCACGGCAGAGTTGAATAGTTGCGACAGAGACCGGGTGACCCACAAAGCCTAAAATATTTAGCATCTGGCCTTTTACAGCCCAAGTTTGTCACACTCTGCTCTAGGAGGTCGGAGGGGGCCAGTTTGTCCTTTTATAGGCATTCTTGCCCACCCAGAAGTCAGCAGGATGACACAGTCAAAGCATTTGGGGGCTTTGCCAGTCTGGAAGGCCACCCAGCCATCCAGCATCTTCCATCCTGTCCCTGGAGGAGGAGCTTCCAAGGGGGGCTGGAGAGCCCCAGGGGACTCAAGTGAGGCCCAGGCTCACCACCTCTGTCCCCCCTCAGCAGACAGCTGGTGCTGTGGCAGGGCTCACATGCCCCTCATGCCCACAGCCCAGAAACCCAATCTTGGTTTCTGTTCAGGATTAACCCTTCCATAGAGAACCGTGACTACTCCCAGCATGGTATTTGCCTGATTCCTGGGTCTGTTGGTGAAGAAGAGTGCCCAGCTGACTGCTGGGACCACAAACTCCTCGCCTCACCTCTTCTCTCCTACTGCAGGGTAGCTTTCCTCTCTAGGGGAGACAGGCCCCATCTGCCGAATCTCCTTGAAACTTGTGCCAGCGTCTCTGAGAGGCTCCTGGAGGAGACAAAAGCCTTCTTGATCACAGCCCCAGGCCCCTCTGGGGATGGGACGTTGTTTTCTGTGCAGTTTAGAGCCAGCATGTTATCCGGATGGCTTTACCTCCCTCTGAAACAAGTTGTACACGCACTTAGAGGCAGTCATTACCTAGTGCCTTGTTTTTACTGCTGTCTTGTTTTGTCTAGACTAAGCCATTGCTGCAAGGAATCTGGCTGAAGGCGGGGGAGCACGTTCTGGAGACCCAGGGCGAGGGCCCTGGAGGGCCCCAGAGGGCCCCCAGGGGGGCTGCGAGTCATCCACTTATTCCCAAGGGATCTTAGCCTCCCAGATGTGCTTCAGGTTTTCTGCTTGCTTCCCCTAGGCTGAAAGGGAGCTCTTTTGTTGAAATGAGGAGTGAATTTCCTGGAGGCTTTCCTGAGAAAAAAGCTGACCATTCCCTCACAGAACCCTCTGTGATTCTCATGCTGGATGCCTCAGGTGTTCTTCAGGCCCAGAACATGACTCGGGGAGAGAAATGGAATAAAAGTGTTGGGTGCTTGCCCGGAGTGGGAAGCTGGCGGTGTTTCCTGAGGCCACCCCAAGCAGAGTGCGCAGGCGCAGTGAGGAGGCGCCATCATGGTGGTGGTGGTGATGGTGAGGCCCGTGCAGCCTTCCATTTGCTTGGCGCGGAGTTTCTCAACCCCCGCTCTGCATGTTAGAATCTCCTCAGGCGTTTTTTCTTTTTAAAATACCTTATCAGAACCCCACCCCAGACGTGTTATTTTAGAGCTCTAATGGTGAGGCTGGCTCCAACGTTGGTGTTTTGAAAAGGCTCCTCAGAATATTCTAATGGGCAGCCACAGTTGAGAACCACCGGTGTGCTTTTATAGCCAGTGATTAGAAGTAGCTACTTATTTAATCCTCAAGACAGTGCGGTGAGTTTGGTGTTCGGATTCTCCCCCACAGTCAGGGAAACAGCCCCCCGTGATTCTGGGAAGGCCTCAAATCCATACCTTCTGCCACCTCCCCGCTCCCATCCGGCAGCCCAAGAGAAACAGAGCTGTCTGGGCCTTAATGCTTCTGCGCACTCAGCCACACTTCGGCGCTTTCAGTATCTGCCTCCTCAAGGCCCAGCTCAGTTGTCCACATTTTCTCCTTGAAGATCGTCTCCCACTTGGATTCTTCCTTGTTCACTGCATCCTTCCTACATATACGCACACACACCCAGCTCAGCCAGCTCCTGCTAAAAAGCTGAGTTGTCTTTGCCTTTCAAGATGACTCAGAATCCTTTGTACTGGGCAGCTCTTCTCATAGAATTCTAGAATCCACTGCACGCGTAACTTCACAGAATCCCCGGATTCCTCACCCTGGTGGCTCTTCTCGTGGAATCCCAGAATCCTTTGTGCTGGGTTGTGCTTTCTTCACTGAACACCCTTGGCCTGGGGCCCTGGGGCAGTCTGGAAAGTGAAGCAGAGACATCCCTCCACCCAGACTGGACTCAGGCAGCTGGCAGGGAGGAGAATGAGCAAGGAAGGGGCCCCAGCTCCCTCAGTTACAGTGAGGGGCTCTAAGCCCCACTCTATTTACACAGCAGGAACCCAGATGCCATCCATCACAAGGGACAGAGACACGGGTGGTGGCAGCTGGTTTGCTGCTAATACTTCTACTCCCGGTTTGTCTAACCAGGCCAAAAGAGTGGGTGGATGCAGAATTTCATCTGGGTCAGACCTATGGGGCCTCCTGGGGGAGAGGGATGGTCTGTAGGGACTCTTGGCAGGGCTGAGCTGCTGCTCTGAGGGCAGTAGGGGTGGGTGCCAGCATCTGGGGCTGGATTTCCAGGAAGCGGAAAGCAATGCACGGAAGGCCTCGATGCTAGTGTAGCACCATGTTTGAAAGCCCTGTCCTCTCTGTCCGGCTGAACTGTATTTGAATCCTGACCCTCCCCCCCCCACCCCCACTTAGGAGCAGGGTGGCTGCCTTGGATAAGTTATGCAATCTCTCTATGCCTAAATTTCTGCCTCTAAAATGGAGATAATGGTAGTTCTTACCTCAGAGGGAGAATTAATCACATAATTGAGGTCAAACACTGCCACGGTGACCGTCATTTAGTAAGTACTCAGTAAGTGACATTATTATTTTCATCATGTCACCGCCAGGTTAGGGAAGAAAGGATTTACAGAACCTTTGTGTGGAAAAAGGAATCACCTGAGGGTGAGGGCTCCCACTGGGGAGCTTTCCTCCTGAAAAGCTGGAAGCCAGGGAGGTGTGGGGGCAGGGAGGCCTTCCCTTCTCCCTCCTCTCACTTTCTAGTAGCTGCCCCTGAAGAAAGGCCAAGACCAACTGCTGAGGAGCATGACCCATTTTAGTGTTTCTACTCTGTCATCATCTTATATTTTAAATAGAATGCTTCCTGCAGTATGTTCCGGAGAGTTCTGCAACATGGTCTGGGCATAAATTAAGAGACAGGAAGAAAACTCTGAGCTAACAGCACTCAAGTTTCTCACAGACACATCTATGATGCGGATAGATTTGTAGGTAGGTAGAGAGAGACACAGTGCATCTGCTCCAAGCAAGATGGCGGTTAAGGGCCAGGAGGAGGAGGAGGACTTAAAGGGAAGTCTGGCCACAGAGGCTACCACTTTTCAACCTCCTGGGTTGGAGAACACCTTTTCATGGATCAGGTCACAGCCCCATCCTGCTCCTCTTTGGAAAGTGACAAAAGCAGACACAATAAGCTTCCTGGTGGTCTTTGTTGCCTCAAAGCTGTTGGTATGCAAATCTCCTCAAGGGGTCCGGAGCCCCAGTACCCTGGGGGCTGATTGGCAGGTGACCCAGAGGCTCCTGAGGCCAGGGGGAAGGGCTGCTCCGCAGATTCCCAGATTCAGGTAGCTAGACCTGCAGGCCTCTGGGAGGGCCTGCTGAGTGGGAGCAGCTAATGACCACAGCTGCCCTCGAGCTCATTCGCGGTGTGATCACATCCTCACGAGCCACCTGGGGATGGAGTGCCTGGGACCTCCGCTGAGGGAACAGATCTGCCACGGGGCCTCAGGAATAGTTAAGATCCCCCTGAATCTCGGATGTCCAGGGAAGCCCACCCAGTGTTCTGACCTTGCCCCCCCCCCCAACCAAGCACTGACTCTGCTTTCCCTCCTGGCTCCGCTCGTTCTCTTCTGCTCCATACTTACTGGCTCAACACAGTTTTTCCTCCTCATTTCAGAAATTCCGGGTAGATATGCCTGGCTCAGGCAGCGCCTTCATCCCCACCATCAACGCCATCACGACCAGCCAGGACCTGCAGTGGATGGTGCAGCCCACGGTGATCACCTCCATGTCCAACCCGTACCCCCGCTCGCACCCCTACAGCCCCCTGCCGGGCCTGGCCTCTGTCCCTGGGCACATGGCGCTCCCGAGACCCGGCGTGATCAAGACCATTGGCACCACCGTGGGCCGCAGGAGGAGAGATGAACAGGTACAGCTCAGATCGGTGGAAAGAAGCCACGTAGGTGCCTTTTGGGGGCCGGTAACACAGTGTTTTTCTGTGTCTGCTGGGGAGCTGGGTCAGGGTCCTAGGAGCATTGAGGAGAAACAGGAGCTCAGGGCCAGGGGCCCGTGACCCTCCTCGTGCGAAGCGGAGCCTGTGGCCTGAGCGTCCGGCCTGGCTCTGTCATCTTGCTCATGTCCCTGAGGCTCCCCGAGTCTCAGCTTCCTCAGTGCAAAATGGGGATACTGGCACCTGCCACACAGGACTCGTTGCCACGCACGTGAGACCACGTGTGGGAAAGCACACTGTGTGTGGCGAGGTGTCAGCCGATGGGAAGCACTGCTGGGACCTGCCTGCAGGGTGTCCTTCCCTGATCCTTGGCAGGACACGCAGCCAACGAAACCCCAGCCGGGAGCTTTTGGGGTTTAGCCCTGCATTGTCTCCTGGTGTCCGGTGCAGGGGAAACACTCGGCAGACCTGAAGGGTCACCCTCCAGGCCCACAGTACCTGCCTTTCCTCCTCGGCGTCCCAGGCCTCTAGCTTGAAGCAGGAGCCCATTTTGAGTACCTAGAACGCCCCTTCCAGAAATGCAGGTCTTTGGAGCCTGCTTGGCTGCTTCTGCTGACAGTGTGTGGGGGGCAGGTCAGATGTTGGCTTTTTTTGCCCTCTGAGGGCTCAGCTTTGAGAAGGCATCTGCCTGGCAGGGAGGGACCCGAGAAAGTGTGGCCCGCTGCTCTCTAGACACCATCTACCAGTACTCAAAGGCATGTCATCTCTGTCAACAGGGAGCCAGTGTAGTGATGGGCCCTCTGATTCCCAAAAGAGGAATCCAAATCATGCATAAAAAGGGGGGATGAACTTTCAAAGGGCCCCGTGAATCCCCCTACACAGACGATACAACCAAAGCCTCAACAGATCTGCCTGAGGCTACTTGGCAAGACTGTGGGAAGTCTGGATTAGAACCCAGTTCCCTGGACTCTCTGTACAGTGCTCTTTCTACACTGCCATGTCACTGTGGATCCATGGAAGGGAAAATACTTGAGCGGTGGGATCCCTTTTTCAAATGCAACATTCGCCTAGTGAGTCATTCCTCTCCACTGCCACCGCCATCCACTCACGCTCTGGGATCCCAGTGTTCCGATACAAGGACCTTTCACACGTGGTCCCCCGTGGATAATCATGGGTCCAGTGCCAACAGTCCCCAGGATACTTAGAATTACAAGGGTCCCTACTCTGAGGAGCATTCATAGGATCTCCGTTCCTCTGAGGATAAAGCTGGGCCTCGCCTCCCCTGTGTGCTGGTTCTGTTAATGGCAGGACTCAGCGCAGGGCGACGTGGGGTGTAATGGTCGCCATGATAGTTACCGCTCGCAGTTGTTGGGCTTCCGCTGCTGGGGCGAGTGGCCGATATCCCCCTCACTGTTGCTTTTCAAAATTGTAATTGTAAATATTGCAATAGCAGTGATCATACTGTCCTTTAAAATATGCTTCCTTCAGGAGCCTAAGGTATCAAGCTTTATAGTCACTGATGAGCAGGATTCCCCGCCCCCCCCCCTTATGTAAGTGACCTGTAAGTGAGAGTGGGTTTTGTGAGGGACTCTTGAGCTAGCAGGATAAAAAGCAAGACATGCTGAACACTCTCCATTCTTTTCTGGGCCTAGTTCACACCAAATTTAGAAGCTTGTATCTGAAAGGGACTTCGGAGACTAGCTTTTTCCAATTTCCCCTCTGTACCCATTTTACAGATGAGGAAACAGAGGTCCACAAAGGAGAAGGGCTCCAGCTAGGGTTACGCTGTGAGTTAGTGGCTGAGCCTGGGCTGGAATCTACCTCCTCTGACCTTCAGCCCTGTGGTTTTCCCACCACACCACCTAGGCGTGCCTTAAGACAATCTGTCTGGAGAATTTCCTTCCTTTTCTGAGAGGGAGGGAGAGAGCCAGGAGCATTTTATCCCACGTCCGTCAGGAATTCAGACAATCATCCCGCAGCTTGGAGGAAGCCTGGGCAGTAGCATCCTCGAACCTTGGCTCTTTTCGTTCCTAGCCCAAGGGTCTTCCTTTGAAGCTGACTTCCGCCTTCCTGACCTCCCCCAGGAAGAGGAGCCTGTTCCCCAGAGGCAGCATGGTGCCTGACTGCCCTCCTCAGAGCCTGCCCAGAGGCTCCCTCTGAGGCCCATGGTGGTGACTGAGGAGGCGGGGAGCCGAGGGTGTGTGGCTTGTGGCTGGGTCCGCGGTGGTGCTGACACACTCAAGTTGTAACCGTGTTGGTGTCACCACCCCTGTACACTTCCTATGCTGTCAGCTCCCATAAGCTGCCCCATATCTTACAGGGAGGGGAGAGACTTCTAGGCCAATCGGGAGGCCAGAAGTTGTCCGGAAGCCCTCAAAGGGGAAGGGAGGCTGAAATGGATCACAACCGGCTCTGAGTCTTTTCTGCCCCTTATCAGTGAGGGATGAGGGGCTCGTGTGGGCCTCAGGGGGAGCCCCGGTAGCCCTTTGAGTAGTGAACCTTGAATGCAGGCCCAGCAGGCTCTCTTGGTAGCTGTTGGGCTCAGGATGAGACAGGTTTCGGAACAGCACGGATTCAGGGCCTCAGCCAAGTGGCCTCACGACCTCAGCTGGGCAGCCAGTCCCCACACAGAGCAAGGTACCCGAGTCTGTGGACTCTGGATCTCCAGTTCATCTGGACTCTTACAGGGCTCCGAAAAAGCATCAGCAAGGAGGCCTCTCAATTACATCTTCTTCCTTCTGGCACTTTCTAGGTTAGAAAGGGCTCTCACATTGCATCTCATCTGTTCATCTCAGAAGCTTTTTGGAAGGCAGGGCAGGTCCCAATAATCCTATATTTTAAATGGGAAATCTGAGGCTCAAAAGGTTCAGGGATTTGTTCAAGGCCCTGCAGAATCATCCTGTGTTCTGCGCCCAGTCCGCCTTAGACCTCCCAGAAGAGAGAATGTGGAGCCTTTGGCCCTCCTGGGGAGGTGGAGGATTTCAGGGCTGGAGGGGGAGCCCAGATGAAGTGTGGGACTCTAAGAGCAGGCCTTTGGCAGGGGCCTGGGGACTCCGGGGTGTTAACCAGCTGGGCAGGCTCTCTGTGCTCCCTGGAGGCCGCTGCAGGAGGCAAGAGACACGGTGAGGGTGGAGCTGGGGGGAGAGCCGCGCTGGGCCTGGTTCTTAATCCCAGTGAGGCTGGGTCTCAGCGGCGGCGAAGGAGCCCAGGGGAGGATGTCCCGGGAGGGAAGGAGGCCTGTGTCTGCCTCGGCAGGAGCACAGCTCAGCCAAAGCCCTGGGAGACAGGAACCTGAGGTACCAGGAGGCGGTAGGTCTCCCTATAGCCTGCCAGGCTTCCTGCCTCTCTGTGGGCCACACACCTTGACTACTGGGTGGGTAGGGGCTGGATTTGCAAGTTGAGAAGACATGATGAGCTGCTCTGCGCTCAGGGGGCCTGAGGCCTCAGAGAGACTTTACGTCTGAGCCATTGACTAGCATGTTTCCGAGCCAGCGTTTGGAGAATGTGACGTGGGACTCCGGCCTCTTGGCTGGGGCCACGGGCTTCCCCAGTGTGGCCAGGGATGGGATCGCCCTCTCCGACGCTGTGCCCGGCCGTGTGGTTTGGACATCACAACAGCAGACCTGCAGGGCTGTGGGGAGCCCTGGAGACTCCGACCTGCCCCCAGCCGGGGCCGTGCCTCCCTCCCTCGTGGGGCGCCTGGCAGTGGGGCAGCCCTTCTCACCTCCAACAGTGGCTTCGGCTTCTTCCCCACATTGTCCCTTGAGGGTGGGACCTAGATCTTACCCCCATAGAATCTTCTAAGGCCCCAGGACTATGTGTGTACTTGGCACATCGTCGGGATGCATCACTGTCTGAGAACAGCACGGAATGGCCTTTTTTTGGGAATCACTTTCTGCCTTGGCTCACGGCCTTGTGTCACCTCTGCCTGCCAGGGGGCACTGGGGTCACAGGAAGGGCTATTTGTAAACAGAGCATCGGCTTCGTGTCTCAGAGCAAAGTTCTTGCCCTGGGGCATGAGTCACGGGCCCCTAACCAGCCTCATTTGAGGAGCTAGACTGTCAGCTCTGCGAGGGTATTTTAGTTCAATTGGTTCTCTGATAAATCTCGAACCCCTCAAACCATGCCTGGCACCTTGAAGAAGTTTCTCGTTGATGAATGAAGGGACGCGGTGGGCAGCAGGACTGAATGTGCCTGAGAATTCCTTCTCCTTTTGCCTGTTCTGTCCAGCCTAGCCTTGTGCCGGGCACACTGGTGAGCCCTCAAGGTTGAATGGTGAGCTGCTGGCCCTCTGGGACTGGTGGAGGAAGCTGGGAGGGGTGCGCCATCCTTGGCCTACCCCCTGGCAATTGTCCATTCCCCCGGGGTGGTTCTTACTCTGGGCCTAGCTACTTAACCAAATGGGGATAATGAGGCTTGCCGAGCTGGTAGAGTGGGGGTGGGGGGGTGGGAGGAGTCATGAGCCAGGGTAAGTGGGTGGGGCCAGGCCTGGCTGGTATGAGGGGACTCTGGGGAAGTAGCCCCAGCTTCTTCTCGCTGGCCTTGGCCCGGAATCAGGACTGACGTGACAAATACCATCTTGCCTAGGCTGATGAGTCCCTGACACTTTTCTGCCCTGGTCTCCCCTCAGACACGGGATGTCACCTTCCAGGCTGGGTTCAGCTCTCAGGGCCCTCCCTGGGGGTCCCAGCGGTGAGCCGCGGATTCTGGCAACACCCAGCCCAGCCACACTCCTCTCGCCTGTCTCCCTCCTTGCACACCCAGTCCCAGAGGGTTTCTTTCGTCCCTTTTTTTTTTTTAAGATTTATTTATTTATCTGAGAGAGAGCACACTGACACGAGTGGGAGGAGCAGAGGGAGAGAGAATCCCACGGGGACTCCATGCTAAGCGTGGAGCCTGATGTGGGGCTCGATCTCATGACCCCGAGATCATGACCTAAGCCGAAACTGAGAGTCGGACACTCAACCAATGTGGCACCCAGGTGCTCCTCAGAAGGGTTTCTTAAAATACAGCGAGAAAACAAAGCTGGTGAATCATGTACCCAAACCTAATCACGGTCCTTGACCTTGGCCTCTAGCTGTCACCTGAGGAGGAGGAGAAACGCCGAATCCGGAGGGAGAGGAACAAGCTGGCCGCAGCCAAGTGCCGAAACCGCCGCCGGGAGCTGACCGAGAAGCTGCAGGCGGTGAGGACCTCTGCGTGGGGTGGGAGCACTTCCGGGCCAGCAAAAGCAAGAGCCTCGGGGCTCTCGGCCTCCCATCCTCTCCTTGTCCTCTAGTGGTCTAGAGATGAGCCAGTGCAGACAGAAACGGTCCTTCCTTTGAGCATACAGGTTTAGCATTGCCCTGAGGGAAGAAGAGAGAGGGAGGGAGGGAGCTGGCCTTCGGCACCAGCCTGGACCCCGAGAGAGACCCAAACAGCCTGCTGGGGCCTAGCACCCTTTCTCATTCAGCACCTGAGCGTTCCCTGCTCTCGAACCTTCTGGGGCTCCCAGGTGAGGGGTGGCAGAGGGAGCCAGCACAGGCCCAGACCTGCCCCCTCCAGGGCTGTTTCCCGAGGTTTCAGCCGCCCCCGTGCCTACCACCAGCAGGAGTGGCCCGGGCTAGCTTCAGGGAGCTAGTTTGGGCAGGGGGAGGCCTGCCGGCTCGGCCCTTTCACCTCAGCAGGGGCTCTGAAGCTCTCTGGGTCGCGTGGAAGTGGTCACATGCTAGCTGAGTTGTCCTCTCCTGGGGTTTTCACGTACCCCTCAGGACAGAAGGATTCCCCACCTCTGCCGTGAGCCCGAAGCTGTCGCCTTGGTAGCTCACTCTGCCCTTGTGAGTCACTCGCCCCTGCTGCCTAATTGCCCACACCTGGGGGGCCATGGCCCTGCCCTTCCCTCGCAAAAGCCCCACCTGACCAACATCACGTAACTCCCTCCAGAGCCTAGCCCTACAGGATGGGCCGAGTGGCGTGTGAGGAGGCCCAAAGCCAGGACCGACTCTCGCGGGTGGAGTGTTTTCCGAGTGAGGAGACGAGGGAGACTGTCGGGGGTCCATGCTGCGATCGGCCAGGGAGCGGCTCTGGAAGTCAATCACCTTGCCCATCCCATGACTTGATTTAATGCTCCCGGTATCGTCCACCTGCTCCAGCTTCCCTTCGTCCTCCCTAGAGCCCTCGCTCTTGGGGACCGACCGTGTACACGTGAACTCCCCGTAGGCTGCAGGGGTGTCGGGTGGAGGTGCGTGTGGGAGCATGGGGAGGACAAGAGGAGCTCTCCGTCTCTAGCCGAAGAGATCCCTGAGTGACTGGTGCTCCCCGGGTAGACACCCCCAGGGGAGTCCTCCCCACCACTAACCTTCTCAGGGGCCAGGTCCTCTGGGTCTACCCTTGGTGCTCCCCACCACTAGCCCCAGAATAGCCCTTCCTCCGGGGCCCCCCGCTTTCCTCCCCTCCCTCCCCTAGAAGCCTCACACCCGACTCCCCCGCCGCCCCACCCGCCCCAGCCACCCAGGCCCCTGAGCCACATCCTCCACAGGAAACCTCTCATAAGCTCATGACGTTCGTCAGACCCTTGAGACAGATGGAAACTTTTTTTCACTGTGGAATATGCTGTTCTCTGCTCCGTGAAGCCCTGGCCCGTACCGTCTCATTCTGGAACAGGACTGTGTTAGGGGAAGAGTGGGGAGGAGGCCCGCGACACACACCTTTTTGTCTTTCACACCCGCTCCCCCCCCCACCCCTCGGGCTCTTGCGGCTTCTTTCTGGCTTTGTGTCAGAAGAGGGGGCCGAGCCCCTTGCCATGGACCCTGCCAGCCTCAGCCTGCTCCGGCTGCAGGCTTCCTCATCTGTTAAAGCGCGGGCACTGGACGGAGTGTTCTCCAAGGGTTCTGTGAGTCCTGATCACGTGCTTCAGAAATTAGAGCATAAAAGGGAAGTGGGGCAGTGCCGATTTAGCCGGGACTGCTGGAGAATTTCCTGCCGGCCTGGCGCCGGCCTCAGCTTGTGTGTGCAGCTGAGAGGCTGGTGTTGACGCAGCCACGGGCAGGCTGGACCGGGTTGAGGGAGTATGAGGAGGAGAGAGGGCTGGGACGGCCCGCTGTGCTCCCTATGACCTCCCCCCCCGCCGCCCCACAATGGGGAGCCGGGTGCAGTCCTGGCGCCGAGGCGGCTGGGCACGGTAGCATAGGGGCCCTGGAGTCGGATACACTGGGGCCAAGTCTGGCCTACCCTACCTGCTTGCTCTGTGACGTTGGGCAAATTACCAAACCTCTCTGAACCTGTTTCCTTATTTGCAAAATGAGTTGATTGAAAACACCTGCTTCAGAAAGCTTTTGGAGGCTTGCTCGCCGCGCCATGTCGGGCACAAAAGGAAGCCCTCCCTCGTGGCAGCTAATTACCATTTCATCCTTCCTCCAAGCTGACTTTCCTCATTTCTCAGTCCGGAGCTTTGGACCTAAAAGGCGTCTTGAGCCCCCAAGTGTTTCAGAAGCGGTGGGGTCTGTGGTCAGGGGCACGAGCCGGCTGCTTTCACAGCTCTGGGTTTGTCACCTGGATTCAAACCTCCCGCGTCCCCCTGCAGGTCCCTGGCAGATTCCTGCCCCTCACTCACCTGTCTTCCCTCTGCAGGAGACCGAGGAGCTGGAGGAGGAGAAGTCAGGCCTGCAGAAAGAGATAGCCGAGCTGCAGAAGGAGAAGGAAAAGCTGGAGTTCATGCTGGTGGCCCACGGGCCTGTGTGCAAGATCAGCCCCGAGGAACGCCGATCACCCCCCGCCTCCGGGCTGCCGTCCCTTCGCGGTGGGGGCGGGGGAGTGGGTGCCGTGGTGGTGAAACAGGAGCCCCTGGAAGAGGACAGCCCCTCCTCCTCGTCGGCCGGGCTGGACAAGGCCCAGCGCTCTGTCATCAAACCCATCAGCATCGCTGGGGGCTTTTACGGGGAGGAGCCCCTGCACACCCCCATCGTGGTGACCTCCACGCCGGCCATCACTCCGGGCACGTCGAACCTCGTCTTCACCTACCCCACCGTCCTGGAGCAGGAGTCGCCTGCGTCACCCTCCGAGTCCTGCTCCAAGGCTCACCGCAGAAGCAGTAGCAGTGGGGACCAGTCATCGGACTCCTTGAACTCCCCCACCCTGCTGGCTCTGTAACCCAGCTCCCGGGGGGTCCTCGTCACTGCCTCCTTCCCAGGGACCAGCACCTTCAAGTGCTCCAGGGCCGTGAGCGCAAGAGGGGGACCCTGCCAGAGAGCTGCCCGGCTCTGGGGAGACCCAGGTGGGATTTGGCCGTGAGGCGCTGGAGGGCTTCAGCGATCTCTTAGAAGTCACGGGACCTCCTCCCCTTGTTCATCTTGCAAAGCAAATCCTGTTTCTTGAAAAGCCTTGGAGAACTTGGTTTGGTGGACTCAGGCATCTCTCTGGCTTCTGAAGAGCCTGCGGCTGGTGTGGACCGTTCCTGTCCCTTTGTCACGCTACGTCTCTGGAGTGATGGTGTCCTTCCCCGCCCCACCCAGCATGCTCAGTGCCTTTTGGTTTCACCTTCCCTCTATTCGCCCCTTCCTCCCCCCACTGTCAATTTCACTTCCTCTTGGTTTTTATCAGATTTGCCATGACATTTCATCTGGGTGGTCTGGATATTAAAGCTCTTCATTTCTGGAGATGGGCAGCAGGTGACTGACTCTTCTGCTGGGGCTGACTTGTCCGGAAGGGGACAGTCAATGTGCAATACAGAACCTTCCCTCCCTTGACACTCCCCGGTCCACCGCCATCTCCAGGACCACCAGCAGGGCTTCCCTGAGCTCTCAAGGAGATGCCGCCGTCACTGGGAGGCTCGGAGGACGCTTCCTCCCCATCCTCGGAGACAACTTTTTGGAGGAGCGGCTTGGCCAGAAGACAGGGTGTGAGACAGCCGGGGCACAGGTTGGGTTTGCCAAATGCCTAATTACCAGGCCAGGAATAGCGCCAACGAGCCAGGTGTCCTAGCCAGCTTCCCTTTACCTGGTGTCTTGAGCAGGACGGTCTCCTATAATTACTGCCTCACCATCCCGCCCCGGGACCCTTCTCTCCAGACCAGGGAGGCATCTCTCCCTAGGAACCACACATCACTCCAGGTCCCTACGGGCTCTGCCCTCCCCCAGGCTGGCTCTCAGGGTGACGCCACCCACGGAGAGATTTAATGAGCGTGGGCCTGGCCCCTCCCCAGACTGCTGCCCGGCGGCCTCTCCCCAAGCCTCAGAGGCACTCTTGCTGTGGATGGAAAGGTAGGGGAGGAAGGACGGAGGCAGAGTGCGATTTGCCTCTCGGTGAGCTGCCGGGCCTTTTCTACCTTCTGTGGTCACCTGCTACCTGACCGAGTGCTTTCTCTTTTGCATACTCCTTCCCCCGGAGTGCTCCTCAGGTCCAGCCAGCCAGCTGTGAACCGCTGGCCCAGAGCTGTTCCTAAGGCTTGGGGCTTACCTGCCATTCCTGGGGGCCACTGACATCAGAGATGAGATGTGTGGCTTCCCACTCGGGAGAGGTGCCCCCTTCTCGTGGGGCGGGGAGTGGGGACGGAGTCCTCCTGGCCTGCAAGAGCACAGCTCAGCCTGCTCCCTGCCTCCCACCCCTCTGAGCCTTTTTCCCCTGAGGGCATAGCTCTAGGATTGGCCTCTGCCTGGGCCAGCACTCGGGGGGAGACTCTGCTCTTGTGATTCCGCTCTAGAGATCTTTGTATGATCATTTAAAATTATATAGATACTATTTAAATCAGACCCAGTCGGGGTTAAATTTCAAAGTTAGACTCTCGGGAGAGAGCTTGTGCGGGAGAGCGAGCTGTGACGGGTTAGCTCACTTGCCCCCTTCCCACACCCAGGCCTCGAGCGCTGATCCTTATTTACTGCCCACCCCCTCTCTGTGCGTGAGAAGGGAGCACGCAGAATGGAGCAGCCAGGTGCTTAAAATACCCAGCCAGCTCTCGCTGGAAGTGACGTGTGAAAGGCTAGGCCATGCAGAGAGATTAAAAGAAAACGGATTTTGTCCAAAAATACTTTAAAAGTGTTATTTCCCACATTCTTTGGCTATGAGGCTGCCCTCCCGGTTTCCCAGAGGTTCTGGGAGAGGCACTCCTTCGTAGACTGGGCAACTGAGTTTCTGGCGTCAGCTTAATCGAAGAAACAGAAGTCAGCCAGGAACAGCAGGAGGTGGGCAAAGGAAGCTGGGGTGCGCTCAGCTCTGAAAGGCTTAATCATCTCAAGCGGTATCGGTGGCCAATTGGGAGCGATTTGCTTCTTTTGCATATATATATGTATGTATACATATATATATATTTCTTAGATGAAGCTGCTTTGGTGTTTTATTTCTACAAGCCCCTTTGTGCCCCACTTCGCTCAGCACAGATCCCAAGGCAGGCCCCAGTCTGTGACCCAGGGCCAGGCTGGACATTCCTGAGATGGAGTTTGGCTCTAGTTCAGATTTCAGGCTGTGTTGGCTTTGGGACCAGCAGAAGGCAGAAACCCCACCACCCCGCAGGACTTCAGAGGCCTCTAAGCTGTCCCATTCAGAACCCTCTGGCTTTGCTCGAGGACATGGTTTGGCTCCCCCCAGAGCCAGAGGTTATTTGGGGAAGGCCGAGTATTCACCCCTAACTCATGAGCATGTCCTCCCTGACTTCGGCTTGTTCGCTCGGTTCACGCACACACACCCTTGCTCCCGAATGACCAGCCACCAGGCCTGCCGCTTTCTCCTCCCCGGCTCCCGCTGCAGGAACAGCTGCGGTGGGGTGCCTTCGTGCTTGGGCTGGGAACCGCTGGGCCGCCCCTGTGTCCCCAGCCGTGAGGCAGCTGGTGCGGACTCCAGTTGGGCTGCAGGCAGCCCTGGGACGGCATAGGGCAGGCACTCCTTGACAGGCTGGCGGATACCACACCGTCCTCTTGGCCCCCGGGCTGCCCCCCCCCCCGGGACCAGTCCTCTTCCCAGCCGAGTGGACGGGACAGCAGCTGACGCAGGAGAGAGAGGAGGTCTCAGGTGAAGCTTGCTTGGGCGATTACCGGAGCCAGCTGTGAGCAGGGAATCCTCGGGGGAGGTTTTCAGAAAGAAATCATTGTTCTGCCTGTGAGAAAGGCCGGGTGTGTCCACTGTGGCCCGTCACACGAGCATCTCAGCCAAGAGCCCTCAGAGGCTACTGCTTGCTTTTCTCAGGCTTCAGGGACAAGAGTCTCCTCTCCGCTCCCGCTTGGCTCTGAGTCTAAGGGAAGGCTCAGTGGCATAGGCGTTGGAACTTTTCTCCCTTCCCTTGACGGACCAGCAGGGCTCCTGCAATCTCGCCATTTACCTTTCCAGTTGGTCTCCTTCCTGATCGGATATCACACGGCCCCTTTAAGAAGGAAAGGCATAAGCACCTACTATGTGCCAGGCACTGTGTTAGGCACTTTTATAAATATACCCTCTTTAGGATGAGACTAAGGGATAAGGGTATCCCCTATTCAAGGCCCCCATGTGATGGATAAACAAAAACACTTGGAGGTGAGAAGGTGTTCCTTAAAAGATCTGAGGCAAGATTGCCTTCAGTCTGAGGTTTGTTCGCAAAGACCCATCCCCCACAGCACCCTCCCACCTCCAAACTTCTTTTCCCTCGTGATGTGCTCCTTTGCACTCCTCAGATGGTCGGAGGGGTAACCTGAGTCCTTAGAGAATTTGTGGACCAATAGGATAACGTGATGTGTGTAACTTTCTTTTTAAAACTTAAGGGGTCTTGCTACTTTCTGCTTGTTGAGTCCGCTAGGCATTCATCTTAAAAGCCAGCATCTCACTATTTATTGACAGGTTGGGTGTGTGGGTATGTATGTGTGTGTGCAAACTCGTGTGTTTGTGTGTGTGTGTGTGTATTTTCAAGTGTGCCTCCTGTAGCTTTTTTAAAAAGGAGACTCAGTCGTCCCACTACTAATTTGACGTCTTCTCACGCTCCTAGCATTTTGGCCATACATCACAGAGGGCTTTCATTTTCCAATGCTGATGTGTTCAGGAAAGGCTGGGTCAAGTTTTGAGCGGGGGATGGCAAGGGAGGGGGAGAAGAAATCGACATTTATTTTATTATTTATTTAAAATGTTTACATCTTTGTGTTGTACCAAGCCTGACGAGAAACAGCATTAAAATACTCAGTTCCTCTCTCCCTCTCTTTCTTCATTTTTTAAAGAAATTTAGGCTAATGATGCTTTTTTGTTTCTAAAATGATTTGTGACATGTCTTGTATAAACTGTGTAAAAAAGGTTCTGTTTTTAAAGACGGATGGTCATTCCTCTGGGGGCAGTGGTTACCAAGAAAGTCTGCATTGTAAGAAAATACAATGAACAGATCCTGCCCTGTTCCTCAAAAATTATTTTCTCTGTATGATTAAAAGTTTATTCCATTTATTTTAGTTTGTGGTTACTTGATGTTGAGGAAGAAAATTGTATAAAGAGTAGGTATCAGGGTGTCTTTTCTGCAGTGAGAGATGTATATATCGTATTTTGGTATATAGTGGAAAAGCCCAGGCTTTGTGCATCTGTATTTGAGATTTGTCAATGATGTGGAGTAAAGTCTGCTACAAGATCCTGGAGGTAAACAAGTTGTACAAGATTCCTATAGCTCTACGGGGGAATTGAATTACCTTTCTGAGAATCTTCTTCTTCTTTTCCCTCTCCCTCTCTCTCTTTTTGTAAGTATTGGTGAAATGGTCCCATTGGAAAGGCTACTAAATAGGCCTCTCCTGGCAGGACCACGAGCTCAAAAATCTTTGTATAGCTTTGAAAATTGAAGAGTAGCTCTGCTCTGAAGCATTTCTGGTGGTGTTTTCTGTTGTTTTGTTATTTTACTGTAATATAAGCCTACAGTATTTGCACTAAAGAAAGCTTGTTAGAAAAAGCTTGCTGCTATGGAAGAAAGAACATATTAAAACTTTTTTTTTTTTTTTTGGTTAGCTTTTCCACTTTCGATTGAGTAGTTTTTGTAGAATAAAATGAATTAAGATTGAAGAGGCTCTGATGGTTGGTTTATTCCATCCTTTTCTTCCCATCTCTCCGGTCACTTCTCTTTTTCTTCTAGACTTTTCTGCCTTTGGCCCTGGGGGTGGGGTTGGTCTCTCCGGTGGGTGGGCAAAGCGAGGAATGGCTTCTTTCTGCAGAAACGGTGAAGTGGGCTGCTGGCTGGGGTGTAGAGCGGCCCCACCTCCTTCCCCTCCTTTCTCCTGCTTGTCCCCCTGCCCCTCTCAACTCCTCCCAGCCCTGTTGCCTCGTCTCGGGGCCTCTCAGCTAGCTGCCAACTACTGCCAAGGTGTGAGCCAATAAAAGTTCAAGGTCCTGTCCCTTCCTGGGGGTATTTTGTTTGAACAGGTTGGCTCTGGAAACCCAAGAATCTTCAAAGAACCAATTAAATGCATCGCTAAGATTGTTCAGGTGAGCAAATGAGATTACGGGTGGGAAAGGCCTCCAAAAAAGAAAAAGGCATGCACTTAAGTGGATGATCACATCTTCAGATTTTCTTTCTGAAAAGACACAGGTTGCTAGGCGTGGAACTTTGAGGTGTCAGCCCAGACCCCATTGCCTTGGGTAAAGGGGGCACATCTGTTCCCAGCTGCTCTTCCTTTGCAGCGTAAATGGGAGGGAGGCAAAGCCGTCCTCAGTGCATGCTTGTCGTGATTGGCAGCTGGCTGAGAATTAGCCCCTGAAGTTGCACCGGTGGCTGCAAATCTGTATCGGACCAGCTCGGTGTGCAGGCCTCATTCTCTGGAGGACCCAAGAGCACTGGACTGAAGCAGAAGGGCCCTAAATCCCCAGCCTGCCCCCAGTACTCAGTGGCTGTTGAGTCCCCGGAGAAAGCCATTTAACTGCTCTGAGCCGCCTTCTCCTCCTTGTTTGGAAAGGGGGAGGGGAACCACCGCACCAGGAGAAGGCCCAGCCTGGGAGGATTAGGGAAGATCCTCCTTTCCCTTTCGAGAGGGTCTGGGGCCTTAGGGGACTGGGCACTCAGAAGTCTCCATGCCGGCTCTCCTAGGAACCTCTTCTGCCGGAGCAGACACCACAGAAGGCGATGTCTGAATTCCTGAGCGGCCGATGAGTCCCCTTGCTGTGTAAGTGTCCAGGCTCGCTGGGAATGTTCACATGGGCTTCTGTCGGCTTCCGGGACGATGCTGCCCGGAGACAGGACCTGTGCTCACGTGTCTCCACGTGCTCCTCATGCCTAGGCGCTTCTAAAACCCCTTTCATCTTCCACGAACACTTCGGAATCTACTTTAAATTTCCACATGGCAATTAGAAAGGTCGATGTTGACAGGCACTTAGGAGGTGGAGTCAGAAGCCTCTTTGGGCAGCTGTAAAGACCTTAAAAACATATGGACAGATTTTCACTCTTTTTATTTTTTTTTAAAGATTGATTTATTTATTTGAGAGAGAGAAAAAGAAAGGGCAAGAGGAGGGACAGAGGGAGAGGGAGAGAGAATCTCAAGCAGACTCCATGATGAGCACATAGCCCCATACGGGGCTCGATCTCACGACCCTGAGGTCACAGCCTGAGCCGAAACCAAGAGTCAGATGCTTAACTGACTGCCACCCAGGTGCGCCTCCCCCCTTTTCTTGAGAAAAACAGTAAGGGGCCACCACCTTTGGGTCCCTAGACCTACCAGGGTCTAGGGAGTTTGGCAGTCACTGCTAAATCTAGGCTGTCCTGGTCCAAACCCCACTGAGTGACCTGGGTTGACGGTAAACTGTATTGATGACATGTCCAGCGAAGTTAGAGTTTCAAGGACTAGGTAGAATCCTCTCCCCTGGGAAAGAGGTGTTGGTGACAGATTCTTGGGACCCTCTGCTGCAGGCCCAAGAGTCCCCAGGTGCACAGAACTTTGTCACCAGCCTTCCTCTATTCACGGCCCTGCTACCACGTGAAGGAAAAGAAATCCTGGAGCCAGTATTTTCCAAGACGTTCAGCAGCCTTTGTGTCTTGGGCTACTGAATGGCGCCACGTATATGAAGGCGGATGAAGTATTAAAATCAAGAGGAAAACTAAGTGGTTAAAACCCAGAGACCTTGGTTAGAAAGCTGACTGATGCACCCTGATTATGACAGCTGCTGGGCCCTGGGCTCCGGCACCATGTTTGAAGCGGGAAGGTTGCCATTTCCCTTTGGGCCCTGTGTGTTTAAAGGATGAAGGGGCTATCTGTGCATGAGCAGCCCAGCCCCTGCTGGCCCAGGGCCCCCTGCCAGGCCCCAGCAAGGAGGAGGGCGGATGACCTCTCCTCCTGGTCAGCCTCGCTCCGGATCCATGATGCTGGGCTTGCATCCTGGCAGAGAGTCTGTTCCTCCCTGGACAAGACAACCGAAGGACTGTTTCCTGAGAAGCTGTGAGCTGTTAGGACAAGTCCACCCACCCTTTTTACAGTCGGCCCTTCCCTTTGTAGAAGCTGCCCAAGTGGGGACGAATGGCTAGCCCCGGCCTCCGCCCTAGGGGCAGACTCCTCCTGCTTCCTCTGCATGGGGCCCTGGGGGCCAGCTGGCCCAGTGAAGTGTCCCGGGGGCTCTATCCACAGTCTGTGGGTTGTTGTCACTGGAAAATTCCACTCATTTAAAGGAAAAAATAAAATCCACCACAGGCTCCACCTCTGAAACTAGAAAAGTCCTTCATCAGACTAAATACACCTTACCATGTCCTGGTGTCGGCTGAAGGAGAAACAAAGGAAAACACAAATGCTCAGCAGCGTGGGGCCTGGATGGGGCTCAGCGGGGTGTCTCCAAGGACACTTGGAGGACATGGCCCTGCTTAGACGTGGGGAGGGGGGACCCTGTTCCTTATCCAAAGGTGAGGTGCAAGGGGCTGTAGGGCCTTGGATCTAGGGCTGTTCTAGAATACAGCACTGCCTTGCCTTGTAGGACATTCAGAAAAATATTCAGTTTTATTTATCGTATGCAGCTTTTTAAATTAAGGTGAAGTTCACATAACCTAAAAGCAACCCATTCAGAGCGAAAAGTAACCCATTCAGAGATTTAATACCTTCACAATGTCATATGGCACACACTCCTGCCTACTTCTAAAGCATTTCCTCACCCCAAAAGGAACCCTGACCCATCAAGCAATTGCTCCCCATTTCCCCCTGCCCCTGTTCCTGGCAACCACCGATCAGCTTTCTGTCTCATGGATTTATAGTTAGGCAGTATTTTTCAGAATCCCAATGAGTCTGTTTTCTGGACTAGAAAACAATCGGGAAACATCAGCATGGAAAATAAACTAACAAGTATGAATAGCAATATAGTCGTCCCCTTGTTGAAGTGTTTCATAGGTTTCAGATGGCTCCACATTCATGGTCTTGTTCAGAAGCCCAAGAGACAAATGTTACTGAACGTGTTGGAAATTATCAGCTGCAGGAGAAATTCCTTTTCCCTTACGCATTGGCGTGTCTGGTACACTGGCAAACACAGTCCCTACCTTGATTGGCAGCATAAGGCATGCATTTGTTTCTCAAGTAAAGACGGAATAAACCTGAAAAGACAAACTCGGTTCACTGGCGCAAACAGACGTCTTATGTTGTAAACACAGGACAAAAGCATCTAAATTAGTTTCCAAAACTGATGTGTAGACAGAGACTGTCGTCACCATATTCCTATGGATACGAGGGAGAAAATATCTTACTCGTTGAAAAATATTTTTGTGTCCCTACTAAGTGCATCATACCATGAAAGTCACCACTGGGGACACAGTTGTATAGGACACTCTTTCTACAGTGTTGCAGAAGGCCATTCTTTGCTACACGATCAAACATTTTCATTGGATGTATCAGTTCACTGCAAACGGGAAGGTTCCCTGGAGGGAACCTGGAGGTTCTAGTCTGATGGGAGTGAAAGGTTGGGGGAAGGCAGGCATTCTGGAAGCAGACGCTCTGGGGTTTGGTATGTGGCGGGAGGAGGTTTCAGAGAAGAGTCCGCAGTGGAAGGGCCCTGGGCTAGAAGGGAGAGTGCACGTCTGCACAAGAGGGACTGGAGCACAAGCACGTGAGCAGAGGGAGCCGATGGAGCAAGGACCCTGGTGTGGGAGGAGAGTGGGGGTGCAGCTTTGGCGCCGGAGCAGGAGTCCCCAGTATCTGAAGCATGGGCTGATGTAAGGGGTGATGGAAATTTAACCTGAGATCCAGAGGGCCCGACAGGCTTGGCTTTTGTCATTAGTTGCTCAGGCAGGCAACGTCCTCATGCTGGGGAGATGGGCGTGATAAGGAAGCGTGTGCCTGGGTGTGCGCGTGCGCGCGGACACACACACTCCCTCCCCTTGTTAATGATGGGGGATCGAGCAATTACCGGGAGTCTCAGAGAGGACTTGTAAGGTGTCACGGATGCAGGGACCACTGGGACTTCCCCTAACCTCGGGAAGCTGCCCAGAACTTGTGCCAAGATCCCAAAAGTAAGCAGAAAGGAGAGCTTTTATTTGGAGGTTTTGAGAGCTGCAGAGCGGATTTGAATGCGGAGCCACACAGTGACAGTCTCATCCAAGGTAGCTGAAGGCACCAGATGTGCAAGACGGGGGTGGGTGATGAAAGGAGGGAAGGAGGCAGCCCAGGAGACAGCCAGAGCTTGCAGTAGGGTCAGAACGGCCAAAAGGTGCTCCTGGGGAGTCCAAGATCATCTAGTTCCAGGAATCAAACCCACAGGAGCCAGAGGGCAAGAGGAGGAGTTGGGTGGGGGTGGGGAGGCAGGTTAATTCTAAGAGTGGACAGGGTCTGCAGGTGCGCACGTTCTGCTGCACACAAAATTGGGCCTGCAGCGTGGAGCCCAGACGAGGAATTTCCTTCTGGAGAAAACCACACAGCCTTGCAGACGGGTGCTGCCACCAGCTCATGCTTCCAGCCCGGCCTGAGCCTCCCGCTTTCTGCTTTCCTGGCCAGCTCTCTCGTGCGTCCCTCAGAAAGGGGGTGCTCCAACTGCCTCTTCCCTCTCGCACATCTTCTCCAACCCCCTCACTTACCACAGATGACATCACAGCCACTTCGCAGGAAACGGAGGCCATCAGAAGGGGATCTCCTCACCCTGTCATCGCTAAATCTACAACCCTATCAGCTCGTCCGCCGCCTTCCCTCCTGCTGCTGCTTTAGCAGAGAGACTCCCTCCCGCTCCCCCGGGCTCGCTGCACCGCCCCGCTCTGGGTGCCACGGGGTCCTTGTTCTCGGGGAGCCTCGTGGGCCCGTGTCCTCCTCTTCCCATGCTGTCGGGGACCTTCGTCTCTCCAAGGGCCCCTTGCTTTCCCACCAGCATGAAACGAGGTGAAGTCTCACCCATCTTAAAAATGCTGAGAACCTCCCTGGACCCCTCTACCCGGGGCAGCTTCCCAGCCGAGGGGGGCCTTGGTGGAGATAGCTTCCCTCACTGGGCCACTTCCTCACCCCCTCTTCCCTCACCCCCTGCACGGCCCCGACACTGCATCCCTGTGACCAAATCCCAGCCAGCGCAGCCTGCATGCCCTTGACCTCGGAACAGCCGGCGGCCCTGCTCCCCGCTCCTTCTTGGGTCCACTGTGTTCTCTGACTCCCTCTTCCTGTGCGTGACCCTCGACTTTTCCTCAGGGCAGCACACCGGCCCGTCCTTCTCACCTGCTAGGCAGGTTTCACATCTGAATGTTCTAGCCAGCCCTGCTGCCACCATCCTCATCCACAGCCCGCCCCTCCTCCCCGGGACACCTGCAGCCACGTCCAATCCACACACTGCTGCCCAAACGGATTTTGTGTCTTCACACTTCTTCACACTCTGTTTCCTGCTGCTGCAGGATCTGGGGACCCTGCTACCCGCCTGATTACGTGAGTCTCCTGCTCAAAGCCTAGCCTAGAGATCTATCAGTTAGGATTCCTTTCAGCTGCCTGGGACCGAAAACCCAAATGAACAGAACCTGGAACACGCAGGGTTTTATTCTCTCCTAAACAGTCTGGAGCCAGAGGTGAAGGGCTGGTCTGAGGGTTTCATGAAGTCGTCAGGGGCCAAGGTCCTCCAATTCTTCTTTCTTGTCTATTCCCACAGTGGGACCCTAGTTCCCATGACCCAATTTCTAGCAAACTCTGGCCATTGTTGTTGTTATCCAACATGCAGTATGGAAGAATGGGAGAGGGGCATCCCCTATCTCCTTTATCTTTTTCTCCCCCTCCTCCCCCTTTCTTTGAGAGAGAGGGCATGAGCAGGGGTGGGGGGCAGAGGGAGAGGGAGAGAGAAAAATCCCAAGCAGGTTCCGCACCCCGCTGAGATCATGACCTGAACCCAAATCAAGAGTAGGACACTTAATCAACTGAGCCCCCCAGGCAGTGCCCCCCACCCCACTTTTATTTTGACTCCTTATGACACATCTGTTTCTATTTTATTAGCTAGAACTTACTCCTAAGGCCAGAGGTAGCTTTGAGGGAGTCTGAGATGTACAATCTTAAATAAAATCTTAGTAATAAAACTGGGAGTTATGTTGGTAAGGAAGAAGGGGAGAATGAATACTGGAGGAAGCAACTAGCAGTGTTTGCCAGAGTCGGGCCCTTGGACACCAGGACGTTCATGTGCTCCCCTCTTTCCATGTATTGAATTATCCCCTTCCCTCTCCAGGGCACAAACCCCAAAACCTCATGCAGATCAAGACCTAGGATTATCAGGCGATGTGTAGTCCTCTCCACGGGGTTCAGGTGTAGCTACACCAAGTGGACTGGAAATGCGATAATCGTGGTAAAGGCCCCCATTCAGAGAAGGCAGCATGTCAGGCCCTGGTTCATTAAAATGATCCAGTGCTAAGAGGCTGGAGGAGTAAAGACCTCCCTCTTGGGTCGTGGAGTAAAATGCTTGGTTCACCCCCCTGGCAGCCCCTGTTCTGTTCTCTGGGAAGAATTCTTCTCTCCATTGTCTGTGTCTCTGGGCTTTTCCTTCTGGAAGGTTCTTCCTGGTCCATCATCCCTCCACAGCTATGCTTGACTGAAACGGACATTGGGAGCTTCCGAGAGTTCACAGTCTACTTGCTGTTGCTGTAGGTTCTGGGGCCCATGGATTGTACTAGAAATAACCGTTAATTGACAGGCCATAGTCAGTACTTGTTCAATGCTTTTTTTTTTTTTTTAAAGCTTAGGCTTTCACACTATTTGAATCTGGTGAGTTTCTTATACAAAACCCACAGCTAAAGATCTAGTGTAGCCATCATTGTAACTGGGGAGCCCAGGGTGGCTTGAGAAGGTTACATTCACCCTACGTGGGCCTTGAACTCACAACCACAACAGATAAGGTTAAATTCAAACCTTCCCTGTGCCTAACCACATGGAAGCTTACTTTGATGTGAAGACCTCTAGAGAGATACGTACAGAAATCTCCTCCCCCCGCCCCCAATCAAACACACCTCTGCTTGGGACTTCAAATGGAAGACTGGTGATTAGGACACACACCTGACATCTTTCCACACTTGCTTCCTCACTCGCCTCCTTCCCAATATCCTCCAGACTGAAGAGCAGGGTTCTGTCCTCTGTTTGCTTCCTGAAGTAAAGCTCTACTATCAGTTCTGTCAGGCTTGCTTCTTGACATATTAAAGAGGAAGTTGAAGACATCCAGAACACCCTATTTCTTAACCAGTGACTGTCTTTCAAGACTACTGTCTGGCTGAAAAAATTCTATTTCGGATGTCCGAAGCTAAATAGTACGTATCTCCTTCGCATTTTTTTTTCTTTGCCAGTCCTCACTTCACCTCCAAAGCAAGCAGATGGTTGCAGTGACCAGGAAGAAGGTCACATGCACAGCCACACAAAAGAGAAATGCATTTATTCCATTTTTCAAAATCGGATCCTGCTTACATCATTCAAGACTTCCTATCTGACTTAGGGTAAGTCCAAAATGTGTAAGAGTGTTCTTTGGGGTCTGAGCCCCATATATCTCCCAGCCCCATCTGATCAAACTCCCAGCCTCACACTGTGCATAGCAGTCACACTAGACTTTTCTCAGTTCCTTTAGCACATTTTGCTCAGGACCTTCCTAAAAGCTTTTGCACAGTCTGGAAAGCTCTTCGCCTCTCTTTAATTGACCAAATCTTGTTCATTTCTCAGGTTTTGATCTAAAAGTCACTGTCTTCAGGACATCCCTCAGATCACCTTGTGCCCTTGTGACTAGTGTATTAATTCTTTTAATTAATATTAAAGTATAATGTTATACTTTAATATGTATTACTATTATGTACATTATAAAGTAAAATATTAAAATATATTTAATTACTATATTAAGTACCTCTGTTTCCCATCGAAACATCAGCCGGAGGAGGACAAGAATGATGTCTGTTCTGTCCTCCTGACCCACCATCAGATCATCATAATCTCTAATCTGGATTAGAAAGATAAGTTTCAGGCACCTGGGTGGCTCAGTGGGTTAAAGCCTCTGCCTTCGGCTCAGGTCGTGATCTCAGGGTCCTGGGATCGAGGCCCGCATCGGGCTCTCTGCTCAGCAGGGAGCCTGCTTCCTCCTCTCTCTCTGTCTGCCTCTCTGCCTACTTGTGATCTGATCTCTCTCTCTGTGTCAAATAAATAAATAAAATCTTTAAAAAAAAAAGAAAGATGAGTTTCTAGAATGCAAATCTGCTTAAAACGCCTCCTCTTCCCAGTCAGGTGAAAGTCAAGCTCCTTCGTGTAGCTTCTAAGGCCCTGCAGGCTCTGGCCTCTTCTCCCCCACAACTGCCTCCCCCTCCCTTCCATATTCATCTAGAAAGAAATGTCTTTCACTGTACTAAAGCAGGGGAAACTTAGCCTAGGAGGTTTCAGACACGCTATGCAGATTTGCATTCATCCTTCAACTCTTAGCTGAGAGCTGCGTTGATTGGTTGATTGACTTTTTGTTCATCCCGTTCTACGTGCCAGGAACTGTACTAAGTCCTGAGGAAACAGGTAAACAAGACAGATGGGGGCCCCAGCCCCCATGTGCCCTTCCCTGACCATCCTCACTCTGAGGCTGGGTTATGTATGGGCTGCCCTGCCTCTGAAAAACCTGTAGCATTGCCTGATCACACCGTTTTAATGACTGTTTCCCTGTCTGCCTTGCTAGCTCGTGAACAGTTTGTTGAATGGATTTAGGAACCATCCAAGTCCTTGCTCACGACAAAGAGAAGAAGAAATAGAATGGATGAACTGGATCACAGACAGGGTGGGCAGGGAGGGGCAGGGTCAGAGGCAAAGGCAACAAGGGAGGTCTCTGCTTCTCCTCCTTCCCCAGGAAGTTACAGAACGTGTGGTCTGAGCAGCGTGTGTGGAACCGGACAAAGATTCTGTTTATTCCATGACCAGAATAGGTAAACCCAAAGAGGCAAACGGCTGGTGGTTGCCAGGGGCTGGGGAGAAGGAAGAAGCGGGAGTGACGATTTGGTGGGTGTGGGGTTTTCTTTGGGAGGGGCGATGTTTGGGAGGAGTGGTGGTTGCACAACATGGTGAACATCCTGAATGCCACCAAACTGCACCTGTTTAAAATGATCACTTTCGTTATGTCAATTTCACCTCAGGAAGGAACAACAGGCAGACTTGGAGTTGGACTGAGGGGTGGGTATGGGGGCCATTTCTTTTCTTCTGCTGGTCCCTGAAAAGGGGACGGTGACTCCTAGAACTCGGGCTGGCTGTGCCGGCTCTGAAAGGAGGAGGGGCTTCCTAGGACCACCTGGTTCTCCTCCAGGTACAGGTAAGCTTGGCACACCTGGAGGCTGGCCTCTGTATGCACCTGGGCTCAATGCAAGAGCTTCACAGGCCTCTCAGAATCAGGAACCGGAGAGGCGGTGGGCTTCCCTGGATGGGACAGAAGAGGAATCCTTTGGGGTACATCCGCACCAAGATTCAGGTTTCAAAAGCACTGGTGAGTAAGCGTGAATGTGTCTGTGAGGGCGGGAGATGGGCACGTCTAGCTGACGGGCAACGTGGTCAAAGGGAAACCGCCCACAGTGTGGAACCAGAAGGATTGCTTTTTGGGCCCTGGTCTGCCAACTAATGGCCGTGTAATCTTAAGCAAGGCACTTTTTATTTCTGAATAAAAATAAAAGCCACAGTCATTGCTGGTGGGAATGCAAAATGGCACAGCTACTTTGGAAGACCATTTGACAGTCTCTCACAAAACTAAACATACTCAGGGCACCTGGGTGGCTCGGTCATTAAGCATCTGCCTTCGGCTCAGGTCATGATCCCAGGGTCCTGGGATCGATCCCCGCATCAGGCTCCCTGTTCAGTGGGAAGCCTGTTTCTCACTCTCCCACTCCCCTTGCTTGTGTTCCCTCTCTCTGTCAAAAAAAAAAAATACAAAAAACTAAACATACCCTTTATGAATCGGCAATGGTGCTCCTAGGTATTTTTACCCAAAGTAAAACCCTACACACAGATGTTTATAGCTGCTTTATTCACAATTGCCGTCCAAGATACCCTTCAGATGATGGACAGAAAAATAAACTGTGGTCCATCCAGACAGTGGAATATCATTCAGCCCTAAAGAAATGAGCTACAAAGCTATGAAGAGACATGGAGGAGACTTAAATGCCTCTTACTATGTGAAAAAAGCCAAACTGAGAAGGCTATGATACTGTGTGATTCCAACTACATGACTTACTGGAAAAGGCAAAACCACGAAGACAGTAGAAAGATCAGCGGTTGCCCAGGGTTAGAGGGGAGGGAGGGCTGGCTAGGCGGAGCACAGAGGCTTTCTAGGCAGCGAAGCTACGCTGTGATGGGTCATGATGGAGAGAGATGGCATTATATATACTTTCATCCAAGCCCATTGAACGTACGCCACCAAGAGTGAACCCTAATGTAAACTATGGGCTTTGGGAGGAAATGACGTGTCATTGGTGGGCTGACGTGACTGATGCAGGTTCATGGTCAGCTGTGCTGCTCTGGTCAGGGGTGTGGATGGTCGACGAGGCTGTGCACGTGTGGGGCTGTGGCTTAGATAGGAAATCTCTGCATGTTCCTCTCAGTTTTGCTGTGAGCCTAAAAGTGCTCTAAAGAAATTAGTTTATTTTTTAAAAAGGGACCTGGGGGTGGGGCACGGGGAAGCTCTCCTTGTTGAGTGTTCGCTCTGCCCGCCCACTCTGCCTTTAGTCCTTCTAGGCATCCCCAGGCTACAGATGGGGAAACTCAGGTGGACAGATGCGTGACTTGTCCAAGGCCACCCAGCTGGTCTTTGCAGAGCAGTGACACTGCAGCCCCTGCTCTTGGCCACCTCTCTGCCTCAGCGGACCATGAAAATGATGATGATGGTGATGATATTTCCTGGCTGAGATGGTCCTGAGCCCTGGCTAGAAAGGTCCCTTGGAGAGGTTTCCATGAAGTTATTATGGTCTTAAGTAGAAGAGTGAGAAGCTGCCGTGTAAAGGATATGTGAGAGCTCTTGGAAAGAGGAGCTCAGGGTAAACCCAAGCCAGTCCCCTTTCTCAGGCCTGTGAGAACAGAGCAATGTGCGTGTTGTGAAGGTGCCGGGGCTCTCACCTCTGCCCCTCACGCTCCGGGGGCCTGGCGGTGGGCCAGGGGCATCCTCGCCTGGTCCCTGCCCTCCTGGCGCAGAGCCCGGCCCTCGTGGCCTCTCTGGCCGGCTCTAAGTGGAGCTCAACAACACCAGGTGGCTTCCCTGATTTTTCATGCAGAGGATGGAGTGCAGAGCTGACGCACAGGGGCGCGGCGTGGTGGTAGCGGCTGTTGAAGGCTTTCAGCACGTACCGGGTCTCTCATTAGCTGAATGGCCTGGGACAAGTTACTTAACCTCCCTGAACTTCCATTTCATCTGCAAAAGGAGGATTCAGATACCTCCTGCCCAGGGTTGTTGGAAGGCTTATGTGAGATAGTGCACATAAGGTGACTCAGATGCAAAAGCCGCGTCGTGATTAGTGCTATCATTCCGCAGCCGTCCTTCCTGCACGAGGGAGGGGGAGCCCAGCAGAAGCAAGTCAGTCGAGGCTACGCAGCTAGTCTGCGGCAGGCCCGAGCTTCCTCTGCACTCATTTCCACCCCTTTTCTGAGAATCCCTGGCCCACCGGTGAACTGATAGCCTGAACGACATTGGCCAATGGGATTAGAAAACCACAGCCTGCGACTGTTCCCCAATTCTGGTTTTGTTGAGCTCCTCTGTCCTGAGGCTCTACCCCACTTCGCGTGAGATGGGCCTCCTGGGGGAGATAGCTGGGCTCCGGGGGATCAACACGCCTCTACTCTCCTTGAGCTGGACGTACCCCCAGCCCCTGGAGAGGCTGCCTGAGACCTTGACCGGAAGCTGCACCTGCCTGGGGGCTGAGGATGTGAGTGGGGCACCCAGAAGTGGGGTGTGGGGCGAGGGAAGGTATTGCCTCCGGCACTGGCCCCAGCTGCCCCCTTCTGCACCCCTCCTTGTCCACATCAGCTGTTCCAGGAGCAGATCCTGCCCAGCCGCCTGCCACCTGCTCCTGTGCCCTTTCCATCCAGTCCAGACCCCCTCTTCCATCAACATGCACAGCCTTGGTTCCCTTCCATCCAAGGAGGACATGCCCACAACACCACTCAGCGCACGGTGCGGCAGCTAGAGACTCAGCAGGCGCAAGCTTCCTTGCCTTTTACCCATCTCCTCTCCAAGGACCAGGCCTCAGCCATGCAGCCGAGTCATGCACCTTTAGCCCCTTGTCATGGGCGACACTCCTCTCCCTCCTCTCTGCCTGGGAAACTCCTTCTCTTCCTTCAGAACTCTGCAAAGGTGTCTCTTCAGGCAGTGAGGGGCCTCCACCCCAGCTGCCCCCGTGCTCTGCTCACACTTCTCAGAACACTTACCGAGAGGTTTTATTTTTTTTTAAGATTTTATTTATTTATTTGACAGAGAGAGAGAGAGAGAGAGATCACAAGTAGGCAGAGAGGCAGGCAGAGAGAGAGGGGGAAGCAGGATCCCCGCTGAGCAGGGACCCCGATGCGGGGGCTCGATCCCAGGACCCTGAGATCATGACCTGAGCCGAAGGCAGAGGCTTTAACCCACTGAGCCACCCAGGCGCCCCTTAGCGAGAGGTTTTGATGCTGTTGATTTGTCTGATGTTCTAGACCCAGCTCCACAAGCATGAGTACACGTCTATGCCTTTCCTTCTTTGAATCATTTAAAATTTCTAAAAATTCCACAAGTCACGAATATGTGTGTACTGTAAAAAAAAAAGAAAGAAAGAAAGAAAGAAAAGAATACCTAAAATGTCGAAGCCCCAAGTCCCTCCCCACAAAATCTCACAGTTAATAGTTTTTTGAGTTTCTCTCTGCATAAATTGATTTGGTATCTTCTTACATAAATGAGATTGACCTACTATGCATTGTTCTGTGTCTTCCTTTGTCACTTGATAATAGGTTGTATGTGCGGTAGGCAGGATAATGCCTCTTCTCCCAAAGATGTACATTTTCGAATCCTCCAGATCTGTGACTATGTGACCTTCTATGGTAAAAGGGACTTTGCCAATGTCCCTCGAGCTAAGGACCTCGAGACTCAAAGGTTATCCTGGACCACCTGGGTGGCCCCCATGTAATCACAGGGTCTTTATAAGAGGGAGGCAGGAGGGTAGAAAAAGACAGATTTGAAGGTGCTCCACTGTTGGCTTTAACGTGGAGGAGAAGGGCCAAGACAAGGAAGGCAGGTGTCTGCTAGAAGCTGGAGAAGGCAAGGAGATGGATTCTTCTCTGGAGCCTCCAGAAGGAACACAGATCCACAGAACCCTTGATTTTGGCCCAGTGCGATTTTGGCCCTTCAGAACTATAAGATAATACACGTGTGCTATCATGAGCCAGTAAGTTTGTGGCAATTTGTTACAGCAGCAACAGGAAATTAATGTGGTGTGTATACAGCTGAGATAAACAATAATATTTATGGGGGTAATTAGTACTTATTGAGTGCGGACTATTTGCCAGACGCCGATCTAGTGCTTGAGGCGCTGTATTAGTCGGTGAGAGCTGCTGGGGGGCTTAACCAACAGAAATGGATTTTCTCACAGTTCCAGAGGCTGAGGGTCCAAGACCAGGGTACCCACTGGGTGACTTTTTCCTGAAGCCTCTCTCCTTGGCTGGCAGATGGCCGTCTTCTTGCTACCGCCTCACACAGTCTTCTCTCAGTGTGCCCATCTTTTGTGCCTTCCTCTTTTTCTAAGGATACCAATCAGATAGGGTTATGGTCCTACCCTCATGGCCTCATTTTAGCTGACTCACCCCTGTAAAAGCTCTGTCTCCAAACACATTCAAATTTTGAGGGACTGGGGGTTAGGCTCCAACATACGAATCTGTGAGGGACACAATTCCACCCATAATGTGTGGATGATCTCATTCACTTGCCACGGTAACCCAGTGAATGAGAACCATTTTTAGCCAAATTTTAAAGATAAGGGAACCGTCACAGAATGTTTAAGTCACTCGCACAAATTGACCCAGCAAATCATGGGCAAGACCAGGCCTGGGAATTGCCTGTTCGTATACTTTGCCCATTTTTCTATGAGGTGATTGTTCTTTTTGGTTGGCGGGTGTGTGGGTGTTCAGTAAGCTTCGACCGATTGAAGGAATAACTGGGAGCAGCTCCCAGGACTCCTAGAAGAACGTGGGCCAGGCTGGGCCAGGATGCCCCCATCCCTAACCTCTCCAGGTTGGCAGTATGCGCCTCCAGGGAAAAAAACCAAAAACCAGGCAGGAGGTGAGTGTCCATAGAGGTTGGAGGGGGTGGGGACATATACCGCCTTCTCTTCGTCAACTGAGCACAATCCTGGGAGACTTTCTGGAGGAGGGGGATGGTCTGGTATCTCCTAACCCTCAGGGAACTGTGGCAGATGATTTTGTAGTTTGGTACATCCCATGGATATTCCTGGGATGCTAGTGCCAAATCTCTCTACCTGCAATTCCACATTCCAGATTCCAGGCATGCAGGTGTCCCAAGCTCTTCCTCAATGTGAAAGATCCAGGCCAGCTGCAAAGAAATGGCCGATGACTCAGCCAGCTATCTCCTGGACATAGGTGGTTGGCCAACACTCATGTCCAAGGCGGGGTTTGTCTTGACCTGGTCTGATAACTCATTTTGGTCACTGTGGCAAAGGGTACAGCTTCCATGGGCTTAAGCAGATCTGTGGCTTCCTGCCCAAATCAATGGGAATGCCCCAGTTGACCTCTAGGAAGGGCAAATAATGATGGCCTCAACACACTCAACCCTCAGAGCATGGAGCTCCAGAAGAACCTTCCCATGTCAGACCTTGCTGTGGTTTGGGGGCTACCATAGTCACCCCCATCCCTACTTCTTGACCCCTTCCCTCCATTGCATCCCAGTCTGTCACAGAAGGCAATAGAGACACTCGGCAAAAGCTTTGTCTTGATCTAATGTGGTGCTCATAGCAGGGAGTCTCAGGTGCAAATAGAAGCTGAAATAATGTCCACATTATCATAGGCTCTTGATATGAGGAAGGGTCAATGTCATGTAGTCCATTCTTCCAACTTAGCATTCTAGGGCATGAGTTTCCTATAGAATATTTTCAGGGCAGAATGGTTACTCAGTCTTTATGTGAACTCCTCCAGTGATGGGGACCTTACTACCTTACAAAGCAGCCAGTTACATGCCCAGGCAGTTCTCATGGCCTGAGAGTTCATCTTTACGTGGTCCTTCCTTTCATTGTGTTCCATCTGTTTCCTGATCCTTCTGTCCACGGTCCCCACAGAAGACAGCCATTCCTGTTCCTCGTGGCTTTTCAGAGATTTGAAGGCAGCTGCTGGGTCACTTCCTCTAAGAAAGAACATTACGGGGTTTAGCAGGAGGAAAATCCAACCCTTTCAAGTCTCAGGGAAGTCTTGCCCTAAGGTTCAGACCTGCTACAGAGAAGCTGCCTTGCTGTCCTTTTCTGTGGACCCGGGCATGAGCCGAGGGCAGCAGTAGGGTGGTTCTCCAAGCCCTTTGGACTGCAGACACATGACAGACACATAGCCTTGCTAGCTGGGAGATCCCCAGCCTACTGTCCGAGTCCCAGTGCAGTCTCTGTGGGTCCCTAGGGCCTGGAGACAAGGACATGGTGTCCTAGAAAGAACACTGATCTTGCAACTTGACCACCAGGCTCCCAGTCCTGGTTCTTCCACTTCCTCTTTGGGATCCTTTAGGCAGTTTGCTTGAACTCTGAGCTTTCGTTTTGCCTTCTATAAAACCAGAAAACATCTCACTGTGTTGCTCTAAGCAGCAAGTGACATCACGTATAGGAAAATGCTTTGTCAACCAAAACACACTCTAACTAATGATTAGCCAATTCAAGCGGTAGGTTAAAGGGCTTCCAGAACCTGGAGGTTCTGTGGTCTGGGCCTTCCTCGTGGAGGAATGTCAGGAGGAGAGTTGGTTTTAAGAGGACTTCTGACTCCTTCTCAAGCCCTGTGGCTGGTCCTTGGCACCTTGAGGAGCTCTCTACTGAGGGCTCCTGGCCCCCATCCTGCAAGACCCCCGCAGAGCCCCTGTGCTCGCATCTCCATGGAGGACTCTGGTCCAACTGCCTTAGCCCAGGCTTTGGAGACCTGGGGAGAGTGGGTAAGCCTCACAAAGTCAAGGTTTGGGGTCGGGACTGGGCAGGAGGTGCAAGGCAGGGTCCCTCAGCTTGTAGTCGGCTCTCCACTCTTCTCAGGAGGCCCCAGGGCTGCCTGCCCAGGGCTGCGCCTGCCCAGCCTCTGCCATCACTCCCTGCCTGGCCTTTAATTTAGACAGAGGTTAATTCTAATTTCCCAACCTGAATGGGTTTTATTGAGAGATGCGATGGAGGGACTGAGGGTCAGGGAACACAGCCTAATGACAGTGGAGGGATTATGAATTGAGAGGATCTCATTTACTCCAACCCCCTCATTGGACAGATGAGGCCCCAGGAGGGGAAGGCAGCCCCAGGCGGGAAGTGGCCGGCCTGGGTTTTCGGTGTTTGTTGTGTTGGGGTTTCCTGGGTCTCAGGCCAGGGCTCTCTCCATGCAGACTCTGTGCCTCCAGCCTGTGGCCTGTGACTCCATCCGGGCTCCCCAGCCAGCCCGAGTCCGTGACTGGCCAGAAATGGCCGCCGCCCTCACCCTCCCGGTGTCATGGGAGCATAAAGGCCAGGAGCCTCCACAAATAGCAGCGTGTTGCCACCTGCCTAACCCCAATCCGGTTTATCCTGAGTTAGCAGAAGCACCCGTGAGATGTACTTTCCAGGCGGGGCCGGGCTGGGCAGCCCCGTCCTTCCTCATGCCACACTGTGCCCTGAGGGTGGCTGGGCTGCAAACAAGGGGAGGGGGCCTGGAGGAAGGGGAGCCAGATCTGGGTTATCTGGGTGGGGGGGTGTCGCTGAGGTGGGGCGGTGGGGGGGGCAGTCAGCCTGTTTCAGGGGCCCATAGGAGCTAGAGGGCAGCACCTATCTTGGGGGCAGGGAGATGGCCCAACAGGGGCCGGCAAAGCCCGGCTGGGGCCAGATTCCGGGCGGGCTGGGCTGTGCCGGGGAGGCCTCCTCTCTCTGCGGCGCATCCTCTCTGCTTGGGCTCCCCAGCTGTAAAGCAGGAACAAGTCCCATCCCTTACCTGCCTGGGGGGACATTGAGCAGGAGTGAGATAATGTCTGCAGGCTCGGCCCTCCACTGAGGGAGGCAGCCTCAACACACAGTCTATTTTTACTGCCTAGAGCTCTGCCCGGCTCCCTCTGGGGAGCTCCGTGCTGCTCCCTGCTGCTCCCTGGCCCCCAAGGAGACGGGAGCCTGGCCGGTGAGGACGCCCCACAGGCCCGTCCCAGGCAGAGCCAAAGGCACCCCTGAGCTCCAGCTCCTGGCTCTCGGGCGGTGGGCCTGGATTAACCCCTCGCAGCCCATTGTTCAGGGTTCAAGGAGCCTCCGCCCGCTCCTGGCATTCTGGCTCGACCAGGAGTCTGGGCGGCCGGGCGTGGCGGGGGCCTAATGAGCAGGGTGTGCCCCGAGGAGTTGTTAGGAGCTGGGTGACAGCTGCAGGCGGGTCCCCACCCACGGCCGGTGGGCGGGCCGGCTTGCACAACCGGCACCTGTGTGAGGGGCACCTCATGACACCTTAGCCAAGTGTTTGTTTTTAAAAAACAGATACTCATCTTTGGGGGCAGGGGTGGGGAATATCTCTAAATACTTAAAAGACACCACGCTCGCACTTTTTAACCCCCTGATGTATTGTATTAGGAAAAGTGATTCAAGTTGATAGGGTTTCCAGCCCACGGCAGAGAGGAGAGAATAGGCCAAAATCCTAACGGGCTTCTATACCCCCGCCCAACCCCTTCCCCAGGATTTTGCAAAGCAAGGGGCTTCTGCAGTCCCCGGCCATCGTGGGCAGGCCTTGGCCCTCCGCCGGTGGCTGCGTGCGTGCAAACACGCATCCGCTCCCCTGCCCTGCCTGTTCCAGGGCTGAGCCCTGGTGGCAGGAGCCAGGGCTGCCTGCGGCCGCCTGGTTTCTCTGTGCACAGCTGTCGCCTAAGCTCTCCGGCAGCCCGTGGACTTCTTTTTTTTTTTTTTAGATTTTATTTATTTATTTATTTGACAGAGAGAGATCACAAGAAGGCAGAGAGGCAGGCAGAGAGAGAGAAGGAAGCAGGCTCCCCACTGAGCAGGGAGCCCGATGTGGGCCTCGATCCCAGGACCCTGAGATCATGACCTGAGCCGAAGGCAGAGGCTTTAACCCACTGAGCCACCCAGGCGGCCAGCCCGTGGACTTCTGCACCAAATCAGTCCTCCAGGGAACAGCCCGGTGGACTCAAGGCGCTGACCGTTTGCCAAGGCACGTCTTCAGGGGACACTTTGCTGCTTTCAAGACGCCGATATCCTGGGCCTTTCGACACAGGCAGTTTGGGGGGCGTGCGGGAGCGGGTCCGCGGAGAACCGCGGCTAACTGCCTCTGTGTGCACCTGCAGTCCTGCCTTCCGGGTCCTGCCGTTCACTGGGAGGCTCCAGTTTGAAATGGGCTTGGGGCATCAGAGCTCTCGATGGGAAGGCTGCGGGGAAGACAAGGGCAGGCCGGCCTGGGGAGCCGCGGTGGTCGGAACGAGCTCCGGAATCTCAGGTGGATGCCGCTGGGTCTAGCAGCCCAGGATGAGACTCGAACCCCCAGACTTCTGTGTGGCACGGGGTGGGGCCCGGAAGAGAGCTCATCCCTCTGGACTCCCTTCCGCATATCACAGGCCCAGGCCGTAGCGAGCGCATCTGCTAAAATTTCCTTCATCGAACAGCTTTGCAGCTCGCTGTGGTGGGCTCCGAGGTGCTGAGATCAAACCTTCCTTGGGGGAGCCGTCAGAACGACTTCCATCCAGCTCCAGCCCAGGCCTCTCTTCGGAGCCCTGGATGCTGCTGAGCTGCCCTCCGCCCGGACACAGGACCATGGCTGGACACCATCGCCCCAGCTGAAAACGCCTCTTCCCTGTGCCCCCCACGCCCTCCCTCGGTCCCTATACTCCAGACATAATGGCCCCCTCAGGCTCTAGGACATTCTAAGCTCAGCCTTCCGTCTATCTCTGCAACGCACTATGGTTGCTGTTCTTACCTCTATTTTCCCCATTTATTTCAGAAAGATGAAAATCCCACCTTCCTTCTTCTGGGGAGCAGTCTTCAGCCGAGCCCTGGAAATCTGTCTCCGTGGAGGGGACTTTCCATCTCCAGCAAGGGAAGAGGATTGTCAGAAGGACCCCGAGGTTAATTGTTAGGGCGGGCGACAGCCGTAATTGGAGGAGTCAGAATAAAAAATCTGGAAGTATCTTCGGTCTTACTTGTAAGACTGCCTTCAGTGCGGTGAGGGGGGCAGAGGCTATGCCTAGTTTAGTAGGAGAATTTGGGCAAGTCCGCTCCCTGTTCTGAGCCTCAGTTTTCCCATCTCCAAAATGGGAATGATGAATCTCACTTCCCAGGGTATTGAGGACCAAATGATAGAACCATCGTGAAAGCTTTAACACAGACCTGGCGTGTGGGAGATGTTTCATACATGCCAGCTCTCTTTCCCTCTCCCACAGGACAGCTGTCCCCTCCAAGTGGCCCCAAAGCATGTGCTCGCCCCAGGGTGCTCAGGACCGAGGAGGAGGTGGGGGGCCCATCAGCAGGGCTGGTGGGGCCTGTAGAAACGGGGGTTGAACAAACTGCCCAGCGCCATGGCCCTCACGCTCGCCTCCTAGTTAGCTCGAGTTAATGAACAGCATGAGTCGTGACTCGCTGCTTCTCAAGGGTGCCCTTGCTGTTTGCCTTCCTCCCATCTGGGCCCCACAGCTGCTCCCACCCCCATTCCACCGACTGCGTCAGTCCTCAGCCACGCGGTGGGCCTGGACGTCGGCCACGTGTGGGGGATCGGCTCTCTTCGGCCCCCTGGGCCCTCAGCTCTGCCCCAGGCTGGTTCCCGAACAGGCAGAGCCAAAGAGGGGTCCCAGCCAGTGCTGGGGAGCTCAGTGTAGAAAGCTCTGAGCTAGTTTCTGCACCACGCGCTTTTTTTTTTTTTAAACAGATGATGGACTTGGCATAGACCACGTAGGGTATTATCTGTGGAGTCCAGGCTAGTGGGCAGAGTGCCAGGCCAGGCCTCCCCAGTGCAGGGCCCATCATGTCCCCTCACCTTCCTCGGGCCCCTCCACACCTGACACACACCTGAGGCAGGGCCTTCTCTTGGTCTGAGCAAACCTCTAGGGTACTAGCTAGGCTTGCAGGGCCCCATTCTCAGAAAATGGGTTCATGGGAGAGGCTTCCTGAAACTTCCAGCTCCATCTTTCTCTCTTTCCGCAAGGGGACGGCAGAGACTGAGATGAAAACGGTCCATGGTGTTCCTCAGCCCCAGAGCCAGGCCACCCTACAGAGAGCCTTCGTGTCCCCGGTGGTGCTCCCTCACTTCTCTACTCCGCCAGGGCCACCTCCCATGTCTGCCACCATGACACCGGCCTGGGACCGGAGGAGAAGGTTCACAGTGAGTGCACAGGTGTAGCCATGATGGAAGTAGAGAGCACGATCACAATCTCTGGAAAATTCCAGACCCCCTCCCCCAACTGCACGTTCTCCCGGGACAGAGGGGAAGACAGGCTGGAGCCAGCATCCTTGTTGGGGACGATGGCAAGTGTGTCCTATGGCAAGCACGGATCCCAATGCTTCAGGGCTCAGGGTCCCCACAGGCCAGCCCCGTCACTGAGCAGGCCCACAGGGCCCAGAGGGTGGAATGCGGGAGGAGCCCAGTCACCTTGACCAACACTCCTTGACCATGGGAGGTGGTGTCCGGACCCAGTGAGTAGGGTGGGACTGGGGTGGGAGTGGGGGAGAGCAAGGGCGGAAAGACCCAATACAGAGACACAAGAAACCAGGCTCTTTAGGGTGAAATTCATCAGGAAGTCCTTCTGGAACTTCTCTCCCCTAGTAGTACAAGCCGTACCAGCGTCTGAAAACTTCCCTTCCAAAACCCATCGCAGTGCAACCTGGAAAGCCAGCACACTGCTTGGAGACACTATCCCCAGCACTCAGCAGCCAGGGAGCGGGGGGCCCCGAGAGTGGGATCATGGCAATACCCGTGTGTTTTTTTCCCTTTTTTATTTTTCAGTCTTAAATATAATCATAGTCACCATGTGATGATAATTTCCAGAATATTAGATCCCCAGAACTTTTCTGTCAGTCTCCCCAATCCCATCCCAACGCAATCGATGTCCTGATTTCTGTTATCATGGATTGGTTTTGCCTGTTCTAGATCTTCATAAAAATGGAATCATCCCATATGTACTCCTTTCTGCTTCTCTTTCTTTCAACATAATTTTGAGATTTAGCCATGTAGCCTCTATTAATAGTTTATTCATTTCCATTGCTGAGTAGTATTCCATTGTATGAAGATAACATAATTTATTCATGTACCCACCTACTACGGACAGGCATTTGGGTTGTTTCTAGTTTTTTTGCTATTATCAATAAAACTGCTCGGAACATTTTCAGATGATTATTCTTGTGAATATGTGTTTTCATGATTCTTGGATAAATACATAGGAATGGAATTGGTAAATCGTAAGGTAGGTGTATATTTCACTTTATAAGAAACTCCTAAACGGTTTTCTAATATAGTTGAACCATTTTATGCTCCCACCAACAAAGTATGAGTTCCAGTTGCTCCACATCCTCACTAGCATTTGGTATTGTTGTTCTTTTTATGTTTAATCTTCCACTGGGTGTGAAATGTTATTGCACATTTCCTAACACAAAGATGTTGAGCAATTTTCATTTGGTTACTGGCCACTTGTAATCTTTTGTGACATGTCTGGTCAAGTCTTTTGCTCTTATTTATTTATTTATTTATTTATTTATTTATTTATTTATTGTCTTTTTGTTATTGATTTGTTGGTATTCTTTATATATTCTGGATACCAGAACTTTGTCAGGTACCTATTTTATGAATATTTCTTTGTGGACTGGGTTGTCTGGTTTTTTTTAAATAGTGTCTTTTGATTTAAAAAAAATTTTATGAAGTCTAGTGTATCCATTTTTTTAATAGTTTGTCATTTTGTGACCAGTTCAAGAAAACTTTGTGTTCTTCGAGGACATGAAAAAGTTCTCCTCTGTTCCCTGTTAGAAGTTACGTAGTTTTAGGTGGTGTGTTTAGGTCTGTAATCCACTTCAAAATAAGTTTTTTTAAAAACTTTATTTATTTATTTGTCAGAGAGAGAGTACAAGCAGGGAGAGTGGCAGGCAGAGGCAGTGGGAGAAGCAGGCTCCTTGCTGAGCAAGGAGCCCGATGCAGGACTCGATCCCAGGACTCTGGGATCATGAGCCGAAGGCAGCTGCTTAACCAACTGAGCCACCCAGATGTCCCTCAAAATAACTTAAGTTGATGAGAGGTAAGAGTCAATGCTCATTTTTTAATCTATGAATATCCAGTTGTTTTAGCACCATGTAAAATTAAAAAGACTTTCCTTTCCCTATCAAACGACCTTGGCTTCTTTGTTGATAATCAGTTGACCACACGTGTATAGATCTACTTGTGAACTCTTCCTTGATCCCCTTGTCCATTCTTACGCCCATACAGCACAATCTTGATTACTGTAGTTTTACTGCAAGCCCAAAATCAGGCAGTGAAAATCCTCTGGGGTAGCAAGTATTTGAAATACCAACCCATTCCCTCCAGTATTAATCCTTTGCCCTTTTCACCACTCAGGCAATCATTTGCTGATTGCCAAAGGGACGTGAGTGCAATCCCAAGATGCAGGGCAGAAAAGAAAGGGAGGGGCCTTTCTGCCTTTGGTTTTGAAAATCTAAGTCGTTAGGGGAATAGAGACATAAGGTTTGGGGAAAATAGCAAGCCGGAGAGCACCACCCCTCCCTTTCCTTCCCGCCCTCTACTTCCAGTTAACAGCACTTCTAAAACTAGAGAAAAATCCCCTAGGCAGCATAGGAGGAATTAGAGCAACTATGCACCCCTAAATCTGGGGTCAGCATCTCAGGAGCTATGGAGCCCTTGCAGAGCCCCCCTATCTCTGATGGCCCAGGAGCAGCAGAGTGAATGCTGGGCCCTCCCAGCGGCCTGGGGAGCCCTGAATCCTGAAGCTGCGGCCAAAACAATGGCCATCCCAGCAGAGGCTTGGCCAGGTGGCCTTGAGGAAAGTCACCCCAATGCCTCGGTTCTCTGTAAACCTCCAGAACATCAGTCACGATGCTAAGGACGAGGGGTCATGAATCGACCATGATTAATGTTCTGCCACTCTGGCAGCAAAGTTGTCTTAGCTGAGTTACGGGAAAAGAAGGAAATCTCCCTTAAACATCTCTGAGTTTACTGCTTAAGACGTATTTTGCCTTCACATGGATCTTCTAACAAACTACATTTAAATGACTAAGTCTAATGATGGGGCGCCTGGGTGGCTCAGTCGGTGAAGCGTCGAGGCTCTTAATTTCGGCTCAGGTCATGATCTCAGGGTGGTGAGATCGAGCCCGAGGCAGGGTTCAATCCCTGCACTCAGTGTAGAGTCTACTTGAGATTCTCTCTCCCTCCCCCTCTGCCCCTCCACCCTGCTCTCTCTCTCAAATAAATAAAATCTTTTAGAAAGTAAATAAATGACTAAATCTAATGTTGATACAAGGGGGAGGGGCGATGGGTAGAGGATCCATCCTTTCTGATGGAGAAGACTTCCCGGGAGGGATTGGGGCGGGGGTGGCCCTTCAGGTTGCCTGCCTTGCTTATGTTCCAGCCTCTGCCTTCCGGACCTCAGACTTCGTCAAACGAGTCATCCTCACCATATGTTCTTTGGAGTTCTGGTTCCTCCATCCTAAAGCACCGTAATGAAGTCCTTACATTTAAGGCATGGCTCTTGAACATTTAGAAGGACACCACGGTAGGTCCCCAGCAATACCTCAGTTTCTTTCTGGAGCAAAGCTCGGGGTGAGGCCTGTTCCCCACACAGGAGTGATTGTCTGGGGGACCGAGACTCAGAGTGAGGACAGAGAGGCCGCCTCGGGCTCCAGAGCCCCGGTGTTACTTTCCGTGCCATCCACGGCCTGACCACGCCCATGTCAGGTATGGGGAAGCTGATGCTTCAGCCCTATTTATTAAGAGCCAGGACAGTCTCGTTCATGCTGTTGTGCGTATAATAGCGTGTTCAGCCTGTACCTTAACTCCAAGAACGTGAAAACAGGCATTCCAAAACGCATTGAATTCACACACGCCTTTGCTGTGTTCCCGTTTCTGCCAAATGCTCAGAAATGGGACACATGGGAAATGGAAAACAGACCGAAAATATTTGCTCGACTGGCACCACGGATTAGGGTGTACAGGGGAGTGTAAACACACACACCCTCCGCACACACCCACCCTGCAGGTCGGGCCCTGGGTTGGGGCCCTTTCAAGGCCGTTGAGGCTAGGCTGCCAAGTTCAGGGTTGCCCTGGGCCACGCTGTGCTGGAGTGAAGCCAGGAGTGCTTGGGTCAGAGAAACACAGTGTCCTGGACAGCCCCTGCTCCCCCCCCCCCCC
>LNAC01000024.1:5491064-5575111 GCA_002007465.1 Ailurus styani | reverse complement strand
GGGGGGGGGGGGGGGGAGGGGGAGGGCTCCCAGGTGGGGGCGGGAGATGTTGAAGAGGCCATGGGGCCCTGATGAGCCCTCATCCCTCTTGCTCCAAAGCTGGCGAGGCTCCTTTTGGAGAAGGGATGCATCCTTAATCTGCTTTCCTGTGTGGACTATGTGTGTGTAAAGGCAGGAGGTCTGAGGAAACTGGAAACCAGAGGGACAGGGACGTCCCCCTTCAGCCCCAGGCAGCTGAGAAAGTGTGGTAGCCCGGACGGGGGATGCTGGTACGCGGCTCTGGGACTTAATAATAATCTATGAACTCACATTTGTCTGACATGTTTCACGTGTCCCTCTGAGGGGCTTGAAGGGCAGAGAGGTCAGGTGAGTGCTCATGTACCAGCAGTGGGAAAGATCGGGGATGGGAGTAGAACCCAGGTGCCTTGGCTAGTCCAGAACCTGCACCTCTGGACAGGGAGGGCTTCCTGTGACCCCAGGGCTTTGCCAGCCTTTGGACTTGGTTTTTTTCCGCAAGATCCGCTTTCCACGGCTGGGTTTGGCCTGGCCGGGACAGTTGTCTCCCGGCTTTCTCACAGCTCTCACAGAGGTCCCAGCAGTGGGGGCTCCCGGGAGGTTCAATCCCAGACCGTTTTCCCTCCTCCAGCTCTGAGGTTTGGCTGCCCTTGGGGGTTGGGGGGAGATGTATTCCAGGGGAATGATGGGGGAAGGCACCCTGGGTCTGAGGGTCTTCCATCTCCGGGCGCACTCCCCCTGCCAGAGAATGGTTGTGGTGCAGCCTTCATTGGCCGGAGGAAGAAACCCGGCCGAGAACACACCTGGGAAAGCAACTTCCATTTCGAGAGCACCTACTATGCTCCTGGGCATCGTGCTCTGTTTTACTCGAATGACCTTTTCGGCTCTTCACAAAAATTCCCCGTGAGGCAGGTAGTATTGTCTTCACTACACAGACGAGGAAACTGAAACCGCACAGGCTGTCCACTTGGGCAACATCACCCAACTTGAGAACCAAGGAGGCAAACTTTGAATCCAGACCAGACCGCTCCGTGCTCACGCCGCTGAATCGTTCTGCCTTCAGTAAGCCTCCAACAGCCCAGGGAATACATCCTAAACCTCCTCGCCTCCAGATGGACAACTAACCTCAGATAGAGATCAAAGGGACATTGTCATGGGAGAATGACATTTTAAGATCAGAGCCTCTCATCAGCAGAATTGTGCGCCCCTCCCCCAATTCATATGCTGAAGTCCTAATGGGACTGAATTTGGAGATGGGGTCTTTAAAGCAGTCGTTAGGTTAAAACGAGGTCTTAGGGGCCCCAAACCAATGGGACTGGTGTCCTTATAAGGAGAGAGGAGGACACATACACATCGGGAAGGCCACGGGAAGTCACAGGGAGCAGGCGGCCACCTGCAAGCCTTCAAAAACCAACCAGCCAACAAACCCAACCCTGCAGACCCCTTGATCTTGAACGTCTCTCTCCAGAACTGTCAAAAAACAAGTATCCGTGTTTATGCCATCCAGCCCGTTAGGGAAACCCTTCATATGAATTCAGAGCCCCTTTTAAAAATCCTCACTGTGGTCCTAGCCGCTGCATACAGAAGGCACGGAATCCGTGTGTGTCGACCAGCTGAAGGGAGGAAACGCCACCAACACCGAGGCTCTCCAACAGGCAGCGAGAATTCAAATTTTGATTTTTGTCACCAGCGTCCGTCCTCCTGTTGAAACTTCCTGTTTCTGAGGAAGAGAGATTTTTACAGATCCCAGAGGACATCCAGTAAACCCAACAGCTATTACCAAATAATTCTGGTTTTGATGAGCTCAGCGGGTATGAATCAGAAGCAGGCAGAGTGGCGTTTCCTTTGAAAGAGACCCAAGGTTAAACGTTAGAGGGAGAAACAAAAATATATTTGGGGATTTATTGCCGGCAAGGAAATATTGGCAACGTTGGCACCTGAGGCCAGGTGGCAATGGTCTTTCCTTCCCTCCGTGGGAGCAGGAACTGCCGCGGGCCTGAACGAGGGGGACGCTGGCTTGGCTCACGGAGAAGCCATCTCCTGGTCTCCAGGGGCCCATCCTCACGGCCCTCTCCTGGGTCTCCTACTTGTAAAATGGAATTCCAGCGGGGAGGGTCCTTCCCGGGAGCCCCGTCATCTTAGTGGGCTGCGGTGTGCAGGAGGACCTGGCTTCGATTCCCTCAGGAAGGAGCCCCCGTAGCGTCTCCCCGAGTGTGGGGGTTGGAGGCAGGGAGAGAGCACCCCGCTGGGAGCTGCCCAGCCCTTGACTCGGGGAGCAGGGCTCCTGGACCCGCAGTGGGATCAGAGAGGGCAAGGCTGTTTTTAAGGGCACCCCGCGCCACTGGCTGTGGTGGGGCAGGGGCTGCAAAGTCCTAGGGAAGGTGAGTTCGAGCAGGGGGTCCCCAGGAGGCCTGGCGCCGGCTGGCTTTGGGAGCTCGGACGGCCCTGGCTTCTGATTCTGGCTCCGCCGCGCGTTGGCTGAGAAACCAGGGCACCCTCCATCGCCTCCTGCACCTGCCTTTCCATCCGTCTGCTGGGGGCTGTTGGCTTGACCTCTGGGGGTCACTGGAGGGTGGTGTGGGGGACGTGTGGACCCCTCGCGAGCGCTGTCACCGAAACCCGTCCTGTGTCCCCGGCAAACCCGGCACCGGTCTGTCAGCCCCTTGCTTAACCACATGAAGAGTCTCCTCAACCAAGGGAGGGTCTGACCTCTGACCACACTCTCCAGGGCTTTCCCCTTCAGGGAAAATAGCCTGGAATATAGCCTGGAAATAGCCTCTGAACTCCTTGAAGATCTGCCTCCCTTACCTCCTCAAGCTCCTTCCCCCCCCCCACCTCTCCCTTCACCCTCTCAGGAACTACTTACAGTTCCCCAAACCCCTCCCACCCTCTGTGCCTTCAAGCACGAATCTCCTTCCTCTGCCTGAAACTCCCTACCCCTCCCTCCTTCCCCTCCCTCTGTCTGGCTCCTGCCTACTCCACCCACGGGGACTTATCCCAGACGTCCCCTCCCCACCTTCCCCTTCCCTCGCCGGGCATCTGCCCTGGCAGCTCCCTCTGCACGGAGGCTTGCCCCCCTCCCCAGTCCCCTGCGCACCTACACTCTGCAGGGGAACTTCCTTCCCTGCTGCTCTCTCTCCCTCCCTGCTGCTTAGTCCAGGGTCTGAAACATAATAACAGCTCAATAAACATGTGTTGATGGAATTAATGACTTACTAAATGAATGACTTCTGGATACAGGGGCCAGGCTCATAACTGAGTCACAGGGCCCCAGTCACCATGCTTTGCCCCCACCCACTGACCTGGGTGAAACACTCCCCGTGATGATATCACTAGCTACCCTCAATTCTCAGAATCACCCATGCCTCCTTCTCCTTTTGCTCCCGTCTGCCTCGCAGCCCCTCCCCCTCCTTCCTGTTCGTCCTTCTCCGGGGGTGGCACATCTAAATAAGGCAACACTCCCCCAAGACCCATGTATTGTCATGATTTTCACCCAGTTATGACTCTTAGGTAATGAATGATGAGATAGAATCATGAGACCTATCCCCAGGTGAGAGGTGGGACAGAAGCCATTTCTGTGGGACACCTAGGGTTGGACAGACACAGAGACTGTTGTAGACGTGGGACTGTCCTGCTCTCCAGCTAACGGAGGGGGGACCTGGGAGGACACAGGTGGGGGAAGGGGGAGGATGTTTGGCGTGGGGTGTGGAACCTGGCACAAGTTTCGGCCACGTTCCAAGGCATCCCTGGTCCTGGCATGGGTGTGGAGGGGGCACCACCCTCGCCCACACACCCATGCCTGGCTGCCTACCGTCCCCTGGGGAGGGCAATCACCCTCCCCCAACCCAACACAGATGATCAGGCAGGAGCCCCAAGGTGACTGCTCCAGCCAGGAGCCCCAGCCAACCCCAGGGACATCACTGCCGCTTTCATCTCCTTTCGTCTCCTTTTGCCCCTCCTTCCCCAAGACCCACCCCCACCCCCATTTCATGAATGGTTGGGGTGTGTTTTGTCATAAGTAACGAGGGGCTGGCCGTTCAGAGCATGCCTCTAGATCACTGCCATTTTCCCGTCATGCCCTTTTCCAGGAGAATGAAAACATAAATTAGGACCCTGCTTCTGGAAAATTGAGGTTTATAGGATCGTAGAACAGATGGGATACTTATAACTCTTTTTTTGAAATACCACAAGTATTTGAATAGAAGGCAGCTTCTGAGACTGGAGAAAAACAATATTATGACGAATAAAAAGACTGTGACTTCATGTCTGTGGTGGCAACAATTAACCCCAAAAAGTTGGTTTGTAAATAAGTAAAACTACATAGACCCAAGAAGGGTAGATAAATCAAAAGATAGTTCTTTGTAGCTTTTTTTTTAAAGATTGTATTTATTTATTTGTTTATTTACTTATTTATTTATTGAGAGAGAGGGTGCACACACAAGTGGGGGGAGGGGCAGAGAGAGGGGGAGAGAAGAAACTGAAGCAGACTCCCCACTGAGCCCAGAGTCTGACGTGGGGCTCGATCCGAAGACCCTGAGATCATGACCTAAGCTGAAACCAAGAGTCAGACACTCAACCAACGGAGCCACCCAGGCACCCCTTTTCTTGCTAGGTTCTTAAGGGGCAGGGGAACACTAGTTGGTCACGCAGCAGGACCCCAGCCCTGCCTTCTCACTCTGCATCCCTGTGTCGCCTTGGAGGGGAGCCCTGGTGGAGAGGGGTTGTGTGCATCACCCCCTCCCAGTCTCCAGCCCGGCGCAGTAAGTAGGGTAATCATATAATCTATCATCCAAAGTGGGACACTTCAAGAGTGAAAGGAGGCGATTGATAATGATGTCAGGACAACAGTTGTAATTTGGGACTAATGAATGAATGAATGAATGATTCTTTAAAGGTAGAATCTGTTGGCACTGAGGCATTCACGGCTACATCCATTGGTGTCACTGTCCAATAGAAGATTCCACCGTGTGGACGACGTTGCATTTTCCAGCCCGTCTCTGTCTTTCTCCTGCAGACAAGAACTCCCACGACAGAGGAAGCTGAGCTGGGGCCGAAGGCCTGGGCTGGTGCCGCCTCAAGCCTCCTCCATGGCTCGCCTGGGCGCCAGGCGCTGAGCTGGGTGCTTTCTATTCTTTATTGCCTGGAATTGTCACACTGGCCTTATGAAATGGATACTCTTACTACCTTTTGCAGGTGAGTCACCTGGGTCTTAGAGAAGCTAAATGATGGGCCCCACATCACATAGCTACCGATGTCAGAGCTGCAACTGGGCCCAAGTCTGTTGGACACCCAAGCACTTTGAATACTCCCCAGTCTTGCTCTCGGTGCAGCCTTCTCGGGGAGACGACTAACGACAGACGTCGGGGGCGTCCCACTTCAGGAGGCAGGCCTGCTCACCCCTGCTCTGTGCTCAGTGCCCCAGCCATCTCAGGTGCACGGCTGGAGGGGAGCTGTCGGGGCCGGGGCCGAGGTCTGTTTGAATGGGAACAGTGTGCCCCCCCCGCCCCCGCCGGAGGCCAGTCCTGTGTCCCATTGCGATCACAGGACAGAGTGCTGGTGGGGGCAGTGGCCAGGCCAGGATGGTGAAGTGGCTCTTTATGGGTCCTCTTCTGGCCCCTCCAAGGACACTGAAGGCAGAGCGTCGTGCCTGAGTTCTCAAGGCAAGGGAGGGTGGGTGAAGGGGAAGGCAGATCCCTGCCCCTAACCAAGTGCTCTAACCAGCCCTTCCGCCGGCTGCCCCCCACCCTCCCCATTCCCACACCCAGCTCTTGCTGGGCTGTGGAGTTTCCTTGACACCTGAGCTGATCGTTTCTTCCAGAACAGCCACCTACACATGGCCCAGTCGCCAACCATCGGGACAGCAGGCCCTGTGGTCTGAGAGGTCTCCAGCCCGGGGTGAACTACACTGCGCCCGAGATCCTGGGGGAGAGACTGGCAGCGGCCTGGCCAGGCCAAAAGGGAGAAGAAAGAAACAGTGTCAGGACCCTTCTTCGCTCATAGGATTCCCAGGTCCCTGGAGGGAGAGGGCTCTTGCCTGCTTAGGAGCTCTGCTGGGTGGATGGGGGGCATGAGAGGAGGTGGGCCAGGCTGGGTCTAGGCCAGAAAAGGCCTCAGCCGGGACTCTGTTGGGTACTCCCCCACCTCACTGCGCACCCTGCCCCCAACCTGCAGCCTCTGCTCCCCCAGAGTGGCTTTGCCAGGCCTGCCAGACACTCTGGAGATGGAGGCCAAGCACAACTGACTGGCGCCCTCTAGTGTCTGCCTCTCAAGGCCCAGGCGCCCCTCTGGGAAGCAGGGGGCATCACACCCCACTCCCCTGCGCCAGGCGGGGGAGAATCCCCCAGACCCAGCCTCCATCTTCCACGCCAGGTCACTTCTGAGAGTGAGAGGGGGCTCTGCGGACCGTGCTGCTGGGACAAGAGACAAATAATGGGACTGCGCAGGGCAAGTCAGGGCATGGGGTCAGAATGGCCCCCTCCCCACAGTAGCCACCAGAATCATCTCTGAGAGGCACCCCAGGGCGTAAATGAGAGCACGTGTGAAGTCCTGAGCCCCAGGCCTGGGAGAGGAGGCAATCAATGAGCACGGGATCGATAAATAACCATGAGCTCCACTTGGCGGGAACCTCCATCTGTTTGGTTGAGCTCTGGGGCCCATTCCCAGCGGGGTAGACGGGGAAAGCTGCATCCCAAGCTCCTCCTGAAGCCGGAAGGCAGAGTCTGAGTCTGGCACAGAGCAGGAGGGCAGGTCGTGGGGCTCAGCGCGCGTCGATGGACGGGCCAAACCCAGAACGTCAGCCCGCACTCGATCCAGACCTCCCTCCTCTCTCCGTTTCCGGAACCCCCCCCCCCCGGCCCCCAGCAAGAGAAGGACATCTTGACCCAGTGCCTCTTCCCACTGGTTTTGCAGATGGGCCCTCCCTCTTCGCACCTGTCCCGCTTGCACCAGCTCTGGAGATGACTTCTGCTCTGCCGGACGCCCTCGGTGACGAACACAGGCAAGTGTGTGGGCCGCCACTCGTCCTGGCCTCGACCTCCCTGCCCCATGTCCTCATCGCTGCCTCGTGGCTTCTGGGGGCAAGGCCTCGGGGAGCTATGGTGGCTGCTGTCCCCCCCCCACCGCTCCCTGCCGTGGGCGTGGGCTGATGCAAGCTGGCAGCTTCTGTGACCCCTGCACCAGGTCGGGCCTGGCACCGGCCTTGAATTTAGCCTCCCGGAGCCTGCAGTTGCGGGGGAGGCGGTCACATACTCATAAACAGGGCGGAAGGTTCCAGTGGTCAGAGCCCGGGCAGAGGACCTGCAGCAGGCTCTGGAGTGTGGGAGAGGGAAGGCTCCTTAGGCCCAGAAAGCGGAGAAGGTTCGGCGGGGTGGGTACAAAAGATTTCCACAGGTGGAGGTGGGTGAGGGGAGGACGGGGTCCTGCTTGAGGGCTCCCATGGGGAGGAATCTGGGGGGCGCTCTGGGGTGTGTGTGTGTGTGTGTATAGGTATGATTCGGGGTGATATATAAGTGACTTTTTGGCCAAGTCTGTGAGATTTGGAGCTGGGAAAATGTCACTTGGAAGAGCTCTCCTTGGCGTAGGGGTGAGGAGCAGGTACGCGCCTTGTGCGGGAAAGGGAAGAAGCCTTGAGTTGGCTTTTGTGTTCCTCAAACCAGTTCGCCCACATCCTTGGCTTCTGTGCCCCACGAAGGACCTGTCTGGAGCCCGGCGTGTCTGGGCCTGTGGGGCAGCGGGGCCTACGTGAGGCCAGCAGTCTGCCCAGGAGCTCCCTGCGCGGGGTCCCCGGCCGCTGTTGGAGTGAAGGGGCGTCTCTGCCCCGTCCCCCTGCTGCTCACGTAGTCCCTGCCGCCAGCCCGCGGGCACGGGCTCCGCCCCACGCAGCACTCCTCTCTTGTCCCTTTTCTCTCCTCGGAGCCTGGCTCTTACACAAGACTTCCTTCTCCTGCTCACACTCAGCTTTGCACGACTGGCGACACACACAAGCATGGGGTGGAACGAAAGAAAACCTGACTCTGAGGTCAGCCTCTGCCACCTACCAGCTATGTGGCCTTGAGCAGGTCAAATGCCTTGAGCCTCAGTTAGCTCATCTGTAAATTGGGGATAATAACACTTAATGGGACTTATCTCATGGGGTTGTCATGAGGAGCACATGAGATGATGCATGTGCAAACACTTCGAGGAGGGCTCCACCGATGGAAGGGATGATTATTGCTGTTTCCATGCCACACATGACCGGAGCAACACGCACCCAAGAAGGGCAACATGGGCGCTGAGTGCGTTCGCTTTACTTCCTCAGTAACCACGAAGCCTACTGTGTGCCGGGCATTGTTCTCAGCATATGGGATATACAAACAAATAAAACCCAAGATCCTTGCTGCCTTGGAGTTCGCATTCTAGGGAGGGGTTCCCCCACACCTCAATCTATCCGGCACACATTTGGACCTCTTGCCCGCACCCACAAACCCAGCCAAGGAGGTCAAGCAACGCAGGGTCTCTAGGAATTCTCTTCCCGAGTGCCTCGCAGCCACCCAGTGCCCGGGGCAGAAGCACTCGAGTGGACTAACAAGGTCCTTCTGATGCTTGCTGGAACATTCAGAGCACTGCAGCAAGAGGGGAACGCCATCATGAAGTCTAATTGCCCATTTTACAGATGGGGAAACTGGGGTCCAGAGAAGTTTAACTACCTGGCCCCAGGTCCTGCAGCTGGCCAGGAACATAATTATTCAGTCCGTCAACAGCGTTTGTTGAGCTCCTGCCCTGGGCCACCCAGTGCTGCGAGCACTAGGGACAGTCTCCACCTTGGTGGGGCTTACATTCCATTGGGCGGCAGTGTAAACGAAATTATGCAGGCGAGTAGCTAAGTTCAGGTAGTGCCGGTGCTGGGCAGAAAGCCAGACGGGATGATGGGTGGGGCAGAGGCTGGGGGTGCTCTTGTCTAGTTTTGTTTTCTGTAGACTTCATATTTTAGAGTGGCTTTAGGTTCACAGCGAGTGCAGATTCCCATATATCCTCTGGTCCCACCTATTCCCCCCTTCCCCACCAAGCACAGCCTCCCCCACCATCAACACCCCCCCACCAGAGTGGCGCATCTGTCCCAGTGCTGAAACCCCCTCTTTTTTTTTTTTTTTTAAGATTTTGTATTTATTTATTTGACAGAGAGAGATGACGAGTAGGCAGAGAGGCAGGCAGAGAGAGAGGAGGAAGCAGGCTCCCTGCTGAGCAGGGAGCCCGATGCGGGGCTCGATCCCAGGACCCTGAGATCATGACCTGAGCCGAAGGCAGAGGCTTTAACCCACTGAGCCACCCAGGCGCCCCCAGAAACCCTCTCTGACACATCATGATCAGCCCACGTCCGCAGTTTTCATTACGGTTCACTCCTGGGGCTGTGTGTTCCATGGGTTCTCACACATATATGACAACACGTACCCATTATTACGGTATCACATAGTCTCACTGCTCTGAAAATGCCCTGTGCTCAACCTACGCATCCTTCTCTCTCTCCCTGCCACCCTCCCCCCACCCCATAATCGATCTTTTTCCAGAAAGTCTTATCCTTGGAATCCTACAGTATGGAGCCTCTTCAGATTGGCTGCTTTCACCTGCTAATTTGCATTTAAGTTTCCTCCACGAGTTTTTACAGCATGATCGCTCATTTCTTTGAAGCCCTGAATAAAATTCCATCATCTGGATGTCAGGGCTGCTTTTGGTTTGGTTTGGTTTTTATTTGGGCTTTTATCTAGCTTTTCCCGAAGCCATCTCAGCCGGCAAGTCCTTTCCTTCCCCCCCAAGGCTGCACCACCCCCAGTGCCCAACAGGTGGCCACACCACCCTGTTTTGGCTTTGAGCAGCCATGGCTACGCAGGACAGGGGATTCTTGGGAGGTTGTGTGAGTGAATGAGGGAGAAAGTGTGGCTGCTCCCCACGGGCCACCTCTGTCTCACGCCCCTGCCCAGGCAACTGGAACAGCTGAACTACACTTCTGAGTTTGGGGAAGGAAGAGGACCTGGAACATTTTGCCATTTCTGTTCTTCAAGGAAGGAGAAGTTCTAGTGCCTGGCCTTCACACAGTACTGTCTTCTAGAAGACTAGAAACTTCTAGGAAGTCTGGTCCTCATAATGGGATCTGATCCCAAGTAGGTAGTTCTCTGCGCAGACAGGACTGTTTGTACGGGGGCAGGGGGTGGTGGGGGGAGCCTCCCTGGGGTAAGGAGAAAATGCTGGTATATTTTGATCTTGGTGCTGGCAGCCTAAAAGGAAAAAATATTTCTGATGAAGGAGGCTGGTGTCTTTTGTCAGCAAGATCGAACCATGGCAACAATGAACAGATACACAATAGATACACACACACACACACACACACACACACACACACACACACACACACAATGAATATTATTCAGCCTTAAAAAGGAGTAAAATTCTATTAACAGTACAGTATGAATGAACCTTGAAAACACTTTGCCAAGTGAAATAATCCAGACACAAAAGGACAAATATTGTATGATTCCATTCATGATTTATCTGGAGTAAATTCAAGGAAACAGTAGAATGGTGGTTGTCAGGGGCTAGGGATGGAGAATGGAGAGTTATTGTTTCGTGGGCACAGAGTTTCAGTTTGGGATGACAAACAAGTTTTGTAAACAGACAGTAGTAATGGTTGCACAACATTGTGAATCCATTTAATGCTACTGAACTGTACATTTAAAAATGATTAAAATGTTAAATGTCATGTTATACAGGTCTTCCTCCATTTATGATGGGATTATGTCCTGATAAACTCATCATAAATTGAGAATGCCTGAAGTCAAGGGACACCTGTGTGGCTTAGTTGGTTGGGCGTCTGACTCTTGGTTTTGGCTCAGGTCCTGGTCTCCGGGTTGTGAGATTGGGCCCCACATGAGGCTCTGTGCTCAGCGTGGAGTCTGCTTGGGATTCTCTTCCTCTGTCCCTCCCCACACTCATGCACTTTCACTCTCGCTCTCTCTCAAATGAATAAATAAATCTTGGGGGGGAAATATCCTAAATAGAAAATGCTGAACATCACAACTTAGTGTAGCTGAACTTAAATGTGTTCAGAACACTTACATCAGCCTACAGTTGGGCAAATCATTGGACACGAAGCCGATTGCATAATAAAGTCTTGAGTATCTTATGTAATTTATTGAACGCTGTACTGAAAGTAAAAAAAAAAAAAAAAAACCAGAAGAAACAAAGAAACCCCAGAACATGTGTATGGTCACAGAGGGTTGTACGTGTGTTGATTTTTGGTCCTCATGATGGTGTGGCTGACTGGGAGGTACAGCTCGCTGCCAGAGCTCAGCCCCATGAGAGGGTATCTGTGTATCACTGACTTGAGGAAAGAGCAATATTCGAATTTAAGGTATGGTTTCTGCCAACTGTGTATCACTTTCACACCCCCATAAAGTAGGGAAATCATAAATCAAACTATCGTAAGTCTGGGACCGTCTATATATATTTTATCATAAAAAACTTTTTGTAAAGCTGATTGAACCAGGATCATAAAGTCCACAGAGTTCTTGTTCTTTCTCCGTTGTTCACACACACACACACACGCACACACACACACACACCAGTCTGACATGGAGTCCTGTGTTTTCCATGAAACACTTCAAGGCTGGCCATCTCACTACCTGGAAAGAGCACTGAGCCTCAAGTGGAAAGACTTGTATTGGTGTCTAATAAGTGAGCCTTTTCTTCCTCATGTATCAATGGGGACAATAATACTTGCCCCGTCCCTAGTTAAAACTGTCACAGGATCAGTGAGGTCATATATGTAACAGTACTTTGTAAACTCTAAAGCCTTCCATACCAATAAAGGCTCATTAGGTTATCATCCTGTTGGCCTTTCAACAGTCAGGTTTTCTTCCCAGCAAAATGAGTTTATTCAGGAATTGAAGAGGAATTGCAATTTGGGACAAGCAAGTTACAGCAAAAGCCCTAGGCAAGTAGGAGAACAAAGGAGAGGAACCCTCTTTTATACAGTAAAAGAGGGAAGTTGGGAGGTGCTCGTTATAACTGACAAGTTCACTGGAGGAAACTGGGAGTGTGAAATGTAACGCCTTTTCATTGGCTGAGGTGTGAGTCTCTCATTGGCTGGGTTGTTGCCGGTCAAAGAGAAAATCTTCCTTCCTCTTGCCCTGGTGGTCAGGTAAGCTTCTTCTGGTTCAGAATTTAAGGTCCATCTCTTTCTGTTGGGTCTGCAAAGCCCTATGAGTAGTATAGCCTGACCGCTCCCCCTTCTGGCCTCCCGACTCTATTTTTAATGAGATTCCCTTGACTCAGTTCACAATTCTTTTTGTCCAGGTCATTGACTCCAGCTGGGAACAACTCTAATTGTTGGGAAGTTTAGGCAGAATTGTGAAACAGAAAACATTGCTCTTGGTATCACTTCACCTCTTATATAATACGTCTTAGAATGTCCCTTTCCTTGTAGCAACTTCATACTGCATAACCCCTTATAATTGTGAGTAGTGCTAACCTGCCTATATCTTCTTTTTTTGTCTTTCTTTTCTTTATTTTTGTTCAGCAAAATCGAAAGTTATTTATTTCCAAATAACAAAAATTAATAAATAGAAAGATCACCAAAAATAATAAATTGTTACTTACATACCACCAAATTTGCCCTGTCAAAATGTACAATTCAGTCACTTATTGGATAGTTACAAAATTGCACAACTGCTTTTACTGTTTAATTCCAGAACATTTTAAGCACCTCAAAAGTACACCCCCATGATGCAGGGCGGGGGGTCATAGGGGGGTAGGGGGGGAAAAATAATGAAATAAGATGGGATCGGGAAGGAGACAAAGCATAAGAGACTCTTGATGCCTATATCTTATTTCTTGGAACTATGTTAGGAAAAACTCGGTGTGGTCCCCTTTACTCATGCTCCTTATCACACTTGGAACACTTATGATGTCAGATGTGTGGGGTTTTCCCCATACAGAGCAATTCTATGACACCAGCTGGGTGTCGTGTAATTTAACTCAGTTCTGATGCTGTCTACCTGGAGGTGGCATCAGGTCCCATAGGTTAAGAGCTAGGTCCTACAAGACTGCCCCACCCCCTCACTTCAGATGTCAGTCGAAAATCCAGGTTGTCATCCATGCTTCTAACTGATCACCTGTAATTCGGAGGTTCCCACAACCGCCTCTTCAGGTTTGATTAATTTGCTAGAGCAGACCACAGAGCTCAGGAAAACAGTTTACTTTACTCTTTGCTGTGTATTGTGTATTGTGTATTGTAAAAGGATATGATAAAGGATAGAGATGAATATCCGGATGGAAGAGATGCATCGGGCAAGACACGTGGGAAAGGGTGAGGAGCTTTCCATGCCCTGTCTGAGCATTCCACGTTCCCAGCACCTCCATGTGTTCACCAACCTGGAAGCTCTCCAAACCCAAAACTGTTGGGATTTTATGGAGGCTTCGTCATGTAGGCGTGATCAGTTATTAATACCATTTCCAGCCCGTCTCCCCTCTCTGGGGAATGGGATGTAGGGTTGAAGATTCCAAGCTTCTCCGTCATGGCTTGGTCTTTCTATTGACTAGCCCCCACCCAGATCCCACCAAAAGTCACCTCAACAGAACAAAAGACACTGTCACCCAGGAAATTCCAAGGGATTTAGGAGCCCTGTGTCAGGAACCAGGGTCAAAGACCAAATGCTAGAAAAAAGATGCTCCTAGTGCTCTTATCACTTAGGAAATTATAAGGGCTTTAGGAGTTCTGTCCCAGAAACCAAGGTTAGAGACTAATATATACATTTTTTATTATTTTACAGGAACCAAGATGCCACCTCCTCCAGAAAGCCTTTCCAGGTACTCCTTCCCTCTTCCTTCACTTGAGCCAGATGGAGTTTGGGGAGCTGTGTGATGAAATGAATATGGAAATGAAATTATAAAGACCTAGCAATCCGGAGGTTACTATGCACATAACCTTGACAATCACTTAACCTCTCTGAGCCTCAACATCTCTCTGTAAATTAATGGAAGCAAGTTATTTAAGGGGATGGTCATGAGGATTAAACGGTATAGCATAGCCAACAGTGCTAGAAATGGCTGATGCTGAGTAAATACTAGTTTCTTCTTTGAGCTCTCATTGGCCTTTATCTGAGCTTTCAGCCCTGTATTATAGGTACTTGTGTCATTCATTCATTCATTCAACAAAGATTTAAATATGAAGGCAATAGTGTTATGAAGAAAACTAACATAAGATGAGGGAGGAAGAGAATGTGTATTGCGTTGTTAGTTTATTTAGGATGGTTAGGAAAGACCTCACAGATAAGGCATCATGTAGAGAGAGAACTGAGTGAGTGAACCCTGTGGATATCAGAGTATTGGGGTGAGAGGTAAGTCCCTGGGGCAGGAGCATGTTGATACATTGGGGGAATAGCAAGGAAACCAAGGTGGCCAGATCAGAGTGAGCAAGAGAGGCAGGGAGGAAGGGCAGAGAAGGGCAGGAGCCACACCACACGGTACCTTTGTAGACTGTGACAAAGACTCTTTTTTTGTTTCCGGGTGAGGTGGGAAGCCAATGGAGAGTGTTGACCAGCAGAGTGGAAGAACCGAAAAAAGTTGTAGAGGGTCCCTTGGCTACTGTGTGGTATGCTATTGACAATATGGTAGCAAGGGTTAAAATAGGGAGGACTGATGGGCAGCCTACTGCAGTAATCCAGGTGAAAGAAAGTGACTTGGACCAGGAAGGCAAATAGAGGTAGAAAGAATGGTCGAATTCTGAATATATATTATATTTGAAAGTAGAGCCAAGAGTACTTGCTGAGGTGTGAGAGAAAGAGCTAATGCCAAGGGTTGTTTTGTTGTTGTTGTTTTGTTTTGTTTTGTTTTGTTTGCCTGGGGAACCGTGAAAATGGATTTCTATCACTGCGATAAGCAAATCTACTAGAAAAGCAGGCTTAGGTGGGGCAAAGTGGGGCTGAGGAATTTGGTTTTGTATTCACCTAGTTGTTACCATTCCCTATGCTCTTCATTTGTTTCTAATGATCTGAATTTCCCTCCTATATTATTTGCTTCCAGCCTGAGAAATTTCTTTAGCATCTTTTGTGTGCATATTTGCAAATGGTGAATTTTTTTTTTAGTTTCCATTTTTCTGGAAATATCTTTATTTTACCTTCATTTTTGAAAGTTATTTTTGCTGGATATAGATATCTGGTTTGAAAGTTTTTACTTTCAGTTCTTTAGAGATGGTGGTCCACAGTTTCTGGCCTCGATTGTCACTTTTCTTTTTTTCAGCTTTTTTGAGCTATGATTGACAAAACTGTAAAATATTTAAAGTGTACGACATGTTATTTGATATCTATATACATTGTGAAAGGATTCCCCCCGTGGAGTAAATTAACACATCCATCACCTCACCCATCAGTGTGCTGGTGAGACCATTTAAATTCTACTCTCTTAGCAAAGTTCAATTATACAATACAGTGTTATCCACTGTGACTAGAGTCACCATGCTTTACATTAGATCCTCAGATCTTAATCATCTCATAGCTGAAGCATGTAGTCTTTTACCCACCTATTTCCCCTATCCTCCAGCCCCTGGCAACCTCTCCTCTTTTTTTTCCCTCTGTTTCTATGAGTGTGATTTTTTTTTTTTTTTTTAAGATTCCACATACAGGGGGTGCCTGGGTGGCTCAGTTGGTTGGGCAGCTCAGGACAGAATCCTGGAATCCCAGGATCGAATCCCGTATCAGACTCCCTGCTAAGCGGGGAATCTGCTCCCTATGGCCCTCCCCCCTCTTATTTTTTCCCTCTCAAATAAATAAAATCTTAAAAAAAAAAAAAAGATTCCACATATTAGTGAAACCATGCAACATTTGTCTTTCTCTGTCTGGTTTACTTCACTCAGCATAAGGCCCTCCAGTTTCATCCATTTTGTTGCAAGTAACAGGATTTCCTTTTTAAGACTGAATGATATCTCACTGTATAAATATATCACATTTTCTTGATTCATCCGTGGTCAAACGCTTAGGTTGTTTCCATGCCTTGGCTATCGTAAATAGTGCTACAATGAACATAGGAGTACAGATATCTCTTTGAGATAATGGTTTCACTTCCTTTGGATATACACCCAGAAGTGGGATTGACAGATCATATGGTAGTTCTATTTTTAATTTCTTGAGAAAACTTCATATTGCAGTGGTTTTACCAGTTTACATTTCTACTAGTAGTGTATGAGCATTCCCTTTTCTCCACATCCTCACTAGCATTTTTCTCTTGTCTTTTAGAGAGTAGCCAGTCTAACTAAAGTATGAGGTGATATCACATTGTGGTCTTGATCTGCATTTCCTTGATGATCAGTTATGTTGAATACTTTTCCATGTACCTATGGGCTATTTGTATGTCTTTTTTGGGAAAATGTCTATTTAGGTCCTTTGCCCATTTTTTAAATTGGGGTGTTTCTCTGCTATTGAGTTGTAGGAGTTCCTCGGGTAGTTTGAACATCACTCTTTTATCAGAAATTGGTCTCCATTGTTTGATGAGAAGTCAGGGTCATTTGAATTGTTCCTGCCCCCATATGAAATGTAATTTTTTTCTGGCTACCTTCCAGATTTTCCCTTTATCTTTGGTTTTAAGCAATTTGACTAGTGTGCTTAAGGAAGTTTTCTTTATATTTATCCTACTTCGGATACACTGGTCTTCTTGAATCTGTAAATGCATGCATGTCTTTCACCAAATTTGGGCTATTATTTCTTCAAAATATTTTTCTGTTTGGTAGCCTCTCCCCTTCCAGAGGAATCAGTTACATGTATTAGACATTTTGGGATTGTTTCTTAGGCTTCTTAGTCTCTGCTCATTTTTTTCCCCAAGCTTTTTTCCTTCTTCTTCAGATTGGGTTCTTCCTACTGATCTAACTTCAAGGTCTTGGACTCTTTCTCTGGTGTCTTCATTCTACTGTTAAGCCTATCCACTGAATTTTTTATTTCAAATATTTTTTTTTAATTCTGGAATTTTCGTGTAGTTTTTTTTTATTAAATAGGGTTTATTTCTCTATTGAGGTTCTCTATCATTTCATTTCTTATAAGCATATAATCCCTTACCTCATGAAGCATAGTTAAAACAGCTACTTTAAAAAAAAACTAGCTACTTTAAAATTATGATCTGTTAATTCTAACATCTGGGTCATCTCAGGGTCAATCTCTCTTGATTGCCTTTTTTCTTGAGAATGGGTCACAAATTCCATTTTCTTCATATGTTGAGTAGTTTGGGGTATTCTTGACATTGTGATCGTTATGTTGTAGAGACTCTGGATTCTCTTATATAGTTTCCCACCAAATACTGACTTTAGGGTTGCTTGAGCAGGCAATTAACTTGGTTGGATCAAACCGTAAGTTGTCTCTTGGGCCACAGCTCAAATTTCAATTCAGTACTTTTATTTTTATCTGAGCCACTTAAGCCTGACTCTTGTGTGCATGGTTCAGAAATTGGCCAGAGATTTGCTCAGAGTTTATATACAGAATGTATGGTTCTCCCTTTCTGGCTCTCTTTTCCTGGATTCCTCCCTTCACTTTCCAAAGGCTGCGGTTGCCTCAAACTCTATCCTTTGATTCTTCAGGCCAGAAGTACTGCAGGTTTTTTTATGATTTTATCTGTCCTTTGTGAATCTACTGTGGCCTGATTTTAGGTTAAAAGCCATTAAAAAAAAAAAAAAGGGATAGTCATCGCATGCATTCATTCTCCCAAGTGTTGACTCCTTCCCAGAAACTCCATGTTTTTGTTCACTCTCCAGAGCTTTCAGGTAGTTGCTTTTTTGGTGTGTTTTGTTCAGAGTTCGTCATTTTTTCTTGCAGGAGTTTGTCTACTAGGAGGCTACTGAGCTACCCCAGAACCAGAACTATCAGTATTTTTGTTTTGGACACATCAAGTTTGAGATGTCCATTAGACATACAAGTGGAAATGTTCACTAGTGAGTTGGATATGCACGTGGAATTCCAGGGAGAAATAATTTAACATTTGGCAGGATATAGATGGTGTATAGTCATGGAAGTAGACAAAAACAATCAAGATATGTGTATACCTAAGAAGAGAAACAAGCCCAGAACCAAACCCAGGTGCACCCCAGGGTGCATGATGAGGAAGAATTGGCAAAGCAGATCAAGAAAGAGTTGACAGTGAGGGGCAAAGCCCCCAAGAGAGTGTTGTCTTGAAGTGCAACTGAAGAAAGTATTTCAAAAAGAGGCAAAGTAGTCAACTGCGTTAAAGCTGCTAATAGGTTAAAATAAAGATTGAAAACTGACTACTGTATTTAGCAATATAAAGGTCACTGGTAAACCTGAGGATAGTTGTTTTGTTCAAGTGGTAGAGTAAGAACTCACTGAAATGAAGTGAAGAGTTGGAGTGCAGGAGCAGGGAGAATTCTTTCAAGGAATTTTACCATCAAAGAGAGGGAAAAAATGGGATTGAAGCCGGAGGGGTTATGAAGTCAAGGGAAGTTTTGTTCTAATTTTTGAGATTGGGAAAAATCGTACCATATTGGTATGCTAAAATAGGGCATAGTTGAGAAGGAATGACTGGTGTGTGGATAGAGGAAACAGGATCCTGTGCACAAGTGGAAAGTGTCTTTAGATAGAATTAGGAGCAGTTCATCCATACCAGGTGAAAGCATGTAGAGATGCTGTTGCATACGGGATATGATAAGGGTGAGGAGGGGACCATGGGGGGACCTAACCTAGGGGGCACTCAAACAGCAGGCCAAAAAGAAATATTTTTTATTTATTTTCTTTTTTGAGAGAGAGTACATGCAGGGGGGTGGGGTCAGGGGGAGGGGGATTAGAGGGGCAAGGGGGAGGAACAGAGGGCGAGGGAGGGAGGGAATCTTAGGCAGGTTCCATGCCCAGCACAGAGCCCAATGCTGGGCTTGAGCTCTTGATCTCAAAAGCCTGAGATCATGACCTGAGTCAAAATCTAGAGTCGGACACTTAACCACCTGAGCCATCCAGGCGTCCCTCCTTTATTTCTTAAACCAGTTTGTACTGGATTTTATGTGGCTTAGAACGAAAATCTTCCTAAATGATAAATGTGGGTTTTATACATGTTCCCAAAATGAATTATCACAGAACAGAGTGCTATTATTTATAAGAAATGACTACAAAGTGATGAACCTTCATTCTAATAGACCAGAAATTCTGAGTCTGAATGGGTATCTGCCATTCTTTCAGTTAGTTCTGGTGAATTGTTCCAAAGAATACTGCCACCACTCAAAATATTTTTGGACCCTTCTCTGCTTTGAATTCCTTCTAAAATCTGAGTTACATGTTTTGAGAACACTCAAAGACAACAAATCATGGTCTTTTGTTGGTGGATTTGGTGTTTGATATAGACAAAAAACTAGTTGGTGCTGAGTCTAGCAGATACCCACTTTAGATGAAAATCTGTCCCACAGGAGGTCCAACGTACTCCTGAGCCTGAGCGTAGAAGAGAAAACAGCATGCATCCTTTGGAATAAAAACTCACCTCTCGGAATCCTATTGGTAAGCCTAACTGTTCAACCTTGTGCAATATTTTCGGTAGATACCATATTACTGAGACAAGGAAAATAATCAATGTAAACTTCATTTCTGATGCGCAGGATGTTAAATTTTCTTTGAGGATGTATGTCAAAGTCTCAGTGGAGACACTGATAATCACTCAACTGTGCGTGAGGCAAGAGAGCCATGGAGGGGGCTCACTTCATTGACCTTTCCCCAGTGAGTCTGCATCTTTAACTAAATTAAAACCACAGCAGGCATTTGGACTGCTAATTTCCCCCAAAACTTTGCATTCTTCCGAAGAAACTACAGCATTTGAAGGTATGGAATGAGAATTAGACTAGGGTCAGAAAAATACAGGCTTAGTTTCAGTTCTTCTGTTCATTGGCCATGGAACCTTGGATGAGAAACACATTTGAACCTCAATTTCCTCATCTGTAGATATTAGTAACTCATATTCTACTCAACAAGATTAAAAGGGGAAAAGTTCACAAAAGTACCTCGTCAAGGGGTTGTAGTTGTAGTCAAGGGGTCAGTTGGGTGGGAAAGGGGAAGGAGAGACACTTGGCGTTTCACTTGCAGTGAGAAGGGTCTCCATCCTTTTGTTCTCTGAATTTTGTAATGTGTCCATATATTACCTATTCCAAAAATTTATAGAAAAATGTAAGAGTTTTTGAAGCATTTGCTGATTTCTTATTGGCATTTGACTATAAGACAAACCCATCCTAGGGTCAAGCTACATGAGCTATACAACATCCTGCTTTTTAATGCCCATTCAGGGAATTTGCTGAAAGTCAGAGTGGGTAGAAATGGGCTTTTGACAGAACAAATTCCAAAGTGAAGGACAAAAGGCGTTGGCCAGCTCCAGTTTTTGTAAAATGGAACGTAAACAACCTGCTCCAGCACTTAGGTGAACCGCCACAGAGTACTGCTGCCATACAAATACTGGTGGTCAGGGTGACTTCCAGAAGGGTCCTGAAGGGCAGCTACTCCTGGTAAGGCCGTTACTGCAGGGAGAATAGCTCAGCACAGCTGNTTTTTTTTTTTTTTTTTTTTGGTCAGTTTGTTCAGTCTGCAGATAATAGGGAAAAAAAAAACACAAGCCTATTCAACAGGTTAAGTAATTCAGTAAGCCGGAGGGAGGGGTATGAGTTATGCAGCTAATTCACTGACATAACTCAGGCACTTAGGCAATTTTGGGCAAAAGGCATCAAGGTGCTGAGACGGAAGGGTCAGTGACACAGATCTGGTTAAGGGGCAGACTCTGTCAGCACAATGGGCATAAAAGCTTCTGGCCTAATCCTGGGGTGAGGTGAGGAGTGTGTTCGATATGAAAGCACCAAGATGGTGGTTGTCATATGACGCCATAGGTCTACCAAGTGACAAGACTCTCAGGGAAATGATCTCATTCGAGAAGACTGGCAGCTTCTTCCTGAGGAAAGTCAGGGATCTTGCCCCTGTGTGTGCCACTGCCTCCACCACTGGAACATAAACCATCAGAGGTTGGTCCTGGACCTGGCTGTCACCTTGCTCCAGGCAGGACTGTGCTTGGTGGAGCCATCTTGCTCTGAGCCTGGGCCAGTGAAATTAACCTGAGATAGGATTTGGCCCACAGAACAGGGTTGCTTCCATTTTGTTCCTAACATAGTAGCTTTCACACTTTTTTTCACCAATTTTACATCAGTGCACACACGCCTATGATATTTATACTCACACATCATTGAAACCAAACTTTAATGAAAGTTTGTACTGATTACTTGTGATGAACGCTGATATTTTTCTAGTGTGTTTGTGTGTGTGTGTGTGTGTGTGTGTGTGTGGTGTGTTTTAATGCTAGTTACAACCAACCGAATTGATCACATTATTCACTAATGGGTTCTAACCAGTAATTTGGAAAACACCACTTTAACTGTATAAGCTAGTCAGCTTTGGTTTGTCTGATTCTCACATGGTGGTGAGCCACGTAAGGGTCCCAAGAAGTCTTACTCACAATTGATTATCTGAGCCTACCTGTCTGTTCCCATAGATCTGCATATCCAAACTTCAGAGTGTACTTATATAAATGTATACTTTGTCCTCCTGGAGCTGACCTCAAACGCATGCACTTTTCTGCACACTGAGAGCCACAGAGCTGAGCTCTCCTCTTCATTCCTTGGTTTTCCATTAGAACCCAGCATTCCAACTTCACCAGTCAGTCCCTGTTGGGGGGAAGGGGGTGTCCCTGAAGTTAAAATATTTGGATCAGAGAATGTCAGAGGTGAAAGACCTTAAGAATCATTTAATACAACCAGCCCTTTGATGACCTGCAGTCTGTAGAATCTGCTTGCATTCCTCCAGAGACAGCTCACGACTTACTGTGGTACTCCCTTCCAACTTGGGACAACTAAAATTTGTCTTCCTATAGCTTCCATTTCTTAGTTTTTATCTCAAAGTGGTCAACATGTATACTTGGAACAATGCCTGGCACATAGTAAGCACTAAAGCTTTCTCACTAATTCACAATGGTCGTATTAGTGCCATTGACAGTATTAATTAGTGTCATCTCTTTCTCATATGGCCACCCTTCATGTTTCAGGGAAAGAATCCTATCTCTTGGGGCTTCTTTTCATCTGCTAAACATCCTGAGTTCCACGAACCCTTCCTGTTGTGGTGTGGTTTCCTGCCCCTTCCCACCTAGTTCACGGTCCCCTTCCAGTTTCAGGCAGGTCTCTAAGAGGTTTGACGCTGCTCTGAAAACACCAGCCCTCAGAATTAAGACACAAGACTTCTCATACAGGGCATCAGGACAAAGAGAGACTATCACCTCCTGTGACCTGACTGCTTGGAGGCTAATAACGCTGCCCAAGATTATTAACAGTCCACATCCGAGCAGAAAGAGAGAAACCCATAAGCACAAGTAATAGGGGAGGGGGAGGGGTGGTGTCCCTCCCTTCGGAGCGCACCCCTTGCAGGAAATTAACTGGTATCCCGGGAGGACTCAGGCCTGCAGGAATGTGGCCAGCCCTCCAGGAAGAGCAGGCGCTCCTATGGCTGCGCCAGGTTATCTCAGACTCAAGCAACTCCAGGGAGATGAGAGGGAGTGAAGGGGATCTGATGACCCTGGACAAGCTGTGTTCCAGCCAATCCAGGAAGCATTTACTCTGCTCAAACCAGTTGTTGCCACACAGGAATGTGGGCCCCTGAATGCTTTGAGATCATCAGTATTTTCAAAAAAAAAAAAAAAAGGAGCGCCAAAATTGTGAAGTTTTAAATATAAAATCATGGGGGCACCTGGGTGGCTCAGTTGGTTAAGCATCTGCTTTTGGCTCAGGTCATGATCCCAGGATCCTGGGATCAAACACTGCTCAGCGGGGAGTCTGTCGAATAAATAAATACACTCTTTAAATAAATAACATATAGAATCATCCTATTTTTAAATGTCAACTAATTCAAATTTTTTCCAAAATATTGTGCGAGGCATCAGTGTCCAGGCTAAGCCAAGCCACTGGGACCCTCAGTTCTCCTTTTGGACCCCTGTTCTCTACCTGCAGAGCTGGGGGGCTGGGACCAGGTAGAGCCTGGAGACTGGCCCAACACACTTCTTACTCCAGTCTCTCCAGATATTTCTCAAGTCACTGGGGGAACCAGAGGCCAGATTCAAGAAGACAGCTATGTTATCTGAGCCGCCAGAGCGAGCTTGCCTGTGTCTCACGCCTAGTGTTTTCTGGGCAGGTGGAAGGAACGATCGAACCTGCAATCCCACGTAGAAGAAAGCTTTGAGCGGAATCCGATCCCCCACCCACTACGAGGCAGGAACATTACTGCTGGTAAAGTATTTACCAGCTTGTTGGGAGGAAGAATAAATCAGGCCTTTGGAGCACCTGGGTGGCTCAGTGGGTTAAGCCTCTGCCTTCGGCTCAGGTCATGATCTCAGGGTCCTGGGATTGAATCCCACATCGGGCTCTCTGTTCATCGGGGAGCCTGCTTCCCCCTCTCCCTCTGCCTGCCTGTCTGCCTACTTGTGATCTCTCTCTGTCAAATAAATAAATAAAATCTTGAAAGAAAGAAAGAAATCAGGCCTTTCTTGGTCTCTGGCTTCCTAGGTGACTTCATAGTCCCCTTCCCAAAGACTCTGTTTGCTTATCTCTTTGCAAAGTAGTGAACCTGTAAATGCCTTGTGTGTTTTCAGATGTAAAACGTGCAAGGACATGGTAAAATGTAGTTGCTTATAAAATTTAGACTCCTCATGGGATCATAGAATCAGACTTCTAGAACAAGAAGGAAGCTTTCATCCAGCTAGCTGGCCAAATCAGGTAAACTGAGGCAGAGTAATTTGCCTGGAGTCTTGCTGTTGACTCACTGGTTCCTCTAGTTCAGATAATCCTCCCAGGGCCTTGGGAAAATGAACCACGATGGCCTCTCGCCCCAACCCACCCACTCACACACTTACAACTGGCCTGGTCAACTCACTTTAGAGGTAGTTTCGTATTTTATGCAAAGTAGAAATTTTATTTCAAAGTAGCAATGAAAATATTAATAAAGCCGTCATTTCTAAGCAATGCATGAAATAATGGGAGTCCTCAAAAGTTTTAAAAATTCATCACAAGTTGCATAATTTGAAACCTCTGGCAGGTCAAGAGAATTGTCAGCTGTGTCACACGGTTGCTAGAATGTTAACCGGTAAACAGAAACTACAACCGTACGTTGTCAGGATCGGTTTCAGTTTACATTGAATTTTAAAATGTACAGGTTTTCCAAATGTATCTTTTACATACAATGAGCTGTCTAAAACTCCACTGAGCAGGTTTTATTGTTTGTTCTCCCCATGAGGAAACCTCATCTGGCCGGAGAGCTCGTGGGGATGTGGGAGACATCGCTGGCTGCTTTCTCCACAGGTGTCCCTCCTTCCTACCTTGGGCAGAATCTCAGTCTTTTTTAGATATTGATCAACCATATGCCCAAGGAAGGTGGTATCAGCCCTAGGAGGTGAGTCATGCTAGGTCAAGGCCAGTGATGGTAATCCCTTGCCAATGATTGGTTGTAGAGTGGTGATAATGTGACCCAGTTCTGCCTGGTGAGACCTAGTGAGAAAGTGTTGGCTGGAGAAATTTGGGAACTATTTCCTCTGACAAAAACAGAAAGACACACACACATTTTCTTTCTACCTTTGGACATTGTTATATAAAAATGGGATGCTTGGAGATGCGGCAGTCATTTTGCAACCATGAGGGAAAGCAAAGAGAATCATCGAGAACACCTACTATATGCCAAGCTGAAACACGTGTTTCATAGTGACAATGAAAGGGACAAAGGAGAAGAAGGCCTCGACACAGGAAGGTGAGGCATATCAAGCCAGACCTTCCAGCAAGCCAAGACCTAAGCTGACATAACATCAGACTCCTACTCTTAGTCCTTGAGCTCTTTCTCCTATGCGAGATTGTGAAAGAATGTACTTGGAGTGGGAGCAGAGGGCACTCAGAAGGTGTGGGGGTGCAGGAGACTCTGAGGGTCCCATGCATGCAGAGAGGTGTGTGTGGAACACAGTATACGTCATGTGCCATGTGCAAGCGTATGCTGTGCCCCACAAATATGCGTGGAGTTGTGTGCATGGACGTGGCATGCCCCCTTGGAAATTAAGTCATTCATCAATTCACTCTGTCACTTTACTAATTTGTAAAATGCTGACTTTGGACCATACCCTGTGCCACTTCTCTTGGGGATACAAAGAATCAGAACACAAGCTTGTTGCCTTTTTGGAGCTTGCAGTCCTCAATAGGGAGAGGACCCATGCCTGCAAATAATTAGGTACCAAGACAGGACAGATCAAATGGCAGGTGAAGGGACCAAGCAGTTAGGCCCTGGAGAATGGTCCCTGGGACTGGGGTAGTCAGGGAGGGCTTCATGGAGGAGAAGGACAGAAGATGAAGGAGTCAGGTGGTGGAGATCTGGGGCCCAGAAGATAGAAAGAATGAAAGACAGACTTTGGGATGTCAGGGAAAGGAGACTTCATCTTACTTCCTCTTTGCACCAATGGGAGAAGTTTAAATTCTAAGTCTTAGTCTACGTTCTAATCCATGGCTTCATTCATTCCGACACATTTTTATTGAAATGTGGCTGCTGTGTGTGCAGGTAGGTACAGGCAGCTGGGGCTGTTGAGAGGCAAATCCCTTAAAGGAGCTCTGCTCCCATGTTGGGACAGACCTGTGCTCAGCCAAGGACTGGAGCTAAGTGCTGTCACAGGGGAAGACACGGGGTGCCACCCCGGGACACCACGGAAGGTCAGGGGAATGGCAGGATGGTTTTACAGGGACACAGACTGAAATTTATCTTGGGGCTCTAGGGAAACCTTTATGCTGTGAAGGCTGCTGGCGTGCTGATGAACTCATCCCCCACTCAACTTTCTATTAAGATCCTGTTCCCTTGGAAGGGGCTCACCCTTGTCTCTGTGTGGATGACATCCCTGATCAGTCTGGTTATTTTGGTCTCTCATCTCAGAGGAAGGGGGCTGAATGAGGAGAGACTCTGCATCAGCACCCTAAGTAGACTCTATTTACATCTGTAAGTAGACACCTGCTGTCCTGGGGTGAGAAAGGGTGTGACCGGATGGTGCGGGACCAGCCTTCTCACACGTTCCTTTGTAGGCAGAGCTTGCAGGCTGCTGGGAGGAGGTGGGCAGTGGGCAGTGGCCCTGTGCTGCCTTGAGAGCTTGCCCCCTGCTCATCGGGAATTATCAATGCTAACAGCTGTAATGGATAGAGCCTCCACGAGAGGTCAGCTGGTGGGAAAGAATGTCCAGAGTCTGGGGAAGGAAACTCTCTGAGCGTGGCATTCCGTTTGCAGGGCGTAAAGAGATGAAGCCATGTCGAGTGGTCAAGCCTGTCCATGTTCAAGGTGAGCAGTGACCTTCTGTCAGTTTGGTTGGAGGGATGACGAAGGGACAGGGTCTAAGGAGAACCACACCTTCGATCCTCAAGATCCACCAGGGCACATCTTCTTCTTTGGACCTTGTTGGAGGTCATCTCTGCTCACCCAGGTGCATTCCAGCCCAAGGTCACTGCACTGGACAGACAGGAGGAACTAGGAAGTGGCTGAAGTGGTCTGATGCACTGAGATAAGGTATGGGATAGGTTGGTGAGCTGGTCCAGGGATTGGAAGGCAGGTGCTGGCCTTTGTTGTCTTCTGGGCATCTTTCGCCACAGGGAAGTATTTGTTCTTTCCAGGACAAGTCATTACAGGTCCGTCAACAATTTCCATTTCCATTCAACAAATATCATTTGTGTAAGACAAAAAAGGAGCTCTTGGTTTAGAGGAGTTTGCTGCCAGCTGGGTGCTGACAGAGAGACCCAAAATGTTCTAGAGCCTCAAAGGAGAGTGAGATCATAGCTGGTGGGAGGGACTGGAAACAAGCTCCGATGGTGAGCATTTCTGAGTCCCTGCCAGCAGCCAGGTGCGTGCTGAGCGCCTCACATACAGAATTTCATTTTATCCTCACCTCTCTAAGGAACAGATCATTCTCCTCCTTTTATAGATTGGGAAACAGGCTCAGAAGACATGAAGTGACTTGCCCAGGGGTACGGGGCTGGAAAACGGCCAGAGATTAAGGTCAGATACCTCTGACTCCAGACTACATATTCTCCTTATGCATTTTGCTTGGCTGCCACATGAGACAGATGGGTTTGAAATCAACTGGAGGGTTGGAAGGAACTTGTCAGATGAAGACAGGAGGAAGGTGCAGCCCGGAGAAAGATGCGGAGGCTGGTGTGGTACCAGAAACGTGCAGCGTGGCTCAAAGGGAGCCCTTGCAGATAAGGTCAGAGGGAAGGTCTCGGCTCCCTGTGGAGGGCCTTGAGGGCCGGGGCCAGGGGCTTGTGCCCTTTCCCGAGGCCACAGGAACAGGTGGAGGGAAGAGGCCTAGTGGCGAAGAGAGGAAGTGAGGGCAGAGAAGGGAAGAAGTGAACCAAGACTAGAGGAAGGAGAGCATTCTGGAAATGTGGGCTGGAGTCAGGAGGAAAGGGGAGGAGCTGCCCCCTCATGTGGGCAGTGGAGTCTCAAAAACAAGAGCCGCCCAGAGGAGCTTGTCCTGGCCTGAAGGTGCAGCAGGCCGACCTCAGGGAGGAGCCCGCATCACCCACCACCTTGGCGAGGAGAGTGAGAGACCTGACGTGAGGCAGAGGAGAAGAGGAAGAAGGGTCTCTTCAGGGTCAAGGTGAGAAGTGACCTTCTGTCGGTTTGGTTGGAGGGATGACAAAGGGACAGGGTCTGGGGAGAACCATCCCACTGAAACGCAGGTATTTCCCTCAGACCCAGTCCTGCCTAGGATGAGATGCGTCCGTGAGTCTGTTTCTTGGTCAGAGCAGAAGTGACTCTGGGGACAGGTTCCTACGGAAGGAGATCTTCTTTTGCTTGTCCCGAGGGGCATGGGTGCTGCGGTGTGGGGGCTGCACCAGGCCAGAGCCCTGGCCCCCGATGCAAGTAGTCATGTCCACCCCACCTCGTCTCTGGGAATCCCCACCCCACCCAGTTGCAGCTGCCAGGCCAACCCCTTATCTGTCCACTGGCGGCTGACCTCCATGCCTGCGCTCACCCTCCTCCAGCTGGCAAACTTGGCTTTTTCTGGACCCGGCTCAAGCTCTGCCTATCCAAGCGGCTTTCCCTCATGGGTCTGCTGCCTCCTTTCTACTCCGTGGCTCCGTGTGCGTCTACGTATTTTTTCCTCTCACTTCGAGTTTCTAGATTTTATTTTCCATGTCATGTTCATCTTATTTCCCCAAAGAGATGACAAGGTCTTTGAGGACAGGGATCACATCTTAGGTTTTCCTGCCTTTCAGTAACACCTAAAATTGGTTCATAGAAGGCCTGACACTTGTGGAGAAAGGGGAATTCCCTTCCACCCGCACACGGGTCCCCTGGCTCTTGGGGGGTGAGCCGTACCCCTACCGGGGAGACATGCTGAGATGAGGCAGGAGTCGGGCCAGAGATGCTGAAGGGTGAACCACCCTGATGCTTCTCTGGAACGAGGCTCGGCTGATGCGTGGGGCTGATGCAACCCCTTGACCCCAGTGATGGGCAGACAGCGGTCCCACGTGGGGTACAGGTGCCCAGAGGCTCTGGGAAACACCACTAGGATCAGCAACGACCTGCTTTGCTACAACTCAGTTTTCTGGGCCCCAGACCCTGAAATGTAACAGCATCCCCCGTTTCGTTACTTTATTTTTAAATATTTTATTTATTAGAGAGAGCGTGCACAAGCAGAGGGAGTGGCAGGGGAGAGATAGAAGCAGGCTCCCCACTGAGCAGGGAGCCCAATGTGGGGCTCGATCCCAGGACCTTGGGATCATGACCTGAGCCAAAGGCAGACCCTTAAGCAACTGCGCCACCCAGGCACCCTTAGCATCCCCCATTTAGAAAGTCCTCTCTCCAAGACACAATCCTACTTCTCTGGCCAGTTTTTCCTTGTCTCCTTTGCACGTGTTTTTCTTCTCTATCCAGCCGTTTTATATCAAAGTTCCTCGGGATGTGGTCACTGGATTTTTCTTGGTCCCCCTCCCCCCTCTCCTCCCTCCTCGGCAGATGCAGCCCAGAGCTGCTAGAAGGACCGAGTCCAATGCCTGCGGAGCTCTGGCTCAGGGTTCTCTTCTGGGTCTCCCATCCGTCTCTGTTCCTACCTCACGGGCACCTCACACTCAGGATGTCCAAGCCTGCATCTGTGACCTCCACTCAACATTCTTCCCCAGACCCCGTCCCTGTGCAGTGATTGCGACTCAGCACCCAAACCGCCGGCCCGGGGCTAGAAATCCAGCATCATCTTTCCTCCCTTCTTGCACAACCCATCAGTTTTATTCCCTGAGCACCTCTTTACCCATGTCTCTGCATCTCCGCCCCGCCAGCCTGCTTCCAGTCCCCTCCACCTCCTGCTGGCGGGGAAGCAGCCTCCTGGTTGGGCCCCCAGCTCCGTCCGTTTCTCCCCCACATCCATTCTCCACATAGCATCAGGCAGCTTCTTAAAACATCAAGCAGATCCCGTCTCACACCTTTCCACCCCCATCCCTTAAAACTCTTGATTGGCTTCTGATGTCTCTTAGGATAAAGGCAGGGCTGTTACCAAGGCTTACCTCTCCCGCCTACACCTGCCTTCACTGTGCATTGCGGCCACCTGACCTTACCCTTGCTGGAATTCCACGAGATCCCGCTAATTGGAGCCTTGAACTGAGCCTTGAACCGAACAGGGAGGGCGCCGGGGCGCACATTTCCACGCCTGCATTTCACATGCATTTGTGAAACTAATGTTTCTCGCCCTGCCTGCCTTTACAATATAAGCTTCTAGAAGTCAAGGGCCTCACCTGGCACCGTAGAAGGAGCTCAGGAAATAGGCGCTGACCCTTAGGCCTTTCTCAGGGACGACGTTCCTGGGTTCCGGTCAGCAAGCCATGCAGGGCAGATGTGTGTTGTTCCTGTGAAGGGCAAGGTGTGAGCACCTGGGGCCAGCATCCAGGGCACTGGAGGGAGAGCGAGAGGGTCTGGAGCACAGGGCTCCGGGGAGCGGATGGTCACAGAGAAAGAAGATGATACTCTAGGAACTTGGCCTTGAATTGAGGAAAGAATTATTTCCTAGCAAGATGAAAAAGGAAGAGAGGAAGTGTTCTTTGAGCCTCTCACAAGCTGAGTAGCCCTTACGTTCCCTCCAAATCATTGCCACATGTTGGACACTCAGTCGCACCTTCTTTTAAGACACCTGCCTGCGAGGACAACCACAGGGACCCTTGGAGCCTTTCTGCAGATGGGGTCTTCCTGGTAAAAGAGGCGGAGAGGGGCTCACGGAGTGAAGGCTCAGCATGGCCCCGGGGCAGGGAAGGGAAAAGTCAGCAGGTGCTGTTACCCCAGATGCTGGCCAGGCTCCTAGGCGGCCCGCAGCACGCAGGGTCTGGTACATGGAAGGTCTGGGGAGCTGGTGAAGTGCCTTCGTGATACCGGCGTTTCAAAATCTTCAAAGGGACAGGAACATGTTTAGATCATGCCAGCTGGGCTGCAGCATGAAGCCACAAGAGGCAAAGATAAGGCCCAGGTTCGACGCCGGGAGGAGGCTCCGTTCACGTGCGTAGAACGCAGGCTGCTAACGCCAGAGAGCTGGGGAAAAGCCTCGGCGCCTGCTTTGCTGATTGAGCAGGATGCATGGCCCCAGCGGAAAGTACCTTCCTTCTCACAAGCCAGCCCCTGCAAACCCTTCTCTGGATCTGCTCCTCCGGGAGGGAAGCTCAGGCAGCCTCCCCCGCTGTTCTGGTTATTCTCTGGTGATAAATCCCTTGCCAGGGGGATATCACCACTCCAAGCTCCCTGCTGTTGAAAGCCTCTCCCTCCCGCAAGTTCTGCAGGAGAAGTGGCAGGCGGAGAACCAGTCTAGTTCTCTGGCTTCCCCCTCCAGCCCCTACCCCCGTCTCGGAGAGGGGAGGCTGTTCCTGGGGGGCAGGAGGGGGTGCAGGGAAGGGCCAGCCTGATGTTTCACAGCTGTGTGCCCTGTTAGCGCCCGCAGGTGCGGCCCCAACTGCGGAGCTCTTTGGCTCTTTTATCTATGGTTTCAACCCCCATCCCAACCCAAACACACACACACACACCGCAGGATCTCTCTGCCTCCACCGGTTCTGGCCTCATCCCTTCGAGGTCCTCATCTGGAGGGTCCGATCTGCCGCCGCCCCCATCCTTGCTCCACCAAGCCCTGTGTGATACTGTGAATCATAATAAGAAACACACAGGGCTCCGTTCCTGGCACAGGGCTGCTAAACCCCTTGGAATTTCCTAAGTGATGTGAGCCAGACCTGTTATCTTTTGTCATGTTAATGAGGGATGTTTGGAAAGCCCCTAGGTCACCTCCAGCTGGGGGCTGGTTGCCAGGGGAACCCACCACGTGGTCAGAGGGGTGGAAGTCTCCCTGCCCTCCCCACCCTGCCCCACCTGCTGGGAGAGGAGCGGGGCTGGAGACTGAGTTCAACCACCAATAATCAATGATTTCATCAACCGTGCCTGTATCATGAAGCCTCCAGAAAAAGGCAAAAAGGATGGGCTTTGGTGAGCTTCCAGGCTGGTGAACATATGGAAATCTGGGGAAAGTGGTGCGTCCAGAAAGGGCACAGAAGCTCCGCACCCTTTTCCCAAACTTGCCCTTCACGTCTTTTCCGTCTAGCTGTGCCTGAGTTCTATCTTTTTATTACTAACCGGTAACCTAGTAAGTAAAATGTTTCTCTGTCCTGTGAGCCACTCTAGAAAAGTAACTGAACCCAGGGAGGGAGTCGTTGGAACCTGTAATCTATAGTGGATGGGGTCAGAAACACAGGTGACAATCGGAACTTTCTGGCATCTGAAGCGGGTCTTCCATGTGTGGGGAGGCAGTTCTGCAGGACAGAGCCCTTAACTGTGGAATCTGAGGCTCCAGGTAGACAGTGTGGGAACTGAGTTGGACTGTGGGACACCTAGCTGGCGTCACGGAATTGCCCCTGCCCCACATCTGGTCTCGGTAGTGTGGGATAGTCACATGGACAGTCAAGGAGACCCGGAGAGGTGAGGTTTTCCAATACCTTGGAAGCTCACACCCTTCCAAGCCAGCCCTCCCTTCTCTCAGTCACTCCTGCTCACTCTGAGGTTCTTCACGGGTGGCGTAGTGCTTCTCCTGCCCCTCAAATCCCAGGGGACATCTGTCAAATTCTTTGAGACCCCCTACCCTGGGCTGGGAAGTTGGGGTGATGCACAACCCAGAGAAAACTTCCCATTGGGGAAAGCCTGGCGACGTGCCCCGTGGGTCTTGGGCAGGACCTGGAGGTGGGGCCTGGGCTGAGAGTGGCCTGATTGATTTCAGACTCTTTCTCCAACGGCAGATGTGGTCTAGCGCCCCAGATTAGGAAGTGGCATGCTTGGCATCTACTGAGTTGTCCTTGGCTACTGGGGGCTCTGCCCAAATGCCAAGACAAGAGGAAGGGCCACCAGTACCCTCCTATTTCATGAACATCATAAAAGGCAAGGATGTGTCAAAAAGTGGAGGCAGGAGGTAAGGAGAGTACAGAGTCCAAAGCATGAGAGGCGCAAGCAGAGGTTGGGGAGGGAGAAGGCCTGGACGGAAGCCATGGAGAAGACAGTAACCTAATATGTACGACCTAACCTACTGTGTCCTTTTGTAAAGTCTTTCACTAACCCTGGGGGAAGATGGTCCCATTTTACAGATGAGGTGGGAAAACTGAAGTTTTTTGTCTCGTGTCCTTTTGTAAAGTCTTTCACTAACCCTGGGGAAAGATGGTCCCATTTTACAGATGAGGTGGGAAAACTGAAGTTCCCTAAAGGGAGCTGATTCATGGTGTAAGTAGCAGAATTTGGGTGTCTGTCTACATCAATGTATCTCCTAGAAGGTCCCAGATGTTCTCTTTCCCCCTTAAGAACAATTTCTAGTTACACAAGTAATGCTGGAATACGTTATTCATGTTAAAAGTTAAACAAAACTGTACCGATGAAGACCCCTTGGACAACCAAGCCTCAAGTAGCACTACTGGGATCACTTGGTATGACTTTTAAAATACCTTACAGGGCTTTTTCTCTAAATTTAACACATGGACACACTCACATACATATACACATGTAGTTTCCCATAGGAAAAATATAGTATTTTTATTGGTTGAGTTTTTGTTCTTTTTAGAAGACAGATCTTCTCACTGTGCATAGCTTTCGGCTTCTGTGTTTCTTCCTTCAACATTATGCCCCGAAAACCTTTGGCGGTAGATATGGCTCAGCCCATTCTTTCCAATATTCTATTGTGCGGACATACCACGGCCCATCCAGCCACTCCCTGCTGATGGCCCATTTAAAGATCTCCGGTATTTTAACAAGGGTTGCCTTAAGAGACCAGAATGTGGCAGGATCTCTGTTGGCAGGGGTCAGCACTCAAGAGGGGCTTACCTGGTGGTGAGAAGAGACAAGCCAGGGGGGTGGGGAAGGCTGCACCTTAGCCGTCAGAAGCCCAGGGTGGGACCTCAGATGTGCTCTCCGAAGACAAGCCCACTTCCCCCCTCTAAGTTTCTGTTTCCCCTTCTCTAAGATAAAAGGGGTAGGATGCCAGTAGGTTCTCCACCCTGGCTGCTCATCTGAATCACCTGTGGAACTCTCCATAAACAAAAGATAAACCCTAACAACACAAACAGTGCCTGGGCCCTGCTCCTACAGCTCCTGATTCCTTCAGTCTGGGACCGGGCTCTTCCCTCTGTCTTTTTTTTTTTTTTTTTAAAGCACCTCAGTAAATTCTGGGATGCGACACAAGTTGGAGAACACAAGTTCCAGACCAGGGCTTCTCAAACTCCAATGTGCACACAGAGCTGATTCAGATGGTCTGGGCAAGCCTGGGATTTCACCCTCCTAACCAGCTCCCAGATGACTCCAGAACTCCTGGTCTGTATTATGAGCAGTCCATCCTTCCTGGTCTCTTTCGGTTCTAATGTCCTTTCTGACCACCCTAATTCCATACGGACCTTCAGCCAACTAGAGGATGCCTGAGAACCCAGGTGCAAAGCAGTCTGAGGCCCAGGGCCATGCAGGGCAGCTAGGAAAGTGCAGGGGCTTGGTCCCCACTGACAGTGTATTGAGCCCAGAAGACAGCGGGCAGAGGGCTGGCAGGGCTTGTGACGTCCGGCTCCAGAGCAGGTGCTCCTGTCTCAGCCATAATTTTGGCAACAGTTGGCTCAATGGCTTCCAACAAGAGGCTGCAGTTTCCAAGTCTGCCTCCAGACCTGTTCCAGGTCGGAGCCAAACTACAAGGAATTTAGGGCAGGAAGCCATCACCTGGGAGGACGCCTGCATCTAGGCAACTGAATTAATACCAGGAAGAGGGTTTCCCTAACAACACTGTGTACATTAGCTCAGTCTTTTTTTTTTTTTTAACCAGTGTCCCTGCTGTTTACAATATTTACAGCCATCTTGATCAACAGGGGGTCAGTTAGAATTAAGACCACCTAATTGTTTTATTTTTTATTTTTTTGGTATGTTTTATGTTGTTTCTGTTCTGAAGTCCTTTCTAAGTATTCAGCTGGGTGTTTTAGACAGTGGTGCTCTCCCCCATTCTGCTTTTTGTTTGCACATCAGAGCTCTGATTTCAGGTTTAACTTGTTTACAAAATGAGATGAGAGGATTGCTGTTTCATCAGCTCTGAAACAGAATTCTGAACCTTGTTGGAAGGTCATTTTTTGTCTCTAAAATCTCCTCTTGATGCATCTTTTCTCTGCTTACAAGACGGAATCAAGATCCAATCATTTTTATATTGTTTTTTAATAGACTTTATTTTTTAGAGAAGTTTTGGGTTCGCAGCAAAATTGAGAAGAAAATACAGACAGCTTCCATCCCCTCCCTGGCTCCCCCATGCATAGCTTCCCCCACCATCAACACCCCCACCGGAGTGGCACATCTGTTCCAGTCCACGAACCTGCATTGACACATCATGGTCACCCCACGTCCAGAGTTTTCATTAGGATTCACTCCTGGTGCACATTCTGTGGGTTTGACAGATGGATAATGACATGTATCCACCCTGATAGTAACACTACCCTAAAAACCTTCTGTGCTCTGCCTATTCGTCCCTCCCTTCCCCCTTCCCCCTGGCAACCACTGATCTTTTTTTACTGTTTCCATTGTTTTGCCTTTTCCAGAATGTCATGAAGTTGGAATCATACAGTGCATAGCCTTTTCCAATAGGCTTTTTTCACTTAGTAATCCCCATTTAAGTTTCCTCTGTGTCTTTTCATGGTTTGATAGCTTCTTTATTTTTAGTGCTGAATAATATTCCATCGCCTGGACGCACCACAGTTTAGATCTCAATCCATCTACAGAAGGACGTCTTGGTTGCTTCCGAGTTTTAGCAATTATGAATAAAGCTGCTGTAAACATCCACGTGCAGTGTTTTGTGTGGACATAAGTTTTCAACTCCTTTACGTAAATACTAAGGAGGGTGATTACAGGAATGTACGGTAAGAACATGTTTAGTGTTGTAAGAAACTGTCTTCTGACGTGGCTGGGCCATCTTGCGTTCCCACCAGCAATGACGGAGAGTTCCTGCTGCTTGGCATCCTGTCCAGCATTTGGTGTTGTCACTGTCCTGGACTTTGGCCATTCTAATAGGTGTGTAGTGATATCTTACCATTGTTTTAATTTTTATTTCCCTAATAACATGATGGTGAGCATCTTTTCATCTGCTTATTTGCCATCTGTTTTCTTTGGTGTGGTATCTGCTCAGTTCTTTTTCCCTTTTTTAAATCAGGTTGTTCGTTTTCTTACTGCTGGGTTTTAAGGGTTCTTTGTATATTTTGGATAACGGTCCTCTCTCAGACATGTCTTTTGTAAATATTTTCTCCCAGTCTGTGGTTTGTCTTCTCATGCTCTTGATTCCAATCAGTTTTTACAGAGAAGTCCCAGAAGTCACTTTTAGCAAACTTTGACCTGTTTTTCTGGGCTCTCCTGAACGCTCCTGGTTTTACATGCATGTGGAATCCCTGAAGTCTGACTCTGGATGGGTCTATTTAGCTTTCCTCATTGATCATTTAGCATTTGATCTTCCTACTAACATGCCAGTTAGTTGGCAGAGATTGGATTATTAGTCCCTGGGAGATTCTGAATTCTTCAGTAAAGAGATGTCTATCTTAATCGGGGTTTGCGAAAATCTCAGACAATAGCTCCTAGTTCTGCTGAGACCAGGGTTTAAACTCTATGGTTAAAGGCATCTGTGATTCTCAGTCAGGATGTATTTTTAAAGGAAACCGATGTTTTGGGGTGTCAGGGGACTTGTTAAGGAAAGGCAAGGGATCCAGGCAAGGGGAAGGAAGAGGTGGAGGAGTTAGAAGGATTGTGGTTAGATCCACGTGGAGGTGGAAGAGAAGGTATGATAAAGAGGGGGTACACTTGGTCACTGTCAGTTGAAAGTTAGTCAGTTGAAACTCTTTATACAACCTTGTGTCTTGGGCCCCCAACCTAATGGCCAGCCACCTCTGAACACAGTCCACCAACTTGAATCACCAGCAGGTGGGATATATCAGAGAGAGAGAGAGAGAGAGAAAATGCCCGTTCTGAATCAAAACCAAACTCTCAGGACAAATGGCCAGGATGAGAGGACAGCCTCATCTGGTTTTATTGGTGACCCGCAGCAAAGTTTGTCCTCAGAGGGTGCTGGTCTGGGGAGAACTGCCAACTCTCCAGTGTATGAGGCCAATTTCAACAGCCAGTTTATAGGAATGATGCTTGTGTGCCACTATGTGATTCTCCTCCTCGTGACAAAGCATCACTTAAGGACACAGGACAAAACAAAGGGACAGGCGGAAGCAAATTGCCAAGGACACAAACCTCAAAGGGAACATTAATTAAATATATATGCCCGGGATTTCACGAGTGAATAAAACAACCAAGGAACTCAACATAAAGAGAGTGGATGGAGTTGAAGTGCAGTGTAGACTTACTTGCTGATGTGGATGGTGTTCCACGGGCACAGTGAGGCTGAAGAGACCTGGGTGGGCACCACACCTGGACAAGAGCCAAGGTCCACAGCAACAAGCAGGTCAGGCTGCATGTGAGCCACAACACCAAGATTACAGCCCCAAATCCAACAAGACCAGAGACAAAATTAGCCAAGGCTGTTTATTTATAAACTCGCAGCCACAAGGGAACCATCTGCAATCACTTACATTTCAGCAGGGGTTCAAAGGTGTCTGAAAGGAGAAAAAAAGAGGAAATATAGACAGTCTCTGGTTGGGAAGCAAGCATTTTACTAATGTGGGGGGGGGGAGGTTGGAAACAAGGGCGACTCTAATTGACCTTCAAGTACATTTGGCCAGTCCTTGATTGGTTTGCTATCTGTAATTCACAAGACTTGGGAAATTTTCAGGTTTTCCTGGTTTGTTTTGTTTTGTTTTGTTTTTTAGGAGGACTATTTTAAGAGCATTCTTAACTCTGAGTGGGGGCATAGAATGATATCTGGGCCAGGCAGAGGCCAAGCAGGACCCCCTTCCTTTACAGCAATGTGTTGCTCTCTTGGGACAGTTTCCTGCTGTGTGCAAAGCCACTATGTTAGGGACCACGCAGGTGTTACAAAGAAAGTGAAGCATGGGTCATCCCTTTCTAGCAAAAGAGACAGCCCCCACTGGCCAGTTTTTGGATACCAGACAAAATCAAGTGAGTGGTATAATGGAGCTACAGAGAGGGCAGGAATAGTTCATCTGCTGTGAGGTAGGACTCGGTTCTGTTCACTGGGGGCCCCAGAGGAGTGACTAGAGCAAGATTGGGCATCTTCATCCATGCAGTAATTGTTGAGCACCTGCTCTCTCAGGTCCTGTGCTAAGGGCTGGGGACACAGCAGGAAACCGTATGGTCCTTGCCCTCCCATGGAGCTCGTGGTCAGACTGACAGGACTCAGCACACTTGTCATGGCTTGTTCAGAGTATTGGAGGAGAAGCACAGGAGGCCAGGGGAGCATGAGACAGGACCTTACATTGACTAGACTTGAGAAGCCTTTTGGGAGAAATATTTACACTGAGCCTTAAAGGGGAATCAGTGAGGCCAAGAGATGGGGAGGAGATTGGCATGAACTGACTTCCAGGCAGAGGGACCACCCTATGTTAAGGCTTTGAGGTGGCAAAAGATGCCATGTTCAAAGAAGTGAAAAGAGCCCAGTGGGTCTGGGGTCAGAGAAGAAGGGGAGAGTGGGGCTTGAGGCTGGAGAGGAGGAGGAAATCAGGGCCTTCTAAAACATTCCAAGATGGTTGGAATTTGTCCAAAGGGCTGTGGGCTGCTACTGAAGGGATTTAGGCAAGGCTGTGACAATTGGGCACGTACTTTGAAAAGATCATCAGGCTGCTGTGTGGGGGGAAAAAGGAGTAGACTTGGGACTAGCTCTTGCAGCCATTCAGGGGCAGGGGGAGGGGGCAGAGATGGTGGCCTGGGCCCTGGATGGGGCAGTGAAGATGGAGAATGGTGAATGGGTTCATGAGGTGATTTGGGATATAGAATTGACAGGACTCAGCAACTGGTGATCTGTTGGGGCTGAGGAGAGGGAGTTTTCAAGGATTGTTCAGGGGTCTAAGACCACTGTTGTCCTTTCCTGTAGGAGTACAGATGGGTGGAGAAAGATCATACATTCCATTCTCAACTCCTTGAGTCTGAGGTGCATATGAAACATCAAAGTGGAGATGTTGAGTCAGTGGATGACTTTGCAGGGTTTGATGGTTAGAAAAGAGGGGTGGCTAGAAATTAAAATGTAGGAATTATGGGCACATAGATTTAAAATGAAGCCATGGGTTGCATGTGTGTGAGATCACCTTGAGAGATGGAGAGAGGAGGATCCAGGGCAGAGTTCTGAGGAGCTCCAGCAGCAGAGGAGAGGCTGACAAAGGAAGCTGAGAAGGCACAACTGGAAAGAAGAAACTAGGAAACCAGACACATAGAGATCGGGAGCAGTTTTCTGAGAATAGGGGTAGAGGTCAGCTGTCAAATGTCTCTGAGATGTCAAGTAAGATGAAATCTGAAGACCTTGTTGTTCATGGGATTGAACAAAGTGTTGACTGTAGGACATTTCTGGCAAAGAGGTGAGAAGAGAAGCCACGCTGAAGTGGGGGATGGCGACCAGACGGTGGAAGGTGTTTTGAAAGGTCACCTCAAGGATGGGCTGGGTAGAAGATTGGGGTGTCCAGGCTGCAGGGATTGGTCCCAGAAGAGATGTTAAATTTCAAGAATGTGGAACCTCATTCAGGTTCAGGAAACAGGGATCTCAATGTCAACCTAGAGGAACACTTAGAAACTTGGCTCGAGGTGGCTCCCAGAAGCAGAGAGGGAATGGGAAGTGGAAAGAGCCATCTGGGATTCCCGCAGAGACCACACCAAGATTCCAGCTACCCATGGGAGAGCCTGCGGTCAAGGCCCACATCCCTGCGTGTTCCTCGTCACACGTGCCCCTAGGAGGCCTCCCAGGTTGATGGAGGAACAAACTGAAATGAAAAGTGAAGAAGCATCTGAGGTTAAGATAACTGGCCTTTGGAACAGAAAAACTGGTGTTAAAAATCTGGCTTCACCTCCTGCTCTCTGTGTGACCCGGGGCAAGTTTCTAAACATTTTTGTGGATTGTCAGACTTATGGAATGTGAAAATTCCTTTTTCTCATGTTTTCTCTTTTGGGTGCTAACGCTTGAGTTATGAACAAGGCCCTTCCTGAACCCAAGAAGAAAGGAACAATAAGCTGGCCCGCCTCAGCCAGCACTGCCCAGAGGCAGAGGCACAAAGGTATTCCCTCGGGATGGAGGAGTTGGGAAACAGAACCTACTGAACCAGTCTGGCTGTCCTGACAGCCGGAGCACAGCAGAGATCCCATCTTGAACCCAACCCAGCCCAGCCAGCTCATCTACAAGAGGGTCCTGGGAGGGAAGGCCAGCCTTACTTTCTCCCCTACCGAAGTCCTCTCCCCAGGTGGTGCCATCAAAGGTAAACAGTGGGCCTGCCCAGGGAGCTGGCCCAGCAAGCACACTGTGCATCATCATCATTACTGAAGCTATTAACACCATGTGCAGCGTGGGTGTGGGGGCTGGAAGCCCAGCGTGGTAGCAAGCAGGTGACGCCATGCCACAGCAGTCCCCTGCCCACAGCCAAAGGCCCAGAGGGCCCCATTCTGGAGTGCCAGTGTGGATGGAGGGACGTCCCCAGCTGGTAAGCTGCCCTGGCAGGTGGTAGAGAGGCTGTCTTCCTTCTCTGGACCTCTAGTCCAGGAGAAGTCTTCCCAAGCAGGTACTCTGCTCTGCTCACAGGCCAGGGAGGCATGTGGGGTCAGTGCATGGTGGTTGGGGCTGCAGGAGCCAGGAGCCTCCCAGTATGGTCTGAAACATGCGAGATTCCTGGGAATTCTGGGAGACTTTGGTTGTTCTCTTTGGATTTGGAGGACAGGTCATAGCTCTCGTGGATAGGATGCAAAGGGAATTAAGTAAGGGAAAGATTAGCCATATAGCAGAAGTTCCTTGGGATCCCCCTGGTTGGCAGAGGACTCCACAGGCTCTGCCACATGGGGTCTCAGGTCTAGAAGATCCAGGGAAGAGCTTCTCCTGTATGCCAGTGTCTACTGGCCATGATGGCCAGCCCATCTCCACGGAACCTTCCTTCCCAGAATGGAAATGCAGACCCTGGGCTTTATGTGGTATCTGCTAGGGTGAGGTCTGTGCTGAGTTCCTCTGGCTTGAACTTGGCTGCTGCTGGGCTGTGATGGAGAGGGCAAACTACCCTTAGTAGTTGAGCAAACTTAGCAAGTTACTAATCCTCTCTGGGTTTTTAGTCTCTTACCTATAAAATTGAAACAAAATTCCATTGCTAAAAGTGGTCAGGGTGATTCAGTGCTACATGATGAGTAGGAATGAATCAGGAAATCCAAAACCTATATCAGGCCCCTGTCACAGAATGGCCCAGCCTCTTTCTTTGCCTCAGTTTCCTCTTCTGTGCAATGGGGGTGGGAGGGGACTGACTGGGTGGCTACTAAGGTCCAGGTGCCCTCTGACCAGTTCTGACCTCATCCCTATTGCTTTCCTGCCTCTGGGTGGGGTTCTTCCCTTGAGGGGAGAGGAGGTCACAGCAGGGCTGGGATCCACCAGGTGGGATGGAGCAGAGCATCCCTGTTTGGTTCTCTGGTCTTCTCAAGGTGGTACCAAGGAGGACAATGCCTCTGGTGCCTCCACCAAGAGAAGCCACATTTCCTCTGCAGGTTAGTGAGGGCCCTGGCTGGGTAGTGGTCAGGCTGGGTGGTCCACTCAAACTCCTCTCCCAGGAGGCAACAGTCACGCCCCCAGACTCACCTGCCCAACTGAGTACATGAGTCATAGGCTACCCTCCTGGGTTTCTCTCTGGAAGGGACTCTTACAGCCATTTCACCAGGAGCGTCTCTCAGTCATGCATAGAGAAACTAACAGATATAGACGGAGAAGACTTGGATCAGAAACTCCTTTTTACAACCTACTAGTCAAGTGACCTTAGCTGAGACTTTTAACCTGCTGAGGAATGTGGCTAGTATTAAATAAGACATTATGAGTTCTATTAGCAAGATGTTTGGCACCTAGTAGGTTCTCACCAAATGCTATTTAAGTCTTCACCTGGAGATAAATACACTAAGGGCTACCGATGTGCAAAGACATTGATCCCCCTAGGGACCAACCAGTGGCAGGGCTTGGGGCTATCCCAGATCCCCAGCTGATCATCTCGGGCCACAAATTGCCCTGTTTATTCACCCCGTGTGCTGTGTGAACTTCACCATCTCCATGTGTTGGGAGACATAAAGGTTGGGAAGCACGGAGGGCTGAGTCTGGAGATGGTGGAAGGGAGAGGAGAGAGAGGGAGCAATGGCCAGTGTAGCTGCGTGACTTAGAGGATGTCAGGGCTCAAGATGTGAGCTCCCCATCTGTGAATGGTGGTCAGCCAGGGACAGTACCATTTCTGTAATAATCGCTGGTGCAAGAAGGGCAGTATCCTCTATGCTTGTGGTAGACAGCTCCTTTTACCCTTTCCCCACTCTCCATGGCCCTGTTCTTCACACTGTACATCAGTGAGTGTGTCAAACTCCCAGATCAGGAAACAAACATGTGAGGAAGAGGAAAAGGCTATAGATGATAATGGGTCATATGACTGATGCAAAACTTTGGCCCACATATCCTGGTGCTTGGTGACTGAGCCTCTCCAGGCACCAGAATTTGGCCCTTTCCCAGTTCACTCCCTGACCTCTGAGAGATAAGTCCTAGTGCTCCCCTCCCCCCATGGTCCTATGGCATTCCTCTCTGGAGAGGCCATCAGTCAATCTGACTTTGTCAGCTCTCAGTAGACTTTCAAGGCGTTATCATGCGAACCCCTGGCTTGTCTGCAGCAGGAGAGATGGAGCCCTCTCCATCCTTCAGCGCTGGCCACCAGGCAGCCCTGGCTCCACTGAGTCAGAGCCCTCAGCCCTGGCTGCACATTGGAATCCATCGAGAGATTTTAAGAATGACCCATGACCAAGTCCTACCCTAGACCAATTAATTCAGCATGGCTATAGGGGAAACACAGGTGGAGGTATTTGTCTTAAAATCTTCCCAGGTGGGGTGCCTGGGTGGCTCAGTGGGTTAAAGCCTCTGCCTTCAGCTCAGGTCATGATCTCAGGGTCCTGGGATCAAGGCCCACATCGGGCTCCCTGCTCAGCAGTGAGCCTGCTTCCTCCTCTCTCTCTGCCTGCCTCTCTGCCTACTTGTGATCTCGCTGTCTGTCAAGTAAATACATTTTAAAAAATCTTTAAAAAATAAAAAATCGTCCCAGGTGATTCCAATCTGCAGCCAGGATGGAGAACCTCTACGTAGGAGAGTAACAGTGAGACCTTGGGGAAGAGCTACGAGCTGTGAGCCTCCATGTTGCTTCTCTGTTGTTTTCCCATCATGCTTCATGGTATTGGGGCACGTGCCTCTCTTTTTCCTCAGTTTTCTATCCTAAAACATGATTTTTACCCCTTTCATCTTTTCTGCTCTGTTCCATTGAGTTGATCTTTTTATAGTAGTCTTGGTGTCTTCCCTTTTATTCTGCTCTTCATTTATTTATTCATCCAATATCTAGTGAATGCCTGCTACCACAGGCAATGCACTAGCTGCTGGGATATAGCAAAGATCAAGAAGGCCAGGTCTCATGGAGTGTATGTTCTCCTGGGATTTTTCCTGTTGTTCTTTCTCTTTTTATTAATAAGTCTGGGATATTTGAAAATGGTATATGTATACTTTTAGAGATACATTACTGGTCCCTTCTCAATTTTGTCTGTTACTTTTTACTCCTTAATTAAACCTCTTGTTTGATTATAAGCAAAGCCTCTGCCCAAAGGAAGCTAAGTAAGCTCAGTTACTTGCATTGGACAATGTTTTACATGTGTGTGTACACACAGGTCTTGTGTTGTGAAAGCACAGGAACACTGGCATCTGGATGACGTTTGTGTTTAGAGATTCCTAAGCCAAGCCTCCTTGTATTTCTGTGGCTGGGAAGGGTCTTGGAGAACACAGGCTTGGTTAAACCAGTTGTCTTTTTACCTCTGAAGACTACTCAACTAATGAATGAAGATTTGGTGAGGGCCTCTTATGCATAGGACATTGAGCTAGATGCTCTAGTAGGGAGGGCTTCTGGGGGTGCCCAAATGGCAAGAAGCAAAGGGCCCAGCCTCCCCCTCAGGAAGCCCACCAGGGATATAGGACTATTTCCACACAGAAAGCATGAGTGATACAAGGCTACCACAGTGAGGGCAAGTAGGTACTTCAGAAAAGCCATCATTTGGGGCAGACAATTCTCAGGACATTACTGGACCAGTGCAGATTATTCTGAGACATCATCCCACCCCTCCCACAATTCTGGTGTGCACCTTCCCCTTCAAACTGCGGGTCTTCTGTACAACAGGCACCAATGGGAACAGTCCTGTCTGAGATGATAGGCTGCTGACACTTACTTCCCTCACATTGGCAGGGCTCGCCCTGGAGTTAGGGGCTAGGTTTTCCTTATTGAAAAAAAGGACAATTTCACTTCCTCCCTTCTCACAACTGCTAAAAAGTTTGACTTGTACTTTCTTCCCAAGTCACAGTCTCAATCACAGGCATTGTCTTTAGCTGCCAAGGCAGGGAATTTGGGCTAGCTGTGTCTTTAACCAGAGGTAAGAACAAAACTGTTTTCTTTTTCTTGTAGCCTAGGGATTTCTTTGTGGAATTGATCAATTGCTGTCTGAGGGAGTGATATTCAATTTCTTTTTTACTGACCCATATTAAGAAAGATTTCCTATCACCGCCTGTGAGTGTAACAAGGTTCCCCAAAACATCAATTACCCTTACCATAGACAATGCCCTCAGGTATTTTATATTCTATTTAATTTTTTTAAATGGACTGATCAGTCCACCAAATTAAATTCATGGGATAATAATAGGTTGTAACCCCAGTTTGAAAAACACTCTGAAGTGGCCACGGCCTCCTTAATCCCCATGGGCCCTGTGGCCGAGGCTTGGTCTAGCACCCCCTTGTGGATATCTGGACAACAGCAAGCACTCAGCTCCTTCAGTCACCGAGATGCCTTCTGAGGAAGGCTTGGACCGCCAGCCCCCTGGAAGATTTGAATCCATGGGCCTGTGCCTTTGCTGAGTACTGGCCCCTGTGTGTTCACAGCTGCTAATAGATCACGCAGATACTCTGTGCTTATTAAGCTTATGCAGGTGGTGAGCCCCCACAGTGCCTGGTAAGAATGCCCAAGAGACATTATTCCCCCACTGCCTCCCAGCTGATGAGGACTCCTCGATGTGCTGACAGGATTCCAAGATTTCTTTTATCTAAGTCTGGCATATACCAAATGCCTCACGAAGGTTGAAAGTGTTTTAAGTCCTCTCTCAATGTTTCTAAGTGTAGAAGAGGTTAGAGGTCAGTGTGTTTGCCAACACAACTGGGCCATGGTGGTTGTGCAAAGAAGCATTAAGAGGAGGAAGCAAATGCATGGATTGTAAAGCCAGGCTCTTTTCTTTTCTTTTCTTTTTTTAAGATTTTATTTATTTATTTGACAGAGAACACAAACAGTGGGAATGGCAGGCAGAGAGAGAAGCAGACTCCCCGCAGAGCAGGGAGCCCGATGCGGGGGCTCCATCCCAGGACTCTGGGATCATGACTTGAGCCTAGTGCAGATGTTTAACCATCTGAGCCACCCAGGTGCCCCAAGACAACCTATTTCTGCCCAATCCCCATGATGTGTCCCACCCTACCTCTAACTGGCCCAAGCTGAGTGGGGACTATTGACTTTTCATTCAATCCAAGTAGGTTCAGGGATACTCCTCAGAGCTGCTGGTGGCATGGAGGGACTCCTGCCATCCTTAGTAGTGGGACAGTAGCTTTTAGCTTTGGGTCTCTTGTTGAGCTAGTGGTGCAGATAACAAGTGTCCTATGTTCAGGAGCATTTATGCCCAAATGGCCCTTGCAAGCCCCTCCTTGGGTACATCTCCCTCTTCCTTCTCTGTATGGATTGCTCTTTTCCAGGCTCTGGAACCAGCCCATAGCCAGGTGGGCCCATCCTAACAGTGTCCACACACTCCTGGTATGACCCAACCCCTCCACACAGCTCTGACGCTAAGGCTTTGGTATGGCTAAATCAATGGTTACCCGAAAGTCACATTTTATTGAGCAGATGAGAAAGGAAGACAACATCTTAATGTCACAAAGCCAGGAACGAAGGGCCGCCCACTTAGATTTCACTTTATATTCAACACAACCAACCTCTAACTGTGATTTGAAACATACTGAAAAAAGGTCAGCAGATCAAGACCTGAGGTTGAACAATAGAAACCAGCTCCAGACTCCTAGCTGGAGCTCAGAAGTCTGGCTCTCGACCTTGCTGTTGTAATATGGCCAAAATGCAAGGATGATTTAAATATATTTGTCCGTATTACCCAAAGGCAAATGTTACTTGATATTTGTGGAAAATTTTAATTTCACCCCCGAGGTATTTTGGCACCCAGGCTTTAAATTCCAGCTCTGTCTGCCTGGTTTAGACCCTGCTGCGCATTTCAACTTCGATTGCCCAAAGCAAAATGCTAATTCTGTCAAATGAGTTCCAGCGGCTCACCTCTCTGGCTTGCGTCTCTCCATTCAACATGCAGACAATCGATGTGTGCCTTGCACATCGGTCCAACACTCCCACCACCCACGGCTTCGGAGGTGGGCCAGAAACCTCTCTGGATCCTGCAGACCAGGGACCCCAGCTGCGCTCCTCAGATACTGTGGGAACACATTTCACACCAAGAGATGTCACATTCGGAGGGGGCTTCATGGTTTACAGTTGTTACAAAGTACTTTCACTCCATTTATGGCTTTTATTTCCCTAGCTTACAGCTGAGAAGCTAAGGCCCCTGTTAAGGGACTCACCCAAGATCTCACAGCTATTGTCAATCTGGGATTCCAGCCCTGTATTTCCAATCCCTCCCAGCAGGCCAGAGCCCTGGCCCTGGCGAGTTTTGGACATCTACGATCCTGGGAGGCTATACAAAGCCGGGGGGGGTGGCTATGGGGTCCTAGCCTTTTGGTGTCTTTGTCTAGGACATGCTACCCATCTTTGACCTACCTACTTTGAGAAATCTTCTGCCTAAATGTTACTATTTATCATTTACAGCCGGCCACTGCCCCCTTTCAAAGGTGAACACAGTAAAATTTATGACAGGCGTGCTATCAGACCACAGAGGAGCATAAAATCACGGGGACGAGTGGCAGCCTCCATCTGCGCGAGTGATCCGTCCAAGGCTGGAACACTGGGAGGATCCCGGCATGGAGCTGCATCTACACGTCTTCCTCCTGGGGTTGCTAGTGCTTCTGGGTCAAGGTAAGTCTGCCTTTGGCTCAGAGGGCAACCGATGGGTCAGCTTGATGGTGTCCCGTGTTGCTTGGGCGCAGAGCTTGAGAAGGAAGTAGATCTTTCTCACGAGCACAGAACGCACAGGTTAGAAGCAGGCAGGCTGGCATGCTGAGGTTCAAGTGCCCATGGCTGTGGGGCAAGAGGCAGGTCTGGGGCTAGGGGACGAGTGCTGATGGGCTACAGCCATGTGGTGCAGAAAAGAGCCATAGGTGCAGGGACCCATGAAGACCTGGATCCAGTTCTCCGTTCCGCGTGGCCTTGGGCAAGCTCTAGTTCCCTGGACCTTGATTTCATCTCATCCTTAAACGAGGACACTACTATTTATGGACTTTGCATGGTTTTCACTAGAAGGGCAGAGGAAGGCAGGCTTCAGGATGATGAACTCCAAAGGATGGCCCACATTCTTTAGTGCTGCCGGCCCTGACTGAATGAGCAGGCTACCACTCAGAGCTTTGGATTCCTCCTGAGCTAATGACTCGGGGAAGAGTCTGCCTCTGCCACATTCCTCTCTGTCTCTCTTCTCCTGACCCCTGGCTCATCCTTCTTTGTTTAGAAAGCCATAAAGATGATTTTTCACCCCCTCCAAATGAGACCCCTGGGCTCAGAGTGGGAGAACACTTGCCCTCCAGCCCCCACAAGCCTGACTGGGGTCCAAGCACCCTACCCTCTCTGGGGGTGCATAAGGTGGGAGAGGTGTGTGAGGGTTGGGTGCATGACCTGTAGGGGTGTGGAGTGCGAGGCCGAGTGTGGTGGGGGGCAGGGCTGGGTGGGGAGAATGATAAAGCCCACTATGCTCAATGCACAGGCTGATTGTATTTTCCTGGTGGCTAAATCCGGCCGAGATTTTTTTTCTTCATGTTTGATCATTTGAATTCCTCTTTGGGGAAGTGCCTGTTCAAGCGTGTTTCCTATTTTCCTATGGGTTTTTCTTTCTTCCCATTGATTTTTAGGGGTTTTTCATCCAGGCTGTGCACTTGCTCTTTGCAGGAGGTGTGTACAGTAAATAGATTCTGAAACTTGTCTTTCTGCTCTCTTTATGGAGACTTTAGATGAGAAAAATTCTGAATTTGGGGGAGGTAAATGATGATGATCCAAATGAGAAAGAATGGAGATGATTCAGAGGTTGCTGAAGCAGGGGAGTCAGCCACCGTCCCTCAAGTATGGGGGAGACTTCAAGGCAGGCAGGGGAGTGGGAAAACTTATAGTGAGAAAGGGAAGACCTCAGGTGTGTTCTGATTAGAGGCTGTGGCCATGGGGAAGCTGGAGGCAGGCTGAGAAGCCAGGCGTCTTATGTGATTGTTTGCGGAACGTATTTGGCTTCTCTGGTCCTGAGTTGGAAGCAGGGACAAAAAGTAGGGAAACTGGAATCACTGTTCTAGGCTGGTGGCTGCAGCAATGGTGGTTGGTCTGTTTGGTATTCAATCTCTCTATTTCTAAAGTTTTTAGTCTTCTACTCGGGTTTCACTTCAGATCACATAAATCTTTCTCCTTTTACTAAAAGCTGTTCATCTTCCGCTTCACGGTTTGTACCCTTTGTGTCTTATTTAAGAACTCCTTTCCTGCCTTGCAGTCCTAACGATATTATCCTGTATTTCCTTCTAAAACATTGTAAACGTGCTTTTCTCATTTGGGTCTTTAGTACACGTGGGGTTGGTTTTTGTAACGAGTAGAAGAGAGGAAACCAATTTTACAGTCTTCTTCCCATGAAAACATGTACTTGTCCCAGGACCATTTACGGAGAAGTCCGTTGTTTCCTTACTGCTGTGAAGAACCCCTCTGTCTCCACGTAAAGGGCTTGGGTGTGCTTGCGTCTGTTTCAGAAGTTGGCTTTATTTGTCCTTTTGTCCACCCCTGTGCCAATAGCAGGTTGTCTTAATCATACAGCTTTATAGTAAGTTCTATTATTTGGGAAAACAGGTCTTTCTAGTTTTTTTTCTTCTTAGAAATGACTTTGAACTTCCATATACATTTTACTATCTGTCACTTACTACCCCTCAAAAAACCTGTTGGGATTTTGATCAAAATTGCTTTGAAGTCCATGAATCAAGTGGGGAAAGCAAATATCTTTACACTACTGAGCCTGCCAAACCAAGAACACATTTAGATCTATCTTCTCTCATGCTTCTCAAGGTTTTGTAGTTTCTTCGGTGAGATCTTACATACATTTGGTTTAATATATTCTTAAGCATATGATATTTTATTGTGTGATAGGTAGATTTTTAAATTTTCATTTTGCAAATGTTCATTACTGGCATACAGAATTGATTTTTATGTATTAATTTTGAACCCAGTTAAGTTATTATAAATTTTAATAAGTTATCTGTATATTCTTTTGGATTTTCTCTATACTCGGTCCTGCCAGTAATGACAGTTTTGTTGCTCTCTTTTCTTTTCTTTTTAAAGATTTTATTTATTTATTTCACAGAGGGAGAGAGATCACAAGGAGGCAGAGAGGCAGGCAGAGAGAGAGGGGGAAGCAGGCTCCCCGCTGAGCAGGGAGCCCGATGTGGGCCTCGATCCCAGGACCCTGAGATCATGACCTGAGCCGAAGGCAGAGGCTTTAACCCACTGAGCCACCCAGGCGCCCAATGTTGCTCTCTTTTCAATCTCTAACTTTTTCTTTCCTTCCTGTGCTGGCTCTACTACAACTTTTCATGCAAGTGATGCTAATTTCCAAGTTCAAAATGAAAGTGTTTAATGTTTTGTTGGTACGTATAAATGTCTGCTATAGGCTTTTCTGTAGATGCTGTTTATGAAATTAAGAAGATCTATTTTATTACTAATTTGTTAAGAGGTTTTTTTAGAAGATCATGAGTGGATATTGATTTTATCTAATACTTTTTCTGCACTTATTGAGATGATTATGTGATTTACTCCTTTAAATTTGTTAATGTGATAAGTTAATTGACTTTTTATTGTTTTGTTCATGTTTTCTGTCATTACTTATGAGATTTACTGAAGACCACACATTCCACACATTGCATTTACTTGTCCTGCCTTTTCCACCTCTTTTCATCTAGAACAGGTCTTTGGCCTTTGGTTTGTTTGTTCTTTTGTGTCACTGAAAACTTTAGGCTGGCTTTTTGTGTATGTGCACTCCAATTTGGATTTATCCAAATTATTTCTTTATTGCTGGAATCAGATTAAACTCTTTGGGCAGAAATACAAAATAGGTCACATTGTGTCCTTGATACCATTGGGAGATACATGTGATGTTGGTAAATACCCTTCTTGGGTGATGTTAAGTTCGGTAATTTGGTTAAAGTGTGTTGGCCTCATTTCTCCCTTATAAAGGTGCCTTCTCTCATGTGATTTAGAAGTTATTTGTAAGGAGATACTGTGATACTATGTGACTGTTCTTATAGTCCATGGTTTTTCCATCCACTGATGATTCTGGCCTGAATTGATTATTACCGGGGTGACAGTAGCATGGTTACTTAAAAATATTTTTCATTCTTTCTTATATTGTTAGTTGGCACTCCCCCATTTAAAAAAAATTCTCTTCTCTATCCCCTTTTTATCTTTTTAATAGATAAAATTTTATCTTTTTAATATAAAATGGATTTATGGATTCTCCTGTTAATCAGGGTATTATAATCCGTTCAAGTCATTATTCTTTTTGATGTCCGAGTAACTATGGATTTGGCTAGCAAGTCCCCTTCACATGGACTCCTGTTTCCCCATCCATTTTTTTAAGCACGTCTTATCTTTATGAAACAAACTAGTCCAATGAATCTTATGTTTTTCCTTTCTCAGCCATGCAATTAGGCATTTCTTCAAGGTTCCAGTTGTTGAGGGATTTTATTTAGAAGCCAAGATCTAGGTGGTAGGGGTGTTCATTGCTGCTGGAATGTCAATATGTCCAAGCTCACTCAGGGGACGTAGCTAGGAAGTACAGTTTTCTTTTTAAAAAATAAATGTATATACCAACGATACAAAGTTAGTGATCCGAAGGGACACCTGCACCCCAATGTTTATAGCAGCAATGTCCACAACAGCCAAACTATGGAAAGAGCCCACATTTCCATCGACAGAAGAATGGATAAAGAAGATGTGGTATGTATATATCTACATGTGTATATGTAGATATACATCTCTATGTAGAGATATGTGTATTCACACATACAATGGAATACTATACAGCCATCAAAAGATGAAATCTTGCTATTTGCAGCGATGTGGATGGAACTAGAGGGTACTATGGTAAGTGAAATAAGTCAAACAGAAAAAGACAATGATCATACAATCTCACTGATATGTGGAATTTAAGAAACAAAACAGGGGATCATAGGGGAAGAGAGGAAAAAAAATACAAGATGAAACCAGAGAGGGAGACAAACAATAAGAGACTCTTAATCATAGGAAACAAGCTGAGGGTGGCTAGAGGGGAGGGGGTAGGAGGGATGGGGTAACTAGGTGATAGTAAGAAGGTCATGTGATGTAATGGGCACTGGGTATTATGTAAGACTGATGAACCATCGACCTCCGAAACCAATAATACATTCTATGTTAATTAATTGAATTTAAACTTTTAAAAAAGGAAAAAAATGTATACAGATTATCTCTAACCTGAGTTAGAGTTGGACTTTCATCTCCTTCTCCCATTTCTTTTTTTTTTTTTAAGATTTTATTTATTTGACAGAGAGAGATCACAAGTAGGCTGAGAGGCAGGCAGAGAGAGAGGAGGAAGCAGGCTCCCTGCCAAGCAGGGAGCCTGATGCAGGCCTTGATCCCAGAACCCAGAGACCATGACCGGAGCCAAAGGCAGAGGCTTTAACCCACTGAGCCACCCAGGTACCCTCCTTCTTCCATTTCAAATTGGTTTTGTCCTTCGCCCACAGTGCAAACCAAAGTTACAAAAACCTCAGTAAGTCTATTAATTTACTAGGTCCTATGATACATAAAACATAACATCAGAATCACTCTAAAAATAGGGACCCCTGGGTCGTTCAGTCAATTAGGTGTACAACTCTTGATTTTAGCCCAGATCTTAAATCTCAGGATCATGAGTTCAAGCCCCACATTGGGCTCCATACTGGGCATGGAGCCTACTTTAAGGAAAAAAAAAAAAAAAGAATTGCTCTAACAATAGCACCACCACAATTTCTTTACTTGTCTTTCATCCTTAGACTATATCCCACTCAGTGTTTATAATCAAAATACTTTGTTCAAAATCACTTGGATTAATTATTTTTCTTTTGTACTCTTTGTGTAGTTATGCTATCTATTTGACATACAGTTAAGTTTGTCTCTGTTTATATTCAGTTACAGGGTTTCTCCCATTTTTGTTGATTTTACTTTATTTTTTTGAATATATAAAACATGGTTCCGACTTTTGAACCATGTTAAAGTGAAAAAATATACTTGAAGTCTCATCCCCTTCTCCAGCCCTTCTCTCTATTCCATTTCCACATATTCTTGTAATTAACCAATTTCATTACTTTCATATTCTTTCTATATTTCTTTTTGCAAATAAACTTTCTTATTTTTTCTTCCTTCTTGCACAAATGATAACCTACTATACACTCTTTTGTATCTTAATTTTTTTTACTTAATATATTCTGAAATTAGATCAAATCCATTCAGATCTTTTTCATTTTTTCCAACTGTAGAATATTCCATTATTACCATATCAATGAGTCTCCTAATGTAGGCATTAGGTTGTTTCCACTATTGTGTTATTATAAGTAGTGTTGTCATGAACAATCATGTGCATATGTCTTTTTCATGTTGTTGGAGGTATAGCTTAGTTTAAGTTCCCAGAACTGGGATTTCTGGGTCAAAGGGTAAATACACATAGTTTTGTTAGAGATTGTCAAATTTCCCTTCATAAGGATTGTACCATTTTCACATTCACATCAGCAATATAAGTGAAAATGTCTTCTTCCCCAATAGTTCGACAGTGAAGTATATAATCAAGCTTTAGAATGTTTGCTAAGGTCACAGGTGAAAATGGTATTTTAATTTTAATTTCTCTGGTTAACAAACGAAGTTGAGTATCTTTTCATATTTTTATTTATTTTATTTTTTAAAGATTTTATTTATTTGTCAGAGAGAGAGAGAGAGAGAGAGAGAGCACATAAGCAGGGGGAGAGAAGGCAGAGGGAGAAGCAGGTTCCCCACTGAGCAAGGAATCCCAAGACCCTGGAATCATGACCTGTTTCATCTTTTTAAAGATCATGTGGTCTCAGGTTCAAAAAAACAATGGAAAAGGATAAGTCCCAGTGAGCTAACACTTTTTAAGATTCTGCAACGTGTGTGATAATGTCCCATTATGGGGCACCTGGGTAGCTCACTCAGTTAAATTCCCACTCTCGATTTCAGCTCAGACCATGAGCTCAAGATCCCGAGATCAAGCCCAGCCTGGGGCTCTGCTATGTGTGTGGAACCTGCTTAAGATTCTCCCTCCTTCTCTCTCGGCCCCACCCCACCCCTGCTTGCTTGCACACATGCATGCTTGTGCTCTCTCTTTCAATAAATTAATTACTTAAATACAATAAATAAATAAAATAAAGTACTATTTGATAATGTCCCATTGGCCAAAGTAATTCATATGGCCATTCCCAGATTTAGGCGGGGAGAAATAGACTTTTCCTCTTGCTGGAAACAGCAGCAAGTTTATATTGCAAAGTGACGTGCATTCAAGGATAACAGGAATTTGTGGCCATTTTGCAATCTACTTCACTTATCTTCATTGCTCTTTTCTTCAGGGTTTTTAATAGCTAGTTTTGCATGTTTATTTTTCCAAATGAACTCTAGATTCAACTTGGCTAGCTTTAGAAAAAAAATCCATTGGCATTTTTATCGAAATTGCCTTAAATTTGTAAAACGGAACTAAGCTTATTCATAAGCACTTAATTTTTTTCATTATTATGTTTTTTCCCCCTCTTCCACTATACTTCTAACTTGGCCAGCTCATATGTTGATATATACAAAGGCTTTTACTTTTTGTATATTAATTTTATACTTTCTATCTTGCTAAATTATTGGACTGTCGAATTAGTTTTATCATTAATTCTCTAGAGCAAGTATACACCTGTATCATCAACAGTAGAGATAGTTTTCCCTCTCTTCCAATTCTTCTACCTTTATTTATTTTTTCCTGATTGCACTGACTAATATTTCAGTACAGTGTTAAATAGCAATGGTGATAGTGGTTATTCTCACCTTGTTTCTGACCTTAGTAAGAGGCCAGTGTTTCCCTATTCAGTTGGATGTGGCCTTTGGGAAACATACATACATACATACATAAGAATATATATACATATATGTGTTTGTGTGTGTTCACATTAATGAAATATCCATAAATTTCTATTTTCTTGAGTATTTCTTTTTATCAGGAAAGGAAAGAATGTTAAAGTTTGTTGAAAGTCTTTTCAACATTTATGGAAATAATCATATTTTCCCCTAGATTTATTATTATTTTGAATTATATTAATAGACTTGCTAATATTGAGCCATCCGTGCTTTCCTGGAATAAAATCAAGTTGGTCATGGTGTATTTTGTCTTTATATACCAATGACCCTAGAACAACATGAATTTGAATCACGTGGGTCCACTTATTAAAATTTCTTTAGATATACTTTTGGAAAATTTTTTGGAGATTTGCAACAATTTGAAAAAACTCACAAACCACACAGCCTAGAAACATCAAAAACATTAAGAAAAAGTTAGGAATGTCATGAATGCATTAATTATATGATTATATATCTATAATAATGATTATAGATATATAATTATAGATATATAATTATATAGATACTAGTTTATCATTTAATACCATTAAAATAGATATAAATCTATTGTAAACAGTTAAAAATTATCAAAACTTACAAACCACACGTTATCTTTTTGCTCTTGATGTCTGTTATTTGTAAAACCTACACCATCTGCAGTGTTTGTATCCTATAAGACAATATTGACGTAGGTACTGCCAGAGGATTCATCTTGTAAACAGATGATGTTAACTTATGGTATTGATAAACATGGTACAGTACTTTAAACTTATTTTCCCTCCTTAACACTTCCTTTTTTTAAATTATTTTTTAAGATTTTATTTTATTTTATTTTTATTTGATACAGAGAGAGAGAGAAAGCACAAGCAGGGAGTAGGGGGAGAGGGAGAGGGAGAAGCAGCCTCCCCACTGAGCAGGGAGTCTGATGCAGAACTCGATCCCAGGACCCTGGGATCATGACCTGAGCCAAAGCAGACACTTAACTGACTGAGCCACCCAGGCACCCCTTAACATTTGCTTTTCTCGAGCTTACTTTATTATAAAAATACAGTATAGAATACATATAAAATATGTTAGTCGACTATATTTTTGGTAAGGCTTCTCTTCAACAGTAGGCTATTAGCAATAAATTTGGGGGGGGGAATCAAATGTGATACATAGATTTCTGTCTGTGTGGAGGGTCCTTTTCCCAACCTGCACATTGCTCACGGGTCAACTGTACTGCTGGATTTAGTGTGCTAACGTTTGTGTAGGATCTTTTTCTTATGTGTTCATGAGTGTAATTGAAGTGTCATTTCTTTTCCCCCTCTCCCTTTGTTGATTTTGATTCCAGTGTTATACATTCTCATAAAATAGTTTAGGAGTGTTCCTATTTTTCTGTCTTGAATAGATTTTAATATGAATGGAATGAGGGGCACCTGGGTGGCATAATTTGTAGATCATGTGACTCTTGATCTCAAGGTTGTGAGTTTGACCCCATGTTGAGGGTAGAGTTTACTTAAAAATTTTATTTTATACACACACACACACACACACACACACACACACACACACACTTCTGTGGAATTTTTTTCTTGGTGGTAGAATTCACCATTAAGGCCATCTGGGCCTTAATATTACAAAAAGTATTATTTTTTGCTTGATTTTTGACTACCGACTCAATTTTTTAATGGTTATAGAATTCATATCTTTTATTTCTTATAAATATATGTTTTGGAAAGTTTTGATTTTCTAGGATTGTGTCCATTTCACGTAAATTTTCAAGTTTTTTTGCATGAATTGTTAGAGGATTTCTGTTGTTATCTCTTTGGTATCTGTAGCTTCGGTAGTCATGCACCCTTTTTGTTTCTAATACTGGTTATTTGCGACTTCTTCGTTTTTCTTTGACTCATCTTGTCAGAGGTTTGTCTGCCCTTATTTGTTTTTTCTAAGAACTAATTCTTGGCTTTGTTGATCTTCTGTGTCATAGTTGCCTATTGCTACGGAGCAAATTACCATAAATCTTATTGATGAATGGCAACCATTTTATTTGCTCACAGTTCAGTGGATCTGCAATTTGGGAAGACCTCAGCTGGGATGTCTTGTCCTTGTTCCATATGGTATTGTGTGGGATTGACATGGAGGATCTAAAATGACATGTCTGGGGACTTGGTACTGGAATGTCCTTGTGCTTCCCCCCCAATGGCCTTCCTATAAGGACAGCTGGGCTTCTGTACCTGGTGACTCAGGGCCCCAGATGAGCAAAAATAGAAGCCACAGGGCCTCTTAATGCCTAGGCTCAACAGTCATTGTCGCTGCTTCTATTGGTCAGTGTAAGTTTCAGGGTCAGCCTAGATACAAAGGGAAGGAAATAGACTTCACCTCTTGGGGGTGGAGAAGTGGCAAAAGTCACATTGCCAAGGGGCATGCAAGATGGGAGGAAATGTTATGGCCATCTTTGGAAAAATATACCACAGTCTAATTTGTATGTTTCCTATTTCATTAATTTCTGTGAATTAATCTTGCTTGGCTTTTATAGTTTGAGTCTATGGCCTGATATCTTTTAAAAATCTTAAAAATTCTCAGCCAGTATCTCTTGAAATACTGCTTCTACTCCATTATTTCTGTCTTCTGTAATGTCGATTAAATGTTTGTTTGGTTTTCTCTACATATCATGTCTCCTAGCCTCTCATCCAACTGTACCATCTTTTTTTCTTTCTATACTGCATCCTAAGTAATTTGTTCTGACACACGCCCTAATTTATTCCTCCTCTCAGTTGTGTCCAATTTGCTGTTAAGCCCGATCTTCGAAGATTTTGAAAACGGACTTTATTTTTCCAAATTTAATTTACAATTAGTTCTGTACCGAATTTATAGTGTTATTTTTAAAAATAATTTTGCATTCCCATAAATATCAATGTTTCTTTTTTTTTAATAGTAGTTTTATAATTTTGGTCTGATAATTTCAGTATCCAAAGTCTTAGATCTGTTTCTGCTCTTTTTTTTTTTTCCTAATTTTTACTCCTGGACACCTTGTTTCTTTCTGTGTTTAGTTATTTTTTATTGTGTGCTGCTCAGACTTCCTCAGAACCTATATAAATGTCATTCTGGTGGGCATTGGAGACATTGACATTTGAGGATCACTTCAAACTAAACTCACAGTGTGAGGTTCCCTAGAAGAGCCAGCCAAGTCCCACAGTAACCACTGTTCACGTGTACAGCTTCCCTGTAAGAGGAATATACTGTCATCCTCATTTTACAGATGAGACAACTGAGACTCAGACATTAAGTAACTTCCCCAAGGTCATCTAGCTGTAAGTACAGGAGCCAGAATTCAGTCCTGAGCTCAAGTCCTAAGCCGGGGCTTCTCCCCAACATCCTGCATTACAGGCCAGCCCAAGGGAGGGAAGAATCACAGTTCGGCTTTTGTTTAAGCTTTGAATGGGCTCAACAACCAACACACATGGAAACAGGTTCCTGTTGTGAAAGTTTGGGTCTGTAAAACAGAAACAGCATTATCTCAAAAGTGCAGTTGGCAAGAAATCCCTGTGGCTAATAAAGCACAATTTTTGCTAGAATTTCATTTTCCTGGAATGGGTCAGCAGTTCCTGGGGAGAATGTCAGGCTGGGGAGTGAAAACTTGTAGCAGCGCGCCCGGCTAAGGGGTTTTCTCGGGGGTGGGGGGGGGCGGCTCAGGAGTCCTACTCTCCTGGGATGTCATCTGTACCTTGTAGATTTTTAGGACTTCGTTGTCAATCATCCTTTTCATCAAGTTGCATTCTTGCTACTGTCAGTGAAGAGTCGGAGCACCCTTCTAAGGACCTGAGCTGAGCTGAGCTGAGCCTGGCTGGTAGATGATAAACCAAAGGAAAGAACCCTCTGGAGACAGAGAGAACTGATTTGCATAAAATCCCCGGAGAAGAATTAAGTACCAAAATAGGTGAAGTCGCTGTAATAGAAGCAACAGGCTTCAGAAAATGGAGAGGTGAACGTGGGCTGGGGAAGTTTCCCGTGGGAGGGAAACTCGGTGCAGCTCTGAGGGCTGCGTGGGATCAAGATAAACACGGTCGGGGGGAGGGGGAGCAAGTCGGAGAGCAGCGTCCTCAGAGGGAGAGTCAGGGTTCAGCGTGCCTAGTGCAGGGAGGAGGGAGCAGGGCAGGTCGGTGAGGGGGGAGGATTTTGAAATCCGAGAATGATGGAGATTATCCTAGTGTCTTTTGGCTTAAAGAGACTTCTGAAAGGATTATTCCCAACCTCTCTCTCTCTCTCTCTCTCTCTCTTTTTAACATTAACCAAAACGGAACCCTTAGGCCAGGTTAAGTGACCCGTCCAAGGTCACACAGCAAGCCTAGAATTTGGATTCGCTATCGTGGGAAGTGGGGAGCTAGTTAAGGTTCTTCTGCAGGGGGGTGGCCTAAAGCAAGTGGTATTTCAGGCAATATGAGTCTGCCAGCTCCAGACATAAAAGGCCATGCATGGACAGAGGCGGCACCTTGGTGAATTCGTGTGCCTGGCTCCAAGAAAGAGGCCCACCAGGGAGTTTGCTTGGCTCTGGGGAGGTCAAGTGCTTTTCTCTTCCCTTGGGCAACCATCTCCTCCTGTGTTCTTGCATCTCAGTGAGAACAGTGCTCCTCAGGCCACACTCTCTTCTTCGCACCAGAATTTCCCAGTTGTCTCTGGGAGGAGACCTTCCAGAATGGGGGTGGGGTAGGGGACCATGAGGCCCCCACACAGCTCCCTGAGACTCCCTTCCTGTTGGAGCTCACTAATGACTGCTACCTTGGCTGCTAGCTTTGAGGGTCCCTGGTCCCCTTTAAAGCTCTCGCTGGGGTTGCTGGAGCTGGGAGTGATCATGGAGGTGATTGGTGTGGGCAGAGGAGCCCGGGCTCTGGCTGCTGAGGGGCCACTTGTTCACCTTCAGTGTGGGACCCTCTTCTTTGGGTTGTCCTTCCTGGTTGGGGGCCTGCCTCCACTGTTCCCCAGAGGAAGCCGAGGAAAACACAACCTACAAGCCAAGCATTCCTCATCTGAGGTCATTAAATGAGCCGGGGGAAAAACCTCAAGTCAGCTGTGAGTACGCTCTCTCCTGTTAGAACTGCTCCCTAGAGCCTTCTTCCCTCTCCTGCTGCTCAGGGTGTGTGATGTTGAATACTGGGTGGGCCTCGGGAGATGGAGCCAGGAGGGTTCACTGGCCTCTGCCTGGAATGGACTCTGTCCTGGGTGGTGGTGGTGTCTCCCAAGGGTCATCAGCTCAGGACAGGGAGTATTTAGAGAATGTTGGCTTGGGACTTTCCAGATGATCTCTAATGTGTTTTGTACAATCGTCAGACTAGAGGATGTGTCTACCCAGAGGTTGTGACAGCATTAATCCTATACCATTCTTTGGCCCCCTCATGATAAACTGAGATTGACTGATGAGTTTGGGCAGCTAAAAAAGAACTGGTCTTACAGACAGGACAGAAGAATACGTTTCCATATATTGGGAACTCAGGCTACAGAACAACACACACAGTAAGCCTTTTTTAGAGCCACTTTTATTTTTTTAAGATTTTACTTATTTGAAATTGAGAGAATGAGAGGGGGGAGGGTCAGAGGGAGAAGCAGACTCCCCGATGAGCAGAGAGCCTGATATGGGACTTGATCCTGGGATTCCCAGATCGTGAGCTGAGCTAAAGGCAGTCACTTAACCAACTGAGCCACCCAGGTGCCCTTTTTAGAGCCTTCTTTCAAAAAGACTTTAGTCCCAAGGAAAGCCTATCAGTCCAGGTTAGGGAAAAATCATGCCACATCATGGCCTTTTGAGTAACTTTCTAAGTGATCTTGGCCAAGTTTGCCAACCTCTCTGGGTCTTAGTTTCCTGAGATATTAAGTACGAAGATGTCAGAGACCTGCCCACCTTGGCCCTTCTAAGACAGACATTCGGAAGTCAGTCTCTGAAAGAGTCTCTGGTCCTCCACGTCACCTTCCACAGATTATGGCATGGGACCACCAAAGCACCACACTGAGGGAAGGACGCTGACATCCTGTGACCCTCAGAGCACAGGAAATTCTGATGTTGGAGCAGCAGCCAAGCATGACCCGAGGTTTTGAGCCCCATACCTCCAGGTGGTCACGTGGGGTGCTGGCTGACAGGAGACCACGCCATTCCACAGGCCCTCTGGTGTGAGTGGGAATGAGGTGCTGCACGCGGTGACAGACATGGCCCAGAAGAGCTGCTTACAGTCCACACAGTATGGGGGACAAACGCTGGCTGACTTAGGTCCCCAGGACAGCTCACTGCTCGGTGGGTGGAGGGCAGTGCTAGCCCAAGGCCTGCGCACCCTCCTTGCCAGTGTGGTCTCTGTGAGCTGGTAGAAGTCATCTAGCCTCTCTGGGCCTGTAAAAATGTTAACAAGATTATAAATTCTGCCACTACTTACCCTTTAGGGGTGCTGTGAGGACATTACACTTTTCAGAGAGCCCGAGAATTTCATGTACACTAAAGAGCGGCCTTAATTCCGTAAGTATTGGCCTTGAAAGTCCTCCCCAGCTGCCCAGGGCACATGCCGTCCTTTCATCCAGGGAGACAAGTCGCCCTCTCCTATTCACACGGCAGTTTCTGCTCTTTGATCCTTAAGACAAGCTCAAGAAGAAGGCCAGGAAACTAATTGTATCCCCATTTTATCAGTGAGGAAGTTGAGGTTCAGAGAGATTAATTCTTGATCGAGGTCACAAAATGGCTGACTTTCCTCAAGGCAGGGATGGGGTTGGAAAATGGTGCTCCAGACACAGTATGAGTGGAAAAACATGAAGGAACTCTATCAATAAAGAGAGCATAAGCTGTTTCACTTTTGCTTTTGAAATCACCCTGCTTACCCCTGGCCAGCTGTTGGGCTAACACACTTTGGGTTTCCCCAAAGACTTGGGGCTCTCAACCTCAAAGGCGCATCACTCAAAGGACCTTTAAAAACTGCTGGTGCCCAGGATACCAGGCCCCACCCCAGGCCCATCAAATCTGAGTGTTTGTCTTGGAGGGGCGGGGGGGCAGGCTAGGCAGCAGGTGTTGGGTTGAGAACCTCTGCTTCAGAAGGTGCTTCCCTAAGGAGACTCATGCTCGACCTTACCTAGCCAGCTCTGATGCTCCAATGGCTCTTTGTTGGTTCCAGAACCCCAGGGGTCACCGCTCTTCCTACTTGGATGACTAATTTCAGCCGAACCTGTGTGTGCACAGATGTCTTTCTCTTTCATTCCCATCAGGGTGGAAAAGTACATGGTTTTTTCCCTTCCTGACTTTATTGAGATGGGAGTTTTTCAGGGAGCTCAAAGCCCTTTGTAGATCCATGAGCTTGAGGCTAAGACAACCTTCCAAATGAGGAAAAATCCATGGGGTTCCATCATGCCACAAGATGTTTGATCATTTCTTCCACAATACCTCCAGGTGCTGTGGGAATGGGTAAGAATTTTTCTCCCCGTTTAGCTGGTGGTAAGTAGAGGACTGGAGTGAGGGCCAAGGCACTCCAGGGTCCGTGGGGACAGCACACAGGGGCCCTGAGTTTCCACCTGGGTCTTCTGGTCTGAATACTTAGTGTTTAGATTCCAGACACCCTTAACCCCCTGCAGTTACCGTGGATGATTGATTCCGATCAGCAAGTTAAAACATGAACTCTGTAATTCTACGAGGAAATGCCAGAATGTTGAGGTTGGAAGGGTCTGGAAAAATGGTCTGTGCTAACCATCTCTCTCATACAGAAATGATAATACTCACAACTACCACTTTTTGGACCTTTACCAGCGTCAGATACCGTGACTTATGTTTGCACGCATTTAATCCTTCCAGCAGCCCCACAAGGCACGTAGTATCAAACCTCATCTTTAAGTGAGGAAACAGAGGCATGGACAGACAGACTGGACCAGGGGTGACCAAGCTTCTAAAGTCCACCTGGTGTGTGTGCCACCTGCCTGCCCTGATCCCTCACCTCTGCCTGGACCAGTGCCCCGAGTGGCCCATTCTTGTTCCAGAAACTCTGGCTATTCTACCAAGGATGACCTGTCTCCACAGGTCCACTCCTGCCTCGGAGGTCACATGGAACAAGGCCAGCCCCCTTTCAGAAGCTGAAGGAAGGTCTCCTACACCCCGCTTCAGCTTTTCTTCTCTGGTCTTGATTACATATTTTTATGGCCTCAGTTCCACCCCGCCCAACATGAGCTTGCTGATTATACGTGTTTTTGTGGTTATTGTGGCATTTACAATCACAACACGCGTCCTTGACTTATTCAAATCTAATTAAATGAGTACTTGCATCATTTCCCACATAAAGGAAAACCTGATCAGTGTGACTCCATTTACTCCATCCAAATCTGCCCACACAGCAAGATGTTACATATGTTTTAAACTCCACACTACATTATTTTTATTGGGGGCGGCAAGTTTTTTTCTATAAATGGCCAAATGGTAAATAGTTTAGGGTTTGTGGCTCATGCATGGTCTCTGCCATGTATTCTTTGTTTTTTTAACTTTTAAAAATGTAGAAACCATTCTTCTCTAGAGAGCCATACAAAAACAGGCTGTAGGCGGATTTGACCCATGGGCCATACTGGCTTCCATTTCTTACGGTCAATATTATTTTGGATTATCTACATATTCACTCTCTCTGTACTTCATTCCTTCTTACACTGCTATGCTTCTATCTGAGATCATTTTCCTTGTAACATTGGAATGTGTCATTCCACCATCTTCTGGCCTCCATTGTTTCTGATAAGTTGACTGTGAGTCAGTCATATGATGTTGGTCTCCCGTATGTGATTTTCTTCTGCTATTCTTGAAATTTTTTCCTTGGCTTTAGAACTACACCTAGACACATCAATTATTACAGTTAAAGTATCTAGGTAGAATTCTCTTTATGTTTTTCTGACTTAAAGGTTTTTTTTGTTGTTGTTTTTTATTTTCAGCTTCTTTGATCTGTGGCTCAATATTTTTCTTCAAATGTGAGAAGTTTTCAGCCATAATCTCTTCAAATCCCTTTCTGCCTCTTTCTCTGCTTCTTCTGGGACTCATTACCTATATGTTTATGTGTTTGGCGGTAGCCACAGATCTCTGAGGCTCTTTTTATTTTTCTTCAATCTTTTTTTCTGTACTTTTCAGAAATGTACCTTCTATTGATCTATTGATCTGTCTTGAAGTTTACAAATTCTTTTTTCCTGCCATCTCAAGTCTGTGGCTGAGCTAATCCAGTAAATCTTTCAGTATTGTATTTTTCAACTCTGGATTTCCTTTATTTTAATAACTTCTCTTTGTTGAGTCTTTAGTCTTTATTGTTTCTTTAATTTCTTGAACATATATACAATAGCTTCTTTGAAAACTTTGCTTGCAAGATCTAACATCTGGCCCCACTCAGAACTGATTTCCATTGACCACTTTTTTTTTTCCTGAGTACAAGACTCACTTTTCAGTTTCATGGCATGTCTAGTAATTTTTGGTTGCAATTGGGACATATTTAACAAAACGTCAAAAGTCTGGATTCTTTTGATTTTTCTGAGGTTGTTGGGTTTTTAGAAACTTGCCTAGACTTAAACTGTAGAATGGTCTCCTTCATAGGTGTAGCCACTGATGTTTTGATCAGGTTTTTAGTTCTTATTTTGATCTCTTTAACCTGGCATCCTAGTAGGCAGCCCTAGGTCTGCACACTTGAGTGATAAGTCACTGACTCAGACACAGGTCATGCTCAAACACCTGGGGTTTGTAAGGCTCTGTTTATGAGTCTGTGTGTAGGTTGGGGAAGGAACACAAAGATTTAATCATTTCTCAAGTCTCTCTTCACTTAGGGCTCTTTCAGGTCTTTCTAGCGCATATGCAAATTTCCAGCCAGCCAGGAGTAAGTCAAGAGCATATTTTGGCCTTTCTCATATCTTGAATTGCCACACTAAACGTCTAACTGGTTCACCCTCACTCTAACTGGGAACAAAACACCAGGCTAGCAGAGTTGTGGATGTTACCCATTTATTAGTCTACCTACCACTTTTCACTGTCTATTGTCTATTTTGTTTTCTTTTTTTAAATCTCTCTTGGTTTCTGTTTATTTGGTGTTGTTGTCTGGTAATTTTTTTTTACCTGAAAGCCAAAAATTAGAAATATAACTCCATGTTGTAGATGGTGCTATCTTCCTTTATAAGGGCAGGCAGGTAGGGGAAGATCGCTTTAATCTAACCAGGAATAAAAATGATTCAAAGCCAACTTCCATCTGTTTGGAGGATGGTCTATCTCAAGTTTATTTCTACTCCAAGGGTCTAGCTCTTTGAGGCACCAGCTGAAACCTGGGACATTTATTAGGCCCCTCTTCCTTGATGGGCATTAAATTTCAGTGTTTCCAACTAGCTCCACAGAGCTGCCCAAAGTTCTGTACTGCATGTTAACCTCTTACCAGCTGATGTCTCTTGCCCAAGATTTGGCAAATGCTTCCAGGGTCAAACCAGCATCAAATGTTGGGCCCACCCTCTTAGCTTCCTTTCTCTTTGGCTTTTGACCTCTCAAGTTCTTGCTCCCTTTATGACTTCCAGTGGAGGGATGTGTATACACGTGTGTACACACACATGGAGTGTGGAAATGCATAATAGGATATCTGCAGAGGAAAAAATTAATGCCCAGAAGATTCCATAATGATTGCAGGAAAAGATGTAGGGATCCATCTATTGCTTTCAAAAACGGGCTCCTTTGAGTCCCTTTAAAATCTTTTAGATCTAGAGTTAGCAGATGGAAGCTCGCAATCCAGTTCTAGTTCTTGAAAGAAAAATTTTAACTTTGCTACTACAAAATGATGCTAATAATGACATCTTTCTCTCTGGGATATTTTGATAATGAAGAGCACTTTTCATCAAAATGAACATATTTCAGTATATATTTGTGCAGGCACCAGGCTAGATTTTTCTGCTTATATTATTTGATTTAAAGGTTTTTTTTGTTTTTTGTGGTTTTTTAGAAATTATAGAGTGCTAAGTGTATTCATAGTCATAAAAATCTTTATTTTTAAATTTTTTTAAAATTTTATTTTTATTTATTTTTTTTATTAACATATAATGTATTATTTGTTTCAGGGGTACAGGTCATAAAAATCTTTTTTAAAGGAAAGTAGTTTTTATGGAAGGGGACCCAAGGCTTTCTTTGGGGAGAGATTTTTGTGCATCTCAGGCTTGGAGCCTGGAGGACTGTGAGATGTACAGAATAGGGCATTTCTCAAAGACCAGGGGATAGTTGACTTCCAGCGCTAGTGTTCCTTTACCTGACAATCTGCAGGTAGGTCCCTGGCTCCCATCTGGGGTTCCTGGGGCTACAGGCTTTTGCTGATCACCAGAGATGCCATTTTCCTGTTTAACCTTGGTGTTCTCTTTACAGTAAGCAGTACAGATCAGGCATTGGTTGGCAAATAATGGCCGATGGGCTGAATCCAACCTTATGCCTGTTTTTGTATGACCTGTGAGCTAAGAATGGATTTTACATTTTTAGATTCTTTTTTTTTTAATGTGGATGTCCACTTATTCCAACACCATTTGTTGAAAAGACTATCTTTTCTGTATTGTACTGTCTTTGCTTCTTTGTTAAAGATCAGTTGACTTTATTTACATGGGTCTATTTCTGGACTCTATTCTGGCCCATGGATTTATTTGTCTGTTCTTCTGCCAATATCACATTGTAGCCTTATAGTAGATCTTGAGGTTGGATCGTGTTGGTTCTCTGACATTTTTCTCCTTTGATATTCTGTTGGCTATTCTGGGTCGTTTTTTGCTTTTCATATAAACTTTAAAATCAGTTCATTGAGGGGTGCCTGGATGGCTCAGTCAGTTAAGCTTCTGCCTTAGTCTCAGGTCATGATCCTGGAGTCCTGGGATGGGGTCCCACATCGGGCTCCCTGCTTAGCAGGGAACCTCCTTTTCCCTCTGCCTGCCGTTCCCCCTGCTTGACTTCACATTCTCTCTCTCTGACAAATAAATACAATCTTTAAAAAAAAAATCAGTTCACTGATACCCACAAAGGTTTTTAAAAATGTAAATGGTTGGGAAAAAGAAAGGTATTTCATGACATATGAAAATTATATGAAATTCCAATTTCAGTCTCCATGAAGTCAGTTTGTTTATATCTTGTCTGTGGCTGCTTTTGCACTACTCCAGAGCCAAGCAGGGACAGACAGTATGGTCTGCAAAACCTGAAATACAGACTGTGTGGCCCATTACAGAAAATGTTTGCCGATCCCTGATCTGGATCTTAGGCTGTGACTTAGACTTAGCTTGTTGGCCCTGAGTACAGCCTACACAGCCAGGCTGCCCATTTTCATTCAAATCCTGCTCTCACCATTACTAACTATGTCACTTTTAAAATGTCACTTAATCTTTCTGAGCCTGTTTTATCTACAAAGTAGAGATCATGGCGTTTATCTCCTAGAGCTGTTGTAGGGATTAAATGAATTATTTCATGTAAGGGTTTAGAATGCCTGGCACCTGGAAGCTGCATATAAGTGTTAGCTGTCATATACATGTTTAGCCTAGCTTGAAAAATATATTACAACAATAGTCTCACCTCTCTGCCCTGATAATTCATCAACCTCACTACTCCCAGAATAATGATCATCTCAAAATACATGTTAACACTCATCTTTTTTAATAGCAGCCTGACTCCCTGTTGCTCACAGAGGAGCCTGGCCTTTGCAGCTCCACAGCCCGGCTGCCCTCCTCTACCCTTTTCTACCTGCCCTCCACTCCCCTTCCCTCCCTTCCCAAACCCACCCCAGCCTTTGCTAGCACTCCCTGCTTATCCACAACTCTGTGCCTTCCCATCATGTGGCTCTTGCTGCCCAGAAAGCCTTCTTCTGGGAATTTAAAATTTGCCACTGAGATCTGGGGGCAAGTTGTAGCAATCAATCCCTCTAGGAGCTCCAACATGGAAATCAGTGCCTGATCTCACAGCAGGCAGGCAATGAAATACACTCTTGCTTCTTGTGAAACTCCAGATAAATTCTTTTCAGGGTCAAAAAGGAAAGCTGCAGAAGAAGGTGGAGATAGAAAAGAAATCAAGCCCTCTCCCCCAAGTCAGCCTCCCCACCTTTGGCACTAATGCCATTCGGGAATTCTCACGAGGTATATACCCTAACAAAGAGTGTGCACCCTGGGCAGAGAACTGGGTGGGGAGAAGTCTGAGGTCACCAGGGACCGGGATGTCCGATTACATATCAGTATCATAAACGTATCACAAAGCTATTAAACAGTCAAGATGGCATAGCGACATGAAAAATACTCACGATATAATATTAAGGGGAGCTTGCATCCACATTGATTACAACTAAATGGACAGTGTGCCCATTCCGGAGCCTGATGATAGACCCAAGAGTGTGAACAAATCCCTTTTGGTTATTGGGGTAGTGGCTCTGTGGGTGAATTGTTGTTCCTTTACTTAGAGTGCTGTTAATTGTATTACACTGGTTTTTTTGTGTATTTAAGATGTTTGATGGGAAAATTTATTGGCTTAGACACTTAAGATGAGTCTTTTATCATATGTAAATTATATCTTTAAAAAGTAAAGAAAATGCAAATATTTTTAAAAGACTGGCCCAAAGTAAGGTGGGATGAGCATAGTGTCTTTGCAGTTTCTCTACCTGCCTTTCTCTTCCTCTCCACCTCACCCTCAGCAAGACCCCTCGAGACAGCTCCTGTCCAGCCATCATGTACAGTCACAGCCCCTGGGAACCCCACAATTAGCTCTTAAATTCACAAAAGCCTTCAGACAATTCCAGAAGGTCATTTGCCTTCCCTGCTTTGTCCCGGATCCCCAAACAACAGCATGTGTTTGTCCAACATTATCTTCCTCGAGAGTTCTGCCCTTTGCTAAGGAACCAGTAAAGGTATCTGTAATAACATGCTAGATAATAACGTGATACAGGGTTATTACTGACCCCTCCCAGATAACACTTTTGCTTTCATCCTGTGGGGGTTCTCCCTTCCTAGGCTGCATTAATGGAAGCACGTATCCCAGACAAAGGAGGTGATAGTAGGAGGAATGAATTGAGTGAATGTTGGACTTTCTGAACACAAGGGACTTTACTGAGCTGGGCACATAGGTAGGGCTAAGGCGAAGGGCGGGAAAGCTGCAAATCTGGGTGGGTACTAATTCCAGCTAAATAATCTGAGCTATATTTGGTTTCTTTTAGGACCCACCCAGGCCCACACCTCTCCTGGAGAGAACCCATTGGAAGAGCAAGGATCACCAGAGGTGAGGGCTTTGTCCTGATGGAAGGAGTAGGGGGAGTGGGGTTCCTTTCTAATGGGTAAATCCCATTCCTTTTTTTTTTTTTTTAAGATATTTATTTATTTATTTATTTGAGAGAGAGAGATTACAAGTAGGCAGAGAGGCAGGCAGAGAGAGGAGGAAGCAGGCTCCCTGTTGAGCAGAGAGCCCGATGCGGGCCTCGATCCCAGGACCCTGAGATCATGACCTGAGCCGAAGGCAGAGGCCTTAACCCACTGAGCCATCCGGGCGCCCTGGTAAATCCCGTTCTTGGTGCAAATTGGCAGGCCCCTCCCTGAAGCCTGGAGGGAACGGGCTGGATGAGCAACTTCCCTCAGGGACCGTCGGGCGGCCTGGCACAGCAGAGGTGGCACAACTGTATCTCTTGGAATTTGGGGCCCATCTGCAGACTAAGCTGGTGGTTCCTAGAAATGTCCAGAAAGAGTTATAAATGGGCTTGTTATCTCTATGAACTTTGAAGCAGATGCCATGAATTATCTGAAGGCATCTGGGTGAGGTCTTCCCAGAACATCCACAAGATAAGAGTTGAGAATAAATTCTTTATCTCTTACCGAAATTAGTAATTCAAGAGAAATTAACTTGTGTCTTGTGACAGCGAGATGTGGTCAAGAACCTTATTTACTGCCTGTTTTTCTCTGTAGGAATATTTCCCCTTTCTTCTCTTGATTCTGGGGAGAAAGCATGATTTCCCTTCCCAAAGCCTTCCGTGTGATTCACAGAAGCAGAGGCTCTGGGCTTGCATGTCACCCCGTCCCTCCTCTGCTCTCAGCAGCTCCTCTGGGCTTAGGACACACCAGCCTGGTGGGGACTCGAGAGTTCCCAATATCCATTTTACCATTTTCAGCAGCATAACAAACAGACGTAATGCCTCCTGTACCTGCTTTTTGTGTAGATAATCAAATTAAAAGAAGGAAAGTAGAGAACATTAAAAACATATGAGAGCGAAGAATGGATTTTTTTAACTTTTTAGTCTATAGATACTGGGTCTCTTAATTATTTTTTTTATTGTGGGCAAAAACACATAACATAAAATTTACTATTTTTACTGTTTCTGAGTATACAATTCAATGGCATTAAGACGATCCCATTGTTGTGCAACCGTCATCACTCTCTGTCTCCAGATCTTTTACATCGTCCCAAAAATTGATTTTTATTCTTTTTTTAATCATTCCTCCCTGCCCCCCACCTCACCCCAACCTTTCTGAGACATCCTTACCTGCCACTTGCTAAGATCATTGCCAATAGACACACATCCCATTTTACTGTGAACAGGGTACGGAGTTAGATGGACATGACCGTGGAGAATCACAGTTGCTTCTGGATTTTGAGCCTAGAGAGGACAAGTACGTGCTGAAAATACACTGAGCTTTCAGCACCTGCAATATTTCTCTACAGGGCAGTTGATGTTTCTGACATTTGGTTTCATTTGCAGACCCTGAAGAATTTTCCATTCCCATGCAACTCAGAGAAGTCAGCATCCAACGTGTCTCCTGAGTCAGGTAAGTGACCCTGAGCCATCAGCTTGGAAGGCTGGCCTCTTCTCTCTGGCGTGGCCAGCAGAATCTCCCACCGACTCCTCTTGCATCTTTCGGCCATTCAGGCCTCTTCTCCAGCCCCCGTCCTTCACACCTCCCCTCCCCCCTCAGCCGTTTCTGTTGATGGCCACCAGAGATCAAACCAACATGGCAGCACAGGTGAGGGGGACCCCTGGGAGCTCACCTCCGGGGGTGCGGACGGTGCCGCAGGAGCTGTGGGTTGGAGCTTGGTCCTTCAGCTCCCCTCCTGGATGTAAACTGCAGTGGCTGCCCTAGACATTTTTCTCCTATGATGTGCTAGCTTTGCCTTACACCTGGATGGTAGAGTGTCGCTCTAGAGCCAGCTGTCTTCTCCAGCTTTATCCTGTCAAATGGCCTCATTACAGCCTAGGCTTAGTGGCTTTGCTTATGTTTGCATATCTAGTTAGCACGCTATTCTTACTCTTCCATTATAGAAGGAATGTAGCTAGAAAAAGAAATCGATATACCTCTTAGGAAATGGTTTCTTTAGAAGATTTACTTTTAACGGCCCTGTAACATGATCAGGAGGTCCTGAAAGTGCTGGTGGCCGGAGAGGTCAGGGAGGCTTCCTGGTGTGCCATTTGCATCTAGCTTGAGTCCAGATCCCATGCTTACGGGTGTTCATAGACTTTGAGCGCTGTTCTCTGGCTCTCTTCAAGCTAACGTCATCCCTTTTGTACCCAGGTGGTTTTCATTTTAACTCGTGACCCTTTACTTAGTAATGGGGGCTCAGGAATGCAGAGCCAAGGGATAGAGGGAAGCAAGAGGCAGAAAGAAGGCCCAGCAGGAGGGGAAAGGAGGGCCATGAGCCACCTTCCCTGGGACACCTCTGGCTAGCAGAGAAGAGTGAGCCTCTTTCCAGCAGGGGTTCCGATGGGTCCCAGTGACCTTCTGGTCTTCAGCTTTCCGCCTCAGGCTGGGGAATGTGTCCGGAGGGGTCTGTCCCTCCCAGTTGGCATCTTTGGCTCATATCTTTGGGAAGGTAGATCTGACCTTCTTATGTGGGTTCTTGTCTTTGCAGTCCACTCTGTGAGACCTTCTGATGTTAAATTTGTGGCAGCCATCGGCAATGTGGAAACTGTGAGTATTTCAAGGAGACAGAGGTGGGAGTCAGGGTTTGGGACCGGGAGCCTCAGAATGAACGCCTGGTAGCCAGGCAGGATGTTTCATTTTAGGAGAAGGGAACATTGTCTGAGTTGAGGACATTCTAAAATCTAGAGGGTCTGTGTCCTTTTTTTTTTTTTTTTTGAATGAATGCTTCCCTTTACATTAGGATGAGGAAACTTTCAGAGGTTCTCATGAATAAATTAAATCAATTGATATATTAAGTCAAAGATCACACAGAATTTTAAAAGTCATTTCTTAAGCTTTATTGATAAGATAAAGAAAAAAACCTCCTCACCTGCTTGGTAAATTTTTTAAAAATCTACCCAGGCTTTGCTGATAGATTTTAAGTGGTCTATTTTATTTGGTCAGTTAAAGGAAGACAAAAGCAAGGAGAGAGGTGGAAAGAATGAGGAGAGAGGGATACGCAGAAAGAGAGGGTGTGGAGCGAAGGGGGTTGGAGAGCAGCGTGGAGCGCCGGCGTGATTCCCTAGTCAGCGGCTGGCCTCCCTCAGCCCTGCCCGGCCCGGTCGCAGGAAGGGTCCGCAGCCCTGCTGCCCCCAGGGCCAGCAGCCCCCGCTGAACAGAACACCCGTCAGGCCCGCGTTCTCCGCTCTGCCTCAGAGCCTCGCTGCTGCACCCCTGCACTGGAACGGAGACATCCCCACCCCACTCCCCCTGCCTGTCATCCCCCTCAGTGTCTTCCTCCCTCCCTCACCTTAGAGGCTCCTTCCCAGGGGCCCCTCCCCTCCCTGCTGCAGCCTGTCCTCCTGGCAACCTCCACCCCTCCCCCTGGGCACCCCCACCAGCCACCTCGGGCCACCTCGCTGCAAGCCCCCCCTCCTCCCAGGCATCGTGCCAGCCCTCCAGAAAGAACCAGACTTGACAGTAGCAAATAGACCAGAGGCCAGTGGGACTGGGCAGCAGGGCCTCCCGCCCTCGCCCACCTTCTCAGTGCTGGGCGTGACTGTCAGGGTGAGTTGATGGGAGTGAAGGCGAGGTCTCCTAGCAGCAGAGATGTGGAAGGGGAGGGAAAGGAGAAAAGAGGCTTCGCGTCATGGAGAGCTCCTGGCATTTGTTGACCCTTGCTGGAGACTAGAGCACGTTCCCGTCTGGGTCGGAAAATTCACGGAAGGGAGCGCACCGTGTCAGGCTTCTAAAGTTCCAGCCGTCTACACTCTACCATTGGTGACTTCCCTTCTTTGGTGGCAGCTCATAGGAACTCTCTCGAGCATGAATTATGCAGACCCCAGAGCTCCTGCCTGTCACTCCGCTCCCCTTTCTCCTCCTGTGCGCTGGCTGGCCTGGCACCCCATCCCAGATCGTTACCCCCACACGACAGGCACCCCAGCCTCTGGGGTAAAAACCCGAGAGCGCGGTTCCGAGGAGGCAGTCTTCCTCGGTTTCCGAGGAGGCACACACGATGGTGAACTTTGTCTGGTTTATAGAAAGTATCAGGCTGGGGAAAAATCCTGGAAAGCAGTGAATTTAGAAAGAAAAAAGTTCAGAATGCTGATGCTTTTTTTTTTTTTAAATACCTGGAGCTTTCTGTCACCAATCTTCCTTACCCGTGCCTATAGCACGTGTTTGTTGAATTGCTCCAGACAATCTTGCCCTCACTGAACATTAAAGATCAGATTTGCAAATGCTTGTAAAAATTATTTGCAAACTAACATACGTGATACGTGTTCAGTATAAGAAAAAATCAGAACATACGTATATAGAATAAAAAATTGAAGATTTCATTTGATTACCTATTCTGCCTCAATACATGCTCACACGCAAACACAAACACGCCCCAATATATATAGTGAGAATAACCAAAATAGGGTTATACTGCAGTACACCATCTGTGACTTGTTTTTGGTTTTGCTTTGTTCGCTTAACTAAGAGTTCAGACATGTTCCGTGCCGGAAGCTTATAATCCACTGAGTCAACTTCCTTGAAGACAGGGTTTGTGTCCTAATTAGGCTTGCATCTCAAGCGCCATCATGGATTCAGTCAAGGAAGAATATGGCTGCCACAGGCAAGATGGAGGCATAGGAGCTTCCTGGGTTTGTCCCAGCTTTTCCTTTCTGGGACTCCTCACTGGTCTCTTCCCCCCACTTGCCCACCTTGTTCCTCTTGTTCTCTCCCTTTCCTTCCCCTCAGCAGCCCCAACAAGCTTGTTGTGGGCAAGAGCTCTGCTATCATTCAGATCCCCTTTGGTTGGGCACAGGCTGCCCACTTTGCCTCAGCCCACGAGCTGCCTTCCCTCCTGACTTCACCTGCCTGCCATCCTGGTTTATGAGTCCTGACTAGCACTGTAGTGTGATTTTTGTTTAACTTGCTGCCTTTCCCTGGAAATGTTGCCTTTCAAACTCCTTATTGAGGAATAAAAGTCTCCATCCCACTTAGAGGATAGTTGTGGTCAGCCTACCCTCCCAAGAAGGCTCCAGAGGGGTGACCCAGTTTTATAGACTGGTTGTCATTCGAGCTGGAAGTAGCAACAGCAGTCTGGGTGTAGGTAGTGTGGGTACAACTGTCACCTGTCATCACCACACCTGGAGACACTGTCTTCAAGGAATTTTGAGAGAGAAAATTTGTGTCAGACCTTGGAAAGATACTACTACTGCCAATAGCTAATATTTACTGAGTACTTTCTATATGCTGGGCACAATTCCGAAGTTCCGCAGGACCCTGCAGAGGACACAATTCCCAGGTGACTTCCCAGGGTCCTGCCTCTGTCCTCCAGCCAGCGAACCTCCTCGGCAGACCGTGTCCTGTGTTGTCCAGCATTTTACCAAGAGGAAAATCGGAAACTTAGTTTGTTCGTTCAAAAAATATTGAGCCAACAAATACTTATCGAATACTCAGAATGTGTCAGGCGCTGTCCTCTGTCCAAGGAACACAGTCTGGAACAAAACAGACACAAACTCCTGCCCTCGTGGCACTTACGTTTGAGTCAGGGGAGACAAACAGGAAACAAAATTTCGGGTTAGAACGGTCACACAATAGAACGATCCCTTGTGTGTCCATGGAAAGCTTGGCAGGCGACATAGCCACATTTAAATCCAAGCGCTCCCGCCCCTGTCTTCTGTCCTGAAGAAAACATTCCCACCTTCGGTGGCTCTGAGTCCTGACCCACACGCCTTGGAGGAAGCTTGACATTCATGAGCAGATTCAGACTTTCTCTGGATCCATGGCTTCCTTCTGGTTGGTGGGAGGGGGAGTCTGACAGGCAGCTGGTGGCCCCCAAGGACAGGCTCGGCCGCCTTCCCTGGCTGGGTTGTTCACACCTCTTATCTTTTCCAGCTTCCAAACTCGGGGACCATCGACCTGGACGAGCAGAAATGGTAACTGCCCTGGCACCGCAGAGCCCTCGAGCCGAGAGGAGCCTTGCACAGGCTCTGCTCTCAGCTCTTGGCTTCACTGATGGGGAAACCCGAGAGTGGGGGAGGAGGTGTTTGCTCCAGGCGCCCCGAGAGCAGGTGGCCTCGTGAGGACAAGAGCCCAGCCTCCCACCTCCCAGTCCGACACTCCTATGCCCACAGATGCTCCTGGGTCCTCGGGTGACAAGGGAGGAAATGTGGGAAGGGTTGACTGCTTGGTTCTTGCTTCCCACCACCTGTCTCCTTGCTCTGCTCGGGGAGGAAGCAGGCACAGGAGGACCACCGTCTGTCTCCTATACTGGGGGCTGCGCCCCCTTCCAGCTTTGGACCCAACTAGAGGAGGGTCCAACAAAGCTGTCCCCCCCGCCCCGCCCATGTTGGTGGCTGCATAGCCATCTGCAGTGTGTCTCTAGCTCGGGGAGGGATAAATCCAGAACCAGAGCAAGGCTGAGCCGCGGCTCATTATGAATGAGACCGCACCGGTTGAGGGAAAAGTTGACAAGTGCTGTCTGATGCTTGCGTGTTTGCTTCTACCTGCAGGACTGACCAAAGGCCACAGCGGATGTGCATGGAAGTGGTGACAGGTGAGTCCTGTGGCTTCCGGGCCGGTTTCCAGATTGTCCCCATCCCTCCCAACACAGCCGCATTTTGGTTAGTGAAGAGGGTGTACCTTGGTGGCCACTTCCTCATGGAGCCTGAGGAGGAGTAGGGAGACATTCTGAGAAGACCAGTAAGGAGCCAGGGTAGGACAAGTCACATGCCCTAAAAGGTGGGGGGCATGAGAAATGTGTCCAAGGGTCTCTGAGTGATGAGAAGCCAGGAGGCATTAGGGTAAGGGACCCCAGGGGGACATCAGGGGCGGCAGAGCCCTGAAGCGCCTTCTCCCCCAGGACCCCAGGGCTGGGCTGCTAGCACTTCCTCAAGGGAAACTGCCCACCATTCTCGCTCCCCTCTCCCCACACCAAGAAGACCCAGGTCTCATTCTCAGTCCATTTCATTTCTCAATAACTCCTTTACTTGTAGAATAAATGCATCAATTGGGTTCAGGAAAATGAAAAGAAGAAAATAAAAATTAACTACTCAGAGATGATCGTTGTTAACATGTTGGCCTTTTTACATATGCATGTGCTTATGAATATGCAATCGGTGGCCTGGTTGTTTGCATTTACCCTCCGAGGTCCCTTACGACTTTATTAAGTCATTCAGAAGCCCCCAAGTCCCTCATGCCAGCTGAATTAGCCTCGTGGGACGTTAGTCGCCTCTGCTTGCTGCTCACCAGTCAAGAACAAGGAAACCACCTTTCACTTCCTAATTAGAGCGGGAAGCCTCCAGAGCTGACACCCCAGCGGGCACAATGACAAGGAAGGTAGATAGTGCCCTGTCAATCCAGCCAGTGAATTTCTCCAAGGGCCTGGGAATTATTAGGTTCTCTGCAAAGGACAGGGAGGAATAAGATATTTCCCGTCCTTTGAGCCACCACCCTCCAGCAGGGAAGGTTGAGGCCAGGTGTCCAGGCCTCCAGGATCTGATTGACAAGTGAAGGGATATTGGGGACCGAAATGGCAGGAGGGTCCCCTTGCAGAAGGTCAAAGCATTCCAAAAGAAGAGGCCTGCACTGACTTAATGACTGCCACAGCTCTGCCTCGGTTTGGGCCTATTTACCTTTATATGGTAGAAAAAAAGATGTAATGGTGTATTTGGGGGTTTGGGAAGACGGGATGTAGGTTCGACTCTGAAGCACAAATACAGCAACTGCTTTGCCTGATTTCTCAACCTGTCGCCACTGTTTGGTCCCTCCCCCCACGTGGTAACAAGTCCCCACTGCCCTTCGTTCGCCATAGAGTGACCAGGAGTCCCATAGGCCAGAGCTGTCGCGGAAGGCAGGGCGGCGAGGGCAGATTTTGCCCCCGAATGTCCCCAAAGGCAGAACTCTCCCGTGGCTGCTGGTGCATCCAGCCCCCCTACTGCACAGGGAAAGTGGGGAGGGGCGGAGTGCCGGCCCCGGGAGCTCAGCTGGGCGGCTCAGCCAGCCGAGGAGTAGCCGGTCTGCCAAGGGGAAGGAGCTCCAGGGACATCCAGGCCAGTGTCCTGCTCTGTCGGGCTCGGCCTCAAATTCATCTGGTTCAGCCCACCTGGCCTTCCATCCCCGAACCTCCGAGCTCTTCAAATCCAGCCACGTCCTCACCCACCATGGCCATTTTGCAGATGGGGAAACTGAGTCTCGGGGAGATACACAGACTCTCCCAAAGTTACACGATCCGTATGCAGCAGAGTCCCTTTGAACGCAGCTGCCCGCAGCCTGGGCCTTTCGTTCTGACCCCACTGGAAAGCAAGAGAGAGGCAGCAAGGACAGACGAGGCTCACAGCAGACCTAAAACCAAATGACAGGAAGATTTATGTGAAAAGCTCCACGGTCACATCTGATCACAAAGGAGCAACACAGTGCAAGGACTTCTACTCTGGAAAACTCTTTCGAAGACCTAGCACCAGGGATCGTGTCTGGTCATCCGCTCTCACAGACTCTCCCGGCGGGGAGGGAGGGAAAGCGTCCCCCATCCCGCAGCCGCCCCCTCGCATGCACACGCACACGCACACGCACACGCACACGCAGGTGCGCACACTGGCCCTGTTGGCGGCGGCGGCCCTGCGAGCTTCCTGTTTTCTCCCCACGTGTGGGGAGGGGCTCCTCCTTCAAGTTGTCGCGACTTCGAGAAGGAAGCTCGTTAGCGGGGGTCGAGGACGAAGCCCGAGTCGCTCGTGACCCAGGTGGCCGCGCGGGCGGCCCAAGCCCAGAGAGTGGTCTCCTGACTCCCTGCCCGGCTCTGCCCCCCGCGCCCCGTCTGCTGCCGCCCTGCGCCCGCACAGAGCCCGGGGCGCATCTGCACGGGGCCAACAGGGGAGGAGGATGGGGGGAGGCGCCCCCTTCCCATGACACTCTCCCTCCCGGCTCTGCCCTCGCCTCTCTCGGGAGCAAGGCACGACTTAACTGCTCCTGACAGCACTATTTTTAGCGGCCCTCTGGCTGTCAGCTCTGGGACGCGTGTTCCCTGGAGCTTTCCCGCCCTGCTGTCACTCTCAGGAGGAGGAAGGGGGGCCGGGAGGCAAGCCTCCCCGGGTCGCTGTCCCAGCACACTTCCCCTAACGAGTTGGTGGCGCACGACAGTGAGAGCCTTGGTGTTTGAAAGCTCTGGTTCAACTCCCAGCCGCTTCCATTTCCGTGAGGCCTTGAGTGGCTGGCTTAGCTTCTCCCAGACTCAGTTTCCCCTCTTAGCACTGATGCTGGCTTTGAGTGCCATTCACTTCCAGGGGCCCACTTGGAGGCTGACCCCGCAGCAGATGGTGGCTATGAAGGGGGTGCTTTGGAACAGTGGCGGCCACCCTCGCGGGTCACCCCCCGGGGGGCAGCCTTTACGGTCCCCTCCAGCCGGCCGGGCCATGGCCTCAAAGCAGCTCTCTCTCCAGTCCTTTCAGACATCATCAGATATTTCAACCCCTCGGTTCTGAGGCCTCTGTGCGCCTCTGGGAAGAGAGCGGTACCCCATATTGGTGTCAAGTAAGTCCTGTTTCTGGCTTTTTCTGGGGCCGTGTCCTCCTGCCTGTCTTGGGCACCTGGGAGGGTTGAGGGGGGGTGGATGGGGACAAAGTCAAAGAGGCTTAGAAAGAAAGGTCTATATTAAATCCAAGTCCAAGTGTATCTCCGGCATGGATTTCAGTCTGCCTGATGGGCCCCGTTTTAAAAATCGGGTCAGTGTCTGCTCTGCAGAAGCAGGGGGCGGGGCCATGTGGCCTCAGGCTCTGAGACTGGCACCTACACCAGGGCCAGGGGCAAGCTTCTGGCCCTCAGCGACCTTCTAGCCAACTGATTTTTCTCTCTGCCCCTCCCTCTGTGCAGAGACTGGCGGGCACAGGCTGAAGAACTGGTGAGGAGCATGAAGGAGGACCAGGTGAGAACCCATCTCCCTGAGGTTGGGCCTGCCCGTGTCTGCTCGAGGCGAGGGCCAGGGGTGGCCCTGCTGAACCCAGCAAGCAGTGTGGCTGGGATCCCCCGCCTGCAAGTATCCCCTTCCCGTAGCGAGTCTCCAGAGTCCATTAAAACCCAGGCTACCCCTATGTTCACAGCATAGTGCTGCCCAATGTCAGCAGATAAAAATGACTTTGCACTTGGGGAGATAGTTGAGAGCTTGGGTTCCAGGGGGAGATGGTTTGAGTGTGAATCCTGCAGTCTCGACCTACTAGCTGTGTGATGTTGGGTAAGGCACTTAACCTCCCCAAGTCTCAGTTTCCCCATGTACGAAATGGGCATAATGAAGGAACCTGCAGCACAGGCTTGGGGAGGATTCAATGGGGTGTCAGATGTGCCCAGCACAGACGCATTGCTCAGTGAAAGCCTGTCGTTGTTAATGTCATTAGGGTGATGATTGCTGATATTACCGTATTTGTTTTAGTTCTTAGGTAGAAGTCATGTAACATACAGGCTGGGGTCTTGGTACCTGCTCTCCTAGCAGTTCAGACACTCTTTACTGGGTAACTCCTATAAATTTGTAATAAGCATCTTCTGATTGTTTGTGCCCTCCTTATGGGCAAGTACCAAATCAAGGCAAGCCATGCTATCCAACTGGCTGTCACGGAGCCCTGAGCCTAGACTCCTGGGGCCAGGGGAAGATGCTGTCTCCACCAGCTGTGCATTCATCCCAGAGTTAAAAGCTAGGGTTGAAGCTAGGTCATTCCAGGTTCTACAGAAACAAAGACAGGTGCAGGAGCTATGCTTCCTCCTACTGGGAGCATTCCAGAATTTCTGGAATAGTCATAACCTTCTGGAGAATGGCTAGGAAATCCTGAACCCAACCCCATAATTTTACAGATGAAGAGACTGAAATCCCAAGAAGTCCCGGGGCCTGCCCAAGTCCACACAGCTAGTTAGAGCTAAAATCTGCAGTGCCTGAGCCACAGTCCAAGGTTCCTCGAGCGCACTGTGTTGCCTCTTAAAAGACAAAATGAAGGTGTATTTTTTGTTCTGCAATTAATACGTGTTCATTAGAGACAAATCGGAAAACACAGAAAAAACAAAAAGAATATTAAAACCATCCTTCGACCTGAGGCCCAGAGATCATTACTGTTAACAACTTGGTGTATATTCCCTTCCATGTTTTTTCTAAGCACATATATCTGTATATGTTTTATTAAACAGGCATGTTACTAATAGATACTTTTTATAAACTGCGTTTCTTCGTGTAATATCTCCCATGACAATAATTACATTTTTCAGCACCGTTTTAACAGCTACATCTTACAAGTGGTCCATAATTGACACAGCAGTCCCCTATTTTAGGCATTTATGTTGTTTCCAATTTTTCACGCTTATAAACAAGGCTTCGTCATTGCAACTAAATCCCTCCCTGTACCCTTGTTTCCTTAAAATACATGTCAGGAAATGGGATTATTAGATCAAGGGGTAGGCCCTTAAGCATAGTTTTTGATACATTTCACCAAATTGCCTTCTAGGGCAGTTATACAACTTTAGATTCCTATCATGTACTTTTTTTGGAAAAAAAAATCATAAATATGATTTTAGGGGTGTGGGTCATAAAATCGAACAACTTGAAAAGAAAACAGTTCTTTTGATGCCACGTCTCAACACTCTTTCTTTTTATGCTCTTGCCCTTTTTTTCAGCAACTTGACTTTCAAAATGACTGGAAGCTCATCAACGTGTTTTTCCATAACTCAAGCCAGGATCGCCTCTGTCTCTCCACCCAACAGGTGAGCCACAGGCTAGGGAGCAGAGGGTGGCAGGTGCAGGCGTGAGGGCAGTCGAATGACCCTAAGCCCACCTGGTCTACACCTGGCAGGCTGGACCTGATTGTAGCTATTTCAGAACGTGGGCAAACGGACAGGTAATTAATGGGTGTCAATATCTAAGGGCCCAAGGAGACATATACAGGAGGAGTGTTTTTAATGTACCATCCTTCATATCAGGAAAAGGAAATCAAGGTGTAGAGAGACTGAGTCAATGCTCATTTTGTGACTAAGGAAAATCAACGTCCTAGTTAAAAGTCATTTGCCACTTGTGGCTCTGATTGTATGTAAGCACTGAATTTGGGAAATAAAGCAGGATACGTGTGCTCTTATCACCTGTGGGTCCATGGCCTCTCGCGATTAGGGGGAGCTAGTGTTTATGTAGGTAGATTGTAACTTCCGGGCTCTTTGGCATTTCTGGGAACAGGACATGAAACATGTGACTATGCTTTTTACTTATGTAGGTGACTATCTATGACTCAAGTCTTTATTGGAGATTAGTCCCAATTAGGATCAGTTGAAAGTATAAGGGGAGGGCTTAGTTCCCCAGGCTTTGGTGACATAAATGGCACATAGACTCTTCCTCAGGAAGTAAAGCCTTAGGCACATAAGCCCCTTGCAGCTGACCAACTCCCCGCCCACTTTGCAATCAGCTACCACCCAGGGCCGCCGCCAGCCCATGGCTTAGGCTTGGGTGGGGTTTCTTGAGGTGCTGTTCTCTTTCCCCCAGCCCCTCTCCCACAATACCTGCTCTTGCCTTCCTTCACATTCCCCATGCTCCCACTGACTCCTAGCCCACCATCAACTCCTTCCATTACTGATGCTGGGCCCTGGGAGAATGCTGATGGAGGCCCACCTTCCCTGACCAGCTTTGGTGGAACAGTATTCCTGCAGATCTCCTGGGTTTATAGCATATAGATCTTGAAGTCTTATTTTTCTACTTTGCTCCCTGTTTGCTTCAGCACCAAGTGAAATTTCCATGCCCTGTTTATTCTCTGCTCTGGCTATTATATACACCAATGTTTATTCATGAATTTATGCATTCGTGCATTGAAAAGCTCAAAGAAGCATTTAGGCGTTACTGATTCCTCTACATATCCAACCATCCATCCATCCGTCCATCCATCCAACCATCCAACCATCCATCCATCCATCCATCCAACCATCCAACCATCCAACCATCCATCCATCTATCCATTACCTAGTCATGCACAGATCCTTCCTCTCTTCTTACACGAGGCATGAGCTATTGTGTTTATAATGAATTTATTTATGCTAGCATTTGTGTGATTTGTTTCAAATGTTTGAATGCATTCATTGATGCTTCCACTCATCCATGACTCCTTAAAGATAAATACACATTACTTGCATTCAGGCATTCCTGTGATGTGGTTCCTTATGTTCTTTCATGTATGTATGCCTTTAAGCATTCTTGCCCTACACAGCGCATTTCTGTATGTACATATCTATCACACACTATTCACTTTTATTTTTAGTTGGACAAACAATGCACAAATTCTTTTGCCTTTAAAAAAACTGAAACATTAAAGTCAAAGCTAAAATATCCTTTTGCCACCTCCTCAACTAAGGAGTTGCTACAGCAGGGCTTCCGGTCGGGGTCAAACCAGGCGGGGCTCCCCCGGGGTCCCTAGGGAAGCTGGATGCCCTGACTGTGGTGAAGATGGGCAGCAAGGACCTTTCTAGGCAGAGATCCCGAGACTCCTCAGAAGGGAAAGTGTGCTGCAGACTGTCATGCTCAGGGAGACACTCGCTTCGACTGCAGGAGACAGACAAAAGACTGTTGCTGGCTATGGCAGCAGAGCAGGCTGAAGGGCCGTGAGAGGGCACCTTTGCATCAAAGCAGGGAGGCGGGAGTGGGAGCTGCCCTTCAGGGCTCCTCCAGTCCCAGCGATTGACAGCCATCTCCAGAGTCCCTGCCTGTGTCCCCCCAGGAGACAGAGAGGGAACTCGGCCTCCCATGTCTTCTGTCTGAGCCAAGTCGCCTCAGGGGACAGCTGGTTTGCAGGCTGCTTAGGAGCTTGCCTTGTTGTAAAAATTATTATTAGTTTCTTTTTTTTTTTTTTACCCTGAGAAGGTAAACCAGGGTGATTTTTGAAGTCCTCTTCTTTGTTTATTTATTTTCATGATCAACAAAGTATTGGGGGGGGGTGTACAGGAGGTGTCTTTAAATACTCAGTAACAGGAGCTGGCTCGGATTCTTTCCCTGCGCCTGTTCTCCCCGGCGGCCCATGTGGCAGGGGGAGGTCTGATAAAACGGTGCCATGTAGAAGTTTTGAGACCCATCTGGGTCCTTCAGTCCAGGGGTCATGGTGTTCCTTCTTTGGACCTGATTTTCTTCAGATAAAAGTGACTCCATCAGCCCTTGGGAGTAGTCCAGTGTCCCCTCCCTCCTTGTGAGCTTTAGAATGGCCCTGACCTTGGTTTGCCCTTGCCTGGCATGGAACTTCCCATGTGGGAGAGTCTGGTTTTTCCTGGTGAAGGATGGGTTGGGGAAGTCAGAGAATGGACAGAAATCTGGGACCAGACTTACTCCCAAGGGCTAATGGAATCACTTTTCTCTGAGGAAAATCAGGTCCAAAGGGGGGAAGCCAATTACTCCTGGATTTAAGGACTCCAATAGGGGATAGGGGGCGGGGAGAGCAAGGGACAGGCCGGCAGGAGCCTGCTCATCCTTGGCCCCACGTGCCCGTCCCCAGCTGCGCTCAGCACATTTCCTCTCTCCCAGCAGGGGCATGCGGCGGCAGGCCTGGACACGCTAGCCGGGGCTCTGGACTACCTGCAGGAGGAGGTGAGACTTGCAGCCAGCCCCCCAGTGCCCGGCGACCGCAGGCCCTGAGCTGCCCTTCCAAGGGTTGTTGGGGCAGGTGCCACTTTATTCCCAAGTGGCCTCCCTGAGATGGGGAAAATGGACTCGAGACGGAAGCCAAGAGCCAAGGGAGAAGCAAAGGGTGTGGAGGAGCCTGTGTTCTCACGTTTTAAGGAAAACCGGGTTGGGTATTGAGCTCTTGATAATCAAAGAATACTTCTGAGCGAGGCTTCTGGGGAAGAAGAAGGGATAGAGCACGGGTCCTCCCTGGGGTCTCAGTGATCCTCCTCCTTCCTGAGGCCTCTAAGTCCGGGGCAGGGGCAGCCCAAGGGCCTTTCCCTTTCTAAAGCGACCTTTCTGAGCACTGCGGTTCTGAGAACTGGGGGACCTCGCACCCCACCCTTTGCTCCCCAGGGAGGCAACTTTTCCATCAGTCCCCCTGCCACCAAGGTCTTGCTCCCCTGTTGACTGTGGGATGGGGAGATGCCTTGCTCCCAGGGCGGATGGCGAATGACACCCTTCTTGAATGGGAGAGCTGGCCGTGCCAGCAGCTTTGGACCAACCCTAACCAAATGCCTTCCAAGGACGTTTTTAACCAAGGGGAGGCCCACCCTGTTCAACCAGGTACTGAAAAGGCTCAAAGCCAGGGTTCCAGAAAAGCCCCTATGCAGCTGTCATGACTGCCAATGCTCATCATTTCCCTTGTCCCCTCCTAGGTCCCCAGAGCATTCGTGAACCTGGTGGATCTCTCCGAGATTCTGGTCTCTCACTGGGACCAAGAGACTCCGCTCAGGTAAAAAAGGAAGTGAAATGAAACCAGCATCTGTTCACTGACTGCCGTGTGTCAGGCACAGAGTGGGACACTTCGCAGGCCTCCAACCTGTGAGGGCGACCCTGCCCTTTATTCTCCCCCAACGTGTGCCTCCTTCCTTCTCCGGCACCTCTACAACTTGCAGCTTCTCCTTCCACACTCCTCAAGCAACTCCCAGCGTTCCCCCCGCCCCCGCTCCCCGAGCCCCCTC
>LNAC01000024.1:5451983-5490696 GCA_002007465.1 Ailurus styani | reverse complement strand
CGGGGCAGCCTGAATGGCCGACACGGCACCCATGCTCTCACTTCTGGTTCGTTTTAACCGGCAGCCCCACGGAAGAGCCCTGCAGGGACTCAGGGGAGACCTCGAAGCTTTCCAAGGTGGTGACACAATGGTCCTATCAGGTGAGCCCACCCTGGGGGGCTGGCTGAGGTTGCCCAGGGGCAGGCGGTCCTGGAGAGCAGGGAGGGTCGGAACCAGGAGGGAGCAGAAGCTGCTTTGTTGTTGTTGTTGTTGTGGGGTGTTCGATTTTTTTATTACTGTTACTATTATTTGCCCCAGGGGTGCAGGTCTGTGAATCATCAGGCTTACCCTTTCACAGCACTCACCATAGCACAAACCCTCCCCAAGGTCCATAACCCCGCCACCCTATCCCTACCCTCCCACCCCCCAGTAACCCTCAGTTTGTTTGTGAGATTAGGAGTCCCTTATGTTTGCCTCCTTCCCCGTCCCATCTGGGAGCAAGCTTCCTAATGTCAGACTTCTTCCACCGAACCTCGGACTGAGGGTCAGGAACCAGAGAGAGCCGCTCTGCATTCTCTTCCTGGCGGTGCGCCGCTGTTCCCTGGTGTGAAGTGGGGACTAAACACTGGTGGGGGGGGGGGGGGTACCTGAAGTCAAAGATCGAGAGCTCCGCAGATTCATTCCGAAATGCTTTTGGTCGTCCTCACCGCCTGTATCACGCATCCGTGGCTGGCGAGCCGGTTGCCCAGGCTGGGCTTTCCTCCCAGACCACAGCCCCTGAGCAAGTCAGGATTCTGGAAGATGAGCCATTCTGGCTTAGAGAAGGGATGCAAGGGGGCGTGGATGGCCCAGTGGACACCATCAACCCTGTGGGCAAGCACCTCCAAGCACAGGTTCCTCCCCACCTGTGCTCCCGTGATGGTTTTTATTTAAGAAGCAAGTCCTGCGTGAAGCTGTATATGGCTCTTCTCACTTGGGAAATGACATATTTGTGGTTTTTTATTTTATTTTGTTTTTTTACACATAAACACATACATATTTGCACTTTCTTTTTTTTTATTAACGTATAATGTATTATTTGCTTCAGAGGTACAGGTCTGTGATTCATCAGTCTTACACAATTCACAGCACTCACCATAGCACAAACCTTCCCCAATGTCCATCCCCCAGCCACCCTATCCCTCCCCCCCCCCCCCCCCAGTAACCCTCCGTTTGTTTCATGAGATTAGGAGTCTCTTACGGTTTTTCTCCCTCCCCATCCCATCTTGTTTCATTTTTCCCTTCCTTCCCATAGCCCCCCCACCTCTCAAATTCCTCATATCAGTGAGCTCATATGATAATTGTCTTTCTCTGATTGACTTACTTCACTTAGCATAATACCCTCTAGTTCCATCCACATCATTGCAAATGGCAAGATTTTGGGTTTTTTAATGGCTGCATAGTATTCCATTGTGTATCTATACCACATCTTCTTTACCTGGAAATGACATACTTGGGGTGGTAACTAGCACCTCCCTCGACAGGCCCAGCCCTGGAGGAGGGCACGGGGCCCCAGCACATGCCGGGCTGGCGTGTACTTCTTGAGCTCCCCGAGAATGTATTTCCAGTCCAGAGAATATATTTCCGCCTGATGCTGGGGCTTCAGAGGAAGATGAAAACCCGGTTTAGTTCACCAAAGGGCCCCGATGTGCGAGATAGGGGGGAGCTCCCGAACAGGGTTTAATTGCGAACAGCGCAGACCGGTGATCCTGGCCTCGGGGCCGCTCGGAGCTCCCTGGTCGGAGGACAGGGCGGCCCGGGTCTTGCCCAGGCTCTGGGCGCCCACCTCTCCGCTCCCTTCTTCAGGAGAGCTGGGACTGTCTCCTGGCCTCCAGCAAGTACAATGAGCACGAGTCCTTCGTGGTGGTTTTCCAGCCTGCCGTCTACGAGGCCCCACCTTCGGTGAGTGAGGGCTGCCGTGAGGAGCCTGGACCAAGCCTCCCCCCCTCCCCCTCCCCACCCACAGGGGCCCCAGCCCGGCTGGGCTTCCCCAGGCCCAGCATATGCGGTGTAGGGAGAAGAGGGCTGCGGGACCCTCTTATACTTTCTCGACAGTTTCTCCCACAGGCTGGGGCAGCCCTAGGAGACAGGTTCTTAGAGGCAGAGCAGCCCAAAGGTAGAGCACAGACTCGACCCAAGCAGGTCCTGGCTCTGCAACGGGCCAGCTGTGGGGCTTTGGGCAAGTTGTTTGCACTCTCTGTGCCTTGGTTTCTCACCTGTGAAATCAGGGCTGTTACTAATGTTCTCTGTCTCTAGGGTGATTGTCAGGGTTGCGCGAGTGAATAATTAGTGTCTGGAACTCAGAGCAATGCTGGTGCCTGGGAGCCCTCAGCCCCTCCCAGCTCTTGTGACCATTCAGGACAGCATCTCCAGAGCAGCACCCCAGGGCCCTCCGTCCACGTGCTCTGCCTCTAGCCCTTGGAAGGACAGTACTTGGAGTTGCCCCCACCCACCCCCCAGGTCACTGGGCAAATGCCTCTTGTCCCACCGGGGCTGCCCAGACCACGAGCACTACGGTGGGTTCACACGGGCTCCGCAAGTTCTCTCCGAGGCTCTTGCACTGGGCATCTGGGACGGTCCCTCCCTCCAGGCTCCTGGATCCTGCCTGTTGGAATCCTGGCGTCCTCTCTAGGACCTCCAGGATGTTCTGATAGTGGTTTACAAGGAGGAGGGGAAATATTAGCTCCCACCCTCCCCACCCCCACGCAGACCACCCCTGATTCACTTCCCCGTCACCTGCTCCTCCTGTTGCGCTATGTACAGCCTTAGAATAACAAACGGAAGCCAGACATTTGCCCTCCCCTGCGGGCCCCCACCTCTGAGCCCTGCCCCCAGACAGGGTCCTGGAAGTACATGCCACTCCTGGTGGGGATGGGGCTGAGAGAGGGCCTGGGCAGGTGAGGCCACCCCGTCTTGGCCGGGGAGAGCTTCACAGTGCACGTCAGGTCACCCCATGCTCAGGGGCGCACAGCGGTTCCCATCTGGTTCTCTTTCAGGGGCAGCAACCACTCCAGGACCCCAGCACGCTCGCCTTGAACCTCTGGAACAGCATGGTGAGTGCCTGGGGGTCCCGGGGGGGGGCTGCTGTGCCAGCTGGGGGGTTGGCACACAGGAAGAGAGGCGGGACCACCGCCGCCACACCCACTGTGCCCACTGCTCTGCTGGAGGGGCTGCGGATGCCGGCAGGACCCCGGGGCGATGATTCTGGGCCACTAGGGACCCTTCCCATGCCTGGTGACAGTCCAGCTCTGACCTGCTGGGCGGTTCACCTTATCCCAGGTCTGGGCCACCACGTTCCTGTTCTCCCCAGAGGCAGGGCATCTCCTCCGAGTCTCTGCAGCTGGCGTCACTGGAGTGAGGCCCTGGGGATCAGGTTCACATAGCAGTTCCACCAGCGTGTGGCTCAAAGGCCCAGGGTGGTGCCCACGATGAGCACAGACTTGGAATGATGAAGACCTGGGTTCAAGTCCTCATTCCACTCCTCACTAGCTGTGTGAATAGAAGGTCTCAGCATCCCTTCTGCAAACTCCTGATCATGACCCCTGACCCAGCACATGTCATGCGTGTGGCTTGCCCCTGGCCCTCAGTGGGTACTCCCCGCGTGGGGCCCTCTGACTGTACCCGTGACAGGCTTCCCCCAGGGCTCAGAGAGCATGGAGAATGATGTGGCCTCCCAGCCACAAGGGAATTAACTGGAAGGCGGGAGGCATGACCTTAGACATTCTCTCCCAGGAGAATTCCTGAGGGTTCTCACCCGGCCCCATGGCTCCAGCGCCTCGTGTGAGGCTCGGCGTACAGTGGGGGTTCTGTGATTGCTGGAAGGATCTGGGAATCGAGTGCCCCAAGGGTGGGTTTCTTCAGAACTAGCGTTGCCTAAGAATTCTCAGAAATTACTGAGGCAGCGGCAGGAAGGGCCAAGGGAATGAATGATGTCTCCCCCCCCCCAACGGAGTCCTGCAGCTCTATGCCAGGAGCGCAGCTTCGGTCTGGGGGTGTGTCGGGCTGGGGCGGTTCCAGGGGTGTCTCAGGAGCAGGGCTGCTCGCCCCTCTCCTGCAGGCGTGTGGTCCTTTCCTTTTCCTTTGGCGGCCCTGTGTGGCAGGGAGGCCGCGGAGAGGAGCGGTGGGCGATTCCGGGACAGAGCGCAGAGAGCAGCCCCGGCCGGCCCCGAGCGGCCGCGCCGTGTGGGGCTCAGAGTGGTGGGAGGAAGGACAGTGGGGAGGGACGTTCGCACGGACCGCTTCATTCTCCATGCTCTCTGAGCGTGTGAAGGGCATTAGAGGAGCAGGAAGGATGTGGGAGACATTTGGGGAAAGGCTCTTGAAGTGTTGATCCAAGCCTCTGAATTTCCCTTCTTGAAGGGCCTTAAAAAAACAGGCTTTGCTATGTCCATTCCACTGGAATTAGTAAGATGTGATTAAATTCTTGGAAGACTGGAGGAGAGAGAAAGGCAGCCCACTGAACACTCCCTTGCAGAGAGCAGCCTTGAGCATTCAGTGCGGGATCTTCCGTTTCTAGGAGTGTCCACCTTCAGAATAAAACTGATAGGAGGTGGGAACCCCAGTTCCTCCTCCAGCCTGAGCTAAAGGGCAGCCACTCCTTTTCCAAAAGGTTAAGTTAGTTGCTCTCTCTTATCTGACTTTGTCCATTTGGGTGAAGAGCTAATCCCAAGAAGGGTAAAGGTCTCTCCTTGCTTCTTGTTTATGGGGCACAGATCCCGGGATAAGGTTTTGCTGAAGAATCTAAAATCTTCATGGAGGGTGGCAGAGCCCATGACTGAGCCAGACAGGGCACTCCATCGGGTAGCCTCCTGCCTTTGGTGTCCTTTGTGGAGTCCCTGGAAGGGAGATGAGGGACAAAGAGCCTAGTACCCATGGGCAGTAGGACTGACCGCGAACATGAGTCTCCCAAATGGCAGAATAGCAGGTGCAAAAGGAAATCTGTCTTCTCTCAAAGCCACCTCCTCCTTCAAGTGTTCACGTATGAGTAATGACCATCTAAAGGTAGCAAAAGGAACTTTAGGGGCACCTGGGTGGCTCAGTTGGTTGAGTGGCTGACTCTTGATTTCAACTCAGGTCATGATCTCAGGGTCCTGGGATCGAGCCCTGCATTGGGCTCCACACTCCATGGGGGCATCTGCTTAAGGATTCTCTCTCCCTCTCCCCTTCCCCCTGCTAGTGCATGTGCTCTCTCTTTCTTGCTCTCTCTCTCTCTCTCTCCCCCTCCCTAGAATAAACCCTTAATAAAAATTAAAATAACAAAAGGAACTTAAAAAAAAAAAAGCCCATGGGGCACCTGGGTGACTCAGTTAAGTATCTGACTCTGGATTTTGGCTCAGGCCATGATCTCAGGGTCATGGGATCAAGCCCCATGTCGGGCTCTGCACTCAGCAGGGTGTGCTAAAGATTCTCTCTCTCTCTTTCTCTCTGCCCTCCCCCCTCTTTCCCTCTCTCTCCCTCTCTATCTCTGTCAAAAAAACAAGCCCTCTCCCCACTATCCCCACTGAATTCTTTTTTAAATAATTTTTTTATCATGTTATGTCACCATACAGTACATCATTAGTTTTTGATGTAGTGTTCCATGATTCATTGTTTGCACATAACACCCAGTGCTCCATGCAATCCATGCCCTCCTTAATACCCATCACCAGGCTCACCCATCCCCCCACCCCCTCTCTAAAACCTTCAGTTTGTTTCCGGAGTCCATAGTCTCTTATGGTTCGTCTCCCCCTCTGATTCCACGCCCCCCTTCATTTTTCTCTTCCTTCTCCTAATGTCCTCTATGCCATTCCTTATATTCCACAAATAAGTGAAACTATATGACAATTGATTTTCTCTGCTTGACTTATTTCACTCAGCATAATCCCCTTCAGTCCCATCCATGCTGATGCAAAAGTTGGGTATTCTTCCTTTCTGATGGCTGAGTCATCTCTCCACCGAATCCTTCAACTGCCTTCATTTCCCCATCTGCCCCTCAGTGCTTTTACCTGAGTGTATCACGTGCTGGGCCCCCTGCTCGCACCCCAGGCACATCTGTCTGTGTTCCATAGGCTTCGGTAATCATTCAAGCAGTTGTCTAGACCAGCACTGACCCCACCATCACTTATTCCCCAACCGCTAGACGTTCAAGTTGTTTGGGAGTAGGGGCCGTGCTGTGCCTCATGTCTATTTCTCTGGGTCCCGGTTAAAGACACGGGACTTGAGGCAGAACCCACAACTGACCTCACAGCCACGAAAGCAGTCTTCAGATAGCAGAGGCTTTCCTTCCCTACTGGACTGGGGGGTTCATGAACACAAAGGGAAAGGGAGCCCTGGGGAGAGGATGCATGCCTTACACATAAGCCAAGTGTTTGCCCTTCCTTCCCATCCCTGCTCTCCTCTTTAAGGGAAGTTTCATCAGTGATGGGGTCCTCGTTCCAGCTCACTGTCTCTGGCACTCCGTGTCTCCTTCTGGAACATCAGGAGGGGTGGGCTAGGAATCATTGACTCCTCTCCTGCTAGGCGCTTCAGCTGGAGCGAGCACCGGGATCCCCTGCAGGGCTTGTTAAAATGCACAGAGCTGGACTGCACCCCAAAGTCTCTGACTTCTGTAGGTCTGGGGTGGGGCTGCAGATTTGCATTTCTAGGGTGGCCCTAGGTGATGCCGACGCTGCCTGCTGGTCCGGGTCGCACTCCGAGAAGTGCTGGGCAAGTCAGCCTCTGTTGGTGGCACCCCAGGGTGCGGCCCCCGCACCAGCCTTCTCTGTTCTAAAGATCACCTCCTCTTCCAGATGAAGCCAGTGGGACAGAAAGACGAGTCATTCGGTGAAAGAGAGAGAAGGCCAGTGACCTGTCCCTCTCAGGTAGGTCAGAACCGGGAAGCGGAGGGGGTGAATCTCTGGCTGGGTTAGGCAGAGAGATGGGGTCATGAAGAAGTGGGCTTTGCTGTGACATGGGGTCCTCCCTGACTGAGACATGAGCCCCATTAGAGTCTTGGCTGGGCTCTTCTAGGCTGGGCACAGCTTTGCATACTAAACACCCCTACGGTTTACACTGAGGGTCAGGGAGCCATGTTAGCAGAACTGAGGCCCTTTCACACCTGTGGAGGGCATAGGACCAAAGCCACAACTCATTTGGTCCCAAATGTGAGGACGGGTGTGTTAAATACTGTGCCTAAGATATAGCAGGTATAGAATTAATGCTACTGGATAAATGAATGAGAAAAGAAAAAAACTGAACATAAGTTGGGAGAATTCCTTTTTATCATTTGATGCGAGATAAATGTTTGGCTCGCTTACTGAATTCGTAATTCTTTTATTACTGGGCTGTAAGAACTATATAATTCAGTCATTTCCCTCTTTGCTTTGGCTGCCAGGAAGCTTACAGTTAAGTTCTGTTTTTATGGAAATATATGTACTTTGGTAGCATAAAGCTTGGGTACCAAGAGATGCTGACAGTTGGAAATGGGAAATTTCAAAGTATTAATGAGCTCCTTCAGAGAACTAATGAGCAGAGAAGAAAAGCCAAAGAATGGTTTTTGTCATCATTTCAAGGATGGTATGAAAGTTCCAAATTGGCCAAAGGCATTGCTGCATGACACAGCCTGATGAAGGAACCATCCTGATTTCCAGGTCATGGTTACAATGTATTCCCTTCCTCTGCAGGAGAATCCCTATCTGTTCACCTACAAGAACAGCGACTACCTGCCCAGGCTGCCAAAATCTCACAAGAAGCTTGAGGTAGGCTGAGGTTTTCTGTGACTGACAAACATGCGGATGAACCAGGGGCGGGACCCCTTGCTGGGTCTTTGGAACCTTCCCTGTGGTTCTCTAGGTCCTGGAACCCCGTGACCAGGCTGGAAAGGGTGAAGGGTTAAGTGTGTGGGCAACCCCCTGGGTGCTCGAAGCCGGTCTGCCAGGCGGCTCAGCAGCCAGCATCCTGAGGCTTCAGGGAGGCCTGCGTTGCTCAGCGCCCCTGCTTCCTGCCTGTCTATTCTGATGTGAGACAAGAACCCTCAGGCCCTCCCCAAGTCACTGGCAGGTCCTTTTAGATTCTTCTGAGCCCTTAATCTGAGAAGAAAGTTAAGAAAAAGGCGGAGAAATGTGGTAAAGTCTGAAACCAGACAGCATGGAGACCCAAAGGCCTGTGTCGTTGGCGCATACCTGCGGGGGTCACCTCACACTTACTCACGTCTCCCTGGGTGCTTATGTCAGGAGTCTCTCTGATATTTTCCGTTAAGACTAGATAGGGCAGCCTGCACTCCTCTGAGACGCCGGGAAACACTTGAAAGCTGACTTGCTCATTCTCAGAGGACGGGGGGCCGATACGAGTTGAGACCAGTTTGGTACTTTTGCCATCCCTGTCTCCCTGTTGTGTAAAAGATGGTGAGACTCACTCCAGGCGGCACAGGCAAAGCTCACCCACCACAGAGCCTGAGAGTTAGAAGGTGAAAGACCCTTGATTTATCAATGTGTCCCACGCTGTCTAACAAATATCTCAGCCATGAGGAAACATCCGGGAGGCAGCACGGTACCATGAGGTGAGGGGACCAGCTGTGGGTTCAAATCCAGACTTTTCCACTTACTGGCTCTGTGTCATTGGACAAGGCACTTCCCATCTCTGTGCCTCGGTGTTTTTGGAATCTGTGAAATGACAGTCACGGCCTGATCTATTGTTGTTAATAAATCATAATACGTTAGTAGGTATGAAGCACGTCTTCTAGGATCTGGATGCCCTGAGTTCTATGTGAGTATTGCTATTATTGTCATCTGATAAGAGGGAGCAACCCATTCTCTCAGGATACCTTTATTGAATACCTTCTGTGTACCTCTGGAATGCAGGACCTTGGAGCAGGTGCCTAGTCACTATTTGTCAAATGACAAAATAGGTGGGTGGATGGAGGAGTACCAGGCATAAAAGAGAAAACCATGAATAAAACACATCATGTGTCACAAGGAACTCAGCCCAGTAGAACCAACTAGCAGTGGTAGCATGGTAGAGTGAGTCCTTTAATTAAAGTTTCCATGGGTATTCTGAAACCCAGAGGAAGCAACCAACCAGAGAGGGTTGACAAAGCTTCCCAAAGAGTCCAAATGACCCCAGCCTTGAAGGATGACTAAGGGTGGTGACAAGGTGGATGGGAGTGTGGGAACCCAGACGGAGGGCAAAGTAAGGAGGAATGGAGGCAGACTGGGGCAGAGGCATGGATAGCCTGGGAGTGACTGAGTCAGGAGCTGATGGTTTAGAATGTCAGGGTCCTCTTGGGATGTGCTAAGGAGGATGGACTTCATGGTGATATCAATGCAGCAGAAATGTATTTTTCAAGTAACACATATTCATCAAGCATCTACTATACCCCGTTCGGGGCTATAAGGATACAGTACATGAAACAGACAAAAATCCCTGCTTTCACTGAGAATGTGAGCAGGGGGGTGACAGAGTTCTAGTATGTTGGGAGAGAGAGCACGCCATCTGTTCGGGCTCAGAGGCTGGGGAGGAAGCCCCCGGGACCGAAGGCTGTGGGGCCTGCAGTTTCCCAGTCAGGACGTAACACAGGCCTGGGCGCAGGCCGGGTGGAGGGACGAGAGGCGAGGGGACAGAATGGGGAGCATTTAGGAAAGGGTATCGTGGACACTCGGGTAGGCGTGTTGAAGGAGAGGGAGGATCTGAAGCCATACCTAGGTTTCTACATTGACTAGTGTTTTCTAAACAAAGGCCTTCTTCTCTTCTGGTTTTCTGTGTTGCAAGATCCATTTCTCCTTCTTCTCTCTGTGTGTCATTGCAGGCGAGAGACGGAACGGAAATCACGTGCCCTGACAAGGACCCCTCCGACACAATTCCTACCTCAGGTGCGTGGCTCCAAACAAGTGGTTTTTAACCTCATTGAGGCCTGAAATCATTGACATAAGGGCAACCTTAACGGGCTTTCCACGTCTGAGGTCCACCGGAGAGGCTTTCCCCAAGGGCGGTAGAGAGAGCTCTGGGTCTATATTTGTTAAGTTCACGCCTGTGTTTGATTCTTCATTAACTAAAAGAGGAGAACACCATTATCAGAAAGCATCTATTAAGCATTAACTGTGGGCCAGGTCTTACTCTGCAGAGAGTCCAGTGTGAGTTGAGTGAGCTGCTGTCTTTGTCCCAGCCTTTAAGCCTCGATAAGGTGAATCTGTTCTCCAAAAAGCAAAACTGTCTTTAAGCAGGAAGCAAAAATAACCAATCCATCCTCCGTGTCAGAGCTGTATGCAGGATGCACTCAAACATTGCACAGAACAGGAAAGCACGCCGTCTTATAAACATGCTGTTCTCATTGCTTCTCGGTATTTCCAAAATGACTATTGCTGGGCCAGGAAAATGAGACTCATGGAATGTTCCAGGTAGACACCCTCCCCAAAAGGAGCTGTCTTAGGGCTAACTCTTTCCCTCCAGGTGAGCCAGACTGAGAGTGATGGCCGTGTGCACATGACCATGGGCGGTCATGGGGGCTAAGGGGAAGCTGGGTGTTGAACTACAGGACTCAAAACATCAGCCCAGGAACAGTCCTGCAACAGTGCGATAGGTTCCTGTGCCTGGTCCCAGAGGGTGGCTCATCTGTTCACTGACTTGTTCACGTGTTCATTCATTTAGTAGATGATTGTTGAATGCCTCCTAGGTGCCTTCCAAGATAGGAAATTCAGTTTGGAGATGTCACCATGCCTAGTGGGATTCTTTAGGGCAGTAGATCTTTGTAGTCAGACTGTTCCCTTTTGCTGAGTGTTAGAACAATGAGCTGTCAGCCTACCCCTTCATGCGTGTCTTAGCCTCCACGCTCAAATGAAGCCGTATGACTAGCAAGCTACTTAAAAATGCTTGTACCAAAACTTCAGTATATAACCGGCTCTTGTTCTAAGTTGCAGAAGGATGGAATAGGTGATAAGTCTCTTACATACACATACATTTACTCTTTAGAATTTTCCCTCCTTCATACTTGGTGATGACTCACTCCTGTTGGTTAGTTTGCTAACAGACTTTTGCAGCAGAAACAAATTATTAGCTTCCTACGTAGGCTGTCCTACAGCAAGACTCCAAAGATGTACGTATATGTGTATGTACAGACGTATGCACATATAAGGAGACAGATTTTAAGTGTTTTAATCACTATAGTCCTTATAGAGAAGTGATGTCCATCTCCTTTTTAATCTTATCATTCTGAGATGAGCTATAAAGCATTTTGCAATCTCCCTAGATTCTGTTACCGTCATGTCAATGATAACCAATCAGTCCCTTAGAACATATCTCAACATCGAAGACCAAATAAAATGTGAACCTCTTCTTTATTCCCTGACCCCAGAGATTATTGTGTTTATTGGCACTTGAAGATGTAAGCACAAGAAATCTTAAGACCTTGAGATTGAAGATACTGTGGTGATAGAGACTGTCTGAATAAGCAAATGGATAGATTTAGGTCTCCTTGATCTAACCAACTGGGCATGGAACCAAAACACTGGCTCGCTCCGGCTGGGCAGCGGTCCTCCCGAATGAGAGCAGGGCCTGCCCTTCTGAGTCCTGCCTGAAAGCTGTCATTTAAGAAAATGGCCACAGCTAACTGGGCAATAATAAAAAACACATTTCAGGGCAACTGGATGGCTCAGTGGGTTAAGCCTCTGCCTTTGGCTCAGGTCATGATCTCAGGGTCCTGGGATCGAGCCCCACATCGGGCTCTCTGCTCAGCAGGGAGCCTGCTTCCCCCCCTCTCTCTGCCTACTTGTGATCTCTCTCTCTCTCTATCAAATAAATAAAAAAATAAAAAATCTTAAAAAAATTAAAAATTAAAAAATTAAAATAAAAAACACATTTCATTACTATGCATGACCTCTAATCAGACATTTTAGCCACCCTGGGGATTGTTGGGGTAGTTAAAAAGACTTAGCACAGAGCCACATTATTAGTTTTCCTTGATAATTGTCATATTTCTGGTAAGATCTTTCACTCCTCTGGAGATCATGTTTGCAATCTCTAATCGAAACAATGGGATCTGACCACCTACTTACAAGATTAGTCCATCTTNTTGTCATATTTCTGGTAAGATCTTTCACTCCTCTGGAGATCATGTTTGCAATCTCTAATCGAGACAATGGGATCTGACCACCTACTTACAAGATTAGTCCATCTTATCTTTTTTTTTTTTAAAGATTTTATTTATTTGACACAGAGAGATCAGATCACAAGTAGGCAGAGAGGCAAGCAGAGAGAGAGGAGGAAGCAGGCTCCCCGCTGAGCAGAGAGCCTGATGCGGGGCTCGATTCCAGGACCCTGAGATCATGGCCTGAGCCGAAGGCAGAGGCTCAACCCACTGAGCCACCCGGGCACCTCCAGGCCATCTTATCTTTATACCCACAATGACTCAGCGCCTATAGGAGCCCAGTAAATTAAGAATTAATCTTAATGAGTATTTTTAATTCAGCAAATCAGCAGTTCTGAGTTGAAAAGGATCTTTCCAACCAACTAGATCAAAGTGCCTTCCATTAAAGCAGTTTTTCACTAAGACTCTATATAAAATAACCGTTTTGCCCTCAGAGTTCTTTTCAAAAACCTCCCTTGTCACCTCCTTCCCTAGTGTTTCCCTCCAAACACCCACAGATACACCGAGCTAACCGAAAGTGATGTCTCAGCGTTGGGGACGGTCTTTGTCCACAGGCCACAGCCCCCGGCAGCCTGGGTGCCTTACCCTGTGTGGGGCCCACAGGGGATGAACCCCTTCCACCAATCAATGAGGCTTTGGGACGAGCCATATAAAGATGTAATTTCTTATGACCAGGTGGTATTTGGCAGCCAGAGAAATCAATAAAAGCCGCCCATTTTTCCTCCCAGTCGGTGCATATGTGCATTTTGCGGAGAGCTAGCTCCTGCGAGCTTTATAACTTTGCCCATCCTTGCATCATTTGATATTACTCCATGGCCTTCCCCCAGCATAGCTGGGATGACTAAGAAAAATATGTTGGTCCTGGCAGCTGATCTGAGGCTTTCCCAGAGAGAAATAGAGGAGCATTTTGAGGACAAAAGAGTAGCCATCAGGAGCCTGGAGGACAGTGGCTCTTGAGTCTCTATTGAAGTTGGCTATCTTGAAGTCAAGCTACTAATTCCATGCAGAGGAAAAACTTCATAGGATTTGAAAATAGAGATCCACAAATAGAGATGCCGCGGTCACCGACAGTATAAAGTCAGACCAGTTCATTTACATTCACTGAAGACATTGATTCCTTTCTGAGTCCTTGATGTCATTCATTGTACCCATTTGACTAAAACCAGCGATTCAAAAGCTGATAAGAAAAATGCCCAAGTAGTTACAGCACCGGCTGAGCGCTAAGGGTTTCACTTTGCTGTGAGCCGACCGTGTAGCATGCAGTGTAGAGCCTGGAGATGTTTCTATCCTCAACCACCTTCATGGGTCTTGGGACTTAACCTGGGCCTAGGAAGGAAGGAACAATGCCCCACAGGGATTAAGAGCCTGCTTGTCGCCGGGCGGGACCAGTCGGCTGAACGAGTTCAAAATCACCCGAAGACACTTGGAGGAATAAGTATTTCCTCTCCCTGCAGTTTCCATCATTTAAAGCTCCGAGAGCTGCAAAGTCTCTGACACAGAGCCAGTAATTAAGCCTGTAATTCAACTTAGCGCATTTCTTGAGCTCCTGTGTGCAAGGCATATCTTTCTTCAGATAAATCCACACTGAAGCACTTCCAAGGCAGGAACAAGGTTCTAACCTTGTGCCTGCAGTTTACCACCATTGCAGAAGTCTTCACTTAAGTCCCTAAAATCAGAGAGCCCGTGGGTTAGGCAGCCCATAGCTAGCAATTAAGAGAAAGCTGGTTTTTCAGATGATGGCCCCAGGTGGCATAAGCTGTTGGTTTGTACAAGACAAAACTCCAAAGTGTCCAGTCTTTTCCCCATTCTACAGTCTACCATTTCCTCTCTATTCAGGACATTTCATCATAGCTTGGATGACCTGATAAGAGGCCCTCTCTGTAGAAATCTTGATGAGTTATTGATGTATTTATCAACTCCTTTCAGGGTGGTGGACAGTTTGTACCAGATAATGTTTAGCTAATCAGCCCACATAAATTTAATCTTATCTCTAAATAGTTCTTTGTCCAAGGAGAGCAATTGCTAAAGTGCTTTGCTGGGTTTGCAGGCTGTGTCTTTGTCATACATCATGATATTTGCAAAGCTCAAATCAAGGTCTACAGGATATTGAACAAATGAAACATGTTGGGCTCTATCTTAAAATCCCAGATAGGTCAGACTCCTCCCATTTAGGCTTGGCTCATTTGGTTTATTATCTCTCCAACGAAGTCCTTCAGAACAACCAACAGGAGGACCCCCCCAATCAATCTATGTACACATATACACGCACACATAGATGTGGACATGCATGCACACATGTATGCGTGTATGTTTCCTTTGTCTGTTGCAAATTTAGGTGATGGGATGACCAGTTTCAGCTGCCTCTTTAGCAAACTGTAATGTGCTTTTGAAGCAAATCTGTCCATCTCTTCCACATTTTACCAGCTTCAAAGAGTTCCCCAAACCTTTGCCCACTCACAAGTGCTCACAGAATGCACTGTGTGTGTCACACATTATGACAACAAGAATAGAGTGATTGACTGTCATCACCAGAAACTAAAATAAGCCCTCCGGAGTTGAGGGAAGGAGGTCTTATTTTCTGTTTTGTTGCCTTTTTTACCCATAGCCCAATTTCTCTGAGAAGAGGTCATTTTAAAGTTCTCAGGCTCAACCCCATGGATGTGTGCTAATGCGTGCAGCTGGCTTTGTGATTTGATATTGTTCTTCTAACCACACATCCTTAGCCTACCCCCTCCCACGACCTACTAAAGCAGAACTCTGAGGGTAAGAACCGACCATCTGTGTTTTAACAAGCTCTCCAGATGATTCTGATGCATACTCAAATTTGAGGACCACTAATCTATATATTTTGCATACACACATTCACAATTTTGTGCGTGTTGGTTTGCCTGCTGTCATAGGAAAGGACAGAGACTTTTACTTTTCCAATCCTCCGTGGGAGCAAAAGCTCCCATCTGCTGACGATATAGAAGTCAGGTAGGAAAGATGTCTCTCTGGAAGGAGCTAAGATTTGGAGATCCCTTTGAACATTATTTCCACGGAGTATTAATACAGCTTCTTGTGCAGTTATAATTCTACAACCATGATGTGGATATTGATGGGTGAAGTGGGCTCTGTGTAGCCCCGTGGGAAGAGCAGTGGGTCAAAAGCATCTGGTGCTCTGTGTTTCATGGGATGCCTTACGGAGAGTGTAGGAATTTTATTCCAGTGACTGATTTAAAAAAAAAAATCAAGGTGAAGTTCATATAACATAAAATTAACTATTTTAAAATCAATGATTCAGGGGCATGCACTTGGATCCATGTTCATCTGTGTATAAGGAAAAGGGGTAGATAGATACAGTACAGGTGTATATATGCAAGTAATTATATATGTAGCAATATTCATGCTACTCTCCTAACTTGTTAGCCAGCCATAAAAGGCCCGTGGCCCTAACCTACCCTTCCAGTGTTATTTTGTGCTAGTCTCCTTTACAGAAACTTCACTTAAGCCAAACTGTACGACTGTCCATTCCTTACAGATATCTCTCACTCCATCATACTACAGGCATTTTGATGCTTTTCCCTCCACCCCCCAACCTCCCTCTCCCCCATTTTTATCTAGTCACATCATGAGTTCAAACACTACCTTCTCCATGAAGCCTGTTCTGAACCACCCCTCCACACACCCCCTACCCCCCGGGGTAAATCATTCTTGCAGCTCCAAACTTCATGTCACTCTCTGTCTCCCACAGGGTTTATCAGCTTATAAATAATTAAAACTGGCTGTTTCTCACTTCTTCCTTAGCCTGTGAGTTCCTGGACTGCTCTCCCCGTTTCTGATCCCTCTGTCCTTTCCAGAGCACCCGGCCACTGACCGGTGGGCAGTGTGTTGATCAGATGACTAAGTGGCTGTTGGGCTACATTATAGTACATGCTCAAAGCCTGGGTGGCTCAGTGGGTTAAATCCTCTGCTTTCGGCTCAGGTCATGATCTCAGCGTCCTGGGATCGAGGCCCGCATCGGGCTCTCTGCTCAGCAGGGAGCCTGCTTCCTCCTCTCCCTGTCTCTCTGCCTGCCTCTCTGCCTACTTGTGATCTCTCTCTCTGTGTCAAATAAATAAATAAAATCTTTAAAAAAAAAAAACAAACAAAAAACAAAATAGAGTCGGGCTGCCAAAAACAGTTTGGTGGTTCCTCATGACGCTAAACGCAGGCTTATCATAGGGTCGCCAATTCCACTCCTCAGTATGTACCCACAATAATTGAAGACAGGCATTTATAAATGTGTACACATGAATGTTCATAGCAACACTACTACAAGAACCGAAAGATGGGAACAACCCAGATGTCCATCCGTGGGTAAATGGATAAACGAAATGTGGTTATATCCGTACAATAGAATATTATTCAGCCAAAAAAAAGGAACAAAATCCTGGCACATGCTGTAACATGGATGAACCTCAGAATCATTATAGAAAGGGGAAGAAGCCAGACCCAGAATGGAAGTGTGTAATTCCATTTACATGAAATACCCAGAATAGGAAAATCCATAGAGCGCAGGTTCTTGGTTCTTGGGGGCATGGGGAGTGAGGGCTTAATAAGTACAGGTCTCCTCAGGGGGTAAAATGAAAGTGTTTGGGACCGAATGGAGGTCATGGTTATGCACCCATTGCATATGTGCTAACTGCCCCTGAATCATTGATTTTAAAATAGTTAATTTTATGTTATATGAACTTCACCTTGATTTTTTTTTTTAAATCAGTCACTGGAATAAAAGCATGTTCCTTTTCACTTTAGAAAAACTGAGCTGATTTTGTTCAGAGGATGATATAAAATTTTACCCCAATTATCCATAGATCGTAGAATGGATTAGGGTTGGTTGCGTCTCTACCACTTTCCTGCCTCACCCCCAGACCACTCTGCCAGGGGCTGCCTCAGGCCCCAACGGGAAGTGCTCACCTTGTGGCATCAGCTTCCGTCAAAGGCCCCGGAGCCCTGAAAGATGATGGGTCCGCCTTCCAGCTCCGGAGCGTGGGTGCGGGCGCCCCCAGGGGGAGAGGCCAGGTGGGCTCAGCACCTGCTACCGTGGAGCCTTACGACAAGGATGGGCTCTTCATATCTCTGTCCGAGCCGAGTTGCTATTATAACTGGACTTTCTCTCAGCCTTGCTGGAAGGTCTTCATTCACTTTCAGAGGAGGTAAGAGCCCCTGTCTGCCATTCACTCGGGTGTGTGTTCTCAGTTCACAGGCTGAAGCCGGCTGACATCAAAGTAATCGGCGCCCTGGGTGACTCTCTCACAGTGAGTTACCCCCACTGGGGAAGGGGACCCCGAGAGAGGAACTCTCCACCATGGCCACCCCCGGCCCCTCTCCAGCCCACCTGCCCGGACCCGGCATTCCTCGCCCGTCCCAGTTCCCCCTGTCCAGCCTAACCCCGTTTTCCCCTCCCGCCGCTGGCATGAAGGAGCGAGCAGGAAGTGGGGGACCGCAGAGGGAGCAGCCGTGACACATCTCACAGCCTGGCAGGGGTGGGCGGGTCGGACTAGGTCTGCCCCGGGGTGTGAGGCTCCTTCAAAGCCCTGGCGCTTGTGATGGAGGAAGGTGAGGAGGGCGAAGAGAGGAGGAGACAGGAGCAGGTGCTAATGGGGCAGGAGGAGAGGGGCATGGAAGAGAGGGAGGTGCTCAAAATGATCCCAGCCCGCTTCTGCAGCCACTCCATGGTGACCCCTCAGGCCTGCAAAGTGCTATCCAGGAAAAGCAAAATCGGGCCCTAGAGAGGCTGGGTGGAGGGTTCCAGAGGCTCCCAGACACGCGCTTCTGCTCAGTAGTGACTCGTGAGAGACGTATCTAGCCGCTGCTCTCGGGGTCAGTAGAGTTCAGGGCCTCCGGCAGAATCTTCCCCAAAGGCCAGCAGACACTGTTCACATCTGTGGCCTCTGGGCATTTGATCTGTCACATGTGGCATCGTCCCTGCAATCCTACGAAACACGACTCTCCTTAAACTTAACCCCTAAGGAAGGTGAAGCTGGGCAGATGCACCGAGTGCCCATGACCGCATCGCTCACAGATGCTGGACCCGCACCAGCCTGACTCCAAGTCCAGAGTCCTGTGTCCCCCATGACCCCGCAGCGACTCTTCTCCCCAAACACCCTGCTGCTCCTAACTCTCTGGAAGGACAGGCAGGCTGGTCCTTAGCACGGCTTAGGCCAACCCTTTCCTCCTGGGTGTAGCCCAGTATTGCTACCCTCCGACCCCTGAGCTCCTCAAAGTGCTCTCGGGATAAGGACTCGTCGAGATTCCAGCACAGCTCTTCAGGACTTCCTGGGAGGCACCATTTGGAGGGCGACACGCATGGCAGTTGGCCGAGGACTGGGGCACCGGAGAGCAGGGGTCTCCCCATGGGCGGGGGGAGGTCCCGTCACGGAGGCCAGCCTCTCCCATGCTGTCCCCGAGGCCAGTCTTCAGCATGACCCTTGCAGTGGCCCTGCTTAGAAATCACATGCTTTAGGCTAGGGACACGCGCCTGCGGAGTGTGCCCAGATTGAGGTTTTAAATGACCACGCTCGCTTTTCAACTGAGGGGTAGGGACGTGGCATTTTATTTTCTTCTATTTTTTAAATTGTATATGCATGAGATATATTGATATAGAAGGACTGTGATAGGCTTGTGTTTCACACCTTTGAAGAATGAGGCAAATGGGACCCTGAAATGTGTCCTTTGGAGAAACGGACACTGCTGTCTGATTTCCAGAGCAGTTTTGCTAGGCTGGTGTCACCCGATCTGGGTCTGGGAAGGGCTCCTTAGGGTGAGGCCATGCTGTGGACTCAGGAATCCCAGTGGGAGCTCTCGCTCATCTGTGTCAAGGCGGGAGGCACATCAGGACTGGGGGCTGTCTCGACTCCAGACTCGAGGGAGTGCCCAGGCGTTCCCAGCCAGACACAGAACAGGGAGTTTCTGGCCAGCAGCCAGGGAGACTTACCCCTCGGTATTCCCTGTCAGGCAGGTAATGGGGCCGGATCCAAGCCTGGGGACGTCTTGGATGTCTTGACCCAGTACCGAGGCCTGTCCTGGAGGTGAGTGAGGATGTCGTAAGACCCTGAAGGACCCCTTCATTGCAGGGGAGTGGGGGGGAGGACCCCAGATCATCCCAGGAAACCATTCCTCTAGCGGACATATGAACCACCTGGTTAGTGCTTTTCAGTGAGACACTTCGGGTTTACTTTGAGGAAGGAAAGCAAAGCTTCCCCAAACCACTACATTTCCCAGGACAGGAACTGAGACCTGAGCAGGAGGAGTTTGGGGGAGAAACTAAATGTTTGGGTTGAAAATCTTCCCTAGCTTTCATTTCTCTCTCTGGGGTGTAAGCTCAGAAGGGGGTGGTGGCCTTTGAAACCAGAGTTGTGCTTGAATCCTAGCTGCCCAGCTCTGTGCAACCCTGGACAAGTTACTTAATCTCTCCGAGCCTGTCTCCTTACTGTCATGAGCATTGTCATGAAGATTAGAGAGCTTAAGCTTCCAGCACAGTGCCTGACACAAAGTAGATCTAAATGGTAGCTGGCATCATTATTAAAAGGCCTTCATTTTACAGATGAGAAAGCGAGGCTCAGAGAGGGCAAGTAACCTGTCTGAGGTCACACAGCCAGATGGCAAAAGAGCAGAAAATAGAGCAGATGGTTCCTGACCCCTAATCTGGCATGTTCCCCCATCGTGACTGCCTCTTGCCAGCTTGCTCCCGCTCTGGCTGTAATCAAATCCAGGCTGCCATGGGCTGCAGGGAGCTGGACTCGTGCTTTGAATACCCGGCTCCTGCCAAGCATGAGAGGGCAGGTTTGCTGTTTCCTCAGCCTGGAATCTGGCATCTTTGGCCCCAGACTGAACCAGAGTGTTGAATCCCTGGCATCCTCCCCCGTGATGTTGCACAGAAATAAACCCCAAACACTTTGAGACCCTTTTCAATGTTCCCAGACATACTTGGCAAAGAATGAGGGGATATGGAAAAGCAGGGAATCCAATAAACTCTGGAATGTTCCATATTTTCATGCCTAGAAACACATCCAACTCTGATTTCCTTGGAATTTTAGAAGCGGCTTGGAAAACACCCTTTAACAGCAGGTTTTCGCGAGCCAAATGGGAAGAGAGCGATGAGAGCAAAGCTCTCTGCTCTGTTTTCAGTGGTGACAGCCATGCCCAGCGGCAGTGGCTGGTGGGGCACGACTGGGCTCAGCATCCGGGGAAGGGTCACTTTCCCTTTAAAAAGGGGGTGAAGAGGCCCACTTGGTTCCCCACCCCAATGTCAACGCTCAGAGTTAAAAATCAACCAAGTCTGCCGTGCCCTGTCCATCCATTTCTTGGCTGGATGCTCCGGTTTGTGGGGACAAGGCCGAGAAGTTGCTGTGTCCTGGTTTGGTTTTCTACTGCAATAATAAGGAAACGACAAGCTCCAAGCCCCCGGGGTGTCTCCCAGAAAGAGAAAGGCCTGTCTTGGTAGCGTCTGAGCTGTTCTGGCGTCGCTGGCATTCTCAACCTCCGTGTTCTTTTCTGTTCCCCCACCACAGTGGCGGAGGCGATCACAACCTCAGCAGCGTCACTACCCTGGCAAGTGAGTACGCGCTCCCCCCGGGCTGGGGGTGGGCGGGAGGCCTGGTAGCGGCCCTGCGCGGCTCTGCGGCGCCTCCTGGTGGCGGCCGTGAGCTCGGCAGGGAGCCGGGCGGCGCGACTCTGCCGCGTTCGCCAGGGGGCGCTGCGTCCCCGAGGCTGTGGCCCTGCACTGCCTGTTGCGCGCCGGGAAAGCCTCGGAGAGAGGTTTTAAAAAGAAATTCTATTTGTCCAAGGAATGAGAGTCAGAGAGGAGAAGAGAGTTCAGGCCAACTCTAAGTGCAAGTCGTCATTAGGAAAAGAGTCTAGAAAGAAGGAAAGGGCACCCATCTTCCCTTTGCCTGTCATTCTGAGCAGAACACCTTTCTAGGAGGCGTTGATCTGGGTTTGGGCAGCATTAAGCACCACTGCATACAAAGATGTTGAATTCCTGTGTGTGACTTTAGGACACGCGGCTGTTCCCGCACAGAGAGCTGAAGTTACCTTGTGCAGGCTATGCAAACACACTGGGGTTTGGGGCCCGAAAATGTTTCCTTAAATCACTTCACCAGTGGCCTGCGGGGAACGATATTTTTAAGCCTGAGCCTCATTCTCTGAATGATTGTCTTACGTGTCTCTTTCTTCTCCTTAGTGTGTACACATCACAGTGCCTGTTTTTAAGTACGTGTGCACAAAATGTTATCGTTAAATTATCTTCCCTTCACATCTTCTAGCTAATAACCTTGCCTAAGAAACTTACCTGGTCTCGTTCTCATTGACTTTTATTGTAATTATCCCTTTGCAATATATCTTTAGAAGCTAAGAGGTTATTTGAGGTTTAAGGCTCTGAGACTTTGATGAAGAGATGGCTTAATCTCCACATCAGGGGACTGATTGGGTTATCTGTTTTGTGACTTCGAGGGGAGGTGGTCTGAGCTGCTGTTGTGAGTGTGGTCGACTGGGCTGCGAGCTGGCCCAGGATCTCCCACAGCTTGCTGGGCTGGCCGATTCCCACGCTATTATTGTGGAGAAGACGACTGGAAATGGCTCAAGACCTTTCACTACAGTGATTCACAAAGGACTGAAACAGTGCCCCCCAACCCCCCAGGTGGACTCCCCTGACACACTTGGCCCAGCCATGGATCATGGCCTGTTCAGACTCTTCCTTACTAGAGTTGTGAAGACAGTTTGACTGTGGGGGCTGGATAATCCCCAGGGAGATAACTACATGAAAATGTGTTAGAAAAATTCAAGAACACAGGGTCAGAACAAAAGCTCAGTTTGTCGCCCTCTTTGGTTTAATCCAGCAAAGATTCCAGTTCTGGATGCTTGGGAAGTAGGTGCATGAAGCAAGGTCCCTGCCCTCATGCCATCATCACAGTTTCTTTGGGGGACGTCTCCCAAAGATAGGCACATGTACCGACGATTAGAGCTATGTACATGTTTAAGAGAAAATAAATAAGAAGGCAGTTAACCCTGCCTTCTAGAAAGGGGTTTTAAGAACTAGAGTTCGTCAGGAAAGGAAAGGTAATAGAACATTTCTGGAACAGATAACCACATAAACCAGCAAGTTCTCGCTCTAAATGTGCAGTGCCTTTCTGTGATATTCCTGATACGTAGTTAGCTGGCCTGTGCTGGATTCCCCCAGTAACGACGAACCGAGGACAATCCTTTCTATTTGCAGATGGCTTTAGTGATTTCATGGCTCTTCCTTCTATTGAGTAGACATCAGAGTAATTTCTATCCATTGGCCACAATGTCCGCAAAGTCACAAAGAAGGAGTTTGATGCATATGTGTTGTGTAGGTCCTGTTGCAGGGCTGGGTTCTAGAAAGAACTCTGCTGGATGGCCTGATGCCTGGATGGCTGGTACCCAGCCCGTTCCTTTCCCGTCTCCTAGCTGACTGTGAGACAGGGGAAAGTGCCCTGTATTGGAGCTGAGAGAGCAGAGTTCTGGCCTGGAATTCTTTCCACATGAATTGTAGCAAATCTCCCAGGCTTCCTCAACTTTGTGTCGTCCTTCATTCGGTCCATAAGCCTTTGTTGAACATATGTGGGAATCTGGTGAGTATCTGGACCCCACTCTCAGGAGTTCTCAGCCGAGCTGGGGAGAGGGAAAAGTGAAAATTCAAGTGTAGATCCAGTGTGGTAAAGGCATTACAGTGCATGAGATTGGAAAGATCAACCAAGTGACAAGACTTTAACCAGACTGATCAAGGGGGATGAGAGGAAGGGAGCCTCAGAATCAGGAACAGAAGAGGAGACCGCGCTATGGAAATAAAAGGGATTATGAGAATATTTTGAACAATTGCATGCCAATAAATGAGATAACTTAAAGAAAATGGTAAAATTCCTAGAAAGACACAAATTACTGAAACCGATGCAAGACAAAATAGAAAATCTGAATAGATTCATAACAGTGATTGAATTTTGAAAATTCCAAGCCTAGACTTTTCTGGCTTCACTACTGAATTCTACCAAATACTGAAAGAAGAGTTTACATCAATTCTTCACAAACCCCCCAAAAATGGAAAGGGAAGGAATACGGCCCAATTCATTCTATGAGGCTTAATAACAAAATAAGACAAAGATGTTATTATCTTAATAACAAGAACTATTACCTTAATATTATCTTAATAACAAAAATAAGACAAAGATATTACATATTCCTAAGTATTATCTTAACATCTTATATAATCTCATTAACATTATTATCTTAATAACAAAAATAAGACTAAGATACTACAAGGAAAGAAAACTACAGACCAATATCTCTTTTGAATATATGTGCAGAAATCCTCAATAAAATACTAGCAAACAAAATACAGCGACATAAAAAAAGGATTATACCCCATGATTAAATGGGATTTATCCTGGGAATGTAAGATTAGTTTCAAATAAAAAATCAATTAATATAATACATTATATCAAAAGCATAAAGGACAAAAACTACATGATTATCTCGATAGATAAGAAAAAGTATTTTATAATACCTAATACCCTCTCATGATAAAAAATATTCTACGCACTAAAAATAGAAGGCAATTTCCTCTATCTGATAACAGGCATCTACAAAAGCCCACAGTTAACATCATACTTACTGAGGAAAGGCAAGATGCGTTCCTTCTGAGATCAAGATACATACTCTAGCAACTTTTATTCAACATTATGCTGGAGGTTCTAGTCCTGACAGTCAAGCAAGAAAATGAAAGAAAAAGCATCAAGATTAGAAATTGAGTAAAGCTATCTGTATTTGCAGGTGATACAGCCTTATATACAAGACCTGAAGGAATCCACCAAAAATTATTAGAATAAGTGAGTTCAGCAAGATTGCAGTGTACAATATCAATATGCAAAAATTAATTGTATTTCCATACACTAGCAAGTAACAACCTAAGCATGAAGTTAAAAGAAAACATTCCACTTACTATAGCATTAAAAAATACTTAGGAATAAATTTAACAAAGTTCATTTTTATACTTTTAAGATTATAAAACATTGCTGAAAGAAGTTTTATCAAACCTAAATAAATGGAAAGACATCCCATGTTCATGAATCATAAGGTTTAATATTGGTAAGATGGCAACATCCCCCAAATTAATCTACAGATTCAGTATAATCTCTATCAAAATTGGAAATATGGAAATTCAAGAGAACCAGAATAGGCAAGATAATCTTGAAAAAGGACAAATTCAGTGGACTCACAGTCCCCCATTTCAAAACTTAATAAAGCTCCAATAAGCAAAACGATGTGGTACTAGCATAAGGATAACCATATAGATTAATGGAATAGAATTGAGATTCCATAAATAAACCCTCATATGTATGGTTAACTCATTTTCAACATGAGTGCCAAGACTAATGGAGAAAGAATAGTCTTTTCAATAAACGGTGCTGGGAGAATTATATAGCCATATGCAAAAGGATGAAGTTGGATTCCTACCTCATACCATATACAAAATTAACTCAAAATGGATCATAGGCTTAAGAGCTAAAGTTACCCTTAGGGAAAATATAGGCACAAATCTCCACGACCTCGGGCTAAACAAAGCCTTCTTAGATATAACCCTAAAAGGACAAGTGACAAAACCAAAAATAGATTGGACAAAATTAAACACTTTTGAGCTTCAGAGGATACCATCAAGAAAGTAAAAAGAAAACCCAAAGACTGAAAGAAAATGTTTGCAAATCATATCTGACAAGAAACTTGCATCTAGAAAATACAAAGAACACTTATAACTCAGTAATAAGACAATTCGATTTGGGCCCATTAAAAATGGGCAAAGAATCTGAATAGACATTTCTCCAAAGAAGATATATAAGCGACCAACAAGCACATGAAAAGATGCTCGACATGAGTGACCATCAATGCAAACCAAACCATAATGAGATACCATCTCACATCCGCTAGAATGGTTATTTTTAAAACAGATAAAGGTTGGTGAGGATATGCAGACATTAAACCCTCATACGCTCCTGATGGAAAAGTAAATTGGCACAGCTCCTTTGGAAAAAGGTCTGAAAGTTTTTCAAAAGGTTAAACAGAGTTACCATGTGATCCACTCCTAGATATCTATCCAAGAGAAAGTCACACACAATCTAGTACAAAAACATTCACAGCAGCACTATTCCTAGTAGCTCAAAAAAGTGGGAACAATCCAAATCCTTCAGCTGATGAGTGGGTAAATATGGTATACGCATACGATAGGATGTTATTGGGCAAAGGCAGGAAGACCAGATCTCTACTATAACATGGATGAACACTGAGAACATTAAGTGAAAGAAGTCAGCCACAAAGACATGTTGTATGATTCCATTTATGTGAAATGTCTAGAATAAGCAAGCCCATAGAGAGAAGGTAGATGAGTGATCACCACAGGGTTGGAAGGAAGGGGGAGGGACTGCTCCTGGCCACAGGGTTTCTTTCTGAAGTGATGAAAATCCTCTAAAGTTGATTATGGTGAAGGTTGAACAACTCTGAATATACCAAGAGCTATTGAACTGCACTTTACATTGCGGAATTTATGGTATGCGAATTTTATCTCAAAAAACTATTATATATCTAGGAAACACAAAGCGGGTGCTTGGGTGGCTCAGTTGGTTGAGCGTCTGCCTTCAGCTCAGGTCATGATCTCAGGGTCCTGGGATCGAGGCCCGAATCAGGCTCTGTGCTCACTGGGGAGCCTGCTTCTCCCTCTCCCCCTGCTCATCCTCGCTTGCTCTCTCTCTCTCAAATAAATAAATTAAATATTTATAAAAAGAAGAAGAAGAAAACAAAAAGAAAATGCATGAGAGAAGCACCACATCCAGACTCACGTTTATTCAGCAATCATTTGTTAAGCACCTGGTTAAGCATCAGCCCGCTGGACACCTTCTTTCCAAGCTGAGAGAACAGTAAGGTTAAGAGCTTTAAGGGTGAGGGTCCCTTGTCCCTGACATGCACTGGCACTTATCAAAGAAATTCGAAGGTTGTTTTGGGATAGTTACTAAATGTGTCTCTTCTTTGTGTTTCCAGATATCCTCCGGGAGTTCAACCCTTCCCTGATAGGCTTCTCTGTTGGCACCGGGAAAGAAAACAGTCCAGGAGCCTTCCTAAACCAGGCTGTGGCAGGAGACCGAGCCGAGTGAGCAGGGGAGCCTTGGGGGTGACCACACAGACCCTCTAGGGACCTAGTCAGGGGCATGGCCTGGACTGGGGTGTACGGCTGCAGGCTGGCGGTGGCGCTTGGCCCATGGCCCACGGGTCTGGGGGTCAAAGTCGGGACTGGGTGGGCTCTCCTGGGCTGTCCCTCACTGTGGGACACAGAAACCTACTAGGCCACCCCCAACACCACCCCAGGAACTAGTCACAGTTGACTCTGACGCCAGGTGTATGCTCGGAGCAAATTACTTTACTCATGTCCACAGAAGATGGCCGTGTAAGAGCGCGGACTCTGAAATCTGGTTTTTATGACTCCATTAATGTTCCATCTTTCATATCCTCTTCCTCCCTCCCTTCCCAGGGAGGGGAGGGTGGGGGGCCTGCTTTCCAGGGAGTCTTTGCAGGCTGTACACCTCGCCTCTTTCCTGGGTCATTGAGAGAGCACTGCTGGGAGGGAAGCCAGGCGTTGAGTCCTGGTGCACACGTCCCACCCCTGCCCTTGGCCTCCCTAAGCCTCAGCCTCGGAGATGGGGCTGGCGGTGAACCGCTCCCATGGGGTGGTTATGAGGCTGGATGCCATGTTGAAGGTGAAAGTTCTGGGGGGCTATAAGTCACACACACATACTGGGTCAGGTTGGTGATGCTAGGACCAATGCAGCAGGCCTGTGGGAACTCGCTGGGCAAACTGTTGGGGAGCAAGGGGACCGCTGTGTCTTGCTCCGTGCACACCGAATGGCGCGGGAGAGCGGGAGAGCAGGGTTGGCTTTCCTGGGTCCTGCGCCTCCGTTTCTCTCCGTGACCCCCAAGTCTGGGGTATTTCTTTGGATTTGCTACCTGGTCAGACAAAAGTGAATACCGCACCAAATCTAGGAAAAATACGGGAAGATCCTGTTTCTTAACCCTATTTTTCTTCCAGAATAATCACAAACCTCTTTACCATGTAGTTCCTCGGGATTCTGTGTTTGGTTCCCAGATTCCCCGACATCCTTTGACCAGCTCTCAACACCATCCCAAATCTACAAGCCACCTGTAGCTGTACGTGCTGCCTCTCATTTATCCAGGACGGCAGTCATCCAAACCAGAGATTCTCCAAAACCTAATCCATTTTATAATAAATTCTGTGGCTTCGTTTTCCTTTTGGTGGGAGAAGGGTGAAAGGCTACCAACTGACTGCCTACAAATTTTGGCGTTAGTATTACCATAATTTTGGTTTTTTTCCAAGCATATGCCAGCTAGTGGTATCCAGCAGGGCATCTGTGAGCATGATTAGGTCAGGGAGGCGTCCAAGAAGGGGCCCTGGGTGGAGAACATAAAGTTCATGATCCATATGACCGTGGATCTCTCCCCTGCTCTCCTCAAGGCCGTGGGGCCCTTTCGTGCCAGTAATGCATCTATCCAAGCACATCCTGAGTCACAGGGAGGAGTTAGTGATTATCATTCCCATATTACAGATGCAGAAACTGTAGCACAAAGAGGCAAAGTGGCCTGAACAAATGCGTCACCTCGACCCCTGGCCTGTTGTCCTTGTGCCCGGCAGGCCCTAGTCTGGGTCCGGCAATAACCCGTCATATGTACCAGCCGTGTCCAACCTAGCAGGCACCCTCTCTTTTACTAGCCCTGTGTTCCGCGCAGGTCAGACACCCGGGTTTTCTTAACAATGATGCTGAGGCTCAGAGAGGTCAAGTAATCACCCAGCTCTGGTCCTCAGAGCAGGTGCCCTGATGGCTTCTACTGATGAGGGAACCAAGACGCGAGTTGGTTATGTGACTCACCCCAAATCCCCCCACCCCCAGGAGATCTGATACCTGCCTAGTCCCCTGTGGCTAAGACCAAGCCAGCTGGGCTAATAGTGAAGACATGACGACCACTGTTTCCTGCCGGGGTGGTGCCAAAGACTGGCGATGGTGGTAGTTATAGGAGACAGAATTCAGTAGATCATTTCTAATATGGATGCTTGCTACGTGCTGCTCTAAATTCTTTATTTAATCCATCCGACAACTCTATGGATAAGGCTTGCTTCCCATGCCCGTCTTACACGGGACCAAACTGAGGCTTTGCGAGGTTAAGCACTTTGTCAAGCTCTCCCGGCTGATCAGTGGTGGGCCCAGGATTCAGCCCCATGCTGCCTGGCTTCAAGAGGGGCTCTTAGTCCATGGGGCTGCTTTGCCTGTCTCATGGGCTTCTCCTCAGGACGCTTGAACATACAGGGATTTATCTCCATGCTTGCAGTCTTTGGGGACGGCACACTTAAGTTACATTCCCACAGTTAGCAGGAGGCGACTAAATGTCAAACCCGGGTGTGTCTGACTTGACCTTGAGGGTGAGGGTGCCATGCAGGCGAAGCTCATGGCACCCACATAATCAGGCTCATACCAAGCCGTGCGTGACCTGAAATGCACATGCAACTTTCTGTCTGCCCTGCATGAGCCCGGCCTGGAAGAGAAACATGCCGCTAAGTCCCCTGCTCACACGTGGAATGCTGTGCGCTTCCCGAAGCATGGTCACAACTCTCCCCAGCCCTCCACCTCCGGAGGAGACTGAATGGGGAAGGTGCTCTGGGACGGGAGTGTGGCCTTCAGTCCAACTCTCCTGCTGCCTGTTTGATTCCTGCCGTCTCCGCCAAGTCCCCTCCCTGCCCCAGCTTCACAGTCCCTGCTCCTCACCTGACCTCTGTCCGTATGTGTCCACAGGGGTTTACCTGTTCAGGCCAGGAGGCTGGTGGACCTGATGAAGAATGACACGGTAATTCTCAGGGGGAAGAGCCTCCTGGGACCACTTGGGCTAGCTTCCCCAGAAGAGGGAGTGAGCAGGAGAAATCCATGGAGTCAGAGAGGGTCAGGGTCAGGGACCACATGAAAGTCCAGAGAATCCACCTTTAAAAACCACAAGTGATCTAGTACCTACAACTGGTGAGCTATGACCTCAGGACCCTAAAACCACAGAACAGAAAACAGTGATGTCCGTTAAACCCTCCAGTATGTGAGGACCCCTCGCTGCCATGTTCGTACTTTATCTTCTTCTTGACTCAGCTTGGAGCAAGGCACTTACTTGTTTGTATCCCGTTCATTACAGAAGATAAATTTTCAGGAAGATTGGAAGATAATAACCGTGTTCATAGGAGGCAATGATCTCTGTGATTTCTGCAGCGACCCGGTGAGTCTCCAGGCCCTTAACTCAAGACTCCCCCAGGGAGGGATTTGCACACCAGGTGGCTGAAGCGAGTGCAGCAGGGTTGGGACTTGGGGCTTGTAGCCTGGGATTAGTCCTCAGACCAAGAATGCATTGACCTCCAGGGAAAGACTCAACAGAACTGCTTATGAAATTGGTCTTGATTAGGTTTCATAACAAGGAAGTCTGATCATATCATTCTAGAAACCAAGGTAACATTCCAAGGATCTAGAAAAATCAGGCATATCTTCATATAGATCATTAAAGGTCAGCTCCTTTTTCCAGCATTGAACTGCTTTATTGTCTCTGCTTTGATGGAAAAATTGATTTCCTAATGTAAACATTTAGGCATGGTTCAGAGTCAAGTCATTCCGAGCTGATGGAAACCCCAAGAGCCAGGCTACTGCCCTGTGGGTGTGGTGCTCCTTCCTGGAACCCCAGAATCTCTGAGCTGGAAGACACCCCACAAACCCTATTGACCACTCTCCCACCTGCAGCAGGAATGCCTTCCATAGAACCTAGCTATTGAATATTCCCAGTGATGGGTGGCTTTTTAACTTGCCCTAATTAGTACTATAAGCAAGTACTAATCTTTTGGTAGTGTTTGTGGTAAGCCCAAATCAGGCTTCTTGTAACTTCCACCTTTTCTGCCTATGCTGGGCGTGCCTATACCTCTTCCATATTCAATTTAGCTGACTTTAAAAACAATAGGTTTTTTTATATTTTATATTTTATAAGCAGTACACACTGGAAGCTCATCAAAGCACAAAGAAAAAAATATTTTCTGTAACTACAACATCCAAAAATGCCATTGCTAACATTTTGTTAAATGTCTCTCTGTTTTCTATGAAAATGGAGAAATTACTTTATTATTTTCTAAAAATAGCATCCTTATGGAAATATTGTTTGGTGATCTGCGTTTTTTTTCAGTAGCAATCCATTGGGAAGATGATCCTATGTCAGTAGTCTTCCATAAAATAATTCTTCATGACTCTATAAGTAGCCCATAACCCATATTGGCCATACTTTACTTAATTGTCGCCATTTATTGCATATTTAGCTTATATTGCTTCTAATTACGCCTGTTATAAATAACACCAGGAGAAACATCCATCTTGATGTGCACCTGTAATTGTTTCCTGATACATATTCTAAGTAGTAAGACTTTTAGGCAAGAAGATATGTACATTTCCCCTACTATTTTATCACAGAAATTTCTAAACATACTGAGAAATGCAGAGAATTATGTAGTAAACGCCCTTATACTCACCACCTAGGTTTTACCATTGTTAACATGTCGCCATATTAACATGTAATTACCCATCCATTTCATTCTGGGGGGGGGACGCTGCACATTTTCAGTGCCTTGGATACAGATTGCCAAATTGCTTCCAGAATGTTGGTATCAGTTATGTCTACTTCCTCACGCTCCATCTGTCAATGTATGTTATTTGTTTTAATAGCTGCTAATCTAATAAGTGAAAAAATTGTATCTTGTTTTCAAAATTTGCATTTATCTGAGTAGTAGGGAGGGAGAAGCCTTTATGTCGCTTGTTTAATGCTTATTTGAATTCCTCCTGATAAATTCTATATGATTTCCATTGGCTAGTTTCTGTTTAGGTATTTATCATTCTCTTACTGGTTTCTAGAAACCCCTTATATTAAGTATACTCACCCTTTCTCACATACATTGCCTATTTGTCGTTTTCCATTTAATTTTGTTTATAGTGTTTTCCAATAAACAGAATGTCTTTCATGTCCTGTATCATTTTCTGGGTATGTATTATAGGCCAGGCATTGTACTAGGTGCTAAGCCTCGCAGCTTTATCCTCAAGGAGCACACAGTCAGGGAGGGAGGTACAGACAATTCACCATAACATGGTAAGGACAACATCATGGCCACAAAGTAAGAATTGCCATGGGAATTTGTGTTTGGTAGGGTGGGGAGGGGGGAGTCAGGGGTGAACATGGAGCAGGAGACCTTCTAACTAGGGCTGGAAAATGACATTCAGCAGAGCAAAATTAGGAAGTGGGGAGTCTTGCTGAACCTTGGGAGCTTCTGTCCCGAGGGGCAACCCTGCCCCCCAGACAAATCACAGCCTCAAAGTCACCAGGATCTGGGGTTTTCAGGCTGGGATGCGATGGGCTCACAATGGGTGTGTGGCTGTCAGCAAAGCAGGTAGGGAAGTTGGACTGTGGCCTCTGCTCCACTTTTAATTCATTTGGTTGAGCAGAGCTCTTGGTTAGATTTTAGCCACAGAAAGGGTTCCACTTAAAAAAAAGAAGAAGAAGAAAGACAATTAAAAACCACCAACTATGGAGGTCAGAAGAAATAACAATTAAAATGTGTTTATGCTCTGGGGAGGGAATTAACAGGACCCCCTTCCCCTATGATTATTTCCTTAAGTGATCTGATGGGGCAACAGGTCCCCAGGCACTTTGAGGCTTGAAAGCAGAAGAGCTCAGGCCATTGGACCAGAGAATATTCAAACTGCAGGAGACCTAAGAGGTCCCATGCTCCAACTCCCCATTCTAGAGGGGCCCAGAGATGTGATATCCTTTAGTTAAGTCCCTGCATCTAATTAATGTGAAGTGGATCCAGAGCTTTCCATAACTCCATGCAGAAAACAGAAATGTTTCCCTGGAAGTCACAGTCATGACCAACCTAAGTATGGTGGTGTTGGTCTGGAGGCTGGGGGCCCCACAGGCTAACCTTATGTTTCAATGTTGCCCATTCTGGCTAACATACAAGAAGGAGGGGACCCAAGATATGAATGAGCCTGGTCCACAGAGAGATTGGGTGGTGGATGGTGTTAGACCTTCCGTCTTCCCGCAGGTTCGCTATTCTCCCCAGAACTTCACAGACAACATCGGGAAGGCTCTGGACATCCTCCATGCTGAGGTGTGTAGGCTGGGCTGTGTGACCTCTGAGCAGCTCAACCAATGGTCCTTCTTGGGGCTCAGACCTGGCCTGGAGGGGCTCTGACTTCCTGCCCGCCTTTCCCTGGAAGTTAGCACTGACCATGTTGCCGTNGGGGGGGGGGGGGGGGGGGGGGGGGGGGTGAAGAGGGGGCGAAAGGGATGAAGGAGGTGGGTGGGGCATGAAAGACCACAGACCAGGTATCCGGCAGGAGGGGCTGGCCCCAGACCCAGATGAGAGACTGGAGCCGCCAGTTTAATCCTCTTGGGGACTGGTCTTGCCTTTGCTCAGGTTCCTCGGGCATTTGTGAACCTGGTAAAGGTTCTGGAGATCGTCAATCTGAGGGAGCTGCACCAGGAGAAGAAAGTCAGCTGCCCGAGGCTGATCCTCAGGTGAGAAGGAAGCTTCTCTCCCTTGTCCCTAAATCACCAGGGGACTCTTAGCAGAAAGCAACTCTGATTCATTAGAAAGTCCAAGGGCAGATGTGTGAGGAGGGCTAAGACGACCCCATTTTCTAACCTGATGAGGCCTCATGGGCTTTTGTGACCCCAGTGTGGGCCTCAGCTACCCTCGGAGTCTGTGTCACCCCCCGACCATCATCCCGGCTGTCCTGGGAGCCCGGGACACCCTTCAGTCCTCCCGGGAGGGAAGAGCGAAGCATGAGGAATGGAGTGGGCCTGTGTGGGCAGGTGTAGCCGGAGCTTCCCCGCCCTTGAGTCCTATCTCCAGAACAGAGGGAACCTCTATCTGGTGTGGGCGTCCTGGGCTGGGCACTCACAGCTGTAGGCTTACGGTCACTTGCTGGAGGAGAGGGTGTCACATTAGAATCAGGGAACCGTCTTTTCTGAGCACAGAGAGCCCTGGTCCTGGGAAGGCCTTGGGAAGGCCCGGGAAGGCCTTCTTCATCCCCCGTGTTCAGAGCCAACGGCGCCTCTCTCTCTGATATGACACCTCTCCTTGACCTTCAGGATTAAGACATCCCTCCAACCTGAGCATGAACCTTCCTGCCAGCATTCCTTCCTGCTTGGCCTCCCCTGCATGACCCTGAGCCCGGGTCCCAAGGGCTGTGCCCCCCACCCCACCCCAGCTCTGTAGCCCTTGACAGGCCCCCACGGCAGCGCCGAGCACAGCACGTGGCGATGATTCACGCGCCCCTCCCCCGCGGCTCTGCCGTTGGTGTGAGTCACGGCTCACACAGCAGAGCGCCTGTTTGCCGGGGGAGTGCATGAATAATTCACAGGGGCCAGATTTCCTCTTGCAAATGAAGGGGTACCTTGGCTGCTCCCCTGAAGGTGTGCGCCGGGCCTCACCTGGGGGCCCAGACTGCACAGATTGCCCTGCCCGCCAGGAAGGCCCGAGCACCCCGGGAGCAGGAGCACCGTGCTGCACGACACGTGCCTATGAACGCAGCTGGTGTCAGGCAGGCTGTATTTTCAGCTGTGACTCACCCCCTGGCTCCCACTTTCTCCAGTCACTGGGCCACACAGGGGCTTCAGTGTATTCGTCTCAGAGCCGCTTACCCCAAAATCTCTCGCTGCCCATCCCTGCAGCGTTTTTAGACAATTAAAGCTAACAGTTCGGAAGAAGGCATCTGCCAGGTCCCTTCCCAGCCCTGTAATGGCCGAGTCACTGACTGTCAGGTGAGGCAGACTCGGGGTCACCTTGTCCTGCCGCCTCTCCACTGTTCTGTCTCCGGGGTTGTCCTTTCCTTGGAGGCACGAGTCTACTCTGAGCCGTCCACACTATCATCCCCTCACCCTGTGCCCCCCACCCCTGGACCAAAAGCCCAGATGGGTACGATGGCCAATCAGAGCAGAGGTGCAGACTCACAGAAACAATTTAACTCTGGATTAGGAGCTCAGTTCAGACCAGACAGACTAGAGTTTAAGTCCTGGCTCCCACACGTAGTCTCCATGTGACCTTGAGCAAGTACTTAACCACACTGAGCCTCAGTTTTCTCCTCTGTAAAATGGGGATAATAATATAACTTCTTGAATCGCTGAGAGGATTAAATGGGTCAATACCCATAAAGCTCTCAGCATGGTGAGCATCAGGACATGTGAGCCCTTATTCTGAGTGTTGTTGTCACCGTTATTTAAAAGTCGGCGTGTCTTCCCTCTGTTGCTCGGTCTGTCCTCAGACAGTCCTAAGGTAACTCAGCTCCGCAAGTCACTCCTGCAGAAGTCAGAAGTAACTATTTCGTTTTCATGGGAAAATGCAGCTCTGGGGAACTTTCTCGAGCTTCATCTAGCGGGGCCTCCGTTAGCACTGACTTCCCACCCCCCAGGTCAAATAGATTCTGAACCTCAAGTCAATGTCCTGCATTTGGACAGTGATTTTTGGTGGCTTTACATCTCTTTGGTTCGGTCCACAGCAACCTGTGCCCCTGCGTCCTGAAGTTTGATGATAACTCGACAGAGCTTGCCACCCTCATCGAATTGAATAAGCAGTACCAGGTAAACCAGGAACGGGTTCTCAGACCGCACCGGAAATGCTGCGTGGTCTCATTGCTCTCGTGAAAAAATGAGGTCATGCTTATATTATAATGACCCCAGCTGCCCAGCGTGAGGGTTCGAGGTGACCACTGACCAGTTTGCAGATTTAAAGACACCTTGAAAGGCTGCAGGGACTGTGATTTGGTTTAATTGCATCAAGCTTGTAGAGCCAAGTCACCAAACACACTTCACCAAATCTCAGTTCCTGGCCTTACACACACACACGAAATATTTCCATTTGTCCATAGAGAGTGCGTGTGAGTTTCTGACTCCTGGCTGGGAAGCCCTTTCCACCTAAGAGAGTCTAGAGGATTCCATGAGATGACATGCATGTCCTCCGCCCTCCTCTCCCGGGGAAGCAGCTCTTCTGGGGGAGCACAGGGAGGAAGAGAGTCAGCCGAGGATCTCCACACATCCTGTGGGTTATTCGTTTTGGGCCTTTTTCCATCTAGTCTTTGGCCAGAGCAGCTGGCTCCCTTGACGATCTTGAGATTCCCCCCAAATAATGACCCAGTCACTCAAGAGGACAATGGTGGTCTTCCGAGTCTTCTAGAATAGCCTGGAGACAGTTAGTTACCAGGGCAGATCTGTCCTTCAGACACATGGACTCCTTGGAGCAGAACCACACCCATCAGGGGTATCAGGGTGCAAGGGAATGAGCTTCCATCTATCACCCTCTGGGTGACTCCCCAGCTGCACTTCCTTCGGCTGCGGGCAGCCACCTCAGCCTCTGGCGAGGAAGTCCATGGCCTGTACTAGGAGAAGGAAGGGAGCCAAGGTTATTGCTGGGAGAGCAAACCTGTTCCAGGTAGAACAGGTTCTCGGGTACAAGCAACAAAAACGTATGTGATGCTGGTTAATTGAAGCAGTTGGATTATTTAAGCAGACTGTTGGGAAGAATTAAAAAGCTATGATCAGAGGCGGGGCCACCAGAACTCATGGCATCATGAAATGCTAGGGGCCAGGCCATAAGGTTCAGAATCAGACCAAAGAACTCGTTCAGTGGAGACACTGTGGACACCACTGTCATTGCTACTTCTAGGAACTGAACACAGCTGCCCCCCTCAGCAGAATGGATTCTGTGCTGCCCCTCTTTCTGGCACTAGCTCTGGAGGGCCCCTGGGCATGTGCCTAAGCCCAAGTGTGAGGGTCACTGGGAAAGCCCACATTTGTCTTCCTCACCATGTACAGTGTGAGGCCTGCTGCTCTTAATACAGTGGAGTTTTTCTAAACATAGGAAGTGGGTTCAGATGCGGTTCCTGGGTCTAATCTTGGTTACCACTGAGATCTAGGAGAAGTTCATGGTCAGCCACAGGAGGCCATCATGCCCACTGGCAGAATCCTCTCCCTACTTCCTGCGAAAGCTGTGGCTCCCATTGCTCTCCGTGGGGGTGATCATTGCTCTTCAAGACCACCATGTGCCAGGCATTCTAGACAGTATTTCTTTCATTTCCCAAGAGGTGCATGGTTCCACTGTGGGCCATTGCGGCTGATTCACAGAGTAACCAGTAGCACTGGAAGGGATTTAAGGGATGGTCCAGGCCTGGCCAAACATCCTCCATTTACAGATGAGGAAAGAGAGGTCCAAAGAGGGGAAGCATCTTGCTGAAAGGCACAGGGCTACTTAGTGGCATTGCACTCTCTTTCCGGCTGCCCCCTGGGAAAAGTACATGTGGCGCCTTCTGTAATGACCCCACTGATGTTCCTGACTTCCTGCTCCAGCCAGGGTCCTGCTCCCAAATGGTAGAAATCCTGTAAGCAGGGAAATGGCAGAGGCTGGCAGAACCTGGAGCCGGAATTGGGGTAACTGGTCCTGCTGGAACCAAGCCCAAGTGGGAGCTATGAGAATAACAGCTCTGTTACCCTCCTGGACAGACCTGAGGGTCTCAAGGAAGGGTGTGTGCACAGGAACATGCCTCCCCACCAAACACACACCATGCATAGATGATATCAATGGGCATTAAAAGCCATTGCTGATTCACCTTTGATTTTCTGAACAAATGTAGAACAGAAGTAAATTAAATGTAATGATTATCCAAAAAAGTCATTACATGGACTTCATGTCCTCCCCTCCCCCACCTCCTGTCCCAGTCTTTAATCAGAAGCTTTCAAAGGAAATCAAGCTGATGGTCTTAGGTTTTTTTCTTGCCTTTCCTTTTTTTCCCCCCACAGCCTACATCAAATATATGCAATTAAGCAGAGGTTGGGATTGAGGGGGAAGGCTGATCTAAAAAGTAACTCGCTGGTTCCTGATTAGCTGAGATTTTGTTACAGATTGATTTCACTCCAGAGGCAGACTCTGTTCAGTTCTATGGCAGAGAAAGAGGTGGCGCAAAGCCCAAGCAGATGCAGGGAGCCCCCTGACCCCTGCCCCCTTTGCCTCTTGCAGGAGGGGACTCACCGGCTGGTTGAGAACGGTCGGTATGACACAAGGGAGGATTTCACGGTGGTCGTGCAGCCATTTTTCGAAAAAGTGGACATGCCAAAGACATCGGTAAGGCCAGCAAGCATGGTGGGCAAAGGGGAGCCCCCCAGAGCCCAGTCGGTTCTGAGTGTCATTTGTATACCGGATGGCCTCCAACACGGCCCCTCCTTTATGCCCTGTGACCAGGACGGGCTGCCTGACAGCTCTTTCTTTGCTCCTGACTGTTTCCACTTCAGCAGCAAAGCTCATGCTCACGCAGCCAGCGCCCTCTGGAACAACATGGTAAGATGACCGAGGTAGGGAAACCTATTCTCCTTTGGTAGGAGAAAGACTCTGGCAAGTTTTGAAAGAGTTCAGAGGCCCATCACTCAGTCTGTATGATTCCCCGCCCCGCAGCGATGACAAACCCCATCGCCTGGGTCCCTCCCTGCCGTCCCCAGCCCTGACCTGCAGCCTGACTTTTCCCTTCTTGCCACCTCTTCCACTTCTTGCTTTAGCTGGAACCTGTTGGCCAGAAGACAACACAGCACAATTTTGAAGACAAGATCAATATCACCTGTCCGAACCAGGTAGCGTGCGAGGCGCGTCCTTATAAACAGGTCTATTTCTCTGAGGCATCTCTTCCAGGATTTTAGCATCTCTCGGGTTTCTCAGCTCGTTTCATCCCCAGTTCCCACCCCCACCCCAGACTCCAGGTGATCGTCCACAGAGCCCCATCTGGTAGGAGCCTAAGGGGTGACAGCCCCCTGTGGCCAGGGGCCCCTCGTGTCCCTTCGCCTCTCCACGTCCCAGGAAGCCCCAGCACGAGCCTAGGCCGCACACAGCCGGGAAGGGGAACATGGCAGCGCCATCCAGCTCTCATTTTGGAGACAAGGGGGCAGTGGAGAACATCAAGACCGGGATGGGGCAGAAGGATCTCCTGTCTCCATGTAGCACTGCCTCCATGGCAGGAACTGAGACCTGGAGTATCTGCTAGGGCAATGGGGGGGGGGCGGGGGAAGGTGGGAGCTGGTCAAATGGAAGCTGGAGCTAGAAAAGCAGACATTACCTGGAAAGGCAAAGCAGAACCAGACCCCCATGCTCCCTGACAAATGGCCAGAGAGATACTTGGACCTCTGCAGCTGTTCCCTCACCTCTACGAATTCCTCCGTATTCCCAGAGGGGTCTCAGGCCTAGACTGGAAACCTCTGGCCAGGGCGTACAGGGCTTACGTGGAATAGGACCTCGAAGCACCTGACTTTCTTGCCTGGGCAGGGTGGGAGTGACCTGGGGTGGCCAGGGGTCTGGGGAGTAGGGAGTATGCACTCACCGAAGCAGAAGGCAGAAGGTGGCGCTGTTCTGGGAGGGGCAGAGGCACGAAGGAGAGGGGAGGCAGTCCCCACCCCACCCCCCACCCCCCT
>LNAC01000024.1:5438853-5451554 GCA_002007465.1 Ailurus styani | reverse complement strand
GCCCGCCCCACCAGCTCGGTGGGGGGCGGAGAGCAGACTTGCTTGGGAGCCGCTGCAGGCTTCATTCTAGTTGTTCCTACCAGTTCGGGCTGCAGAAAAGGCCCAGTGCCTCCTGGGAGGGAGCCCGCAGCAGTCAGCCTGGCGGGGAGGGGCTTGGGAATGTGGGCAGGGGAGGCAGGACATGTGGGGCAGGAAGCCAGCGGAATTTGCTGGAATTTCTCACTGCCCTCTTCTCACAGTTCTGGCCGTTTCTGAGCACCTACAAGAACAGAGTGCAGGTACGAGCTTGTTTCCTCCTTGTGGCCCTGCAGCCAGAAGGGTGGGCAGCCCCTGAGCTGGGACTGGCCCCACAAGGGGGGGAGGCAATGTTGGCAAGGGTCCTGGTGGGCAGCCAAGGGGGATTAGTGCTCTTCTGTGAGGCCTACCCGCCTACACCTTCAGACCGGGCGGTGGCACAGTAAGCCACACTGGTAGCAGCCTGGGTGGGACCAGCCGGTCAGACCGCTTCAGAGACCCAGGTGAAGAGAGTTCTCGTCCTCATAAAGCTGCCGAAGCAGAGGCGGCCGGGGGTGGGTGGGGTCGTTGTGTTGATGCCCTGATTCTTGCACTGGATGGTGGGGGGTCTGAACTAGGCTAGCGGATCCCAGCCTAAGATCGCATTGGGAGACTCTCGGAGTGCCCTTCAGGGCCCCTGCCCGGGTGGGATGCAGGAATCCAGCTGGGTTTGGTAAAGCTCTCCAAGGGAGTCCGGTGCTCAAACGGCCTCTCTGGTCCCTTTCAACCCTGAGAGGCTACGATTTGTTCTATGCCTTTAGGGTCATGGGAGCCAGCTGCCATGCAGGGACAGAGCCCCCTCTTCCTTGACACCCACCTCAGGTAAGCCCCTTATGATACACCAGAACCCAGGGCCGCCTCACAAGGACTCGGAGGCCGAGTGCTCTGACAAGACTTGGCATATGTACTAAATGACAGCTTTAGGGCTGGTGCTTGCTTCCCATCTGGGTGGTTGCCTGGGTTAGGTCCCTGCTTTGTCCCCCTCTGCCCTGCAGCGATGTCTTTACCCCACAGGACCCAAGGTGGCCACGCCAGGAACTGTTTGCCGCCCTCTCGATTCAGCCTGTTAGTCGGGGACCCCCAGACGCTCCCCCTTAATGGCCCAGCCCACTGGCGTGACCTCCCTGGGGCCCAGAGCTGGGGGTGGGGTGCCCAGGGAGTCCCAGGAGCGAGTCAGCTCTGCGGAGTGCCCTGTGGCCCCAGGCTCTCTGATCACTGCTGCCTGCATTAGGGCCAGAAAGTTCCATGGAGTCTTCAAAAGCAATTTGGGACAGGGCAAGGCCTGACATGACCATTTTTCAGATTCTTGGTAGAAATCCAGAATGCAGCTCTAAACGGGCCGAGCCTCAGACCCTGTAGCTCATCTCCCATGGTCCAGCGTCCAGGTGGCCCTGCCCTCAAGGTCACAGCTGGCCTCCCGCCCGACCGTGGGCACTGACGAGTTAGATCCCACTCTGCCCTCCCTACCGTCCGTCCATCCATCCCCTCCCCCACCTCTGCCTCCACACCTCTCTCCCCACAGGCCCAGGATTTTTTTCTTGGGTCTTTTCTGAGGAAACCTGTCATTTAGCCTCTGTCTCCACAGCCCAAACACATGCACAGGCTGTGACTTTGGTCCTGCTTCAAGTCGGAAGCCCTAGACTCTGATTCAGGTTCCTTCCCCCCGACTCAGGTGTGTCTGCTTGTCTTTCCAGTGCACACCCTGAGACCGGCAGATATCCAAGTCGTGGCTGCACTGGGGGATTCTCTGACCGTAAGGGTCCCTGGGCCCCCGGGGGCGGGGGAAGCTGCGCCAGTTGGTCCCAGGGCCTGCGCCTCTGACCTCTGCCTCTAGCCTGGCCCTGTCCATCCCGCGGGTGGCACTGGTTTGATTTTGCAGTCACTTTCTCAATCAGGTGCGCAAGGGGATATCTTTTTCAGGAGCAAACTGAATTGTTTCAGATAGTGGAGGTTTTGAACACCTCACGATGTTTTTTTTAACAACTGCAAAAAAGATGTCATTTCAACTCAAAATAATCTTCTGAATCTACCTCTGTGGCTGCTCTTTTCCCTTTGGATTATGCTTTAGGAGTAGCTTCAGACCCTCACATAGATTCTCTCCTTGCACCTGCCTGGAAATCAGGAGACTCCACAATTTTGTGGCTAAAGCTCTGCTCCGAAGTTCCGAGAAACAGGGCTCTGACCCTCCCGGATGACCACTTTCTGGCAGCACTTCGGAGGCCACAAGATTGCCTTACAGAATGACCCAGAGGGGAAGGGGAGAGATATGACGTTCATGAGAAGCCTACGGGCTGTGGTCCATTCTAGTCTAGAGATAGATAGGCTCCTTCGTCCTTCTAAGAGAACTTCAGAGCGTAATGCTGGTGGTAATAATATGGCCGTGTCCCACACGTGCGAAGCACTCTGGAGTTTGCAAAGCTGTTTTTGCAACCATGATCCCATTTCGTCATCAAAGCAATCCTATGAGCTCAGCAAGTCATGTCCTCAGGTCAGTAAGGAGGCAGCTGAGAGGCAGGGAGGGCCTATGGCTGGAAAGGAGAGAGGCAGAACGCAAGCCTGGTCTCGGACTCCCAACCCAGGGTCTGTTCACGTCACATGATGAGTGTGTTGGGAACTGCCCGCCTCCCTTCCCTCTGACTTACTCATTTTCCTATGGATTTTGGTGTGTTTTCAAAGGCTGGCAATGGAATTGGCTCCAAACCGGATGACCTTTCGGATGTCACTACTCAGTATCGGGGACTGTCATATAGGTAACATTAAACCTTCGCCCCCTCCAGCCCCAGGCTCGCCCCCCAGAAATGGGTAAGGGGATTGTCTCTTGTAAATGTGTAAATACTGAAGAGCCAGGACCGGGTCCGGAAGGGGGTTTTGGAAGGAAAATTGATGTATTTCTGCAAAATGTGACCCTATGGTGAGTGGAGAGGATATTTTATTATTGATAACTTTTTTTTTCTTTAATTGTGCAGAAGAAGAAAACCAGGGTTCTTGTCATACTCCTGGGTCAGAAAATCCAACATGAAATGCACCCGAAAAGCTCCAAAGCTCTGAGTCCTCACCTCCTGTTTAGATGTCTGTGCGCACGTGGAGATCTCCGTCTGTTTGCTGTCTCTGTGTATTTATTCTGTGCTCACACCTCTGCCTTCACATATATGTCCACGTCTGTCCAGAAAACTCTGAAACACAACACACCGCTTCAGGAGGAGAGGGCTAAGACAGACTCACCGGCCCCGAGTCCTCCCTGGGGGCCTGCGCCAAAACAGGCACTGAGTTGGGTGGGCGAGGGGGTGGATGGGAAGCACCGGCAAATGCTCAAGCTCCCGGGGCAGGTGCTGCTTGAAAGTAAGCGATGCCTGAGGGCACAGGGATAGAGAAGAGGTGGTAGGAAAGCTCCCAGAGAAGGTGGGAATTGACAGAGGAGCAGTTAGGTGAGAAAGGGCATTGCAGACCAGAGTCTAGTAGGAAAGCCCAGAGGGAGGAAGGTGAGTGGTTGGATGTGGGTGGGTGTTCTTCAGTTTCTTTTCTTCCCAATGAAATTCGAGTTTATGTGTGTTTCATGGTAATTGACGATTAGCTCAGAATTCCAAACAACTAGAACAAGGCCAGCCAGGAGAGGGCAGAGTGCTAAGAAGTTTTACAGCCGCTCTACATGCTTGCCTCCTCCCTTTTTCTGCCCAGTGAATTCGGATGGAAGGCTTCTTCCAGAAAAGTGAGAGGGAACAGGCTGGGAACAGTTGGACGAGGGCAGTCCTCTGGCCAAGCCTGAGGACAGCCCCAGAGGGGAAGGTGTGTCTGGGTGGGAGTGAGGGAGAGAGGACTGGGGCGTGAGTAGCAGGAGGACACCCGCTCCCCAGGCTCCCACCTTTTCCTACCTCACCCCCTATCCCCAGCTGGGTAGAGGGCCTCTAACAGGCTGCACAGAACAGAGCCTCACCTCCTGACCACTGTGCCCCAAATGTTACTGAGGCTGCAAGAAAAAGGAAAGCCGAGGGAAAGAAAGCAAGCAGAGCTTATGGCATAGAATCCAGAAACGGCGTGAGCTGGGGCAGCTGTGTTCAGTCTTGGCTCCAGAAGGCAGGGGCTTCAGGTCATAGTGCAGGGAACCGATGCGGGGAAGGGAGGAGGCGTGCCCCACCTCACAGTCCAAAGGACAGATTACTGGGGTTCAGATCCAAACAAGCAATCTTCTGCTAAATGTTTCTTTGTAGCAATGAGAACCTTCAGCCATTGCTCTATTTCTTCCTATGGGGGAGGCCAGGTGTGGCCTGATGTTTCAATCTTCTGGTCCTAGTTGAAAGCCTTGCCTAGTCAATGGCTGCTGTGCCTTTAAATCCTTTGTTCTAAATGTTTCAAATACCTGCCCCAAGGTCCACACGTGCTAATGATGAAAACTCAGTCAGAGCCCGAGATATGGGTTTGACACTTGGGTAAAATAGACTGGCGTTTCCTAAAGAGTGTTCCATGGAACACCAGCCCCCTACAGGTTCCTGAAGAGGGCAAAATTATTTTCATTGGGGAGGGAACATTATCCACTATAGCCGCCTCGCGGAGAACTCACATGTATGTGATCATTAAAGGCTCTGAGAAGCCCTGCAATGAAGCAATGTGTTTAAATTGTATCTGTTTAATCCAGTGTTTCTCTTAATCCCAGAATCCTTTCTTTGTTCACAAAACCCATCAGCATCCCCTGGGCAATGTCCATGTAGTAGGCTGACCTGAGAAAAGCAATTTTCTGAAGCCGTTAAAGCTTCTGGTTTGGAAACAATAGGCAGTGGATGGTTCCAGGTAAATGAAGAATGTAATTTGAGCCTCTTCCTGCAAGGAGACAAAGGGGAGAGAGGGGACCTCATAGAGTCGGACAGGGGAAGATAACCCAGAATTCTTGGGATGTGGGTTGCCGTGGGCAGGACCTGCAGGACAAGGCTTGGCCATGACTATATCCAGAGTCCTTGACCTGAGAGAACCGTACAGCAGGGACACATGCTGGCTTTGGCTAGCTTAACTGTGTGGCAAGGCCAGAGATCTTTAGAGCCTTTTTCTTTGGTCGAAATAAGTTTGCTGTTTTGGTATCAAAGGACCAAAATAAAATTTGCTTACCAAAAAAAAAAAAAAAAAAGCTTTTTAAAAACTTAATTTGGTGTCCAATCTCACTGAAACTCCTTCCATAAATGTCATTGAGTGTCTACTCTGCAATTCTCTGTGCATCATCAGTGACAACAGATGAATAAAACCCAGGCTTTGAGCTCGTGGTTTAATATAAATTACGTTAATCGGAAGGATCTCACCCCAACTAGCTGTTTGTTCCGTGTGGGTCTCTTTCATGTGTCACAAAGTTCTCAACAAAATGAGGGCTTAAATATTTTTGTTCGTCCATCTTTATTTGTGTGGTTCTCTTTCTCCTAGAAATTTTCTCGCAGAGATTTCTATAGCCTGTTGGTCTTGATCAGCTATGGCACTTGTTTTTGAACAAAGATACTTTTAGACAAGAAATTACAATAGGAAGTACTTGATGTGTGTGTTTAGATATATCTCCATGCTCGTGTTTGTATGTTTATTGAAGAAAAGGAGGCAAAGTAAGAACACAGTGACTGGAGGAGGTATATGGATTTCTAATTCCCTTTCAAGTGTAAAGTGTTCTGTGTAAACACTTTTAGTCAAAAGAAAGAAGGATCGGGTAGCAGCTGAAGCTTAGCTTCAGGCACAGTTGGAGGAGAATCAGAAGCTCGAACAAAGGTCCAACCACTGGCCAAGTTAGGTTCAGACGTCGGATGGGAGATGGGAGAGAGATCTACCTGAGTGAGGTAGATGGCAGAGCTCACCTGGCTTCTTTCTCTCCATCACCGGAGGTTGCAGAGCCCCTGACTTGACCAGCCTCCTATGAAATAGTCGTCTTCATCCCAAGCAATTCCTTGAATGAAGAACAGCCATGACTTTGATTCATGGCCTGTCCTTTGAAGTCTATGCTGGTGGGCTGGTTGCTAACACTGTGTTCTCAAAATCTCTTGGCCTGGAATAATACGCTGGCATCGAGGATGGAAGTGCAGGGGGAAAAAAACAAAACAGTAAATACAGTACATTGGAACATTGGCCTTTGTTAAAATAGAAATAGTTCTGGCCTCCTGCATGTATTCAATTTAAACGCATGAAAGGAAATGTAATCTTGAGTGTGTCTTGAGGTTAGATTAAACACCTTGAAACTACATTCAAGTAGATAGATTGGGCCTTGGAAGGCTATGAAAGACCATCCGGTGAACCTCCAGTGGAATTTACCTCCCCATTGGGCAGAGAAGAGCTAATCCATTTTCCAAAGGCTTGCAGTTCAAGCTGATTTTGAGTTACCTTTCAAAAGTTCATTAACCCCTATGCACCTCAACTTCCCTTCTGTAAAATGGGGATAGTTGCATCTGTATCAGAAGCTTGTTTTCTTGGGAGGTGTTAGGTATCTAATGTAGAGAATCTAGGGCATGTTGGGCACAAAGTATATGCTCAGCTAAGTGCTTTTGTTCCTGACTTGGTGGAAAAAAGAAACAGCTCTTTTTTTGCCTTCAAGTCCTGGTTTTTGGGGGGAACCAACCCTTTGGGGAATGCACTTTCTCAGGGTTTCTCCAACACAAAGAGACCAATGGGTCTGGCACCTCCTACCGGGGCTGATGGTATGGGCTCTAAGAAAGAAGGAGTGCTCTTTCATAAAAGCCCAAGTATTGATTCACTCTCCCTCACTGGTTTGCTCACTCCCTACAGTTCAGGAGGGGATGATTCCCTGGAGACCGTGACCACCTTACCAAGTAAGTAACCGCCCGGGGCTTGAGTCTGTTCACCAGTTCCCCCTGATCCCCAACTTCCCGAGAATGCCCCACCCCCCAGCTAAGAAGGGAGGAAGTCATCTTTGGGTACTGCCACTGAGTGGGAGGAGAGGCCCACGGACAGGCAGCTGAAAGGGGGGGGCATAAACACTGTATCTGGAGCCCTGAGGCCTGGGTTCAAGCCCTGGCTCTTCTCTGTGCTAGCCAAGTGACAGAGAGCAAGTCACCAAACATGCTGAGCCTCTGGTTTTTTCAACTGGTCCAGAGGGTGCAGAGACAATCCAATGAGATCCTGAACATTCCCTGCACTGCGAAGGGACGGAGGGAGGGAGGAGGAAAGAAGGCACAAGGGAAGAATGGAAAGGAGGGGTGGGGAGGAGAGGGGAGGGAAGCTGAGAGGCCCTTGCTGCCTCGGCCCACCATGTCATCAGGTCAGTTCCACTCAGAGAGCCCCAATCCCTGCCAGGCACACCCTCCTCCTCCCTGGCTGTCTGCATGAAGATGGTGACAAAACCCGCTTCGGGGAGCCTAGAGCAGAGAAGATACCCTTCCCCTTCCCTCTTAAATTCTCTGTGTCCCATTCACCCCCTGCTCTTCCAGACATCCTTCGGAAGTTTAACAGAAATCTCACGGGCTATGCGGTGGGCACGGGCGACGCCAATGACACAAATGCGTTCCTTAATCAGGCTGTTCCAGGAGCAAAGGCTGAGTACGGCGTCTGGGGAGGAGGGCCGTGGGAAGGGGGAGATATGTAGTCCCCTTTAAGATGGTGAGCCTGACTCCACGTGCAAGGGGACATTTCTCCATTTGCAGCAATGACCTGGGAGGTCTTCAGCCACTCTCTTCCCCGGCTGCCCCTGTGACTAAGGCTGCAGCAGGGAGGCCAGGGAGGCTGCTGTTGGGACAGGAGCTGTGGCCCTAGGGGCTGAACTCCTGACCTTGCTCTTTGGGCGGCATGTTCTAATCATGCAACTAACCGACTAACCTTATCCAAGTCGTGATTCTCACCGAGGCATAATAGTGCTAGAGACATTTGCTCTCTCCAAAGTGTCATAGGTCACAGTTCCCCCAGAAAGATCAGGGAGTGCCAACAAATGAAAAGACAAGCCAGAATCTCCATCCTGGAGGCTCCTGGGGCATCACATCATGGCCTGTCCCTAGCCCCACTCTGGAGCCAGTAGGAAATGCAGTTGAGAAGCCAGAGGCAGCTGAAGCAGGCCTGCTCAACCCCCCATGGTGGTCTCGGGAAGCCCCTCACCCTGCTCCTACTGGCCCTACCAGTCCAGGTTTCCTTGCTCCTGGCCCAGCCGTCTGGGCCCCTAATACACTGTCACCCCCCAGCTCGGGCCCATGCCCTTCTAGTTGATGGGCACAGCCTGCCAACCTGCTCATCCAGCCTGGGAAGACCCTTCTTGGCAGCGGAAACATCTGGGGACAGATGGACCCAGCGGCAGGTCCCAGGAAATCACCGTGCTGCCATCTCACCCAGACATGTAACTGGGGCCAAAACTAGTTAGGAGTGTGGGATACTTGAGATCCAGGCTTTCCATGATTTATAAATGTAGGCATGTATACAGCGTATATTTATTCCCCCACCTCTTTCTAAAAGAAGAATCTGGCTAAGTTTACTGAAAAAAAAAATGCAACATGGATGTAAGTGAGAAAAGTCACAGCCTGAGTGGCCCCACAGCCACTGGTGGCAGTGGGATGGGGAAGAAGCAACTGGGTCAGGAGGAGCGTTTCTCCAGTTTTTCTGCCTGAACATCAAACTCTCAGCTTCCTGGCAGCCAGGGGGAAAAGAGGAAGCATGCTAAAACCCTCTAGATCTATTTTCATCATCTAGACCAGTCCTGCAAAGGAGACAAATGGTTTCCTAGCATGGAACCCTAAAAGACATGTTTCATGTGGGGTCCTAGAAAGGAGACCATGAGTAATAAATACAGTTGATGGTACCTTGGACTGAGGCTTTAGGATAAACAGATAATTGGCTTTTCAAATGGTTATTTGTTGTAATAACTCTCCAGAACAGGCAAGTGGCTCCTTGTCCATGAGCCTCAGGGTCTCTGGCGGTTTGGGCAATGGGGATAATGCCATGGAAACCTCCAGTTCAGGCCCTGTAGGAGGAAACACCCAGGCATTAGTCCCCCATAGGACTGCTTTCCTCTCCTTCCCAGGGAGCTTATGAGCCAAGTCCAGACTCTGGTCCAGAGGATGAGAGATGACCATGTGAGTCGGATTTATAGTTATTTTTAAACACTAATTTTCTAACCCACTGAAGTCCCCAAATGGAATGTTCTGCCATGAAAACAGTGAGCCATGTCACTACACAGGCGTTTCAGCAGTGGTAGGCTGTCCTGTGTCTGGGGCCCTGGAGGACACTACGTCCATGGCAGTAGGGAGTGTGTGGGTGGACTGTCCCTGATCACAGTGATCTTGAACATCCCTCCTGATGCTAAGATTCTGTGGTCCATAAACAAGCTTCTAAAATTCTTTCAGCTCTGAGATGCTGAATCTAATATTTTGAGTGGGCAAGGAAGTCTGAGAGGGTTGAATGGATTTCCTAGGGCTGTGGCATTGTTTGTTTGTTTGTTGGAAATCACCAAGCATTTTCCTCTTCCCGTGTAGAGAGTGAATTTCCACCAGGACTGGAAGATCATCACGGTGCTGATTGGAGGCAATGATTTATGTGACTACTGCACAGATTCGGTATGGGTGGGGGGCAGCCAGGCCAACTTGTTGCTCCTGACATTGACCGGGAGGACTTGGAGGTCCTCTTTGAGACTCTCCCTAGAATTGACCCTAAGATTGTCCAACGACGCCTGCGTGTGTGTGCCTCCTCTTACCCCATGACCCTCAGGTTTCTGCCTCCACCCACCTCCATGTCCCAGGGGGTGTGAGAGAGCAGGTGGCAGGTATGGGGCTTCTAGTCCCCTCTTACAATTCCTGAGATTTCAGGAAGCAGAGAAACCATAAACCCCGGCAGTGGGAAGGGGGACCCGCACGTTTAGCTCCTAAATGGAAGCTCTGGCTGAAGGTTCCAGGCTTCTGGCTGGCCCATCTCTGATAACAGTGAGAAGCCAGCTGCTCAGATTCTGACATGATGAGCGGGTCCCAGCCTAGAAGCCAGAGAGAGAAGAAGTCCTGGGGGTGGAACCAGAAGGGGGCCTTCAGCTGCCCCACTGCCCTCTCCCGAACCAGCTCCTCCTCTCCCTCCCGTGTCTTCCCAGAATCTGTATTCTGCAGCCAACTTTTTTGACCATCTCCGCAACGCCTTGGACATCCTGCATAGAGAGGTGGGTGGAGGCTCCAACTAGCGGGACACAGCTCAGGCATGTGGGAGGAAGGGTGGATGGGGGAAAGAAGGTGAGACATCCCCTCCCCTGAAGGAGACGGTCAAGGGCACAGGTGCCTCCCTGTTCCGGAGTTTGGGGCCCGCCCCGAGGAAACCTATTCCATTTGGAAGCAGCACAGAAGGATCTCAGGCCTGATGAAGAAGAGGCAGGTGGTGTGCTCATTGCTTTCCCTCCCCCTCTCCCCTCACCCCCCCCCCCCCGCCAGCACCTGAGACCTTCCCTGGTGGCCGCGGCAGGGTGGCTCCCGGGCTGCCCACGGAGCCATGGGCTGGACCTACAGCAACCCTCTCTGGTCCTGCTCCCCAGAGCTTGTTCTCTTTCCACCCCCTGACACAGACACGGTGTTCCAGCTGCCCGGGGGGAGCCCTCCAACTACCCCAGGCCTGCTCAGCAGAGCTGGTCCATGCCGGGCTGGAGGGCACCTAGCTTAGCGGATGGGAAGCTCACTAGCTGAGGGCTGAACGGAGCTGAGCTGCCAGCATTTAGACCCCGGTCTGCTGTACTGTCCCTGCCAGGAGGTGCCACTCACGCCGCAGCCTGAAGCAGGCGGCATAGCCAGCAGGGTCCTAGCCAGTGACCCCGTGTCCACACCCTCCCAAAAGTGCACTCAGGAACACGTGAGCCGGAGTTGTGTGGAGAGCCACTTCTCAGGGCCCCAAGGCAGCTTGAGGAAGAAGGCCCCAGAGCCCCTCTCTCACCTGCAGCCTTGCCCGCAGGTGCCCAGAGCCCTGGTCAACCTCGTGAACTTCCCGAGCCCCAGCATCCTACGGCAGGTGTTTCTGGGCAATCCGGACAGGTGCCCCGTGCAGCAGGCCAGGTAGGCAGGGGCTGACTGCCCCCCACCAGAGAGGTGCTCACCTCCTGGTCTCACTTTCACAGCGGTGACTCCTCAAGGTCTCTGTGACTCGGTGCGTCCATGGGTCCAAGTCTGCAAAGGGGGTCTTATGTCAGGACTGTCCCTTCTGAGAAGTTGGAGATGGGCGCCCCCCTCCCCTAACCTCAGGATGCCACGAGGAAGCTGTGTGACATAAGAGCCCCAGGGGAGAGGGTCAGGGCTGGGACAAAGGCTGGCATTTGAGACACAGCGTGGCCCAGCCAGCGCAAAGGGGAAACGCACGGTTGTATACGTACGTGGTCAGAATGAAACGGAAAGTAGGGAAGCGATACCCATCATTCAGTGACCTCTATGGGGAAGGCGCACATTGGGGGACTTCAGAATGGGAGTGTTTGCTTCTTAAGTGGGGTGAGCGATACGTTGGTATGTGTTTTATTCATCTTCCTACCTCGTACATACATTTATTTCTTTAACAAATAGTTTTACAGAACCTGCTGTGCACCCAGCACTATTCTCAGTGCTTTAGAGATAATATCTGTTTTAACAGGAAGTATATTTCATGAGCATGAAATAATTCATGATGCAATTCTTCCAGATTCGTTATGAACGCACAATTCACAATGAAGGGGGGACACTAGGATGAACTAAGGAGGGCAGGAGCATCGGAGACCCCCAAATACAAGCTCCGACACCACAGGATGCATTTTAATTTTATTCTTAAAAATTAAACATCAGATTTCCATTGCCTAAGTTCATTTGTTCTGCATAATTTGCCACAGGCCCAGTGCCTGCCGTCCACTGTTTGTATTCTATCGGTACGAGAGGGTGCTGGCTCGCCCGCCCTCGGGACTTTGTCCAGTCCCTGCGTCAGGCCTCAAACCTGCCCCTGAGAATGAGCATCAGAGCCTCAGGGGCCGTGTGCTCCTAAGCCAGGGCTCAAGCGAGCTACCCCAAGAAGCTGGGTCCTCCTGTCTCCCCCTCTTTGTGCAGCATGTTATGTAACTGCGTTCTGACCCCTCGGGAGAGCTCCCAAGAGCTGGCCAGGCTGGAGGCCATCACCCAAGCCTACCAGGTGAGACCAAGAAGGGCGCCGCCATTGGGGTGCTCTCCCCCTACTCAGTCAACACACCGCACTCAGGGAAGGGAAGAGCTAGTCTGGGTTGGAGGGACCTCCCCCTCTGGGCCCCTTCCTCTGCCCCACCTGGCTGAAGTGTCTCAGGCCCCTTGGTTAGGGTCATCCCAGAGGAATCCAGGTGGCAAAGCCCTCAAGGCCCACCTGGCCTCGTGGCTTACCCCACACTTGGCCCAAAGACATCAGTAGTTCTGAGTGCTCCCTGGGTGGGCCTTTCCCTTCCCTGCACCCCAGGGACTCCCTTCCTCCCCTCCTCGAGAGACAGGCCACAAATAGGGAGGCTGCTGGTCCTAAGCCCCCAGGGGCTCTCTGGAGACTCTTCCCAGGTTCTTAGCCCTTGCGGGACTTCCTGCCTCGCCCTTCAGAGCTTGCAGTTCACTTAACAGCAAAACCAAAGGTGAACCAACCTGTTTCCAATTCTCTGGAAAGGGATTTGCAATCACATGAGTCTGTGTTCTCAGGGGAAGGGTTGAGTCACCCTGTTGGGTGGGGAGATGGGGGCAGGGATGCCAGCCGCCTCACCCTGC
>LNAC01000024.1:5416724-5438482 GCA_002007465.1 Ailurus styani | reverse complement strand
CCCCCCCCCCCCCCCCCCCGGGCTGCCCGGGCCTGTGCTGAGAGCAGCCTGCGTGTGTCCGCAGAGCAGCATGCGGGAACTGGTGGAGTCCGGCCGCTATGACACCCGGGAGGACTTCTCTGTGGTGCTTCAGCCCTTCTTCCAGGACGTCCGGCTCCCCCTCCTGGCGGTACGCTCCCTGCCCTGCCTGCTGGGGCTCCTGGGAAGGAGGAGGAAGAAATTCAAGGCAGAGATGCCAAGGGATTTCCTGAGCGTGTGAAGACTGTGGGAAAGACACGGGCGGCTCTCCAGAGGCTGGTCTTGTGGCATAGCCTCCCGAACACCTGAGCTGTGCTCCTCGGGGCAGCCTGATGCGGGATGCGCTCATTACCACGGACAGCAGCCCCCACTTGGCCGAGCACCCGCCCCCTACCAAGCCCTGTGTTTGCCGTAGGTAAAATCTTCACAATGACCTTGCTATGAGTTTCTTCATCCCCAGGTAATAGAGGCTCAGAGGTGTGAAGAATCCTTCTTAAAATCATATCAAGAATAAGGGACAGACAGGCATGAGTTGGACATATCCAACTTCAGATGAGTCCCCTTCTGCCACCCACATACCACTGAAGTACTAAAGGAGGGTGCTAGGGAATGGGGTCTCCACACCCCTGGCCGTGCTCTCCCCCTGACACTTTGAGCAAAAGCTCTGTGAGCTCACCAGGGTGGGGACTTGGGTCTCTCCGCCTGGGCCTCCACGCTAAGGGCCTTGCCTACATGGAGGGAAGCTGGAAGAAGCCTTGGCACCCCTGATCACCTCCAGAGTGATGCAGGTGGCAGCTGTCCCCGTGTTGGCTTTGCCCAGCCTGCCCCCAAGCTCTGCCCCGTTGTCCCCGCCAAGACCACTAGAGCCAGCTAGCCAAGGCTGGGAAGTAGCTTTTCCTGGCTGGCTGGCCAGGAGCTCCTCAGGGACTAGGACCTCATTCCCTGGACAATGGCATGGGTTAGGGCATTGCACAACTGTGCCTAAAAATAAATATAATGCTTTTTTTAAAAAAAGATTTTATTTATTTATTTGACAGAGAGAGACAGTGAGAGAAGGAATATAAGCAGGGGAAGCAGGAGAGGGAGAAGCAGGCTTCCCGCCGAGCAGGGAGCCCGATGTGGGGCTAGATCCCAGGACCTTGGGATCATGACCTGAGCTGAAGGCAGACGCTTAATGACTGAGCCACCCAGCAGCCCCAATATAATGCTTTTTGAACACATTAAATAAGGGGAATTATGGGGCCAAAAAGGAGGGTGGGGGTTGGGGTCCCCCAAGGCTATTAATCTGTGGGATTGCTCTGTTCTCTCCCTCTTGAGGTGACATGGTCCTGTAGAAGGCCAGTGGCTCGGAGCTTCTCTGGAGGGAGGGGGGCACTGAGTGGTCAATCCCAGGGGTCAGGCCGACCAGCTGCGGCCCCTCTCTACCCTCTGTACCAATAGGATCTTGAAGAAATCCACTTTTCTTTCAGGATGGGCGCCTGGATATGTCCTTCTTCGCTCCAGACTGTATTCACCCAAGTCAGAAATTCCACTCCCAGCTCTCCAGAGCCCTTTGGGTCAATATGGTAAAATAAGTAGGGTGTCCCTGGGTCTCTAGGGCTCTAGTCTGGCAAAGCAGCAGCCCCTACAGAACGAGGCTCGTTCCTGGCCTCCCGTTGCAAGCACGGTAGAAACGAGACGTGGCTGGCACATCCATAGAGGTCTGTAGAATGGAAAATATGGAGTCCTTAGGATTCCAGCACCAACTTCCCCCTCTCCTTTGCCCTTTGACCTGGGAGGAGGGGGCTCTCTGAGGAAGGCCAGGCAGACCCCTCACACTTCTTCAACACCCTCCACGTGCCAGGCGCTGGGCGAGGCCGTGTGAGCCATGTTCCTGAAGCCTCTCGCCAGCCCTGCCAGCCAAGTCCTAAGAGTTTGTGAGGAAGGGAGAGGCTCGCCCAGCGCCCCGCGGCAGAGCCAGGAGAGGAAGCCAAACCCCCGACATCAGGCTGCAAGGTGCTGTCACGGAATGCTTACTTCCTTGGGTCTGTCTTGTCTTTCCATGCAGCTTGAACCCCTAGGAAGGAAAACGGAGAGTCTGGACCTGGCAGCAGATATAGCCCTCTCCTGCCCCACGCAGGTAACGAGGGAGGACCTGCACTGCCCCTCCCCAGAGCCCCCAGCTCAGACCTCGCCCTCCCCTGCTCCCGCCCCACAGCCCCTCGAGTGGGCGCCAGGAGAGCTTCAGAGGATGGGAAGTGACCGGGGAGGAGACAGCGCAGAAGCACTTCTTTGAGAATGGGAGAAGCAGGCGGGGAGAAGCAGAGGCACTGGATCAGGACGAGAGCCCTGGGCCCCCCGGGGGTCCAGCGGTGGCGGGGGCGCCAGGAAGCCAGAAGTGTGGCAGGAAGGCTCATGTTGGCAGCAGCGCTTGGGGCCGATGGGCAAGTCCGCGGCGGGTCAGAAACCTTCGTGAGAAGCCAGCCAGCTCCGAGGTTGTGCTTGGTGGTCTGAGAGCCTGGAGGGCGAGTGTCCAGCAGGGATAGGGTCAAAGAGGAGAGCAGCAGAGGGCACGGGGAGCTGCGTGGAGGAGGGGCCCGGAGGACCAGTCTTGCCACTGGGCGGAGGAGGCAGCTCAGGGCTCCTTTTAAGGAGGAAAATGTAAGTGGTGGTTCAGCTCGATTTCAGGCCTAGGGTGGGGGCAGGTTCGTGTTCCCACTGCTTTCGGCTCCCTTTCCTAGGCCCTGTCTTAATGGTTTTTTAACCAAATAAGGCTGAAGCCAGACGGCCCTCGGAGGCAGTAAAAGCAGAAGGACCNCCCCCCCCCCCCCCCCCCCGGGGTCAGGCTGCCTCACCCTCTCCCGCTGAGCAGCTGAGCCGCAAATGGGCCTGCAGCTCCCCCCTGTGTCTGCCAGGGCTCCAGAGAGAGTGGGCGCCCCTGCCCACACCCACGCGCCCGGTCTGCTGCCTCCCTGAGCCCAGCCTCAGGCCCCAGCAGGAGAGCAAGGGCCGTGGGAGGAAGGGATGGGGAAGTGAAGGCTGCAGGAGCAAAAAGTAGCAAAGACCCAGTTGCTGGGTCTAGCGCTCAGAGGGAAGGAATAGTCAAGTGAGGTAACACTGAGGCCTCCAGCCCAGTGGTCAGGTGCTGGCTGGAGGGCCGGGACCAGGTCCTGGGGGCCCTACGGCGCCAGGTGGGCTGTTTAGTTCCTAGATCCCGAGCGCGTCCAGGGGTTTGTAGGGGAGGGGCCGGGCAGCCTGGGTAGGGGGGGCACTTGGGGACTCAGAGCCCTGGCTGGAAACCATACTGGAGGTAAGCATTTGAGTGTTTCAACAACCTATACGGCCATCCGGAAAGCCAGCCATGGAAAATCCTCTCCAGTCTGTCAGTTGTCCCGCCATTCAGTAGTAAAAGTAATGACAGCCGCTTCCAGGGAGCCGCCCTGTGCCCTCCCTCCCCAGCAACATGTAATAAGTACCAGGCTGGAGCCTAGGCACCGGGTCAGGACGGCCCTGTCACCTTGCGCCTCGAGGTGACCTGGGCCACTCCCTGTCCCAGAGCAGGCAAGGAGCCCCAAAAGGGTGCCACTCTAGCCACAGCGGGCTCTGCTCCTCCTTCTGGACAGAGTCTGGCTGAACCATTGGTAAGCGGAGGAGAGCAAAGCCAGCCTCCTGGAACCTTAGAAGCCCAGCGGTTGCCAGGCAACCCCATTCCAAAAGGATCCATCTGTTGGCCAGCCTCGCTCCACCACACCAGGCAAAGCGGCACTCCGCGTTCCTCACGTCCCATCTGCTCCCTCCCGTGCGCTTAGAGCTCTATAAAAGTCCACCAGCATCTCCGTGGGAGCTGACAGGGGCCAGGCGGCACATATTTTAGTCCTCAGTGTGTCTAAACATAGAGGCAACAGGCAGGACCCGGTGGGGAGGAGGAGGCCGGGATGGCGCCTCCTCCCTGCCCCTCCCTGCCCCTCCCTGCTCCTCCCTGCTCCTCCCCCTGCCCCAGGCAACTGCAGCTTGTCTGCCAGGCGGGGCCCTTAGCCTCATGTCCTGGATTTCTGTTAGACTTTCAGGTCAGAGGGATGATCTGGCCAGCTTTCGATCAGCTGCCCCTCGGGCTATAACCGTTGTCCCCTTTCGGCTCTCACCGCCTTCCCTAACTCAGCGCAGCCGGCTGTGGCTCCTCCTTGGGCTTTGAAGAAAGCAGCTGAGACCCACAGGCTCCTCTCTCTGCTCTTACTCCTCTGACCCGCTCTGAACACTCGTCGGGGTGAACCGTCACCTCCGTGAAACCCATTTCTGTCTGCATTCCTGGCCCCAGGGCCTCCCCAATGGTGCTGCTCTTCTAGTCGCCGTCCCTTCTTGTCTCGGAAATGGGGACATTCTCCCACCGTCGTGTGCCACCTTTATTCTGTTTTCCCTCTCTCCACAACCCCTTGCTCTGAGGGTTGTCTGTTTCCACGGTTCCCTGGTGAATGTCTACACGGAGGATGACCTGCGTCTTCATCTCTCTGTTCTCAAACTCCAGCTCTGTTCTTCTAACCCTTTTTTTTTTTTTTTAAGATTTTATGTATTTATTTGAGAGAGAGAGAGATTACAAGTAGGCAGAGAGGCAGGCAGAGAGAGAAGGGGAAGCCCAGGACGCTGAGATCATGACCTGAGCCGAAGGCAGAGGCCTTACCCCACTGAGCCACCCAGGCACCCCTGTTCTTCTAACCTTTAAGAGCGGTTCCCCTGGGACGCTGTGGGTAGTGTAAGCCCAGAAGGCAGCTTAAGTGCATTATCGGGGTACCCACAAGAGGAGGGCACCAGAGAGAGACACCGCGAGGGGTGCACAGAGGAAGAGAGAAACCAAAAACGTTTTAAGGGCTATCTCACCCAGTCTTTCATCTTTACAAATAGCAGAGGTCTGTCGTGCTCCCTTATACTGACTTTACCATTTAGCAAGGTTTGTATTTGGGGTTATGCATGGGGGACACTATTCCCTTTTGGATGCCATGGGCTTCTAAGTCTCCTATCCTGCCTCATCCCACCATCACCCAAACTCAGTGCACCGCCAACCAAAAAATAATTTTTGAGCCGGAAGCCTCAGAACAGGGAAGAAGTATTTGTCTCCCTCACCTCTCTGATCCTCGGGACTTCCCTCTTTCTGTCCGTGTCACTGGGGTTGTGCCGTCCCGTGGGTGTGGGACGTGAGGTGCCCTATCTGGTAGGACTCTCCCTCGTGCCCCCCACCGGCCCCCCGTTCCGTGGCTCCCACCCCCGTCCACATCCTCCTCACGCGTGTGCTGACGGTCACGTGGCCCTTCCCATCGTGACCGCAGAGAATTCTAACCCGAGGGCCTCGGCGGGGAGGGCCTCGGGCTCGCGTCCCGGCGCCGGGTCCTGGGCGAGCGCGGTTTCTCCAGCACGGCCTCTGCTTGAGGTCCCTGCGTCTCAGGGCGGTGCTTTCCGACCGCCAGGTGGCTGCCCATTTGCAGGTTGCGAAATCGGCCTCGCAGCTGTGAGCCAGCACCCGGGGACTAGACGTGTCAGAGGGCATTCCGTGTCCGTCGTGTCCTCCTTCCCGTCACCGCCACCCCTTTCCCTGAGCCTTCCTGCGCCTTCCCCACGGCCCGCTGGAACGGACGCCCGCTTGGGCTTGGCACCGGGCTTGACTGTCCACTCCCCGGTGCGGCCTGAGGCACACGGACCACTGCCACTCCTCACACGGACCGGGAGGGGCCTGGCCTTGCCTGCAGGCCGCTGACTCAGGGGCTGACTCACAGCAGGTGGTGCCTGGCACTGCCCTCCCATCCTCCCCCCGACCCAGGCAGGCCACACGGTCTTTGTAGCACACTCCCCGTGCTGGCCTTCGGGCTTCACTTTCTAGCTACTGCTGTTCCAGATCCAGCCCTAGAGAGCAGCCAGGCTCACTGGGGTCTCTCTGGACATGATCTGCTCCACTCTGGGCCCGTAAACCGCTCCGACGCACACATGCCTTATGGCATCAATGGTCAATGGCATCAAGGGTCAATGGCATCAAGGGTCAATGACACAAGCCCCGGGCACCCCCCCAGCCCCCACCTCTCTGTCTCTGGCCTGGACCTGTTCTCATGGTTCCTGCTCTGACTTCACTGCCCACCGCCTTCCACTGTCTCCCTGACCTCTGACCCCTTTGACTTCCTCTCCCCTCTCCGGCCCCTCCCCCAACCCTTGGGTCATGTGACCAAACAGACCCCACCCCCCACCCCCCCAGCCTGACTTTCAGCACTCCCAGAAGGGCAAGGTGAGCCTTTGCCCTCTGGGTCTTCCCGTGCTGGCCACTCTGGAATAGCTCCGGCCCCAGCCCCTATTCCCAGTCAGGGCTCCCTTGACAAGGGGGAAACAATAACTAGCGACCCTCCACGCACAGCATCTCCTCTGTGAGGTCTGTACACCGCCCCCCACCCCGACCTGGCGGCCATTCCTCAGCACTGACTGTGCTTGCTGGACACACTGGTCCTGGAGGCTTCACAGCCTCCTGGCGTCTCATGCTCTCTGCCTGACTGGCGCGCGAGCCTCTTTATAGCCTCCCCTCAACCTAGCACCTGGAGTGGGGCCCTGAACACACAGGGTGCTTCCACCCATGGGCCAGTTATTTCTAGAATGCTCCCACATTGCCCTCCTCAGATGGTCAATGCAGGGATTGCTGTGTAACATCAGCTGGGACAAGCCCAGTTGGCCACGGTGACATGGTATTGAGTGCAGGTCCTCCTTGACCTTGCACGCTTCCCGCCCTCGGCCCTGAGTACTCAGGCCCACACTTCAGCTGAGAACACCGACACTCGAGACTCAGGAGGAAGGAGAGACGTGTGGTGCCCCAGGGATCCCGGGTCTGTGCCAGGGGCTGTGCCCGGGTCTGGGCCACTGCTGAGCCCCTCTCTTCCCCTTCCTCTCTGCCTGGCCAACAAGCTCCTTCACCGGCCTGACCCTGCTGTGAGGAACAGAGTCTGACCCAACAGGCACTCACTACTCGCTCTCTACCTGGACCAGGTCCCTCCGCCACCCCGGATCTCTGTTGCTCCTCATCTGTAAAATGGGGGCCTTCAGGGGTTGTAGACTCCAACTCCAACACCATCCCAGGTAGAGCACAACTGGGTGAAGGGGACCATGGATGCGACAAGAGGAAGGGGTAGGGCCAGAACTGAAGACAGCGTATCTCTTCTTAAAGCATTCAGACTCTTCTCCCCTCCCCCCTTCTTTTTTTTTTTTTAAGATTTTATTTATTTATTTGACGGAGAGAGAGAGAGCACAAGTAGGCAGAGCGACAGGCAGAGGGCAAGGGAGAAGCAGACTCTCTACTGAGCAGGAAGCCCGATGTGGGACTCAAAAGGCAGCGGCTTAACCGACTGAGCCACCCAGGCGCACCCCCCCCTTCTTTTTTAACACCGTTCAGGCCCAAATAAGGCAGAACAAAACATGTCTCCTGTCTCGGGTTAGGCCACAGGCAGCCAGTTTGCAACCCCCTGGAAGTGATCCCCAGTGGCCCCTCCTCCAACATTCTGGTTCTTTCTTATTCCCATTTTCTTCCCAAACGTTTAGACCACGGCCCTTTCCACTCCACTGAGCGCATCTTGTGGAAGTGCCGACAGCCTGGGGCCACTTGCTGATTCCCAATCTCAGTCTTATTAATTCCTTCTTGCTTCATATCATTTTCGCATGTTCTCATTACCTTGCTTTCCCCCTGTTTCTCCTTTGCCTGTTTCCTCCTCCTCCCTAACCCTCACCTGCGACTGAATAGACTTGGATCTTGACTGGGCTTGTGAACAGGCTGGTGGTGAAGGAGCTGGGTAGGAAAGGAAGAGGATATTTCAGGATAAATACAGGGCCGAAATATGTGAAGCCAACCTGAAGGGAGTAAGACACATCGTTCTCAAAAGGCAAATAAAATTAAAATATAATACAATATATAGATAATCAATAGTTTCTGGAAAAGAAAAAAAATGCTGTCGTGTGAATCTCTCGGCAGAGAGATTACAAAGGGAAGAAAATGGATCATTTTGAGGACCGGGTAGATGTTCCATGGCTAGGGGCAAGAGCAAACCCTCAGACCCTGAGTAGAGCATGCACGGAACCCTTCTGAGGGCTTTTCCTGTGCACCCTGTGCCAGAGCTGTTATGTAAAACCCTCAAGAGAATGAATTAAATTATGTGGATGGGGTTCTTACTATTTACATGCAGAATATTCGTGTTAAATCATTCTGGAGGGCGGGATTCATAGACCTCTTTCCTAAGTAATCTTTGATGCTCTCGGATAATCTCTCCTTGTGATTTCTGTTCTCTTGTAGAATGAGCCCTTCCTGAGAACACCCCGGAACAGTAACTACACCTCCCCCACCAAGCCGGCCATTGAGGTAACTCCTGACGCACGTCTGCCTCTCTCAGGGACAAAGCATTTTCTACCTGCTTTTGACTCAGGGTGTGGCACGGGTTTCAGAGTGTGAGCTGAAGCAGAAGCGTAACTTTCTTACATACTAGAAATTGGAATGTTAAAAAAAAAGTAGTTCCTGAACCATGAAATCCCAGGATTGTCCTAACATGTTCTCAGGTGCTGACTGACATCAGCAACCAGCTAGAGGAAGTGCCGGTGGATGGGTTTTCTTCAACCTTTGCACAGACCTTGTTCCCAGTTAGGCAGCTCAGCTTTTCAAGAAGGGGATGGGGGGAGGCCGTGGGTATGATGTGCCGTAGACTTCTGGTAAGAACCTTCATTCCAGGAGCTGGGCCCAGCAGGAAGCTGACACATACCCAGGTGGGTCGTCATGGCTTGTCTGGTTCAACTCAAGCATTCTAGCTCTGAGGAACCCCACAGGATTCAAAGCCCATGGCTTTAGGGACTGCCACTCCAAAGATGGCCTGAGGGATCCTGGCCACCGCAAGCCTTACAGTGCAGGCCCCGCCCAGAGAAGATCTCTCAGCCACCAGGACAGGGACTCCACCCCCAGTTTCAGCCAAGCACCTCTGGTATTTGCAGTGTTGTCCTGGGGACCCGGGGGGAGTTCAGTCCTGTCCTTGGGAAGTTAGAGTTTGTTCCATACTGAGGATCTGCCACATGCCGGGCAGTGTTCCAGGGGGATAGAGAAGGAGACCAGACAGATGGCTCCTACCCCTTAGGGAGCCTACAGTCTACTGGAAGAGGCATCCAGTAAATAGCTCAACATGATCATGTCATGGGGACAGCTCTGAGGAAAGTGATGTGAGGAAGCGTGACGGGCCGAGGGAGGGATGGCAAGTTCCCATGACCTACGCAGGCCAGGCCTCTCTGAGGAGGCGAGACGTGAGCTGGGGCATACACGACGAGAAGACTCTGGCCACGTGGGGAGCCAGAGCTGGAGTCCAGGCAGGACCACAAGTGCAAAGGCTGGGAAGTGGGGCTGAGTTTGGGTATTAGAGAAAGAGAAAGAAGGTCAGAGTGGCCGGTGGGCATGTGAATAAGGTGGAGTGTGGGTGATGAGATCAGAAGGGTTGTCAGGACCCAGGTCACACCGAATCCAAATCCCTGAGGAAGAAGGTGGAGCTTTAGGTGGAGAGACATGGGAAGCCATCAGAGGTTCTAGGAGAAGGGGACATGATCTGGTTCACCTGATTAAAAGATCTCCCCGACCTGTGTGGCAGATGGATTAAGAACAGCAGGAACGACTGAGGAAAAACCTTTTAAAAGCCCAAGTACTGAGCCAAAGTACTGAGACTAACTTACATGAAATGACTGAAGGCCTGTTAGAGGCTGAGCTCTGGGGGATGAGCCATGACGTCGCCATGGCTGGGGTAATACCACTGTCCGGCTTCTCTGGATTCTCGCAGGCTCGTGTTAGCCCAGTGGAGACTTGTCCCGGCAGACCATGGACCAAAATCCACTGTGACTGAGGTGTCAGCTGCATCTTGTCAATCACGCATTTCTTTATCTACCACTTATTTATTTTTCGGGTTCCTAAGTAGAGTGGGCACTGTGCCGAGTGCTCAGCATCTGAGGTGAGCAAAGTGGGTCTCTGCCTACCCTCTTAGATCTTAGTCTCATGGATCTGTACTTCTGCTGCTAAGAGTTAAAACCCAGGCAGAGACGGTGGTGTCATTTAACACCTTGCCATTCAAAGTAGCCCCCAATAGGCAGCATCAGCCTTACCTGGGAACTTGTTAAAAATCCAGAGTCCCAGGGTGCCTGGGTGGCTCAGTCTATTAAACACCTGCCTTCAGCTTAGGTCACGATCCCAGAGTCCTGGGATCAAGCCCCAGGTCAGGCTCCCCTCTAACCCTTCCCCTGCTCAAAATCTCTCCCTCTCTCTCACTCAAATAAATAAATACAATCTTTAAAAAAAAACGCAGAGTCTTGAGACCCACTCCGGTCCTACAGAATCCAAATCTGCATTTCACAAGACCCCCCAGGGGATTCGGGTGCTCTGGTACAGGGCACAGCCTGGGGTTCTCCCCTTGTGGCAGAGCAGTACCCTCAAAGTCCAGCCTATGTCTTCACCTGCAGGGGACGTGTCTGTCCCTGGCTCACCAGATACCAGATATTTCTCAGGCACTCACAGCTATAAAACTTTTTCTTTTTAACTGCTTTTTCCCCGGATATTTGTCATCTGCACACAAGCTTGTTCTTGATTTCAAAAGAATTTCCACATCAGTGCGATGATTGAGCAATCTCTTGGAATAAACTAAATTATATCAGATTAAGCAAATAATATTTAAAAGATGTTTCATTCTTGCTCCCTTGGGAGAGGAGGCTTTCTAAAAAGGCTTGTCTTTACCATCTGCTGCCTAAACAGAAGAGACGAGTTCCCAAAGCCTTTGGCTTTCACACCCCCCAGAGAATAGGTCACCCAACTGTCACCTGCTTGCAAAGCCTTACAATGCATTCAGCACTGGGGTTGCCCCTCAGACCCTCCTGGGGACGTGCAGGTGTTTGGAACTCTGGGAAAGAGACTCTATTTGTCTTCCAATTTACTGATACCAGTCATACCTGAGCCCTCTGCTTCCCATCCCATCCATCCCTCTGGCACCTGGGAAATGTGCGCTATATTCCAGAGACAAGGGAATTTGACTAAAGGCACGCAGGTTATAGAGACATTAATTTATACACACACAAGGAAGTGATTGGCTATTAAGTGAAATATGTAAAACCACAGAGGCACGTCCAGGAAAGATCTGCAGAAACCAGGAATTTTATAAACATTTCATGGTATTTTCCTAAAAACATCCTTGTTCTTGCTGCAGCCCCAGGATTATTGTCTGTGTCCATTAGCTTAACGTCAAACATCCACAGCAAAACCTGTGTGTGGTCTCTTCTGAGACATGCCAACCTATGTTCCTCTGGGAGCTCACTGTTTTCTCCCCCTTTGCTGGGACTGCCGGCTCCACGGGAGTGCAGTAAGTGAGAGCATGGCTAAGTTGAGATGGAAAAGCTGTCTGTATAAGCATATGTGCGCCCACGCATTCTGTGTTCTGTGCACAGGGGTGGGCAGACGCCCCGCTTCTCCCCTCTCATGTCCCTCTCGGACTGTCTGCAACGAGCCGCTCCCACCCACACGTGATCCCTACAGGGGCATCGTTCTAGCCTCCACCAAAAATTCCTTAGCTGCTTCTCCTTGGACTAAAGCTAACCTTCCTACATGATGAGTGCCGGGCATTCTGTCTTTCCTCCTGTTGATCTAGAACTGGGGCAGCGACTTCCTGTGTACAGAGTGGAATCCTTCCAACAGTGTCCCCACCTCAGGTGAGGGCAAGCATCATCATTACCCCTTCCGTAAAGGACTTGGCTAAGTGTCGGGGTGGTGGGACACCTTGGAGCCCTGAGCAGACCTTACTGATTCCCAAGCGATGCAGTCTAGATGGTGGGCAGCCCACGGGAAGCCAGCCCGCAACCAGCAGGCTCTCCATGGCTCCCGCTTCTCATCCCCCACCTGGCAGGGAAGGCCCAGTCAGGGATGGGGACCTCTCTGCCTATGCTCGTGACTCCCACAGCTAACACTTTCCCAGACTACCCCAGCACGAATGTGGCCCCTCTCAGGATGGACAAAAGCCATCAAGTCCATTATCGTTGAGGCCTTGGTTGCTCCAAATGGACAGAAGAGGCCAATTTGCTAAATATTAGGTTGGAAATAAATGTACCGGGGGCCTGTGTGCCTGGAGCGGAATTTAATTCCTTGTCAAGCTTATACTTTACAAGGAAGACTCCCCCTGATCATCTGTCTTTCTGCCCATCTCTCCTAGTCCATGAGCTCCGGCCAGGAGACATCAAAGTGGTGGCCGCCATGGGTGACTCGCTGACCGTGAGTACTGAGCTGGGATGGGCCTGGGCACCCCAGAAGCCAGCCAGGCCCTGCGCCAAATGCGCCCTTCCTCCACACTGGCTCTGGGTTCAGCATTTAGCTGACGAGACTGAGAACCTACTGGTGGCAGGCACTGAAACACAGCCAGGCAGCCACGAGACCTCACTGGGCAATCTAGAACGCTCTGCCCCCTGCCCTGCAACGATCCTGCTCAAACGCCACTTCTTCCACGAGGCTACCCCTCCATCCCCCTTCCCCACTGTTCCTGAGCATTTCATCTGCGTGTTGTGGCAGATTTATCTGAGTCTGCCTGATATCTTTATCAGGAAACTCATCTCCAACTACCCAGACTCACAGAGTGGGGTGTGGGGGGTGACACACTGTCCAGCGCCCACTCGCCCCATTTCAAGAGCGGTTTTTTAAGGCAGAGGGAGCCCGATTCCTACGTGTGGTGTAGTTTCTCTACATGAATTGTATTGCCAGCTATTTAGCTATTGCTCTACACAAGACACTCTGCTAACAATTCTGAGGTGTAGTCATGACCCTTAAGAAAATTGTCAAGCTGGGAAAATAAGCAACTGACACAGAAGGAGGTACATAATCATGTAGGCGACACACGGGCCTTTTTAAAAATCAGGTACTCATTTCTGGGAAAAGCAACTTCCCCGTATGTGTGTGAATATGGTTAATTTTGATATAAACATGGAGAAAGCTCTGGAAGGATATGCCCTCAGGTACATTAGTTATACCTATATTAATTAGCTCTGGTGAGGTGTATATGCAGGTAAGGGGCAAGCAAAGGATATAGAACCTGTGACAGGAGGCAAGATTAATAAGGTGGGGGTAGATTATGAATTTTTAAAAGAATCGTATCGGGCGCCTGGGTGGCTCAGTGGGTTAAAGCCTCTGCTTTCGGCTCAGGTCATGATCTCAGGGTCCTGGGATCGAGGCCCGCAACGGGCTCCCTGCTCAGTGGGGAGCCTGCTTCCCCCTCTCTCTCTCTGCCTGCCTCTCTGCTTCCTTGTGATCTCTCTCCCTCTGTGAAATAAATAAATAAAATCTTTAAAAATAAAAAAATAAAAAAATAAAAAATAAAAAATAAAAGAATCGTATCATTTCACTAGTTATGATGAATATTATTTTATAACTTTCAAAGAGGACTTTGTCCTTTTATTTTTTTTTTAAGACAAGACATTTAGACAAAGCTACATATAGGAGATAGAAACCGAGAAGGGTCTTAGACAAAGAATTAGAGATTTAAGGGCTGGAACGGGCGGAGTTCAGCATTCCAAGAAGGGATGGAACTGGGCAGGCTGGTCCAAGGTCCTCATGCTCCTTTAGCTCGACTTGCTCACACCTGAGGGTTTGTGTGGACCAGAAAGCAGGGGGTGAACAAGGGAAGGGAAGTAGAAACCAGATTGTGGTGACCTCAGAACGTTGGGGGCCCTTCCCAGCACCGTTAGCCTGCACCCGGGCCCAGCACAGTTCTGGAGCCTTCTCTTTGCCTTTCACAGACAGCACTGGGAGCCCGACCAAGCAACTCCAGTGACCTACCCATGTCCTGGCGGGGACTCTCTTGGAGGTGAGGATGTTCTCCACTCGTTTTCTGTGGCCGCTGCTCCCCTGTCACCTCTCTGGAGATGAGCCTCTGTTCCCAGTCTCCGCCCTGAGATGCAAGCAGGCTCCCCCGTGCTCATGGGCATCCCGAGGGTGGGGAATCATGTGCCAGGAGCAGGCGCTCTGGTTCTGACTCCGAAACACGATGACTGGTGGAGCCGCAGGTCAGGGTCATTGTAACAAGGGTGCTTTCTCTTCCTAGCATTGGAGGGGATGGCGCCTTGGACACCCACACCACGCTGCCCAGTAAGTAGCAACACAGAGAAGCCCCATCACCACAGCCGTACCCACCCCTGGCTGAGGCCAGGGCCTCTCCCAGAGCAAGGGCAGAGAAGGTTATCTGCAAGGAGGGAAGTCAGCCAGCCCTGAAAAGACGCAGCATCACCCTGCCCCACACCTGGGCCCCAAGGAGGGGCCCCCATCCCCTCTCACCTGTGTTGTCTGCTTCACCCTCTTAAAAGACATTCTGAAGAAGTTCAACTCTCACATCGTCGGGTTCTCCACCGGTACCCTGGAAGAGACAGCAGGGCTGAATGTAGCCACGGAAGGAGCCAGAGCGAGGTGCATAGCCGTGGGTCCAGGGGGGAGCGGAGGGCAAGGCTGAGAGATCGGGGTGGGGAATGGGAGGAGGAAGGAAGGGTGGTGTCTGGGAGCCTGGCCCTAGGCAGGCAGTGAAAGCGGCTGTGCACAGAGCCCTTCTGCATGCCTGACCCCCCACGTGGATCCCCTCCTGTAACCCTCACACCCTTCCGGGGGGACCGGCATGAGGACACACAGATTTAGAAAGCTTCCCGAATGACCCAAGGTTGTCAGAGGAACCAGGGTCGGGCCAGGCCCGCTGGGTTGTCACCGCCTCTTGGGGCAGCTGGAGCCCTTGAGGGTGGCCCGGCCCCATCCTGCTGGTCAACCTCCCTGCCCGGGGAGGCTCAGAGCAAATGTGCGGAGTGCTGAGAGCTCACCGGCCCCACGAATGGCCCCCCTCCCTCCCTCCACCCTCACCTTGGAACCTGGAGTCCTTGACTCCGAGAAAGCAGTCTTTTGCCACTAGGGAGTTAGATGTGAAAGCCCCCCAAACAGCATGGTGGCTGTTTGTTTTCACTCCGGTCTCTGTTGTTGACAACAACCCAGATAATTAAAGCTGGAATGCCTGACAGAGCTCATTGATTTTCTGCACGGAGTGTGCTGGGTATTTGCTTTGTAGAAGGATTGCTGCGCTCAGATCACCAGGGAAACGACTCTGGCTTGACTCATTCTGTTTACACGGAGCGTTCCTTTCTGACTTGGTAAGGAGGGCCCCACGCTCGGGTTGAGTCTGAGCCACAGGAAGCCGTGGCAGTTCCTCAACGTCACAAGCAGGAAGCACTTACTTTTCTGCAAAAGAGCTGGGCTTCATGGGGGCCGTGAAATCAACATCTCATCGCTGCTGTCGCTGTCATTGCCACCACCATCAGCATCACTTTCTTAGTATTTGCCCAGCCCAGGCCCCATCAACCAGCAGCCGATCCCTCAGTCTGCTGACATTCAAGCCCGGTTCTTGCTTTACTTCTCTTACTGCCTTCTCCTTTGACTGCTGCTGGGTGCCTGCCCCAGGAGTCAGCAGCAGGGGAAGTAGCCCAGACGTGCAGCTCCTGGTTAGCATCTCTGATATCCCGGGATAAGGGAAAGGAGAGTAACCCATGGACTTAAGTAAGCAAGGTTGGGAAGTTGCTCTGTGACTCTCCTTTATCTGCAGAGTCATTTAGTACGGTGTCCGATAAGGAGGAGCGCACCTCAGAGAAAGATAAACACCACAGCAGGTCAACTAAGCTAATGAGACCTGAGGTCAGGCCCTCTGTGTCCAGATCCAGCTCCCAGACTAGCTAGCCGTGTGACCTTGGGCAAGTTACTCATCGTCTCAGTCTTAGTTGCTTCATCTATAAACTGGGATAATAATGGTAGCTACATCTCAAGAATTAAATGAGATTAATAAGCCATGGAAAACACTGAGTATAGTATATAATATGTATGCCCCCCCAAAAAAGTTTACCATTATTAAGATATTTCGTGTCAAAGTTTTATTCAACCTATAACTTGTCTTTCCATCAATCAGTAAGCAAGAAGTCAAGGGAAGCCTGCAGAGGACTGAGCCCCAAGGTAGTTTACTAAAAGATACAAAACAAGCAAAAGGTGAATTCCTGCCTATTCGATGAGCTTGCTGTCTAGTTTAAGGACGCTAAACAAACAGGAAATAACTTTTAGGAAAAAAAAGTGTTGCATGTGGCAACATTGCCGACTGCAATGACTTTGTACTTCTGAGGTGTACAGAAGAGAGGCGTGTGACGTGGGAGCTGAGCAGCCCACATACAGGTGCAGACCCAGAACGGGGACCCCAGGACTCATCTCATCTGACCTCCTCTTTTAAAAGAAGAAGAAATTCAACCTTAGCAGGGTTCAGTAACTTGGGCGAGCTCACAGAGCAAGTATATCGCAGAGCTGGAGGAGAACCCTGGACCCGTAATCCCAGAGCAGGGCTCTTCACGCCAGGACTGGAAAAGGAAGCAGACGGTGTGGATAAAGGTGCTCAGAGAGAAGGCTCATGGGGGGGTGGGGGAGACTTGCTCTGAGCCTGAAGGGTGTGGAGAACATGGCTGGGAAGAGGGGCGGAAGTGAGCACTGCTAACTTCCCCTCACGCTCTTCAGCGCTTATCACCCATGACTTCTCCTACTCAGGTCTTGAGCCTACTAGAAGGTTCTAGACACTTCCAGGGCCCCCTTTACCCAGGACAGGCTCGCTTTCTAGCTTTCCAGTGTGTTGCATCAATAGCAATAATGGATGGGCTGTGATCCCAGACGTATAAATGAGACTTGTCCATGTGCCCAGCTCATCACAGACAGGCAAAGTTTTAAAACACCCGTCCCATACCAGTTGCTGCTTTTATGACTTCTTCCACGGAAGCCTCCATTGGCAGTGTCCCTTTGCCCACATAGCTTTTCATATACTTCTCTGTTTTTAAAAACCAGCTTTACTGAAGTACAATTATCATGCAGTTCACTGCACATATTTCGAGTATACAATTTGATAAGCTTGGCATATGTCCATAGCTGTGAAACCATCATTGGAATCCAGATAACACCCATCACCCCAAAAGTGTCCCTGTGCCCTTTGTAACCCCTCTCTCCCTCCTGCTCCTCCCCTCTATACCCTACTCCCGGGGCCCCAGGTAGCCACTGACCTGCTTTCTGTCTCTAGAGATCAGTGTTCCTTTTCTGGAATGTTATGTGGAATCCTGCACTGGGTACTCTTGTCTAGCGTCTGTCACCCAGCAGGTCATTTTGAGTCACACCCATGTTGTGCAGATCGGCAGTTCGTTGCTCTTTACTGCTGAGCACCGCTCCATCAACACGCTTCGCTCTTACCCAGGGCATTCGTTTTCCTTATTCGTGGCCAACATCTGGAAGATGCAGGGAAAACTAATCCTGCCCGGATCTCTCTCCCCCGTCTTCTTGTGCCTGCAGGGGGAAAAGCAAAGAGATGGGCAAGGGTGTAGAAGCCCAAAGTAACTACAGAGTAGAAAAAAGGATTAAAGGAAACGAGAGTGGGATTTAGAAGTGAAGGTTAAGGAGTCACGACGCCTGCAAAGAAGGCAGAGGGATAATTTAAGGCTTCGACTTTTTTCAGATATACAAAAGGTTATTTTTAAAACAGGCAGCCGACCAGGATCTGAACAGGCTGCGCTTGCCGTGAAAGGGTCGAGGGGAATGTCAGGGACCATCCATGGGGGAAAGCTGACCAGATCCCCAGTCCCCATCCCCCAACCCCCCAGTGGCCAGGGAGGACCCGGCATGCAGAAGGAGGGGGCTGGAGGCAGGCCAGCCCCTGGCGGGGTCTGCATCCATGTGGCTTCGAGGTCCGTGGCAGATCTTTGATTTTTCCTACGTTGCGATTTCTTAAGACTTAAAAAGCCTTTGGATACATTCTGAAGGAATAAACTTTATACACATTTCTCTTCTCGAAGCCCCTGTGTCGCCAGGCCCAGCTCCCACGGCTTGCTCATCAGCCACCGCTCAGGTTCCTTTCTCTTCCCCATCTAGGGACATGCCGACCCAGGCCCGGGACCTGGTGGATCGGATGAAAAGTCACCCTGTGAGTACAGGACCCGGGCCGTCCGAAAAGGTGCGGTGGCCTCCCTCCATCTGGAGCGGGCACGGCGGCTCCGCACTGTTTCAGCCCCCGCTTGCCTGTCTTTTTTTTTTAAAGATTTTATTTATTTGACACAGAGAGATCACAAGTAGGCAGAGAGGCAGGCAGAGAGACAGGAGGAAGCAGGCTCCCTGCTGAGGGGCTTGATCCCAGGACCCTGAGATCATGACCTGAGCTGAAGAACGAGGCTTTAACCCACTGAGCCACCCAGGCGCTCGCCCCTGCTTGTCTTTAAAGAGGGACCCAACGAGCCCCGAGAAGCGGACCTCACCACCACCGAGGCGCCCTCTCTGCCGCCTTTTCCTGCCCCGGGGCTCTGGCACCCCCACCCTGGGGCCCACCACGGGAGCGAGGAGAGCTGGCCTGGGCCTCTGGCACTGTCCCACCTTACCCAAGAGTTGGCTTCGCAGAGCCCTATTATGTAAACCCTGGGTTCTAAAAATAGGCTTCTCGTTCCAATCCCTCCTCCTTCCCGCTCAGCCGGCCCCTCTCAAACTTCTCACTGGCACTTTTTGAAATGCTCTGTGTCTTGGCCTTGGAATTCAGAATTCAGTGCCTGGCAGGANCCTCCTCCCCTCTCCTCCAGGCCGGGCTCTTCTCCAGTCCCCACCAGCCCCCTCTCCCTGGACCCAGACCCGCAGAGCTCTCCCGAGAGGCAGCTCTGGGTTTCTGCTTCTATTTGTGTTTTCGCCCTCGGCTCCTTTGAAGGCCTTTAGATCACATTTCGCAGGTGTGTTGATATACTCTACAACGCCCTGCAGCTTTCTTAGGATTTCACAGGGAAAATAGTCCTTCTCCCCCGTGTGAGCAGACACACATGCACATACACACACACAGTCCACTCTCTGGAGCTCCTTGCCAGGCACCAAGGTGAAGGTCAGGGAGGCTCCCCTTAGTATCTTCTCACCATCGGGGGACAGAGAGGGTGAAAGGCGGTGGGGGGGGGCTGTCTGACCTGGTGAGCATCCCCTGCATGTACCCCCCCCAACACACACACCAAAGTTGAGACTCAGAGCCTTCTGTCCCCTTAGGAAATTGACCTAGAGAGTGACTGGAAGCTGATCACACTGTTCATTGGGAGCAACGACGTTTGTCATTACTGCGAGAGTCCGGTAAGCCCCTGCCCAGCCCCCTGGGAGTCACGATCCCAGGCACCCCAGCCTGCCCGGGCAGCCCCGGGCCTTTCCCACCGCTGAGCGGCCCCTGGGACAGCAGCTCCATTGGTTCCCCGATTCCAGAAGGATCTAGACGCACCCACTCTTCAGGCACTGCTCTCATGCACCCAAATACTGTTCTTTGGTATTGAAGGGGTAACCAGAAGCCTCACTCACATGTGCTTGGAATCCCTGCCCATTTTTTGATGTTTTTTTGGTGCACGTGTGTGCAAGGGGGAGGGGGTTGAAACAATGTCATCAACAAGGTTGGATAAAATTAAACCAGTCCCAGTAGGATGGCCTGCTGTCCCAAGGACTTGTGAGCGAACGGACCTCGGCTGGCCAGCCTGGGAACCCAGCCTGCGCCTGATGTTGTTTCTATGGGGAAATAGGTCCAGACATAAAGTCTGTGGGGAGCTGTCACTTTAGGAATACGGCTTGTTCTAAGTTGGGGAGGTCCTGGATTTTATTTGGTCTGGAAAGAGTAGCTGCCCTAATGCAGACCCCACGGTGGAATGTTTGCAGTCTTGGGGGGAGCGGGGAGGAAGTGCGTATCATTCCTCAGGGCGCAGGCCGTCCACCAAATGCTGGATGAGAATCCCCCTCCCCCACAGAGGGGCTGGATCTTCTGAGCCTCTTCCCCCCCCATCCTCGCCCTTACGGCCCGGCCCCCAGAGGCACAAGCGACCCACCCCAGCGGCTTCGATGCCATGGTGTCCTGGACTCAACAGGGTCCAAGAGGCCAGAAGAGACCCCCAAAGCTGCCCGTGGACCCCTGGTCCCGGAAAAGTCCTCTCCTATCCCCGGAGCACCCACCCCTCTTGCAAAGCCAGATGTATACTCCTAAAAGCCTCTTTCTGTGGAGGCGACCTGGAGGCCCCCACCAGGGTGAACTCAGGCCACGTGTGAGGAAGGGGCTAAATCCGCCTCCAGGTGAGAAATGGGTCGGAGGAGGAGACTCTTGAGCCGAGTCAAAAAGATAGACGTTAGGGGGAGCCTATGGGGCCAGCATGGGCCACAGCCCAAAGGAAAGAGAGTGTGGTCATCAGGGCACAGACACGGTTCAGAAACCTGGGGCTGGTGACAGATGGGACCAGAGAAGGGGCGGCGACCAACTCGGTCAGAGTCTGCCCTTGCATTTGAGATACTGGGGATCCGGATGGGGATTGTTCCTGGTGTCTCGTAGGGGTCAGAGGAAGACCTGTGTCTCCCAGCAACAAGCGCTGGGCTCCTCGGTACTGTCCAGTACGGTTGTAGCCCCTCTGCGCCACCAACCCCAGGCCCTCCGGTGCTGGTCATCAGACCGTTACCCTCCTCTCAGTGTAGAACCCAGGAGTTGACAAGAGCCCCCTTCTCTCTCCACAGGAGGCCGACTCAGCTGAGGGGTACATTCAGCATATCCAACAGGCCCTGGACATCTTCTATGAGGAGGTAAGGAAGAACAGCGGCAGGTTTCGGGGCCCCATTTCCTGCCAGCAACCCCTCTCCTCCCTCACTGGGACATCCAGGCGAGCTGTGTTCGGTGAGATGCATGCTGGGCGGCGTCCCCCTGGGGGCACCTGGAGGGGGCAGGGGAGGCCCAGGTGGGGGCGGGGCAGATGCCCAGCCCCTCTGCAAGGGAAGTTCTAACTGAAGCAGGCTGGATTGTTTGGTGGCCAAGAGTTAGCCTCTGGAGCCAAGTGGCTTCGTCTGTAGCCAGGCAGGGTGGCTTACTAGCAAACCGGCTTGGGACAAGGGACCTCTGCCTCAGCTTCCTCAGCTCTAAAGGGGGCCACTAAGGAAGATCGAGAGAATACAAGTCACATCCCCCTCTTTGTGCCTCAGTTTCTTTATTGGCAAAACTGGGGAGGAGAAAGATTATAGATGAGCCCCTAGGTTCTTCTAGTAGTAACCAGCATCCCCCAAACACCAGGCCAGGAACTAAGGCAGCCCATCCCTCTGTCCCCCACAGCTTCCGAGGGCTTTCATCAACGTGGTGGAGGTCATGGAGTTGGCTGACCTACACCAGGGCCAAGGTGGGAAATGCGACCTGCCCCTGCCTGCTCAGTAAGTACACGGCCCCAGGGCGAGGGCCCCTGGGGAGGGGCAGGACTCACAGACGCCACCCGCGGAGACCAGGGCAGCCGGAGCCAGAGGATCCTGTCCCAAGGGCAGACATGAGCGATCAGCCAGGGGCTTGAAAAATCGTTTGGAACTACCGTACAGTATTGAATGCCTACTGTATGCAAGTCACTTTATTTCTCTGGACCCCAGTTTGCTTGGCTGTAAAGCGAGAGGCACAGATCAATGATCCAGGCGCCCAACATAGTCTGTGATTCCAAACTCATGAGTGCTCCGTGTTTGAGAGGCAGCCCCAGGCAAGGAGCTTCCAAGACAGCGGTCCATCTGTATCTGGCTCTGCCCTTTAGGAGCTGTGGGATCGTGCACAAACACCATACCCTCTCTGGGCCTCTTAGGTGCGATCTGTAAAATCTTCCAAAGCAGTGAGGTCTGGAAGAAATGCATGTAATGTGCTTGGCTCTGGGGCGGG